>CM040122.1:219230063-220446741 GCA_022559845.1 Amorphophallus konjac
TCTGGCCACCGACGAGTCATATTTTCTGAAATTCTTCGGGTCCTCGCTGACAGGGCTCGCATTTGAGTGGTACTCTAGCCTCCCGGCTGGGTCAATCAGTGATTGGCCGGATATGCAGAGAAAGTTTAGAGAAAGATTCCATGTCACAGAGAGGGAGGTCACGGTGGCCGAACTCTACTCAACAAAACAAAGGGCAGATGTGACAGCCCTTGATTACATCAAGAGGTGGAGGAACCTCGGAATGAGATGCAAGGTGGCCGAAGTGGAGGCTTTCCTAGCCAAGCCTGTCCCGGCGTCAGCTGCCAGCATAGCCCAGAAAAGCAAGGCTGCGGAACGGCGCCCCACACCTAAAGAAGTGAATGCACTTGATATCAAGGCGTTCGAGCAGCAGAAGGAGAAAGGCAAGAAGGCGGCTCCCCCGCCACCTGCGAAAGCTCTAGATGATAAAGAAGGCCCTTCGCTGAGGGACAAAATGAAGAAAGCCTATTCCTTTCCAAAAGACAAGACCCGAGTCCTGTTCGACTGGGTAACAGAATATAGCATGGTCACTTTGCCTGAGCCAAGGAGGCCGGAGGACCTGAAAAGAAAGACAGTCTAAGATTCTGCCCCTACCACCAGATGTTGGGACATCCAATCGAAGACTGTTATGTTTTCAAAGACATCATCGAAGGAATGGTAAAGAAGAATGAAATAGAGCTGGGAGAGTACAAAGTGGACCCTCCTCAGCCACATGAAGCCCCTCTCAGAAGAGCAGCGGTCAACATGATCTCCCTCTACCAGGCATTACCTGAGGAGATCTCTGAAGCAAGCACACGGAGCACCTACGAAATCCATTTCCTGGAGCCCGTGAAAGAACAACAGGGGTGGCAGCAGATCCCTGTAAAGCACAAGAAGAAGAGGGCACCCCGCCCGAAAGAGGGGGCACATATCTGTGGCGTTACACCCCGGCCTGCTCCGCCAATGGTAGCACCCATATGGGTCACTCCACCTACAGCTGTCAGAATTCATACTCCTAACAGGAGGAGACAGACTCCGCTGCTAGTAATCAAGGAAACCAATCCTGGAGTCCTTCAACTGCAGCACCTGATTGAAGGGCTAGATGAATATGTGCAGCCCGAATTGAAACCTTTGCTGGTACGAGACCACATCCCATGGCAAGAACTAGAACAACTCTCACTCAAACAGGTGGAGGAAGCCGAAACAGCCCCCCCTGAAGAGGGCAGCCTGTTCTGGGGGCAGGCACCCGTAGAAACCAAAAAGAAGAGAAAGCAAAAGAAGAAGAAAAGAAAGGCCGCTGGGGCCAATAAAGCACAGGTTGTCTCCTACAATACCCTGTCAGCACTCTTCAACCTACCCAGAGAAGAGGAAGAAGAAGAAATTTGCTTCATACCCCATGCTGGGGGAGGCAAAGCCGAGGCCGCAACTGCTGCGCATGCCACTCGGTCGGGCCGAAAATGGGGGCGTCAGCCACCACCCAATCACAACATCATGTTCAGAGGGGAGCAACCCTACAAGACACCTCCGCCGGAAGTTAAGGGAGTTCAAATCCCTCCTCCGTCAGGCCTATACAACAAGAGTGGGGGCAAGGCAGTCCCTTCATTCCCTGAATTCATGAAGATGACGAAGCGGAAGCAGCTCTGCCAAGAGGCTAACCCTACACCCGGGGCCATTCACCCGCAGCCAGCGCAATCTACTAAGGATGCAAATGCAGATGGAGCTTGCACTGCAGCAGCTAATAAAGAAGACCCGACAGCCGGTGCCAGCCAAGAGGGTGCCGAGTCCGAGGAAGTTGAAGTAGGTCCGTCTGGACCCACAAATCAAATCCTCCCCAAACCCAGATGGGCTGAAGAGATGAAGCTCTCCAATGTCCGGGCTGGGAGCCGAATAATGAAGTTGCTCAAAAAGCTCCCCGCTCGATTTACAATCTGGGAAATTCTCTCTTTGAGTGAAGAAACTCGATAAGCGATCGTCACTGCTCTGCAGACGCCTGCTCATTTTGAAGCCTGCATAGCTGAGGCTTCAACCAAAAATATGAGGTTTCAATGGGAGTGGCAGAGTTCACACTGACCCTGGTAGATTTCACTACAACGGTGCAGTTTCATGTCATCGACTCTCGCACCTCCTACAAAGCACTGCTCGGCCGCCCATGGCTGCATGAAAATATGGTGGTGCCCTCCACGCTCCACCAATGCATCAAATACAGCCTCCAGGGGAAGGAGGAGAGGATATTTGTTGATATCCACCCATTCAAGGCGTTTGAATGTCACTTGGCGGACGCCAACCTGTATACGGGGCCTCCCCGGAAGGTTTCTGAAGCTGAGGCCCCCGTAGGGGCGTCGAAGAATAGATCGGGTGACGGTTGGTACCCACCACCGCCACGCGGATATGTCAAGCCGAAGATGGTCTCCCACATCACAGCTTCTGGAAAGGTCGGCAGGGTGACACCCCATGCATTGTACCCCAAGGCTAAGGAAGTGCAGGTCCATCGACAGCACGACCGCATCGGAGTCCCGGCCGGCCTCACCAAGCCAGTCTCCGGCCTCAACGACCCGACTGTCGAACCTTTCAAAGCTTGTGAGGTGACACAGGAAGATGGGCCCAGCAGCTTGTTCTATACAGCTGAGGAGCATCCCACTCGGGAAGACACAGACTATAGCCTCCCCGAAGATCTAGCCAACCCGCGGGTTCCTGTTCAAGGCCTGGCATTTACAACTGATCGAATGGCCAGGATGTTTCAGAAGCAACACATTCTTCCCGATCAGTCTCAAAAGCGCAAAGAAGCTTTCCAGAAGATGTGACATCCTGCAAATCTGGATAAGGAAATGAGACGTGTCTCTCAACATCCAGGGTTGGGCTTCACCCTGGAAGAACATTATTACAGTGGGCGGTACGAGGTGGATACTATCTCCGCCTTCTACCCTACTGAAGATAGCCCTCTGGGAGCAACCTTTGATGAGTATCCGGCGAAAGCCGAATATCTTGAACTGGCTCAGTCCGGAAATCAAGAAGTAGAAACCTCGGCCCCTTGCCGATGCTGGGAGTAGGTTCACCCTGAAGAAGCGACCCTTCAAGCCGAATTTGATACGGCTAGCAGCAGCGAAGCCGAAGAAAGTCAAGAAGCAGGAGTCTCTCCCTCCATAGAGGTCATACTAATGACAACTTCAACACCCTTTCTGCCAATCAGGGAGGCCTTGGTCAACTCCAATCAAGGGGAGCCAGCTACCAGGAAAGAAAAAGCCACTTCTGCGGAAGATACAACTGTCCCAGAAGGTGAAACTTCCTCAACTTCTGCTACAAAATTAGCATGCTGTCCGAGCCTGGCAGTAAACAGTTACCAGCCCGTCATGGCTGCAATCTCATCTGCAAACACCAAGGCTGCTCTCTTATCCTTGGAAGCTGCGACGACAATGGATTTGCTAATAGAACAATCCACTCAGCCGCTGGCACAAGAAATCAAGAAACCTCAGGAAGCTCTGGCGGTGTCTGACGAGGAAGTCGAAGTGCTCGACTGTCACGCCCCGATGCGGAATCTCGGGACGTACGGTTAGAGGCAAGCGAGCAATAAAGAATTCCGAACCATTGCACTAAAGGTTGGAAAAGTAATAATCAGAGTTTTATTGATAAAAATTGAGTACAATGGGTAGAACAACTACATCCATATAATAATCAAACTAGAACAATTTCTCATTAATTCTACGGGTACAAACTGACTCAATAAACTAAAACTATCTCTCGATATCACTCCAGTCCATCCCTGACAAGTTCGTCACCTGGAAAGAGGGGAAACAGTAGGAGTGAGCTAAACGCGCTCAGTAGATAACCACAAACAGGTTTAAGTAATTAACCATTGATTTCCAATTTATATGAAATGCAGTAAATAAAGAATGACGATAGAAATAACTTGCAAAGTCAAGAAATATAGCAATTTATCAAGTAATGAACAAGTAAAGTAACAGTAAGAAAATTTGGCCAGCAAGTATGTTACACATGTAACCAGGTAAATACACACGAGTCGAGTATCCAGAATTTGTCGTAGACGTAACAAGTCAAGTCAAGTATTCGGGTGTAATGCCTCACCCTTGTCATAAACATCCCAATGGGCTCAATATCTTTTCGGGCGCTCTCCCCAGGACCAGACTGGGCCCTTATGATGCGATGGCATTTCATTTCAATTGGATCACCGATCCCCCGTCTAGACATAGTCAATTATGGCCAATATAATCAGATGAATTTCTGTCGGGTACAAGATGTAAAGGACGACACTTGTCTCCTTTGATTCAAGAGTTTAAACACAACGAAAAACCCAAAACAAGGTATTCGTACGGCAATCACTGGGCCGTACTCTTATGAGTAACGAGTCACGGGGCCAAGAATGAACGGGTGACAGTAAGCCGTTCGAGAAAGAGAAGTAAGTTCCGAAGAACGAGAATATACGAACCATTTGGGTCGTATTTTTCAAGAAATACGGTTCTAGAGAATCCGTATTAAGTATAATGATCTAAATATAAGATAATTTATGTGAAATATTTACCGGGTTGCCAATAACAATTAAACCAACCAATTTCAGTTTAATGTCCATTGGTCAATTCCGGGCTCAAGTATGACCGAAGATTATCCAAGGGTAATCGGTCAATTTATCAAGTTAAAACGATAGTCATGATGTAACCGTAATTTTACCACGGTAAATTGTCTCACGGTAAAAATGTGAAGTTTACCGGATAGAGTGTCCGGTTAATTGGCCAAAGACTTGCCATAAGTTGGCCAGTAATTTTCTGATTTACAGTAATTTACAGAAATTACCTACGGTAAATTTTTAGCTTATGGTAATTAGCCAATTTATCCAAAGTTACAAGTGAATTACAATAATTTTCACTTTAACAAAATAGATACTGCAATTAATAGAAATTTACTCATCTCATTATTTGTTATTTATGTGGATTATCAGTTTTTACTATTTAACATTGTTAAATGGGTCAGAATAGCAAAAATCAGGTTTTCTGGAAGTTAAACAGTTGAAAATGGGCCGTTAAACCTATTGGGTGAAAATTGGACCAGAAATAGGTTTCTGTTAAGCGGTCTAAGTACGGCCGTTTTCAGGAGAACAGCGGTCTGGGAATGACCGTTAAATGGATAAACAACGGTTCCCTAACAGCCGTTCTAGTCTGAGGAATTTACCTTCGACTGTCTGCTAACACACGTCGGTCAGGGGCCGTTTCTAGGGTAAAAGGGTACAACGGTCATGGTAGGGCCATTTATCATGTAAAACGGTCGTTTTCTAGCCGTAATAAAAAAAATACACTTAAATGATAATATTACTAAATTTATTCTAAAGCGGTCTCGGGTTGACCGTTATGCATGTACAACGGTTTGGGGTGAACCGTGGAATGCCAGGGGACAAAACGGTTCATGAAAAGCCGTTAAGACGTACTCTATGGCGGTCGTTACGGGGCCGTTAAAGTAAATAAACGGTCCGTGTGGAGCCGTCTTTCTCTGTAACACGGGGATATTGAAAACAGAAGTATAATCCGGTAATGGGGCTTCAATTCATGAGTTTAAGCATGCAAATGGATAATAAAACATGATTTCTAGAAGTTAACAGCATGCCCTTTCATTCCATTTATCAAATTTGAGGTTTGTGCCATGGTTACCTACCTTAACCAAGGAAAATAAGAGATGTCTTGAGGAAGAAGATGAATAGTGATATTTGCAGAAGCCTTCACAGCACGTAGCAGCAGAGTCTCCTTTGTTTAGGCTTAAGGATTGCTAAGGAAGGCTTAAGGGGGCTTCTATTTATAGTTTTCATTTGAAGGAACGTGTGAAATCTTCACACACTTCACACAAGACTGGTCAGAGCCGCAAAACCCATCCCTGCGTCCAAGCCGTGTTCTTGCCGACCTAAAACACGTTTTCACGTGTTCCACAAGGTAGGTTAGTCTTAAGCTAAGCCTAATCCTATGGATTAAGGAATAGTTAACTAAAACCTCCTTTAAATGTTACCAAACGATTTTTAATGAAATTGACCCAGAAGACAAAATTGCTAATCAATACATGCCCTTTCAGATTATGATTTTTATAGAATTTTATCACGAGGTTTAAGGTTAATCTCCTAATCTTAAGATTAACATAATAATTTAACTCAAATGTTCAACGGTTCAATCGATAGAGAGAGTTTCTGATTTTTACCGATGAAACTCCAGAAGACAAAGTTGCTAAGAAAAATACTCTCTATCAGATGTGATTTTTGTAGATTTTTCTACGGTAGTTGTATTTTCGGGTGAATAGTGTTTTCCGCGTTTTTAAGTCAAGCTTAAATCATCGATTAAGCCATGTAACTGATTTTATTAGGGTCAAGTATAGAAGACTAAAGTGTTTACCATAGTGTTTACTAATTAACTACCATTTTTAAGTATTTTCATATGATAGTCAAAAAAATTACGATTTACTATTTACCATAGTTACTATTCAAAAATTTTTTTTTACTATTCACGAAATTAAATAATTGCACAGAAACTCGGGGTCTTACACCCTCCCCTACTTAAAGAATTTGGTCCTCCAAATTCACTGGACCAAAATACGGTAAAAATATCGCTTACCTAGAGTAGATCGGGATAACGCTTCCGTATAGCGTCCTCGGATTCCCATGTAGCTTCTTCTATTCCACGCCGACTCCATTGTATTTTAACCATCGGTATGGAACGATTCCGAAGTTGTTGCTCTTTCCGATCCAGAATCTTCACTGGTCTTTCTTCATAAGACAAGTCCTTCTTCACTTCGAGGTCCGCATGTTGAATGACGTGACTAGGGTCGTACACGTATTTCCGAAGCATAGAAACATGGAACACGTTGTGTACTCCAGCTAGTTGAGGAGGTAAGGCCAATCTATAGGCGACTTCACCCACTCGATCAAGGATCTCAAATGGACCAATATACCTTGGGCTTAACTTGCCATGAATACCGAATCGGCGAATACCTCTCGACGGAGAGACCTTCAAAAATACATGCTCGCCAATCTGGAATTTCAAATCTCTTCTTCTATTATCAGCATAACTTTTCTGCCTTGATTGAGCTACAAGTAACCGGTCTCGAATAATTCGAATATTCTGTGATGATTCTGAGACAAGATCCGGTCCAAGCCATTGCTTCTCGCCAATCTCATCCCAACATAATGGAGAACGACAACTCCTTCCATACAAAGCCTCGAAAGGTGCCATTTGTATGCTGGATTGATAACTATTGTTATAGGCGAATTCTATCAATGCCAAATGATCACTCCAGCTGCCATCGAAGTCAATCATACAAGCTCTCAACATATCTTCCACAATCTGATTTGTTCTCTCGGTCTGTCCATCTGTCTGCGGATGAAATGCAGTACTGAAATTCAGACGGGTACCAAGAGATTCTTGCAAACCCTTCCAGAAATGAGATGTAAATCTCGGGTCTCGGTCAGACACAATGCTGACTGGAATACCATGAAGTCTAACCACTTCCTTCAGATATAATGCTGCTAGTACATCAACCGTCCACTTGGACTTAATAGCTAGAAAATGGGCTGACTTAGTCAATCGATCCACGATGACCCATATTGCATCATAGCCACCTCGAGTCTTAGGAAGACCCATAATAAAGTCCATACCAATACTCTCCCACTTCCATTGGGGAATATCAAGTGGTTTCAATTTACCTGCCGGTCTAAAATGCTCGGCCTTTACTTGTTGACAAACAAGACATCTGCTTACAAAATCTGCAATTTCCCTTTTCATGTTTGGCCACCAAAATGTCCTCTTCAAGTCTTTGAACATCTTAGTGCCTCCCGGATGGATAGTGTATCGGGATCTATGTGCTTCTTCAAGGATCCGATTCTTTATATTAGCCTCATCCGGTACACAAGTTCTACCTTGAAACACCAGTCTTCCATCATTGGCTATCGAGAAGTCAGGTCTGCCACTTAAGTTTTCCTTAATCTCGACTAGCTCGGGATCAATATCTTGTAATAGCTTGATTTCCACTAACAGTTCGGGCTTGAGTTGCATCTGGGAAATCAAAATCCGATCATTATCAATATTGAGATCCAGACTAGCCATCAGCTCTAGTAACTTCCATTCTTGTAACATAAGACTGGATAACTTAGCCACAGGCTTCCGACTTAACGCATCAGCCACGACATTGCCTTTGCCAGGGTGATACTCGATAGAGAAGTCGAAATCCTTTATATATTCCAACCACCTTCTTTGCCTCATGTTTAATTCCTTTTGAGAAAATAAGTATTTCAGACTTTTGTGATCCGAAAATACCGTGAATGATTCTCCATATAAATAGTGCCTCCAAATCTTTAATGCGAATACTACGGCTGCCAATTCCAGATCATGCACGGGATAATTAACTTCATGCTTCCTTAACTGCCTGGAAGAATAGGCAATCACCTTGCCATGCTGCATAAGCACACAGCCTAAGCCAATACCAGAAGCATCTGTGTAGACCACAAAACCGCCTTCACCCGAAGGTAAGGTCAAAATAGGGGCAGTAGTCAAACAATCCTTCAGAGTTTGAAAACTCCGTTGGCATTCAGCTGACCACTCAAACTTGATTTCTTTGCGGGTTAATTTGGTCAAAGGTACCGCAATTTTAGAGAAATCTTGAATGAACCTTCGATAATAACCAGCCAGGCCAAGAAAACTCCTTACTTCAGTAGCATTAGTAGGCTGTTCCCAATTCTTGACTGCTTCCACTTTAGATGGATCCACAGAAATTCCATCCTTAGTAATAATATGTCCTAGAAAGGACACTTCACTCAGCCAAAATTCACACTTGCTGAATTTGGCATATAATTGGTGATCTCTCAATAATTGAAGAGCCGTTCTTAGATGCTCGGCATGATCTTCTTCACTCTTTGAGTAGATCAAAATGTCATCAATAAATACCACGACCCATTGATCAAGATAAGGTCGGAACACATTGTTCATAAGTTGCATGAAAGCTGCCGGTGCATTCGTTAACCCAAAGGGCATAACGACAAACTCAAAGTGACCATATCGGCTTCGAAAAGCTGACTTGTAAATATCATCTTCCTTAATTCTCAATTGATGATACCCAGATCGAAGATCGATCTTAGAAAAATACGAAGCTCCAGCAATCTGGTCAAATAACTCATCAATCCTCGGCAGTGGATATTTATTCTTGATAGTTATCTGGTTGAGTTGCCGATAGTCGATGCACAACCTCATCGAACCATCTTTCTTCCGAACAAACAATACAGGAGCTCCCCAAGGGGAAACACTCGGGCGAATAAAACCCTTCTCGAGTAATTCTAACAATTGTTGCTTCAATTCCCGCAATTCCGCAGGAGACATACGATAAGGGGCTCTGGAAACAGGAGATGATCCAGGAATAAGATCAATAGAGAATGTAACTTCACGCTGAGGCGGAAGTCCTGGTAACTCCTCTGGAAATACGTCCGGAAATTCCCGAACAATAGCAATATCCTTAATCTCGATCTGCTGTTCAGGGGACGCATGAACAAAAGCCAGAAAAGCTTCGCATCCACGCCTCAATAACTTGTCAGCACGAAGAGTCGAGATAAGAGACACCGGACTAGGATGTTTCACTCCTTTGAAGAATAATCCGGGGTGCTTAGAAAAAGACACCGAACAAGAATTGCAGTGAACATTGACCTCATACTGGGCCAACCAGTCGGCTCCTAGGATTACATCGTAATCCTTCATGTCTATGCAAATCAAGTCGGCTGGAAAATTCCGATCATTCACCATAACTTTACTAGAAGGATAATAATGCTGAATAGCTGAACTGGTCCCAATAGGGGTTGATATCTCTAACGGAGAGTCCATCAAAACAGGTTCTATAGCTAATAACTTAGCAAATCTCCGGGATATAAAAGAATGTGTTGCACCAGTATCAAATAGAACAAAAGCCGGAAAGTCGGATATAATGAGAGTACCTTCGACGAGTCCACCATCCTCGGAGATACCCTTTTCCTTTGTATGAAGAGCCTGGAGCCTGCCTTGAGGCTTCTTGACGTTTAGAGGTTTTGCCGGAATAGCTTGTTCCGATAATAAGGGGCAGTTGGGAATGCGGTGCTCCTTGCTTCCACATCGCAAACATGCACCTTGCTTGCGCCAACAATCCTCCATTTTGTGACCGGGACGATCACAATATCGGCATACGCCTTTGAATGGAACCACAGAATCAGGTTTCTTGTCTTCTTGTCTTGGCGCCTTGCCCTTCCACGAACCAGAACCAGAACTAGAACCAGTACTAGTGAAAGGTCTTTTCTTGTTAGGACCAGTGCCAGAATCAGTCTTATCATTCTTGAGTGCCTTCGGTTGATTCTTCTTACTACCTTGACCACGAATCCTTTCCGTCATTTCCAATGTATCTTCTAATACTTGTGCCTTTCTTACCATCTCAGAATATGTAGAAATTTCCAGTGGTGCCAGTTGATTAATATAATGAAGTCGAAGACCGTTAAGGAAACGCTTCGCCTTCATTTTCTCAGTTGAAATGAGATGTCTCGCATAACGAGAGAGTCTTGCAAACTGGGCTTCATATTCTGATACCGATAAGCTTCGCTGCTTCAGAGCTGCGAATTCCGCGGCCTTCTTTTCTTGCACGCGATCAGAAAAATATTTATCATTGAAGAATTCCTCGAATTCCTCCCACGAGACTTGTTGGTCACCGAGAGTCGGTTTAATAGACTCCCACCAAGTACGCGCATCACGTTCCAGTTGGAAAATGGACAAGAGAACACGCTCCTGGTCAGTGCATTGCATGACCTCAAAAATCCTTGCCATCTCGTCGAGCCAGTTCTCGGCTTCATCAGGATCGGTTGAACCAGCAAACCTAGGCGGGTTCATCCCTCGGAAATTCCGATACAATTCACCAGTACCATGAGCTGCGCCATGAGGTGCCGCTCCGGCTCCAGCTCCTGCCTGAGCCAATGCATTCAAGGCTTGCGTAAGTCCTTGAACCGTACGTTGCAAATTCCTCATCTCAGCACGATTGGCTGCCATTTCAAGTACCTATAAGGTAATCCGTTGTTCATGAGTCGATTATTATGAGTCGATTATTATGAGAAAAGAATTCTCAGATGAGATGAGAGAGAAAGAACTAGAGGAGTGAGACACGATTACGATTAATAGCTTAACCCGATTTCTACCCAAATCTCACAAGGTCTAGTTTTTCCTAAACTTATAGGAGAGAAGGAAACCTAGGACAATTTTAACCTAAATTTCTAGGTCAATGCGACCTATGCTCTGATACCAACTAAACTGTCACGCCCCGATGCGGAATCTCGGGACGTACGGTTAGAGGCAAGCGAGCAATAAAGAATTCCGAACCATTGCACTAAAGGTTGGAAAAGTAATAATCAGAGTTTTATTGATAAAAATTGAGTACAATGGGTAGAACAACTACATCCATATAATAATCAAACTAGAACAATTTCTCATTAATTCTACGGGTACAAACTGACTCAATAAACTAAAACTATCTCTCGATATCACTCCAGTCCATCCCTGACAAGTTCGTCACCTGGAAAGAGGGGAAACAGTAGGAGTGAGCTAAACGCGCTCAGTAGATAACCACAAACAGGTTTAAGTAATTAACCATTGATTTCCAATTTATATGAAATGCAGTAAATAAAGAATGACGATAGAAATAACTTGCAAAGTCAAGAAATATAGCAATTTATCAAGTAATGAACAAGTAAAGTAACAGTAAGAAAATTTGGCCAGCAAGTATGTTACACATGTAACCAGGTAAATACACACGAGTCGAGTATCCAGAATTTGTCGTAGACGTAACAAGTCAAGTCAAGTATTCGGGTGTAATGCCTCACCCTTGTCATAAACATCCCAATGGGCTCAATATCTTTTCGGGCGCTCTCCCCAGGACCAGACTGGGCCCTTATGATGCGATGGCATTTCATTTCAATTGGATCACCGATCCCCCGTCTAGACATAGTCAATTATGGCCAATATAATCAGATGAATTTCTGTCGGGTACAAGATGTAAAGGACGACACTTGTCTCCTTTGATTCAAGAGTTTAAACACAACGAAAAACCCAAAACAAGGTATTCGTACGGCAATCACTGGGCCGTACTCTTATGAGTAACGAGTCACGGGGCCAAGAATGAACGGGTGACAGTAAGCCGTTCGAGAAAGAGAAGTAAGTTCCGAAGAACGAGAATATACGAACCATTTGGGTCGTATTTTTCAAGAAATACGGTTCTAGAGAATCCGTATTAAGTATAATGATCTAAATATAAGATAATTTATGTGAAATATTTACCGGGTTGCCAATAACAATTAAACCAACCAATTTCAGTTTAATGTCCATTGGTCAATTCCGGGCTCAAGTATGACCGAAGATTATCCAAGGGTAATCGGTCAATTTATCAAGTTAAAACGATAGTCATGATGTAACCGTAATTTTACCACGGTAAATTGTCTCACGGTAAAAATGTGAAGTTTACCGGATAGAGTGTCCGGTTAATTGGCCAAAGACTTGCCATAAGTTGGCCAGTAATTTTCTGATTTACAGTAATTTACAGAAATTACCTACGGTAAATTTTTAGCTTATGGTAATTAGCCAATTTATCCAAAGTTACAAGTGAATTACAATAATTTTCACTTTAACAAAATAGATACTGCAATTAATAGAAATTTACTCATCTCATTATTTGTTATTTATGTGGATTATCAGTTTTTACTATTTAACATTGTTAAATGGGTCAGAATAGCAAAAATCAGGTTTTCTGGAAGTTAAACAGTTGAAAATGGGCCGTTAAACCTATTGGGTGAAAATTGGACCAGAAATAGGTTTCTGTTAAGCGGTCTAAGTACGGCCGTTTTCAGGAGAACAGCGGTCTGGGAATGACCGTTAAATGGATAAACAACGGTTCCCTAACAGCCGTTCTAGTCTGAGGAATTTACCTTCGACTGTCTGCTAACACACGTCGGTCAGGGGCCGTTTCTAGGGTAAAAGGGTACAACGGTCATGGTAGGGCCATTTATCATGTAAAACGGTCGTTTTCTAGCCGTAATAAAAAAAATACACTTAAATGATAATATTACTAAATTTATTCTAAAGCGGTCTCGGGTTGACCGTTATGCATGTACAACGGTTTGGGGTGAACCGTGGAATGCCAGGGGACAAAACGGTTCATGAAAAGCCGTTAAGACGTACTCTATGGCGGTCGTTACGGGGCCGTTAAAGTAAATAAACGGTCCGTGTGGAGCCGTCTTTCTCTGTAACACGGGGATATTGAAAACAGAAGTATAATCCGGTAATGGGGCTTCAATTCATGAGTTTAAGCATGCAAATGGATAATAAAACATGATTTCTAGAAGTTAACAGCATGCCCTTTCATTCCATTTATCAAATTTGAGGTTTGTGCCATGGTTACCTACCTTAACCAAGGAAAATAAGAGATGTCTTGAGGAAGAAGATGAATAGTGATATTTGCAGAAGCCTTCACAGCACGTAGCAGCAGAGTCTCCTTTGTTTAGGCTTAAGGATTGCTAAGGAAGGCTTAAGGGGGCTTCTATTTATAGTTTTCATTTGAAGGAACGTGTGAAATCTTCACACACTTCACACAAGACTGGTCAGAGCCGCAAAACCCATCCCTGCGTCCAAGCCGTGTTCTTGCCGACCTAAAACACGTTTTCACGTGTTCCACAAGGTAGGTTAGTCTTAAGCTAAGCCTAATCCTATGGATTAAGGAATAGTTAACTAAAACCTCCTTTAAATGTTACCAAACGATTTTTAATGAAATTGACCCAGAAGACAAAATTGCTAATCAATACATGCCCTTTCAGATTATGATTTTTATAGAATTTTATCACGAGGTTTAAGGTTAATCTCCTAATCTTAAGATTAACATAATAATTTAACTCAAATGTTCAACGGTTCAATCGATAGAGAGAGTTTCTGATTTTTACCGATGAAACTCCAGAAGACAAAGTTGCTAAGAAAAATACTCTCTATCAGATGTGATTTTTGTAGATTTTTCTACGGTAGTTGTATTTTCGGGTGAATAGTGTTTTCCGCGTTTTTAAGTCAAGCTTAAATCATCGATTAAGCCATGTAACTGATTTTATTAGGGTCAAGTATAGAAGACTAAAGTGTTTACCATAGTGTTTACTAATTAACTACCATTTTTAAGTATTTTCATATGATAGTCAAAAAAATTACGATTTACTATTTACCATAGTTACTATTCAAAAATTTTTTTTACTATTCACGAAATTAAATAATTGCACAGAAACTCGGGGTCTTACATCGACCCTCAAGATGGCATTCCAGACTTCGTTGACCTCCAACCGGCACCTCCGGAGATAGAAGACGGAGGCAAGCCATAGTCGATGAACTAATAGAAGTCAACCTGGGAAATGAGAAGGACCCTAGGCCTACCTTCCTCAGCGTCCAACTATCCCCAGAAGAACGGGAGCTGTACATTCAGCTGCTGCTAGAATACCAGGATTGCTTCGCCTGGACTTACAAAGAGATGCCAGGTCTAAGCCCCGTTGTCTCGCAACATGAGTTGGCAATTAGCCCTGACGCCGAGCCGGTGAAGCAACCACCGCGGCGCATGAGACCTGAGCTCATCACCCAAATTTGTGCTCAAGTCGACAAGCTCATTGACGTGGGATTTGTTGAAGAAAATCAGTACACCACGTGGCTGGAAAATATCGTCCCCGTGAAAAAGAAGAATGGACAGATCCGGATATGTGTCGACTTCTGGGATCTAAATAAAGCCTGCCCCAAAGATGACTTCCCGGTGCCAATAACCGAGGTCATGATTGATGCTACAACCGGCCATGAGGCCCTATCATTCATGGATGGGTCTTCCGGCTACAATCAGATTTGGATTGCGGAGCATGACCGAGTCCATACTGCTTTCCGAACTCCTAAAGGCATTTATCATTACAAGAGAATGCCGTTCGGACTGAAGAATGCTGGCGTAACCTATCAGCGCGCGATGACCAAAATCTTTGATGAGCTGCTCTACCACAAGGTTGAATGCTACATAGATGACCTTGTGATCAAAACCAGAAGAAAAGAAGATCATCTACAAGACCTCCGGATTATTTTTCAGAGGCTAAGGCAGCATGAGCTGAAGATGAACCCTATGAAATGTACGTTGGGAGTGTCGAGCGGAAAATTCTTAGGCTTCATCGTCCGATATCAGGGAATTGAGATAGACCCCGCAAAGATCAAGGCAATTCAGGGGTTACCTCCGCCAAGGAACATCTCTGAGCTAAGATCACTACAGGGCCGCTTGGCTTATATCCGACGGTTCATTTCTAATTTGTCAGGGCGATGCCAGCCCTTCCACAAGCTAATGATGAAAGATGTCCCCTTTTATTGGGATGAAGATTGCCAGGCATCCTTTGACAAGCTAAAAGACTACCTGAAAACTCCTCCAGTGCTGGGCGCACCGGTGAAAGGACGACCATTGATACTGTATATAGCAGCTACACATAATTCTCTGGGGGCAATGCTTGTCCAGAATAATGAAGAAGGGAAAGAGCAAGCCCTCTATTACCTCAGTCGGAGACTGGTCAGAACTGAAGAGAAATATACTTATATTGAGAAGATCTGTCTGGCACTGGTCTTCGCAGTCAAGAAGCTCCGACACTATATGTTGTCGCATGAAATCAGCTTGGTATCCAAAGAGGATCCCCTGAAGTACATCATGTCTCAACCGGCACTCAAAGGCCACCTGGGCAAATGGGCGGTAATCCTTATGGAGTTTGATATCTCCTACGTGCCGCGCAAGGCTGTCAAGGGCCAAGCTATTGCAGACTTCTTCGCTGAGCACCCAGTGTCCGGGGATTGCCCGTTGGAGCCGGAGCTTCCTGAAGATGAAACCCTAGAAGCCGTTCAAGTACAACCCACCTTATGGCAGCTATACTTTGATGGCGCTTCCAGAATTGACGCCTCTGCCACTGGATCAGCCAGAGTCAGGGCAGGAGCAGGCATAGTCCTGAAATCCCCAGAAGGATAAGTGGTGCATACATCATGTTCCATAAACAAGCAATGCACAAATAATGAAGCGGAATATGAAGCCCTGATAATCGGGTTGCAAATTGCTCTATCCATGGGAATTCAGATGCTGGACGCATTCGGAGACTCCATGCTAGTTATAAAATAGCTGGAAGGAGAGTTCGATGTACGAAAGCAAGAGCTCCTCCCCTATCACCAGTTGGCAACTCGCCTGATGTTGAAATATTACTTCATCAGCATTAAGCACATCAATCGAGGTCAGAATGCTCAGGCAGACGCCCTCGCTCAGCTGGCCAGTTCATTGGCGGTCCCGCCAGACACAAGCCTGAATATAATAGTGATCAACCACCGATAGGTCCCCAGCGTAACAGAGGTCCTGGCCGACGAACAAGAGATGGAAGTAGCAGTCATCGAAGGGGTTCAGCAGCCCGATTGGCGAGAGCATCTCCTACGCTGGTTTCAACACCAGCAACTTCCAAAAGAAAAGGAACAGAGAATGAAGCTCCTGAGGATCAAGGATTCTTACGAGATGAGAAGCGGGACCTTGTTCCGAATTATGGCAGATGCCCAAAGGAAAGTCCTACTCCGTTGCTTGTCTTCAGCAGAAGCAGGACAGGTAATGCAGGAGGTCCATGCAGGATCAGCCGGAGCACACTAGGCTGGCCCGAAGATGAAAATTGAGATAAAGAAACTGGGTTACTATTGGCCCACTATATTTGACGATTGCTGCAGGTTTGCCAAAGCTTGTCAGAAGTGTCAAGAACATGCTAATGTGGCAAAGAGACCTCCAGTGCCATTGCGTCCCACCCTACCAAGCTGACCGTTTGCTCAGTGGAGCACGGACGTAGTAGGGCCGCTACCAGCATCTTCATCAGGGTGCAGATACATCTTAGCAGCTACGGACTACTTCTCCAGATGGGCAGAGGCAGTAGCACTAAGAGATGTGACGGGAGAACTAGTTGCAAGATTCTTTCGACAGAATGTAATATTTCGGTTCGAGATCCCCAGCCGAATCATCTCTGATAATGGCAGTCACTTTAGGAACCAGAAGGTTTATCGACTGGCCGACAAATACAAAATCGGCTGGAGGACATCATCCCCCTACAACCCTCAAGCCAATGGACTCGCAGAAGCATTTAACAAGACCTTATGCACGCTGCTGGCGAAGACTGTCAAGTCTAACAAAAAGGATTGGGAAAAGAGGATGTACGAAGCACTTTGGGCCTATCGTACTATCTACAAGACCCCAACCGGCTGTTCACCTTTCTCCCTCGTCTATGGGTCGGAAGCTGTAGTGCCCATCGAACTTGAAGTTCCTTCATTGCGAGTTGCCGTCCAGCACGGACTAGTCAGTGGTGAACAGGCCAATGCAGAAAGAAGATTGGAGGAGCTCGCCGAGCTCGAAGGAAAATGCCTCCGGGCACAGTAAAACATCCAACTCTACCAAGCTCGCATGGCCCGTGCTTTTGACAAGCTAGTCAAGGGTTGAGAATTCAAGAAAGGAGACCTGGTAATGGTCAAAAGAAGAGAAGTGATGGCCTCCAACCCCAAAGGGAAGCTGATCAAAAATTGGGTCGGGCCGTATATCGTCCGCCGAGTATATGAAGGGGGTGCCTACGTCCTTGTAGACCATAAAGGAGTCATCCAGTTTTCTCCCCTCATTGGAAAACATATGAAGCTGTATCATGCAACACAACCAACAAGCCCCGAGTGATCGGTCGGAGCTACCTTTTCCTTGGTTTAGTGGCACTCCGCCCTAACCAAGCAACCCTCTCCTTGGTTTAGTGGCACTCCGCCCTAGTCAAGCTACCTTTCCTTGGTTGGTGGCATTCTGCCCTAATCGAGCTACCCTTTCCCTTAGTTAGTGGCATTTCGCCCTAATCGAGCTACCATTTCCCTTGGTTAGTGACATTTCGCCCTAGTCAAGCTACCTTTCCTTGGTTTAGTGGCATCCCGCCCTAATCAAGCTACCTTTCCCTTGGTTTAGTGGCACTCCGCCCTAACCAAGCTACCTTTTCCTTAGTTTAGTGGCACTCCGCCCTAATCGAGCTACCTTTCCCTTGGTTTAGTGGCACTCCGCCCTAACCGAGCTACCTGCTCTTTGGTTTAGTGGCACTACACCCTAACCAAGCTACCCTTTCCTTGGATTAGTGGCACTCCGCCCTAGTCAAGCTACCTTTCCTTGTTTAGTGGCACTCCGCCCTAACCGAGCTACCTGCTCCTTGGTTTAGTGGCACTCCGCCCTAACCAAGCTACCCTCTCCTTGGTTTAGTGGCACTCCGCCCTTGTCAAGCTACCTTTCCTTGGTTGGTGGCATTCTGCCCTAATCGAGCTACCCTTTCCCTTAGTTAGTGGCATTTCGCCCTAATCGAGCTACCATTTCCCTTGGTTAGTGACATTTCGCCCTAGTCAAGCTACCTTTCCTTGGTTTAGTGGCATCCCGCCCTAATCAAACTACCTTTCCCTTAGTTTAGTGGCACTCCGCCCTAACCGAGCTACTTGCTCCTTGGTTTAGTGGCACTCCGTCCTAACCAAGCTACCCTTTCCTTGGTTTAGTGGCACTCCGCCCTAGTCAAGCTACCTTTCCTTGGTTGGTGGCATTCTGCCCTAATCGAGCTACCCTTTCCCTTGGTTAGTGGCATTTCGCCCTAATCGAGCTACCCTTTCCCTTGGTTAATGGCATTTCGCCCTAGTCAAGCTACCTTTCCTTGGTTTAGTGGCATCCCGCCCTAATCAAGCTACCTTTCCCTTGGTTTAGTGACACTCCGCCCTAACCAAGCTACCTTTTCCTTAGTTTAGTGGCACTCCGCCCTAATCGAGCTATCTTTCCCCTGGTTTAGTGGCACTCCGCCCTAACCGAGCTACCTGCTCCTTGGTTTAGTGGCACTCCGCCCTAACCAAGCTACCCTTTCTTTGGTTTAGTGGCTCTCCGCCCTAGTCAAGCTACCTTTCCTTGTTTAGTGGCACTCCGCCCTAACCGAGCTACCTGCTCCTTGGTTTAGTGGCACTCCGCCCTAACCAAGCTACCCTTTCCTTGGTTTAGTGGCACTCTGCCCTAGTCAAGCTACCTTTCCTTGGTTGGTGGCATTCTGCCCTAATCGAGCTACCCTTTCCCTTGGTTGGTGGCATTTCGCCCTAATCGAGCTACCCTTTCCCTTGGTTAGTGGCATTTCGCCCTAGTCAAGCTACCTTTCCTTGGTTTAGTGGCATCCCACCCTAATCAAGTTACCTTTCCCTTGGTTTAGTGGCACTCCGCCCTAACCGAGCTACCTGCTCCTTGGTTTAGTGGCACTCCGCCCTGATCGAGTTACCTTTTCCTTGGTCTAGTGGCATTCTGCCCTAACCGAGCTACCTTCCTTTGGTCCAGTGGCATTTCACCCTGATCGAGCTACCCTCTCCTTGGTCTAGTGGCATTCCGCCCTGATCAAGCTTCCAAAAGAATTCGCCACACCGCCATTACGAGCCTTACGTTCGGATTGGCACGAAAGTCCTTCCTTGCGTTAGCATTATCCCCCCGCTAACGAATAAACCCGGCTCGGCTGAAGACTTTGTCTCCTAGCTGGCATTCTCACATTGTTGCCACTGTGGGCCATCTACAATCAACCAGGAGTCGAATGTCGCGCTTCGACCTGCCACCCTATACATATCAAAAAAAAAGAAAGAAAAGAAAATGGGGTTAAAAATAGAGATACCCCGCCGGACTTGCTCCTATATTAGGACAAGTGCAAAAATGGCTATGACCCAGCTGTGGCGAAAACCCGAAGGGGCGCTGCAGGCAAAATCGAGTACCCCGCCGCGTGAAAACCGGAAAGGGCGCACGGGCAAAAGCAAGAGGGGGCTGGCTCCGGTGAAAACCCGAAAGGGCGCTTGAGTCAGTAAAGTGGTAATTTCCAAATTCCTCTCCTATTCTCCACCCAATGGAATTCCGAAGGGGACAATCATCAAAGACCCACCGGAAATCCTTTAACAAACCCACATTCGACCTTCGTCATCATCGGCGAGGTCGGGTGAGCTCTACCCTCAACTTGGACCTTACGTCCATGTTGGTAATCCCATCCTTCTTTCGGCAATAACCCATGCCGATGAATAAACCCACGTTCGACCCTCGTCATCGTCGGCGAGACCGGTCGATCTTTACCCTTAGCTCGGATCTTACTACCTTGTTAATGGACCGTATACTTTGCTTCAACATCTAACCAGTGTCGACAAACAGAAGCAGGGTCCAATCCTTGTCATCATCAACAAGGCCAGTCAATATTTTCACGGTCCAGTTCTTCTGCATCACGAATTCAAGAAAAAAGAAAGAAAGAAAATAAAAAGGGGTTAAAAAAATAGAGATACCCCACCAGACTTGTTCCTATATCAGGACAAGTGCAAAAATGGCTATAACCCAGCTGTGGCAAAAACTCGAAAGGGCGTCGCAGGCAAAATCGGGTACCCCGCCGCGTGAAAACCCGAAAGGGCGCGCGGGCAAAAGCAAGAGGGGGCTGGCCTCGGCGAAAATCCGAAAGGGCGCTTAGGTCAGTAAAGTGAATAAATTTTTTTTTGAATGATGAATAGTGATGATTCATTCTCTGTCCAGGAGACCCCTACGAGGTCGACGGGGAATTTTCATCCGATATCCCGTCTATATACATCTATTGTCTACCCTTTTCGACCCTTGTCACCATCGACAAGATCGGTCGCTACCCTATCCGGTTTTTGTCACCATCGGCAAGACCGTCTACCCTTTTCGACCCTTGTCACCATCGACAAGACCGGTCGCTACTCTATCCGATTTTTGTCACCATCGGCAAGACCGTCTACCCTTTTCGACCCTTGTCACCATCGGCAAGATCGGTCGCTACTCTATCCGGTTTTTGTCACCATTGGCAAGACCGTCTACCGTTTTTGACCCTTGTCACCATCGACAAGATCGGTCGCTACCCTACCCGGTTTTTGTCACCATCGGCAAGACCGTCTACCCTTTTCGACCCTTGTCACCATCGACAAGGCCGGTCGCTACTCTATCCGGTTTTTGTCACCATCGGCAAGACCGTCTACCCTTTTCGACCCTTGTCACCATCGGCAAGATCGGTCGCTACCCTACCCAGTTTTTGTCACCATCGGTAAGACCGTCTACCCTTTTCGACCCTTGTCACCATCGGCAAGACCGGTCGCTACCCTATCTGGTTTTTGTCACCATCGGTAAGACCATCTACCCTTTTCGACCGTTGTCACCATCGGCAAGACCGGTCGCTACTCTATCCGGTTTTTGTCACCATCGACAAGATCGTCTACCCTTTTCGACCCTTGTCACCATCGGCAAGATCGATCGCTACCCTACCCGATTTTTGTCACCATCGGCAAGATCGGTCGCTACTCTATCCGGTTTTTATCACCATCGGCAAGACCGTCTACCCTTTTCGACCCTTGTCACCATCGGCAAGATCGGTCGCTACCCTATCCAATTTTTGTCACCATCGGCAAGACCGTCTACCCTTTTCGACCCTTTTCACCATCGGCAAGACCGGTCGCTACTCTATCCGGTTTTTGTCACCATCGGCAAGACCGTCTACCTTTTTCGACCCTTGTCACCATCGGCAAGATCGGTCGCTACCCTATCCAATTTTTGTCACCATCGGCAAGACCGTCTACCCTTTTCGACCCTTGTCACCATCGGCAAGATCGGTCGCTACCCTATCCAGTTTTTATCACCATCGGCAAGACCGTCTACCCTTTTCGACCCTTGTCACCATCGGCAAGATCGGTCGCTACCCTATCCAATTTTTGTCACCATCGGCAAGACCGTCTACCCTTTTCGACCCTTGTCACCATCGGCAAGGTCGGTCGCTACCCTATCCGATTTTTGTCACCATCGGCAAGACCGTCTACCCTTTTCGACCCTTGTCACCATCGGCAAGGTCGGTCGCTACCCTATCCGATTTTTGTCACCATCGGCAAGACCGTCTACCCTTTTCGACCCTTGTCACCATCGACAAGATCGGTCGCTACCTTATCCGGTTTTTGTCACCATCGGCAAGACCGTCTACCCTTTTCGACCCTTGTCACCATCGGCAAGATCGGTCGCTTCCCTAGTCCGGTCCTTGTCATCACCGTCAAGACCGTCTACCCTTTTTCAACCTTCGTCATCATCGACAGGACCGGTCGCTACCCATTCTTGGGTCTTGCCATCCTCGGCAGGACCGCTTACCCGTCAGTTTGGATATACCCTTTTGAGTCCACCGGACTCTCGACTGGCATAGGCCGTTGTTAGTCTCGAAAAAAGTCACAGCGCAGTGGAGCGAACACCTCACCCCTTTGCTGAAGGCGTGAGTGCTCTCCTGCCCTAGTGACTCATACGCTCGGATTAGAAACAACGGGCGAATGGAAGAGAAAAGAGTAATGACAAGATGGAATCTTCATTCAAAAAGCACAATGGAGATTTTTCATTACTATGAAGTAAAAGGTACATGTTACACGGGCCATCCCCCAGAGTACATGAAGTGCGTCAAAAAGGGAGCAAATAAAGAGAAAGAAGACTACGGCAGAGGGCGTCGGAAGATGTCCTCCAGCGCAGGAATACCCAGGGAAGGATGGCAGGTCAGTTCTTGCAATCGGAATTCGGTGGCCTCCAGCTCAGATAGCTTCTCCTCGAGGGAAGCAGCTTGTCCCTCGGCCATCTCTGCATCCTCCGCCTTCTGGACTCCCAGGCGATCTACTTCTTCAATTTCGGCCTCTACCCTTGAAAGTTCGGCCTGTAATGCCGCCATCCGGGTCGTCAAGAAGCTTCGGCGCTGTAAAGAGGCATTGGCTTCATCCCTCATCCTCTTCGCAGTCTCTTGCAGAGAACCAAGAACTGCTTGGCTTTCAGCCCGCTCCAATGATATGGCCGCCAGTTGGTCAGCTGCTTCCCGACCTAGAAATTCCCTCCTGTTTACATACTTCAGGAGCAGGATCACCCGTGGAGTCCAGTCATCCATGGGACAACCAAAGGCCAACAGCGAGCGGGATAGATGCTCTATCAAGCCCCTCAGCTGAACATATGTTAAATCCCTGCTGGCTGTTACGGTCTGCTGGAGGGTCCCCAGAAACTGCCACACAAAGCCACTTGAAGATTGAAGACCAAGTGGCGACGTCTCGGGCAGTTCAAATTCCACTCTGCTATCCACGGCAGCCCAGATATCATCGGCTGTCCCGGAAGATGACGATGGCATGAGCTGTAGTCCACTGCTGTGAGGAACAAGCGCGCTGGGGGATACGGTGGCCGGAGCCTCAATAACAGCAATCTCTTTTCCTCCCCCCTGGAATGGAGGTGCAACAGAAACATCGAGAGCCAAAGACATCTGCTCTTCAATAATCTCTCCGGCTTCTATTTCAGGAAGACCATCCTTTTCCAGAATTGATTGCTGTGCAGCCTCCATTGGCTGAGAATCCTTGACTGCCGCCGAACTACCAACTTCCACAAGTGCTCCGGGTCCGACTGGAACCATTGCCGCTGCATAGTCCTTGGGATATCGCAATGCGATAGGCCGCAGGACGGACGGAAGAGTTGCATGGCCCGTTCCCAAAGTCGGGAGTGGTATCTGCACCGTCATGGTTGGCAGCGCCACCTCAGCCTGCATCAGAAATATATATACATTAGAAAAAACGAGGCTGGAAGGAAGATAAAGAAGAACAGCAGGTCCTTACCTCAGCGGGTACTAAGCTCAAATCTTTAAGAGCAGCTCCCCCGGCACCGGCCTCTTCACTCTCAAGAGACAATGACGGCTCGGGACCGCCCCACGACAACCGGGCCGGGCTGAAAGTCAGATAATCACTTTCATAGGCCGAGGACGCCCCGGCGTCATCGGTCTCGAGATCAATCAGTGAGCTCCTCATCACTGGAGCCGCCACCATAATCTACCTACTCAGAGGAAGAGGACCCCTGTGCTCTCTCAAGACGCTCCACCGTAGGAGCAGGAGCCTCGCCAGCAGGAGCATCACCCTCGGCGAGAACTTCCCCGGTGTTCTCCGCTCCAGGGGCAATAATAGATGATACCTCAAGAGCAGGTCCACCCTACCCCGAGGGGATCGCCTCCTCTATACCCTCCGAGCCCGGAAGCAATGACGGTTGTATATCAACTGCAATTTACGGCAAGAAGGGGTCAAGCTAGCTAAAGACGTGAAGATTTGCGGTGTTATCACGACTAAACTATAGATTACCTTCCATCTCCTGCCTGGGTGTTGGAGAGGGCAGATCCCTTTCTACGGTAGTAGTAGGGACTTCCTCTGCCCCGTCCCTAGCCGCTACATCTACCGTCGCCTCCAGCCCGACGACCGCGGCGACTGTGTCAGCAACCGTCATCATGGGCTAGCCAAGGCAGTCAAAACAAGCTAATGCACTTCGAAGAGAAAAGGAGCCTACCTTCAGCCTCTAGCCCTTGTGTGCGGGAAGCTTCAAACTCTTCAAAAGATACAACCGAAGGAAGGACGGTTGCCGACTCCTTCTCTGCAGCTTTCTTTCGGCGTGCCCGTGTTACCCGGGTCACCGCCACTTTCTCCTTTCCGACGGCCTCTCTCAGCTGGGACCGAGTCCTCTTCCTCGAATCCCCAGGAGGCAGTGGCGTCGTGGTCGGAGTAGGCTCAGAAACTTCAAAATATGTTGGCTTTTGGGCCTTTATGATCAGTTCCCTAAAGTGCCGGGTCTCCTCCGAAGTCGGTCGGACTGCACATGCACAAAGGTGAGAATGACACACCACAATGAAAAGAAGAAGCTGACCAAAAGGCCTGAAAGAAGAAATGAAATGTACTTGCCGGTCCCGTATAAAAGGGGAAGAGAGGCCAATAAAATAGCGATGGCGTTTTGTCCCTCAAAGCCGACTCGCGAATAAGCCAGCATAGATCTCCAATCTTTTCGCTCGGTTCGGCCAGCAGTGCTCCGCCACGGCCCAGCACTCTCTCTGGGAGTTCCTGTAAAATCCCGTCCGCGCATTCCACCACTTGACGTATTCAGGCGTGACACGAGGGAAGCGCGCAAGGGCGGGTACCCGAAAAGAAATGTCTTCACGACGATTGAAAAAGTCCCACCATATCCGGGCGTCATCGTTTGAAACTTGCCCGGCCCTATGCCTGTTGGGCAATGCAAATTGTGAAGAGGAATGTGGAATCTGCTGGTCGTAGCCAAAGTTCCGGCTGAAGCGGAACGGGTAATACAGCACGAACCACAGAATGCCGCTCTTGTGAAATACAAGGACACTAGGCCTGATGGCCAGTGCCCAATCAATTAACTCCGGCTCCAGAATAGGCTTGGTATATTTGGCCTTGGAAATCGGATGGATGTACTCCTCAGTCTCAAACAGCTTGCACTGCCTCGTCCTGTTCGTCAGCGGGCTCGAATGGGCAGCTAAGCTCAGAAATGAAGAGCCCCAGGCGAATCCATGGGAATGCGGGCCAATTTACCCCGAATGGCGTAGAGTTGCTCCGCTAGTAAGGATGGCTCAGCACTCGCAAACTCTATCATACGCGGGACCAGAGGAACCGCTTGTAATGCCCGAGGAGCTGCCTCCGGAAACAGGGTGCAGACCCAAGCATTAAAGAAATGTAACGGACCAACCGTCCGAAGGCTTCTGGGGAGACGCGTTTTGTGCAAGTCTCCCAACATCTTGTAAATGAGGCACAAAGCCACTGGGCAAAGGGACAGCTTGATGCCCCAAGCCATAAGACAGGCCGGGTAAATGGCCTCCGCCCTAATCACGCTCTCGTCACCTTGAGGAAGAGCGAACGAACAAAGCCAATAAACCAGATATGCAGCACAGTGAGTGACTGCATCAACACCAGTAGGGTTTGGGTTTTCTCCCTGCCCTCCTTTCGAAGAAGATGATGAAGCGGCCTGGCGTCGCACCCTCTTCTTCCGCTTCTGGGCCACGGGCGCTATTGGAGGAAAATCTTCATACTTATTCTTCCCCTGGAAGAAATATTGAAGCCAGGCGCCCATCCGCACTCTTCGCTTCTCGCCCGGCTTCCGAGCTTCCCTCGTGTCGTGCGATGAATGAAAGAGGGTGCGATACGCCTTCATCAGATACCGATAGGCGTAGCCCGCCAAATACCGACCGTCACCGTCGGTCTGGTCTTTCAACCAGTCAGGCCAGCAGACTTCTTCATACGGCTCCCCGTCAATGGGTAGGCCGCTGAGCTGCGATAGACTCCACAAGTCTAAAGAGGTCTCCCCCTCTGAAGTGTAGAAAGTGTTATATTCGGGGCAAAATACCTCGATCATTCCACAACACAAGCCCCGTGAGATTGGGTACCGGTACCTTGAAGCGTACACGCTGTGATATACGCCGGCCCTGGTCAGAAGAGGAGCGTAATGCTGCAGCACGTAGTCTGTGAACTCTACTGCTCCGGGCCTGAATGCATGAGCGTCTGTAACTTTCAGCTCAGCAAACCACCCCACCGATATCTGGTGCTTGAAGCGAACCGCCAAGCAATCCAGCAAGAACGATTCGTCTCTATATCCCCATCTCAACGGGGCAAGGAATAGACCAAAGATCGGTTTCTCCCGATCCACTCTGCCCGCGGAGTCATTCCACCGAGCGGGTACGAACTCGGGAGCTCTAGTCAGCAATCCGTCTGTCGGAGCCAGGTCTTGCAGCCCCAGCACAGCGCTCCATTTCCTGACCTCCCCGGGGAGATAGATGGGTCTTCCCCGCATCACACATTCGGCCAGGCTGTCTCTCTCCACCAGCAAGGCCTGCTCGACCTTCCGAACGGCGAACACATCCCTCTTCCCCTGAAGGTTGAAGCGTTGAAGAAGGGACATTAGGTGCTTGTCCTTGGGATAATCCCTCCTGGTCACGCCCTCTCTGTTATAATGAAAGGAGTCACCCCCGAGGATAAGGAGACGGCTGGTGTCCACAGTGTCTGTCTCTGAATCCAAAGACTCCGCAACTATGGCCACCTGGCCGTGCCCCCAGTCAAGGGAATTGACGTTCTCCCATGTCACTATGGCACGAGAGGAAGAGCTGGATGCCATGATAGCTGCAAAAAGGGGCATATCAAACAAAAGCAAAGTCAGAAAATAGCTAATCAAAGGCGAACTTATGACAAAATTTCAGCAGAGTCTCCCCAGCACATGGAATTACCGAAGAAAAGCGGGAACGCGTCCACTGAGGAATGGTCCCTAAAAGGCAGCCATCGGCATTACACCGAGGCCAGAGGAACACCCGGGGGAATAGCTCCGAGGGCAAGCCCTGCTAGAAGCCTCCCAGGGTCCAAAGAATGGGTTTCGAAACCCAAATTGACGGCACCTCCACTCACCCGAAGGAAGAAATCGCCGCTCTCGGCGCCAAAGGGAGAGAAGAAAGGGAAGAGAGAGGAAGAGTTGGTGCGAATGAAGGGCAATGAAGAGAAAACAAAGAAGAAAGAAGATAAATAGAGGGAGTCCCCCATCGCTAAACTGGCGCGCTATTTAGCGCGCCGGATTAACAACCCTTTAAGCGAAAGGCGCGCCGGTAAAAGGCGCGCCGGGTCAAAGCATGAACGTCAACGGCCGCGCCGGATTAAAAGCCCAAGGGTCACAGGCCGCGCCGTATTAACATCTAAACAGCACCGGGTTAACGCCCGTGCCGAATTAAGGGCCATCCCAGGCGCCCGCCAATCAAAGAAGGGGTCAGTCCGGATGAAATTCATCCGTCGGCCTTGCTGCATTCGTGCCTTGCTCGCAACACCCACGTCTGGGGGGCATTTGTTGGCACTCAAAATATGATCGTCGGTGACCAAGCCATAAGGACAAATGACCCGGCCCACCGAAGTACGGAAGCCGATAAAGATCAACATATTGAAGACTTCTCAAGCTGCCAGAGCCTCGAGTCACTCCGTATGGATACGGGGACTTCACCTCAGGAGAGCCGAGATGAATCCACAACCAACCGGCAGTGCGACCAAGCCTGCCCAATGAACCGGCATCGACTTTGTCGTGCTGCATCCACTACACCCGTTGTCCGACCAAGGTCGACGGTCTACCCGGTGGCTACCCACCTCATGAAAGGATCCCCTGAAGATAAAGGAGTCCCCCCTGGCTCTCCGAGACGGAGGACCGGAAGCTCTGACGGCAGAAGATCCCGATCACCCGGCATGGGTACGGCTTCCCGACAAGATGGGCCCGTTAGTGGCCGAATGATCGCCCAGCTCGGGCGGAACTATCCCTGGGGTTATCTCGCCTTCCAAGGAGCTTCGGGCACGAGCCAGGCCGAATCAACAGCATGGATCGTAGAGCCGAGGGCCGTGTCAGCGGGAAACCCGCACGATCAAACTAAAGCTATCTGGAGTCTTGAGAATAGACGTAAGTCGACCAAGGGATTCCGACAAAACACCTCGTCAAAGTCTGGATGGGCGTTGGCGAGATAAAAGCTCACGGTGCCCCCCGGAATTGTCCCCAGACTCATCGACTGCTCGAAGCTCGTATAGAGCACTAGCCCGGCATGCCCTTGTCCCGGCGCGCCCCATCTTCAGCCCTTATACCGACGCGCCTCATCTTCAGCCCTTATGCCGGCGTGCAAATCACCCTATGGCTTCGATCCCGGCACGATATGCCTTGAAGGCTCCCCCCGGCGCGCCAATCCCACGCCGGTTCAACGCTCGAACTCGTGCCTCTATATATATATGGCTGTTCGAGAACAAAAGGGGGACGAGATGAAAAAGAAGAAGAGAGGCAGATCAAGAAGAAAGACCAGAGGATATAGAGAGAAGAAAAGAGGAAGAAAAGGAGGGAGAGGAGCTCTTGAGAGGGTTTTCTCCTGAAGTAGATAGGGAGTAGGAGGAGCTTCGGACGGTCGTCTTCTTCCTCTGCGATACCCTGTTTCGGGAACAGGTGGGCGCCGGTGTGCTGATTCTTTTCCGTTTTCCGAAGATCTCTCTTCTAAAACTTCCACCCATCGAATGTAAGCGAGGGGGGGAGGAGCGACGATGATATGAGTCGATTCTTCTCCCCCCTTTATGCGATTTTCTTCTTTTGTTCTTCCCCTATTGTTGCGCTCCGAGCGTCCTCTGCCTTTGATATTGTCGAACGGCGACCAAACAATGGTGCCGGTGCTGTACTCTCACCATGTAAATGCTAAACCCTTCCCATTTCTGGGATGGTAATATATATACGTGCGTATGAACGTCAAACCAATAGATCGAATGAATGATCCTTAGCCTCTTTTATCTACGCCAATGCCCGTGTCTGGGTTCTTCTCGTCATGGCTGTGATTCTGGTTTCCCCCGAAGTCTGCATCGCGTCCCGAATCATCGTGGGCTATAGAAACACCCCTCCCTGGGGGGCTTTTCTCTCGTTCATTCCTTTTTTTTAGGTTTGATTCAAGGATTTTCGCATCTCCTTCTCTCCTCGGATGGAGCCGTGCCTCTGCACGTGCCTTTGCCCGCCATACGCAGGGTCTATCTCCCCTGAACATTGCTTTCCAACTGTTCGAGCATATGCCCATGCAATGAGCCCACCTCGTTTATGCATTTACTGCGTCTGGGCGTCATGATCATCTGCACTGTTCCGAGGGTTTCTCGCCGCTTCGATCACCCGGGGAGGGGGACATTCCCCTGTTGCTTCCTAAAGTTGCTGGGCGACGTGGGGGGGGGGGGGGGCTCTATCTCTCAATGGTAGGCGCCTCCTCGAAGCCATCGCAGACAATGATAGGGGTCCTGGCTCAACGAACTCAACCCCAACAAATCAGGGCCCGATCGAGACCGGGGGATGTGTGCTCCTTGTAGGCTAGCCCTCGGAGTCCCACTCTCCCAATGGTCAGTTCCTCCATGGGATGAATCGCAGACTATGGGTCCTTCACCCCTCGCAGGCTAGTCCTCGGGGTATGGCTCCCTTCGTCAATGACCTCGTCCCTCTGTCTCTTCCCCTATGGAATTTTGGTGCCCCTAGCAGGATAGTCCTCGGGGTACTCCATCCAGTGGGGTTTGCTGGCTGCCTTCGTGTAGACCGGCGGTTTAGGGGCTTGTTCCATAGGTGAGCATGACCCCACTTCTCCCCTGTAACTCTTCAGGTTCAGGGGAGATGCTGTCCAATTTTGGACAGATTAATAATGAATAAACCATAACGAAACGATCGTTCTGGACCCAATTATCCTGGTGCTCGAGTAGGAACCTCGCACTGGCTTAATCACCCCATCCTTCGGGGTTCTGGACTTCAATTCAAAACGCAATTGGCCCGAAATAACTTCAGAATCCTCACCCAAAACTTAACAAACTCAATAGTTGCAAAATTCATAGAAAAGGTGGGTTGAACGGCGCGGCCTTAGCCGGCGTGCCCTAATCCGGCGCGGTACCCCCCCCCCCCGCGTCAGATTAACGTTAGACTCATATCCCTCTTTTTTTCCTTTGCGCCTTTCCGGCGCGCCCTAAACCGACGCGCCCCATCCATTTTGTGCGTCGTCTTAACCGGCTGTATGGCCGCGCCATATTAGCCGCTATACCTACATTTCTTCGCGCCGTATTAACATTCATCATGGCCGCGCCGGATTAAGACGCTATACCTACATTTTATCGTGCCGTATAAGCTACCTATCTCAGGGTCGCGTCGATTTTTAAACCTCTTGTTGCTTTAATCTCTCATTTTCCCCCGAGTGGATCTCGTCCCTCGGGGTTGGCGTTAATAAATCACAATGGGTAATAAATTGAATAAGGGAGGGGCCAAGCGAGCCCGAACTATATTGTTATCATATCTTCATTACCATGTCCGTTAGCACTTTACTTTCGCTATCACACTTGTGTTGCCTTCCCTCTTCTCGATAGGGAGTAATAAACGTGGTTGATCACCATTTGCTTCCACAATTCCGTTATCATGCTTAATATAGTCATGAACGTCATGTGTGCATCCATGCATACATCCTCGGGTAGATCAAATGGCGTCGACAGAAAAGCCGGATTACGTATGGTCGGAAGTATTCGCTACGCGCGACGGTGGTCTTCGGACCTACGTCCTCCGCCATGTACCGATGATCCATAATTCCATGAACTATGCATCTTCTACATGATAAACATATGCATCCTGCATGTCTTCGTCATGATCATCATGTAGCTCTTTTTAATCCGGCTTCGACAGCTCGCTATCTCGGCAATTAATCAAAGGTGTTCCCTCCTCGTGGGGGATGTAATTAACGCCATAGCCTTTATGGTATGATGGACTGCTGGTCCCGACCGAACCTCACATTCGCCCGACATGGGTCAGAATGAGCGCATCATAAAATCGTCACTCATGTGACTGGCACGCCCGCGTCGTCAATTGATCATTTGACTACCAGTTGGTCAGTCGGTCGATCGACCCGCGAAAGAAAAGAGAAGAAAAAAAGGGTTCGCGAACAGATGAGCATGGTTCTCTCTTCCGTAACGCCACATCACAAAAAATACTCATCAAACTCTGCGATGTAGTCTGACACGGATAAGTCCCCTTGGGTGAGACTCTGCCACCTATCAAAAAGTCACTAACGGTACGTGGCAGGAAGGTACTTACGCCTAAGCCTGTCCTTCATCTCATCCCAAGAACCTACCTGAGGCTCATGATGTTGAAACAACAAGCTCTCCACATTGCTCTAGTAAGTCTGTGCTTGCCCCAACAACTTCATCTTGGCATACCTGACCCTCCGGTGGTCCGTCATCTCGAACCACTCAAAGTACCGGTCCATGATGGCCTCCCAATCAAGGTAGATCTTGGGTTCCAAAGGCTTGGACCCATCAAACGTGGAACGGTCCGCACGGACGGCCTTGAGGATCCGTTCGTCCTCATCATCCCTGTGTGGTCGGTGACCACGCCGGTGCCGGCCATTTCCCTCGTAATCGTTGTCGGACTCATAGTCCTCAAAATGGAGGGCACGTGGCCGCTACTCCTCAGCCCGAGGTGGTGTGGGCTGGGCAGTAGGCGCGGGGTGGGGGGCAGGCGCGGGCTGGGCAGCAGGCGCCTGAGGGGCCCGATGAATGCCAGGTAGGTCCCTGCGAGGGGTTCTCTCCACACTCTCTAGCCTTCCAACCAGACCTTGGATAGATCGGTCGGAGGCCTCGGTGCGGTCCTCCATGGCTTTGAATCAGCTCTACATATACTCGGTATGCTCCCTAAGAGTCTGGTTAGACCTGTCCATGCGCTCCATGAGTAGAGCCACCAAGTCCTCAAGTGTTCGGCCTCCCGGGTTGGCACCTCGGGGTTCACCCATAGTGTCAGGGCGATGTTACTGGGCACCTCCACGGGTGGGCATGCAATGGGCCTAAAGGGAGCTAAAGGTGACTCACTAGATCTATACGGATGGATTGATGCAAGTTGGGGACCCTAGACTTAACCCGATTTCCAGTATGTGGCGAAAGCTATAATCCATAGATCCGACTCAACGCGAGGGGCTACTTTCCGGATAGGCGTAACCTAACCTTCCAGTAACGTCTTTTGATATACTGGTTATCGAGATGCAAACCAAAACACTTTTTTTGTTTTCTTTGTTTTAAAACAATGATGATCCTCGAATCAACTTAGACCATGCATATGATACTAGCTCTGATACCAATTTGATGCGGCACGACTACGAGACTCGACGCGGATGGGTTGCGACCTTTGACTCTATCAGACGACGCGACCAGAAAAAACACTATGACGCGGCACCGAATGAGCTCCAGAAGAGGCGATCATGCCTCAAACAAGAAGCGCTACTCACAGTCGTCCCCGGTGAGGGAAACGTGATGACCTTACCGGGTTGGGAAACCGGCTTTGAGACTCGGGTGGTCGGCTCACTCTCGTGCTCGGAACGAGTCACGGGACGGGTCTCCCACTCTCAACTCACAGCAGTGATTAAATATAACAAGCTAATAAAATATCCTACTCACATGCAGTGGCATCTAGAATGCATACTAGCTAAGCAAAATACGACAAAGGGGGGGGGGTGAGTGTGCCTCCACGCTCGGGGCATGTGGAAGACTTCCCGGCGGAGATCTGGAACTCCCGGTATAGTAATAATTAATAATTATAGAAATTAATTCTATGGCCCACTCCACACAGTGAGGTAACATTTGACACGTGGGATCCGGGAGCACCAATCTCGGGTTGGCGGGCAGAAGTCGATGGTGCTCGGGCGGACGTGGTCGGCCGGTTCGGCTCCGTTCACCCGGGCCCACAGGATGGTACGTGGGACCCGCTGCTAGTACGGCAACGTCCAGGGCGGCTCCTTGCTGCAGCGGCTGGCGGGGACGTTCCTGGAGTGTCCCAGGTCGATCTTCGGGAGTGGCGGTCACCAGAATGGAGGCGGGTGATTTCTGGGGAATTATCTCCCAAGGCTATCCCGCGGCTGTGTTTCTGCCTAGATCTACGCACTCCGACGAGATCGGCTGGTACGCTCTACTCTGACGTCGGATTGGGGCACAAAGGGTACCGTTGGAAAGGAGACTCAAAATCCTACGACATTGTAGAAGTCCAAACTCATCCAACAGCTGGATTTGAATTTAAAATGACTGCAAGTGGACTGAGCACACTATCCTGATACACAGAACATGATGGACATAACCTAACCTCCCTGATCAAGGGCTTTGACCGAGGATCAAATGATCGAATCAGGACCTGGGATTTTTATGGTGGGTATAGGGGAGGCTTACGGAGACGTACATTGCTCTTTTGTTAAATTTTGACAAAATTTGATGGGTGATAAAAATCGGATGCCAAGATTTATTTCGTAGAGCTGCACACAGGTAGACTTTGGGGAAGATGAGCAAGTGACTGGGAAAGTAGACAAACGGGCTCTGATCGACCTAAAAATTGAACTGGGAATGTCCTATTATAGGGGAAACCTGCCCTCAATGTTTCGTGATGATCCAACGGTCGGATCTCCTGCACAAGCCCTTTCACTGAGCTGATGTCCTGCAACTCCGAGTTTGGGACAGCGGGATGAAGACCGGCTTGTGGTGCCTCAACAGCGGCACGAACGGCAGCGGCGGTGGCGGTGAACGATCACATATGATAGAAGAAGAAGAGAAGAAGAAGAAGTTTGAGGGAGATAGAAGATTGTGGATTAGATATAGAGAAGAAATGGGGAAGACGGAGGAAGAACATCAAGAACACCAAGAAGGGAGGGGGGGTAAGCACCAAACAATTTCTCTTACAAATTTTTTCATTAATTCCTCCACAAATGATACAAGAGACTATAAATATTCAAACCCTAGACCTAGACCAAAAGATAACAACTAACCTTGGTCAAGGGTAGGTTGGAGGGTATAATAGGGAAAGGAGACTTATGGGATTTGTTTAAACCCACATGGGGGACAAGCATGGGGGACAAGGAGGAGACACCCCCTTGATTTAAGGGGAGGGAATCTTGACTTCTTTCCCCCTTTGTCCCCTTGGTCCAATGGTCCAAGTCCTAGGTGGACTAAGGGCCAGCCCTCATGGTCCCTAGCAGCCACGTGGCCCAATGAGAGAGAGGGTGGGGTCCCTCCAGGCCCAAGTGGTTATTTTACAAACAAACCCACTAACTTAGCCTAATTAAACACACCAAATGCAAAAGTACAAATACAAATACAATACTCTTAAAATAAATATAGAAAAATATCATGACTTTGATGGAAGGTCCATGCTGTCGCCCAACCACAAGGATGTCGGCGTGCTGCGCGTCTGGTACCGGCGGGTAGCTCTGGTGTCCCCACCACCTCAGGTCAGGGTATCATCAGCTCAAGATCAAAGATGAAGACATACATAAGACTACTTTTCGAAGCAGATATGGCCACTATGAATTCGAGGTAATGCTGTTCGGGTTAACCAATGTCCCGGTAGTATTTATGCAACTCATGAACAATGTCTTCAGGTCCTATCTCGACCAATTTGTAGTCGTCTTTATTGATGATATTCTTAGATACTCCAAAACGAAGGAGGAATATGAAGAGCACTTAAGAATAGCCTTGTAAACGCTAAGAGAGCACAAACTTTATGCAAATCTTAGTAAGTGTGTGTTCTGGCCTAAGGAGGTCTCTTTCCTTGGCCATATTATTTCAAAAGAAGGAATTGTTGTCGATCCGTCTAAAATAGAAACAGTTAAGAATTGGAGCTGACCGACGACCGTGTCTGAAGCCAGAAGTTTTCTAGGTCTGACTTGTCATTACAGGTGATTTATCAAAGATTTTTCTAAGATCGCCGTTTCTTTGACTAGACTCACAAGAAAGACAAATCCTTTTATATGGTCGAAGGATTACGAAGAGAGTTTTCTTACCCTTAAAGATCACCTTACTACAGCACCTATATTAACATTAGCCACTAAAGGTGGTGGATTTGAAGTATATACGGATGCGTCTGGCATTTGTCTAGGATGTGTCCTTCTGCAAAATGGAAAGGTGATTTGCTATTCATAAGGGCAGTTAAAGCGTCACGAAGAAAATTACCCTGTACATGATTTGGAATTAGCTATGGTCATATTCGCATTGAAGATCTAGCAACATTACCTTTATGAGGAGAAATTCACTATATTTTCATATCATAAAAGTCTGAAATATCTCTTCACCCAAAAGGAATTAAATATGCGACAACATAGATGGTTGGAGTATCTCAAGGACTTCGATTTTACTATCCAATATCATTCGGGGAAAGCTAATGCTGTAGCTGACACTCTTAGCAAGCAACCAATGGAAACTCTAGCAAGCCTCAGGAAAGGTATAACTTGTCTTATTGAAGATTTTTCTCATTTAAATCTTGATATTGACAAAGAAGAAGAAGGAGGTATGATTGCCAATATAAGGTCTCAACCTACATTGATCGAAGACTTAGTCCAATTGCAAAAAAATGACCCTACATTGATGGAGATTAAAGATAATGTTGATCAGAGATATGAATTTTCTATCTCAAACGATGGAAGACTATTATTTAAGGATCAAATTTGTGTGCCAAATCACGATGACACTAAGAAATTAATCATGGAAGAAGCTCACAAATCAAGGTATACCATTCACCCTGGTGCTACCAAGATGTATCAAGATTTGAAAAGAAACATTTGGTGGCCCAATATCAAAAGAGAAGTAGCAGATTTTATGTCCCAATGTCTCACTTGTCAACAAGTAAAGGCGGAACATTTAAGACCTGCTGGAAAATTACACCCCTTGAATATTCACGAGTGGAAATGGAAAAGTATAGGGATAGATTTTATCATGGGTTTACCTAAGACAAGAGGAGGACATGATGGTATATGGGTGATCATAGACCGATTGACTAAATCTGCACATTTTTTACCAATCAAAAGTCGATGGTCTGTGGACATATTAGCAGCATTATATATGAGAGAGATTGTCAAATTACATGGTATCCCTGTCACCATTATATCCGACTGAGATCCTCGGTTCACGTCATAATTCTAGAAGGGTCTTCAACATTCATTAGGGACACGACTCAATTTTAGCACTGCGTTTCATCCACAAACTAATGGTCAAACTGAAAAAACAAATCAAGTGGTGAAAGATACGCTTAGGGTATGTGCCATTGACTTCGGAGAAAGTAGGTACGATCACTTGCCTCTAGTGGAATTTTCATACAATAATAGCTACCAAGCTAGCATACAAATGGCACCATTCGAGGCTCTATATGGAAGAAGCTGTCATTCACCTATTTGCTGGTGTGAAGTAGGAGAAAGGTAATTTCTTGGTCCCGACATCATTAGGGATACTATCGAGAAGATAAAGCTTATTCGGGAGAGACTCCAGAGAGTTCAAGACAAGCAGAAATCATATGCCGATAATCGAAGACGCAACCTGAAATTTCAAGTAGGAGACCATGTGTTTCTTAAGGTTTCTCTAGGTCGAGGTATTCGAAGATTCGGTATCAAAGGCATGCTTACCCCAAGTTTCATTGGCCCCTTTGAGATTCTCGATAGGGTAGGTGAAGTCGCTTATCGAATAGCTTTACCCCTTCAACCATCTGAAGTTCATGATGTGTTTCACGTCTCAATGCTCAAGAAGTATGTACATGATCCATTCCATGTCATCACTTACGAAAATCTGGAGATTAAAAAGGACTTGACATACGAGAAAAACCCAATTAAGATCATTGAACAAGAAGTACGTCAACTTCGGAATAAAATCATTCATATGGTCAAGCTCCAATGGACCAAGTTATGTCCACATGAAGCAACATGGGAAACTGAAGAGGCTATGCGCAAAAGATTCCCAGAGATATTTGAATGTAAGTAGACTCTCCATAAAATTCATGTATTGAATTTGGGGACCAAATTCTTTTTAAGCGGGGGAGGGTGTAACGCCCAAGAATTTTCTAAGAATTTTTTGGATTAAAAAAATATAATTATGAAGTATTTAATGGGCTATTAAATGAATTATGGTTAATAAAATCTAATTTGTATAGGTCCAAGAGGATTAGGCCCATATAATAAACCCACATTGGCCCAAAAGATTATTTTGGACCTTAGCCCATATTCTAGAATCTTAAAACTAGTGTAATCACGGAATTAAAGGGATAGTTACTCCTTAGTAGATAAGTAGATGGATAATAACTTGGATAATATTAAAAGAGTTTAAACTAGCTTCAAATTCGGCACTCATGAAGAAAAACAGTCTATCGCGAGACCGCAAAGGGACAGGAAACAGTCTAGACTTAGATCGCTAAGCTCTGTCAGTTCCGTGAGTATGAAAAAACATGAAAAGATTAAATGTTTGGCATCCAAATCGCCTAGGTTCGACTCTAACTACTAATTAGATAAGTCTAGAAGGTTATAAGATCGAGTAGAGAGCCAAATTGGGACTCTAGATTCATTCTAATCCTCAAAACCCTAGCTAACCCTATAAATAGATCCCAAATTTGACGTGTGTGACCCTTAATTTTGGCTAGCGTGGAACTAAGGTAAGGAGGCAGAACTGGAGGTAAGTTTCTTCTAGGAATTTATTCATTATAGTTAGAACTAACTTTACTCAAAATTTCATTCTAGGAGATCAAGCCTACAAAGAGTTAGATGCTTCCAAAGTTGCTGATCCTAAATCAATAACTCAGGAAACTGTGCGGATGACCCAAGAAGATCAGGGAATTAGAAGCCCCAAACGTGGTAATTAGACAGATGTTCTTTAGAACAATTTGTTCCTGTTAGTACCCTCTTCTTACCCTCAAAATTTCACGTCCTTAGGTAAAGGGAATCAGGAGATACAGGAGGGTGAAGTTGCTGGTTCGGTTCTGGATGAGTAGAGAACTAGGGTTGACTTTCAGCCTTAAATTCAAAATTTAAAGACCAAGACAGAGGTAGGTTATCTCATGAATGGCTTAAACTCGAAGTCATGAATAAAAGTCCTCTGGTTTCATTCGATTTCATTATTTGTACCTTGAGGATTTCATGTTTTCATTAGGACTATGCATCTAGTATACCCCTCATGCATGAACTAGCCTTAATGAAGAAAAAGGAGAAATTTTCTTGTTGATCATATGAACATATGCATATTGGTGGCTTATATTCGTTCTATCATGATTATGGAAGTTTATATATGTTGATTTCCATGCATGATATGCCTTAGTTAGCATTTTGTTTTATTATCATTTAAACTCGGATTATACAGGAGGAAACGGTCTTCCTGTAGACCGCCTGAAACTCTAGCGGTCGCCCGATAGACTGCTAGCCACAGTGAAACGGTCCTATACTAGACCGTTTTATTTTTTGATTTTCTGTAATATTATAAATCTAACACATATTGCAGAATAGCCTTAATTAATATATGGTAAGCCTAGTTAACTAAGTGTTATTCCTAGTTTGAGCACTGGTTTCATATACTTAGTTAATTCTATTATTCATCATAGTAGATTTCTTGTCTTTATGCACTTAGACTTATTTTTGAACTTATGGTAATTTATGACCAAAATCATATAATTTGTATTAAATACATGTTTTAAAAGATAGAGGATTCATGATTTAACTTGATCACGATTTTACATGATTCTCTCTCTTCTAAGAGTCATTTCTTGAGTACATGGCACATATCTTGGTATGTTGTCATTAGTTACACTTGTTGCACATTAAGTACACAATCTTGGACTTGATGACCTCTCCTTTAGATATTCCTTCCAACGGACTAGGAAATCTTATTGCAAGGCCTCCATAAGACTCCGCGAGCCTGGGATTCCCACTAGGACGCCGAGCTGGTTGTACCATTAAAGTCCATTATCTAGAAAGCACTTTTATCGGTGTTTTATGTATTCTGGAACTTAGCGACCATCTAATTGACTACCAGAGTCTTCTAGCGGCCATTCACTAGACTGCTAACAGATACCTAATGGCCATCCACTAGACCGCAAGGCTCCAGAGGTTCTGTTTTAAAAATGTCGACTCTGTCTCATGAAACGGTCCAAGACTAGACTGCTTGAATTTCTAAACGGTCCAACATATGACCACTTTTCTGTATCAAACGGTTATGTACTAGTCTGCTTGGATCCTGATTATGTCTAACACAAGGTTTGACTTTTAGGGTTGGTTTTTTTGAGTTCATGGATAGTCTTATAATTATCTGAACTCTGAACCTATGTTAATAAATCAATATTAAAATATGAAAGATAAAGAATGTACCGTTATGCTGCCGAATTATTTCCATATCATAACCTAGTTATTTATGCATTTTCTTGAAATCTTATGATCAATTATTGGTACATTCTATTCCTTGGTTACATTATCATAGAACTATTGTTGAACTTGTACATTAATTGGCCATACTGTTGTCTTTATCGTGGAAGTAGCTTGATTTATACTTGAAGACGCAGTTCGAGCATTGATTGTGTTTAAGGGCTGTATGCTCATCCCATCTGCTGATTGTCGGAAACATACTATAAACCATGGGGTATGATACTACTGGCGTCGCATTGCACTTGGAGTACTTTCTATATAAATAAGTGAAATATCCACGGGATCCACGTAAATTCATGAAGTACTTGCTATTAAGTGAATAATACTTTCTTGCTTGTTACATGACTTTCTAGTGCATAGCCTTCCTGGTTATGAAAAGTACATTCTTATTACATTCTTGAGAGGCCAAAATTGACATTCTTGATATATACTTGATTAAATCATATTCTTCATATCTCGTCGTGATCATATCTTGTTACTTTGGCTTTATTCACATGCTTTGTCGTATTTGCATGATTTATCTTATTCTTTAGAGCTAAAATGTTAATTACTTAAAATTACCTTCATGTTGATACGAAGATACCTACTCGGCAAGTGTGCTCATTCCCTACTTTCTTAATGTTTCAGGAAGTGCAAGTGAGTCGGAATCGGATAATACAAGTGACGGGTCCGAGAGCGATTGAAGGAAGTATGAACGAGAGAAGCCATAGTTATCAAAAAGTCTAGTTGAGTCATGATGTACTTTTTATCCTTTTGAGTCTAGTAAAGAAAGGATCTTATGTACTTTGGGAATTATTTTATGAAGAAATAAAGTTAAGGGTTTTTCATGAATCACTTGTGCAATTACGTTTATGTGATTGTCTTGCGCTCTAATTATATTGCTTGCTCGAGGCGTACTAGCCGACTGTTCACGTTCCCGATTGTTTCCGCTGCATAATCTCAGGGCATGATAGACCGCTTGGGAGCTATTCCTCATTCACTAAGGGGAGACCAGAGGCCATGTGATAGCTTCACAGGTCACTGGCGTTCCTTCGAGGTTTCATAACCCACCATAAACCATGTCATCTGCAAAACCCCGAAGAGAAGCTATAAATATTCGATTCGATTCAAAAACTTGCACAAGACTCAAGATTGTCCGATCTAGCATCGAAACTCACAGGAGAGGGAGAGGAAAGAGATGAGATCATTAATTCGTAGATTCACAACCCACACTGATCATTCCTCCATGAAGTATTGCAGTCACTACATTTCTAAAAAAGACACAGTCGAATGTAGCAAAAGAAAGAAATGCAGTAAGTACATGAGAGAATGGGGGATGAGGAAAGGAAGAGCTCGCAAGCTCGGTGGAGGGCCTACATGGGGGGCTGAACCCACCTTCGCAAACCCTCTCTTCTTAGCTCCTCTCTCTCTATTATCTCTCTTTTCTCTTCTCTTCTTTTCTTCTCTGATTGCCTGATTCCTCTTCTTTTTTTGCTTTCCCTCCTTTTTTTTCTACTCTCGCAACTAGGCATTTTATAGAGGCTTCTGCCCTTTTGATACGGCGGCGAAGGCATGTGATATGAGGGCCAGAGGATATGACACAGCGGCCAGGAAAAGCACGCGCGGGCTGGCCGCCGTTTCCATTGTGGGCCACCGGATGGCTTTGTGTGTGATGACCTAATGTGGATCCTTTGTTCCATTCGGCCCATTTGAGTGCTTCTATTCTAGTTAAGTCTCTTTTCTTCTTTGTTTGGTCCACGCTTCATATGTTTGAGCAACACTTGGTCCCTTTGGGGTGACTCATCCATATTGTCTGAAGCACAGTGATGTTCTCTTTTGAAGTCATCTTCTTGGAGGTAGCTCCAACTGTATCTCGACTATTTTGACGATTAGGAGATCACTGGGGAGCTTAAGCGAGTAGATGGTTGCCCGGAGATGTCTGATGGTCATTTGATGGTTTGTTCGGCTTTAATCGCCCTGGTGACGAACGATGGCTTGCCGGGTAGCAGCTTTGCCAAACGGGGCACGGCCGGGTGTGATGCATTGTGATGCAAGTAGCCCCTCCCGATGTTACAATAATACTGAGAATAGCAGAACTAAGTTTTCATGCAATCTTTTTGAACTCCAGGCAGCATGTGTAGAGATTTCATGGGCTTCAGACTTATCATCCTTTTCTGTATGACTCTTTTCCTAGGTGTCAACAAATGCCCCCCACCAGTAGGTGGCGTAAGTGAGGGACAAGCGACACAGGACCTACGGGTATAGTACCTGACCGCTGATTAGCCATTCACTCACTTGTGTTGCAATTGCAGCTTCTGGGGTTAGCTCGAAGCTAGTGGGTTGGACCAAGGCTGCTCAACGGGCCTTGGACTAATATAGTGGCCAAAATAGGCCTACAGGTGTCATCTGGCAGCCAGAAGGCCGTTCAATGCTGCTGATACGGCGGCCAGCCCTCTTTACACGGCGGTCAAGGGGTTCGATCAGGCGGCCAGGAGGCGCGCGTAGGCTGCAGTGATCTGGCAGCCAGGGGGTTTGATCCGACAGCCCGGAGCCGTGCGCGGATCCGATGGCTATTTTAAAATGGGTTTTAAAACCCTATGAGAGAGAGAAAACCCCTCATTCTCTACATTTCAAACTCACGGCGGCTCTTCTCCTTCCCCTTCTTCGCTCACACGGCGGCGAGCTATCTTTAGGTTGAGCCCTCCATCTTCTTCTACGGCTAAAGTGGAATGGCCTGGTAGTTATCCCATGGTTATTGTTTAGGGGTCATCTCACCATATGGTTGTGATGTGCTTCCTATTTGTTCTTGGCAAATCCCCGGATAAGGGGAGACTCTGCGGAATTTTTTGTAGAATTTTTCTGGCTTATATCTTTCTCATATCTTGGTTGTTGACCTATCTCCCTTTTGCACATGCTTAATAGGCCAGATGGCGTCTGCTTCAGCTCCTTCGGGTTCATCTTCTCAAGCTCTCGTTGCTACTTCAATTGTCCCAAAAGTGACCTGGGCGAATGTTCCTAAGCTGGTCATGGGTCGTGACAAGATAGTGGTGCTTCATTAATCTTCATATTCCGAGACTGACACTGTGGATCCTATACGCCTTCTAATCACCACTGGGAATTTCAGTTATCGCCGCTGCGAGGAATTTTGCCAAGACTTCCCGAAGGATAAGCACCTCCTCCCTTTCACTTGTCACCTCAACATTGGTGGAAGAAGGAATGTGTTGCTAGCTCGAACAGCCAAACAAGCTATTCTTATGGAGCGGGACAGCCTGAAAGGGGTAACTCATCGCCATGAAGCCATTTATCTTCTAGGGGAGCCGCGTTAATGGAAATCAGTCCTTGGGGTTGCTAAGCTGGCGCCTGTACAGAACATGCTGACTCGGGCTCCTGAGTTCACCCCGATTAGATGGGATTATGCTGCAGGGTGTATGCAGAAAGAGACACCAGGTTATGGTCTCTTCTTAGCTCTGATAAAGTGGGGGTATCAGGAGGAACCCTTCATTTTGAATTGTCTGGCAGTGTACATCAAGTATCAGCTTGTTGTCGGCTTATTTGCAGACATGAAGGTTGTTGATGCACACTCCTTCCGTACCGGGGCAGTGGAGTTCATGGACTATGTCCTGAAGGAATATGCTCCGCTCTTAATCAGAGCGGGATTTTTTCACAGCGTGTACGCCTCTCGGTTCTAATACCCCATTTCGAAGGTTTTGTGTTGTGGCATGATTGAGGTTTTCAACAGCGAATTCAACACTTTTTATACAGCCGAGAGTGAGACCTCGCTAGATTTGTGGAGTCTTTCGCAACTTAGCGGCCTGCCCATTGACTGTGAGCCGTATGAAGAGGTTTGCCTTGCCAACTTCTTGAAGGATGAGTCCAATGCTGAAGGTCAATACTTTATTGGCTTCTCGTACTGATACCTGATGAAAGTGTATAGAATGCTATGCTTGTCTCATTATGATGCTTCATTTAAGGCTTCCTCGTCTCAGAGCCGGAAATAAGGGAGACCCTAAGAAAGTCTGAATGGGGTTGTGGATTCAATATTTCTTTAGGGGCAACTTGAAGTATACTGACTATCCATCTGTAGTACCAGTTGCCACACAGTAGGCCAAGCGAGCCTGTTTCAAATCAAGCTTGCCGTCTTCTCTTCGCCAGGCATATCGGAGTGGGCCGAACCCGACGGGTATTGATGCCACGCAAGGCGAATAAAGAGGCGGAATGCCCTAAGGCGGTAGGTGAGTATCTCGAGGCACGTAAGGCCATGAAGAAAGAATCTAAACAACTGATGCCAATGCTACCAGAGGTGAAAGAGGATGACCTCTTGAAGTCTTTGAAGGATTTGAGCCAAGTGGGAAATGCCTGCCTTGAGCTGCAACAATTCCCTTTTCCAGTTGAAGAACCCATACCCCAAGTAATCTCTTGGCGTTCTGAGCAAGATCGTCACTATCCATATCAGTCTTTTGTACGAAGGGAGGATAGAATTGCCACATATTATTGCCAAACTTTTTGGCACTTTGTTCTTTTGAAAATTCATGGCTTGGAACTCAGTACTCCTGCCGAGGCTATTATGGCCCATAAACTGTTCATATCCTTCAATTACGCGGATGGTTGGGGTTTAGATCACATGGGCTTGTACCATTGTCTAGCCTGGCGAGACCATCCATATCTAGATCAGTTAGCCGACCATTGTGAAAAGATTGAGGCTATATGTTGGCTACTTCAAGAAGCTGCGTCCCGGGACAAGGAGGTGGCTTTGTACTATTGTCCCCCTTCTCCCTTATACAACGGACCAGTAGTTATGTCATCATGCTTTGACAGGGACCCATGCTTTGTATTGATTTTTTTTATGCTTTTGACTTGTATCCTCTTCTCTTCTCTCTTTTTAGATAGACCAGACATACGGTAGCAAAGAGATTATCGCAAGCTAATTATGCAGGCTCAGAAGCCTTCTTTTTTTGATACCCCTGCATCAGCTCCCACTACTACTCCTCTACCTAGCGACGGTCGGAAGAGAAAAGCAACTTCTCCGGTAAAAGTTGCCATGGCACGGGCTAAAAAGGCCCGCCAAGTTGCAGTAGAGCAAGCAACTTCTGTAATTCCCGCCTCCAAGGTGGTTCTGCCTCAGCTATTGTTATTTGAAGAATATGCTACCTCCCAAGCTTCACCAGCCAGAGATGTGGGTACTTTTGCACCATTATCATTACGGTGGCATTTTTTTTGAAGGGCTTCCTTAGGCTTATTTTGTGCTTTTTTCTTCATCTTGTAGCAGCACTGGAAGATATACTGGTTCCGTCTATGGAGGTTGATGTTGGTGCAGCTATTGATGCCGGAGCAAAAATATTCGTTGGCAGCCCTGAGAGCGGGAGCCTCCGTTCCCCCACCCCAACTGGTGAGGCGACAGTTAGATCAAATAGAATTGCCTTTGATACCTCATATTCCAGGGTTTGTCACCCTATCTCATTATACCCTTTGTGACATGCTCCAAGGCTTCCCGAGATTCTACCTAAAATGGTAGTTTCTTCTTCGGGTCCTTCTGCATCATCAAGAGGACGTCGAGCGTCACGTAAAAAGGCGATAGCCCCAGTACGACGTATGGCCACTTGTTCAACTGTCCGCGAAGAGGCAGAAGCAACTCTAAAGCCTAGTGTTGAAGTGGAGAGCTCTGATGAAAGTTCCCCGTCCCTGTCCGTAGAGCAAGTGGACTATGGTTGTTCTAGTGATGAGGGAACTACCGGCGCTGATGGAGGTGGGACCTCAGCTTCCTACCCCTTAATAGAAGGATTAGCCGTATTTAGTCCCCCTCGGCTCATTGTTAGAACCCGTGAAGAGACCCTGCCAGAGATGGCTGCTGGGACCGGTGTAGAGGAATATCTAACCTCTTCTGTGGCTAAATCTCTAATGGAAGAACCATCTATTCAGCAGATTGTTGAGATGTCGATTCCGGAACCTACTGCAGTCGAAGTGAGTTCCATGCTCTAGATATTACTTTTTTTTATTTTCTGGTCCTTCAGACCATCTAATATTCTTTTGCTTGCTTCCCCTTCTTTAGATGTCAATCATCTCAAGTCAGGTCACAGTTCCTATTATCGATAGTGTCCCTCCAATCGAAGCATCATGCCCTCCTTCTGTCGTGCCTTCAGCCCCTGAAGAGGTCGTGCCTATATTCCGGCCTGTGCTTGTCAGAGCTCAGCCTAGATCTGATGTAATGCCCATTGAGCTGGATACATCAGGGGAAACTTCAAGGCCAGCCCTTGCCCCAGAATGAAGGCCTAAAACCCGAGCATCGGCCTTTACATCAATGATGGTGCAGGTATCAATTCCAGTGCTTCCAACTTCTGGAGAGTGGGCTATTGATTTAGGGTCAGAGATAGCTCCAGCTCTTCTGAGCATGGTGACATCAGAAGAGAACACCCTGTCAGGAGAGAAGTAGCTGGGGCTCGATGAAGCTATTGGCGCATCAAGCACTACCATTGTGCCGGCCTTGCCATCCTCTTCCTCAGCCACAGATGTTGACTTGTAGGCAAATGTGGATAGTGAAGTTGAATTCCATCCTCCGCCAGCGACATCTTTTGGTATTACTTCTTCGGACCAGGTGGTGTGGCATCATCTGGGGATGCTACGACATGTAGTCTTGTCCGAACCGGCCCTGACTTATACCAGGCTGCGGGGAATTGCTGAGCAGGTATCTATTGGTGTTCAGGCACTGGGATGCCCCATGGAGCTATGGACTCAGAGGGTGATTCTTTTTCTGAAATTTGTTAACCGTCGAGACTTTCTAGGGCGTATTAAAAGTGACAGAATTGGCGCATTAAAAATGGAGAAAGCTGACTGCCAGGCGGCTCTAGAATTGCTAGAGTTGGATCTTCTGGAGCGTCATGCTCTTGCTGCAACCCTATCCTCACGCATTCAATCATTGTAGGGCAGGCTGGAAGAGTTGCAAATGGAGATGGTCTCCCTGCGGGTGGAGCTGCATCTCATAGAAGATATGGATGCTAAAAGCACTAAGGAGACTTCCCTGCTGGAGGGTCAGGTGGCTTCATTGCATAGCGAGTTGGCTCGGCTTCAGGAGGAGGAGATTCATCTTCGGGAGCAAGGGGCAGCCCCTTCTGTTGGGTTCTTAGACTTCGAAGATATCTTTCACCGGCAATAGCCGTACTTTATGTATCTCTTCTCCTCCAAAGTGTGGTCTTTTGTAATTTCCTTTTATCGTAACGGAATCAAAAATTTATTCTGTTGCAGCCTCTGGGATTCCTTCATGTGTTGTCTTGTTTCCTTCTTGTCCTACCGGCGAAGGGTCAAGGACTTTGTTGACTTTTGAGGGGTACTATGCGTAAACCGCAAGAGAGTGCTCACTCTTTCAGGGAAAGGGTGAGGGGTTCGCTCCACCACACCGTGAGCGCATCAGAAATCCATGGTGTGGATATAATAGAAAATGCTTGTTCGAGTGGTTAGGGATGCCACAACAGGGGGAAGGCATAAGCATGAGGCCTGGTAGAGGGGTATTTTGCTTTTTTGGTGGCGTAGCCATAAGGCCTACACCGGAGGGTTTTTAGCACTGATCTTGACAATGATGTCAAGGAATCGACGGTAGTTTGTTCCTTGGCAGGGGGTGAATGCTGAAGCAAAGAGAATTTTGTTTTAGCAATATAGACGTAGGGCCTACACCGGATGGTTTTAGCACCAATCCTAATGATGATGTCAAGGAATCGATGGTAGTTTGTTCATCGGCATGGGGTGAATGCCGAGCAAAGTGAATTTGTTTTAGCAGTATAGGCGTAAGGCCTACACCGGAAGGTTTTAGCACCGATCCTGACGATGATGTCAAAGAATCGACGGTAGTTTGTTGATCGACATGGGGTGAATGCCGAAGCAAAGGGAATTTTGTTTTAGTTGTATAGGCGTAAGGCCTACATCGGAAGGTTTTAGCACCGATCTTGATGATGATGTCAAGGAATCGACGGTAGTTTGTTCATCGGCAGGGGTGAATGCTAAAGCAAAGAGAATTTGTTTTAGTAGTATAGGCGTAAGGCCTACACCGGAAGGTTTTTAGCACTGATCCTGACGATGATGTCAAGGAATCGATGGCAGTTTGTTCATCGACATGGGGTGAATGCCGAAGCAAAGAGAATTTGTTTTAGCAGTATAGGCATAAGGCCTACACCAGAAGGTTTTAGCACCAATCCTAACGATGATGTCAAGGAATCGATGGTAGTTTGTTCATATAGGTGGGACATACGAGAAATGCCGAGAGCTCCCATGACATGGTTTGAGGAGATAAACATAAAGACATGTCATTCATCATCATCATCATTTTTTTTGACCAAATAATTGCAGGTTGGAGCATGGTGCATGAACCCGAAGGAGGAGATGTGATTTGCGGGGCACAAGCCCAGGGAAATAATTTAATTATCCACCATTTCATTGAAAGGGGGTCGTGGTGCATGGTATAGTTTCAGATGTCTGCCATTGAGTGGCAGGAATTGTACTTCTCCCCGATGATTGACGATGACGTAGGCTCCGCCCTCATATACACGCTGGACCACATACGGATCCAACCAATTTTCAGCAAATTTGCCCTTAGGGTTAGAAGCCATGACCTCCTTTTTCTTCCCAATGACCAGGTCTCCTTTCTTGAATTCTCGCCCTTTGACGAGTTTGTTGAAGGCGCACGCCATGCGGGCTTGATATATCTGAATGTTTTGTTGCGCTTGAAGACGCTTTCCTTCTAGATCAGCTAATTCCTCTAGCCTTCTTTTGACATTTGTTTGTTTGTCAAAAACCAGACCATGTTGATTGGCGACCCTTGACGATGATACTTCCAGCTCGATGGGGACTACAGCCTCCGAGCCATACACAAGAGAGAACAGTGAGCAACCTGCGGGAGTCTTGTTGACCGTTCGATATGCCCACAAAGCTTCATACATCTTTTCCTCCCAATCCCTTTTGTGAGAACTGACTGTCTTGGGTTGGAGAGTACATAGTGTTTTGTTAAAAGCTTCTGCTAACCCGTTTGCCTACGGGTTGTATGGGGTGGATGTTCTCCAATCAATTTTGTATTTATCGGACAGACGATAAATCTTATGATTCTTGAAATGACTGCCATTGTCTGATATGATTCGGTTGGGAACACCAAACTGGAATATAATGTTCTGTTTGATAAATATGGCCACCAGCTCACCAGTCACTTCCCTAAGTGCTATAGCCTCGGCCCACTGGGAAAAATAATCTGTTGCCGCCAGGATGTACTTACTTCCGACAAAAGATGTTGGTAGAGGGCCGACCACATCTGTTCTCCATTGTAAAAAGGGCAGCTGGGTATTGTTGGCTGAAGCGGCACTGGAGGCCTTCTCGGTATAGCAGCATGCTCTTGACACTTTTGGCATGACTTTGCGAATTTGCAACAATCATCAAATATAGTGGGCCAATAATAGCCCAACTTCTTGATTTCAATTTTCATCTTCGGCCTGGCTTGATGTGCTCCGGCTGTTCCAGTATGTACTTCGCGCATTACCTGCCATGCTTCTTCTATAAATAAGTAGCGGAGCAGGATCTTTTTACCAGCATCTGCCATAATTCGGAACAACGTTCTGTTTCTGAACTCGTAAGAGTCCTTAATCCTGACTAGCTTCATTCTCTGTTCCTTTTATTTGTGTAATTTTTGATGCATGAACCATTGTAGGAGGATATCTCTCCAATCAGGCACATGAGCTTTCTCAATCGTGATGACTTCATGCTCGTCTGGTTGCATATCTAGCGTGCTAGGGAGTTGTTGTCGGTTGATCACGATAATGATCAAGGTCTCATCTGGTGGGACTGCCAGGGAGCTGGCCAATTTCGCCAGGGCATCAGCTTGAGCATTCTACCCTCGAGCTATGTGATTAAGCTCAATGAGGTAGAATCTCACCATGAGGTGCAGTGCCTTTTGGTTGTAAGGGGTAAGCTCTGGTTTTCATACATCGAACTCCCCTTGTATCTGCTTGATGACGAGCATGGAGTCCCCAAATACTTGCAGCATCCGGATCTCCATGCTAAGGGCACTCTGGAGGCCAATTATCAGTACTTAATATTTGGCTTCGTTATTAGTGCATGGTTTGTTTATTGAACAGGAGGTATGCACTACCTCCCCTTCCGGTGATTTCAGGACAATGTCTGCCCCTGCTCTGACTCTAACAAGGCCAGGGGGGAATATTCGGTCCTTGAGGCTTCATCAAAGTAGAGTTGCCATGTAGCCCGCTGAGCTTGACATGCTTCTAGGGTTTCTTCATCAGGAATTTTCGCCTCCAAGGAAGAGCCTTCTGGAACCGGGTACGCTGTAAAGAAGTCTGTGATAGCTTATCCTTTGACGACTTTTTGCGGCACATAGGAGATATCAAACTCCATAAGAATTACTGCCCATTTGTCTAAACGGCCTTTGAGTGCTGGTTGGGATAGTATTGTTGAACCGATGGGAGTCGGTCCAATGGTGCAACAAGGATTCAGAGGGGGGCGTGAATGAATCCCCTTTTGAAATTTGGCCAATTAAAAACTGCACTTATAAAATCTTGGGGACTTAAAGACCAACTAGAATAATTGAATATAAACTAGCTATGATGAGACACCCTATCAAACAGATAGTCAGCGTACGTAGCGAACTACACAACAACTTCTAAGCTGTTTGCAGAAACAAATCGACAACACAATGAGCTCTAAAGGCACTCAGTAGAACAGTCAATTTGGAAGCACACCTAGGCATTCATCTAACGTAAATCAGATAAGCATCAAACCACAATAGACAGAGAATTTTTAGGTGGTTCGGTCCTACAGACCTACATCCACTCCACACACAAACCTGAGTATGGATTACTACTGCCTAACAGCTTAAACAGCTAGGCCTCACGGCTTGCCAACAACAGCTGATCTTCACAGCTTGCTTAACTGCTGACTAACAACTTGACTATTGGGCAATATAGCTTCGCCACCACTGCCTAACAGCTTGATCCGCTGGGCCTTACAGCTTAGCCTTTACTGATACAAAGCTTAGAAAACGTATGAAAAATGAAAACAAAAAACCAAGAAGTTCATCATCAGAAAGCTGACATTAAAATCAAATCAAAATGCTCACGTAGGAGCGCTGTGCCTTGGATCCGTTCCAAAGGACACAGTGGAAACAAATCTTCACGAACTGCTTCAATTGCTTCACAATCTCTTCTCTCGAGGTCCCTCTTCTTCACTATCTCACGATCACTTTTCACTCTCGGACTCACACTCTTCTTTCTCTCAGATTTCTACTGAAATACGGCACTCTGTTTTCTTCTTAGATTTCTTCTTCTCTTCTGCTCTCTCAGACTGCTTCTAATCTCTCTATCTTCGAGCTTCCTTGCTCTATCTGCCTTCACTATATTTCTTGCTGTGTCTCACCAATTTTAGGTGACTTTCTTCCTTTTATAAGCAGCAGACGATGGGCGCGTGGATACCACATTTTTCGCCCAAACTCTCACGCATATTTGATCCTTCGAGGTTCCACGTTTCAGAATCGTGGTATTGTAGCAATCCATGTGGCAGGATTATCTGGTCCACTCCTTGCCTTGGATAACGTGACATTGGGTAAAAGTCTTGAATCACGTGACTCCATTAAGTGTAAGGCTCCCTGCTCGAAACTGGGTCCTTTAGTTGACTTGACCCTAATGCGTGTGCACAGACCTTGCCTTATGCATGTGCTCAGACCTTATATCACTGCAAGTGTCGACACTCCTAGTATGCATAGACCTTCCTATGTGTATGCACAGACCTAAACAAGCACAATCCAAACGTGCACAGACTTGAACACTGGACATGCACCGACCTTTATACGTTGAAATCAAGTGTGCACAGACATGAAACCAAATGTGCACAGACCTTGAGTTGTAAGCGTACAAAACCTGGACCGACCTTATATGTGTTTCTATAGAGACGTGCACTGACTATATGCAAGCATAATGCAGATGATGCACCGACCTTGGTCTTGCACAATTGTGATGTGCACCGTCCTTGGTCTTCCATATGCATGAATATGCACTGACCTTACATGCACTAGCTAAAAAAGGTGCGTCAACTTTAATGCATTATTCTAAACATGCACCGACCTATATGAGCAAGCTACAGGAACGTGCATCGACTTTGTATGCTATATGAGTGAATATGTACTTACCTTATGCTCAGACATGTAAGGAAAAAATGCACTGACCTTGTATAGACACAAGGCGAGTGTGCACCGACCTTTATGCATGAAAACTAATTATGCATGGACCTTATATGAGTCTAACAAAGTATGCAACGACCTTGGCAATGCAGTATATAGAAATGTTGCACCGACCTTCTAAGTGAGCATGCAATTGTGCACCGACCTGGCAAGCAAATGTGCTTGGGCTTTATATGCATGCCGCAGAAGATGCACCGACGTTCTATGATAAACAACAAAATGTGCATCGACCATCTAATGAAGAAACAAGAAGGTGTGCCGACCTCGTATGCAATCTGGAAAACATGCATCGACCTTAGACCGTTAAACACAAACATGCGCTGACCTATATGCTGGTGACACAGACATGCACCGCTATAGTAACATATGGAACATGCATTGATCTTATATGATTAGGATGAAAATGAGCATTGACCTTACCTGATAAGGCAAATGATATATGCAGTGACCTGTAAGCTTCAATGCAATGGATAATTGGTGTTGACCTTTTGTCACCTCTTTGAATAGCTAGTACTTTGAGTCATTCTTAGCACCTCTTCTGACATATCTTCATACTGCTAAATAAAGATGATGAGATTAGTAATAAATCCATCAAAATTATATCATCAAGAATATATGTATATATATAATGAGTCATAATATTTGTCATCATCAAAACTTCAGAACCATAGGGACACAACAATCTCCCCCTTTTTGATGATGGCAATATTATGAGTGATTACAATAATTCTGCATGATGATCAAGCAAGTATAACTATCAGAATGCAGCAGCATGTATCATAATGACTAATAACCAACAGTTAGAATAACCAACCAATGACTCACAAAAATTCTCCCCCTTTGACAACATCAAAAAGGAAGAAACATTAAGTATGCTGACAAGATCTCCCCCTTTATGTGCTATTAGGCAAAAGGATTCACTTTTAACTAAACTCCCCCTGAATAGATGCTCTCTACAGGGCAGATGGAGTGGAATGAAATAAATGATTTGTGAGCCATATGGACATTCCAATGGAAATCAGCCAATCAGATGGGACAGACAGGTCAGATTGGATATGAGATTTAAGCAGACAGTTTAACATACGGATTGAAATAAGTCATATGTGCATTCAAAAATAAGTTCAGGTCCTGATAAAATGTATGAAGAACAGCGTGCATAATCTGAGTTTTGAATTTCAATCAGTAAATGTAAACTGAGCACTTGTTTGAGCAAATGAGCTTCAAGCACATGAGAAATTGTCATGGCCTAAGATTATGCAACGGAAACTAATCGGGAACGTGAACAGCCGGCAAGAGAAGCCTCAAGTGATAATAACAATCAGAACGTACATCATTCACATATAAGATGAATGGACACCATAATTCATCAAAAATCTGACTTTTTTTTTATAATAATAATCAAGTACATGATCTTGACTCATTGACTAACTGGACTCAATAAAGTGAAAATTATATAAGTGACTCTTGACTAGACCAACTACGGCTTCTCTCGAACCATCAATCACTCTCGGATCCATCACTTGAGTAATCCGAATCCGACCCGCTAGAATTTCTTGAAAAGGATTGGAAAGTAGGGTAATGAGCACACATGCCCAGTTGGTATATTCGTATCAACATGAAGGTAGTCTTTAAATAATTAACATCTTAGCTCTAGAGTAAAGATAAATCATGCAAATACGATAAAACAGACGGATAAAGCCAAAGTAACACAATAGCACGATAAGACCACGATATATGATGAGTAAATAACAAGATCAGGTTAAATACAACAAGAATGTAACATGGCCTTTCACGAACAATAATATGCTTGCATGTATCAAGAACACACTTTCACTTTTCACTTTTCATAACCATAAAGGTTACACACTAGAATGTCAAGTAACAAGCATGTAGCAATTCAATCAATAGGCCCTCGTGATTTTCACTTATTTATAAAGAAAGTACTCCCAGTGTAATGCGACGTCAGTAGCATCATATCCCATGGTTTATAGTATGTTTCCGACAATTAGCCGAGGGGACTAACATAGAGCCCTTGAACACAATCAGTGCTCGAACTGCATCTTCACGTATAAATCAAGCTACTTTCATGAGTATAACAATAAAGTATGGCCAGTAACATAACAAGTTCAATAATAGTTTCATGATCATGTAGCCAAGGTGAGAATGCTTCAATTATGAACAAGAGATTTCAAGGAAGACTTAAATGGACATCATGCTACGGAAGAAATTCGACAGCATAACGGTACGTTCATTACGTTCCATAGCTTTAATATTGACTTACTTAATGCAGGTTGAGACTCCAGATAATCCTAAGATCATCTAAGAACTCAAGAAAACCAACCCCAAAGGTCAAACCTCGGGTTAGACTAAATAAGGAACTAAGCGGTCATTTACTAGACCGTTTCTTGAGACAAGCGGTCTAGTGCAGGACCGTTTTACGTATGAAACAGAAAAGTCGACATAGTGAAATCTCCTGGATCCTAGCGGTCATGGTAAAGGCCGCTTGGCGAGTGTAGCGGTATAGGATATGGCCGTAAAGGTCCACATCTCACAAAACACTGGTAAAATTGCTCTCTAGACAATGGGCTTTTATGGCATAACCAGCTCGGCGTCCTAGTGGGAATCCTAGGCTCACGGAGACTTACAGAGACCTTGAAACAAGATCACCTAGTCCCTTGGAAGGAATATCCAATGGGAGAGGTTATTAAGTCCAAGATTGTGTACTTAATGTGCAAAGGTGTAACTAATGACAACATACTGGAATATGTGCCATGTACTTAAAAAAATGACTCTAGATAAGAGAGATCATGTCAAAATAGCGATCAAATAAATCCATAAACCTTGTGAAAACGTGCCTATAAATACAAAAGTATAAGTCTTTGGCCATAAAAATAACATAGGTTAAAATAGTCCTAAGTACATAAAGAACATGAGATCTTCTAGAGTAATCTGTTAATACAACTATGTATAAGAAAATAACACTTGAAACAGAAGTAAAACCTAGTTAACTAGGCTTAACATACAATAGTTAGGGCTAATCTGCAATATGTTTCGGGTTACCAATATTACATAAATTAGAAAATGAAAACGGTCAAGTGTAGGACCGTTTCACTGGGCCAAACGGTCTTCGTACGACCGCTAGGGTTTACGACGGTCTATAGGAAGACCGTTTCTTCCTGTGTTAACAGAAAACTCAATAATACTAAAATACAATACTAATCTAAGGCATATCATGCATGGAAATCAACATATATAAACTCTATAGCCTGATAGAACAAGGACAGGTCAATCAATATGTGTGTGTTTATGTACTAACAAGAGAATTTCCTTTTTACTCAATTAGGGTAGTTCATGCAAGAAGATGATACTAGATGTATAGTCCTAATGAAAACATAAACAAGTCAGCGTACAATGCATGAAATCGACTGAAAATAAAGGGCTTTTATCCCTAATGTAATGTTTAAGCCATTCAGGAGATAATCTACCTTTGTCTTGGGCTTTAGACTTCTAATTTAGGGCTAGAAGTTAACCCTAGTTTCTGCACGTCCTGTGCTAAATCAGCAACTTCCCGTCCTTCTATCTCGTGATTCCCTTGACGTAATTCCATGAAAATTGGAGGGTAAATAGAGGATACAAAGTAGAATAGAATGTTTTAAAGCCATAACTCCTAAATACCTCATTTAGGGCTTCTAATTTCCTGATCGCCACTGGGCCGTTGCACTAGTTTCTAGGTTGCTTGTGCTAATCCAGCAACTTTGCAAGCTTCTAACATCTTGTAGGCTTGATCTCCTAAAACAAAATTTGGGGGGTAGTTAGTCCTTAGTATTAGCAACAAAAACTTTTAAAGAACTTACCCGAAATAATACCTCCTTACCTTAGTTCCACGCGAGCCAAAAGTAGGGGTCGCACGGGTTGAACTTAAGGTCTATTTATAGGGTTAGCTAGGGTTTCATGGATTTGAACGAACCTAGAGTCCTAAATCAGAATAGAGTTAATCCTTGGAGAGTTCTAGAGAGTTATCCATGCCAGGTAGCTTCGATCTAAGGTGATTAGGTCACCGAAATTTGAAGCTTTTCACGTTTTCTCCCCTTCACGGAACTGGGGTTGCCTAGCTGTCTAGCTAGGACCGTTTTCCAGAGCCCAGCGGTCACGCGATAGACCACAAGGGTGCATTTAATCTGAAAAATCCAAATTTTCTTCTATCTCTTATTTATCCCCGAAGTTGATGTGCATATCCTATTTAAATCTGTAAATTACCTAATTTACGTTTCTATTAATGCGCTTGGGCCTAAAAGACTTAGAAATTGGTCTATGGGCCAATTTAAGTTGGGCTGAGCATTTTAATGAATATAAGGCCTTTAAATAGTTTAAATAATCCTTAATTTCTTCTTAATAGCCTATTAAGCCTTTAAAATTACTTAGTAATTATATTTTGATTCCAAAAAAATCCTAGAAAATTCTGGGGTGTTACACCCTCCCCCACTTAAGAGAATTTGGTCCCCAAATTCAATGCATGGATTTTTTTATGGAGAGTGTGTATGTTTTAATTAGCTAATCACTTACACTAATAATTAAGGTGATGTAAATAGGTTAGGATGGTACCTTCAATCGTTTTATCTTCCTCGTCTAGGATGGCATTTAGTCGGCCTCGTCGCCTGCGTCCGTTGTTATACCTTGAAGATTGTTCCTTGATAAGAGGACACATGGGCAAGCGATGCTCCTGACTTCCACATTTGAGATAAGCGCCAAGACACTTCCAGCACTCTTCAGCCGAGTGCCCAAATTTTTCACAGAATGAGCAAGCCGTGGCAACTTGCGTTCCTTCTTCTCCCTTAACTCTTTTACTTTTCCCATTGCCATTTCCATTTCTTTTTTCATTATCATTCCCATTACGGGACCTCTTACTGTGACGGGGTTCGTTATCATACGCTTCTCTCTCTTCTTGCCTATCATGTTTCCGGCTCGACCTTTCTTCCCTCCCTCGGAGCTTCTCTACCTTCTCTAGGGTTCTTTCACATAGATGTGCCCGTTGGACTATTTCCGTATAGGTGCAGATATTTTGAGACCCAAGTTGTTGAATAAATTTGGGCCTTAAACCATCCATGAATCGGTTGGCCTTTAATAGGTCTGTGCTGACCAGGTGCGGAGCATAAGGTGTTAATCGAGAGAATTGAAGTTCATATTCCGCCACTGACATCATGCCTTGGTGAAGTGCGGCGAATTCTGTGGCCTTTCTCTCCTTAACGTGCTCGGAGAAATACTTTGCACGGAAGCGTGTGAGGAACCCCTCCCAAGTGTGCCATGCGTTTACAGGCGGTGCCGGAATAGCTTTCCACCAAGTACGCGCATATTTGTTCAATTGGAAGGTGGCGAGACAGACTTTTCCTTGATCGGTGCATTGCATGACGTCGAATATACGATTCATCTCATCAATCCAGTTCTCCGCTTCATCTGGATTAGAAGATCTAGGGAATCGTGGGGGATTTAAACTCCAAAAATTACCATGCAAGCTACCCGCGCCAGCCCTTGCACCAGCTTGGCCCACGGTTTGTAGAGCCTGCGTAAGACATGCGACTGTTTGTTGCATCTCATCCCAGTTGACACGGTGAACCTTTAGGAGGATAGGGTACCTGATAAGAAGAACATTATGTCACTTCCTACGGAGTAAAAGGGAATTTGTCCTAGAGATAATTTCTAATTGGCTACCTCATCCCGGGTTCTACCCAATTCTCACATAGGTGGGAAATTTCTTTCCTAGTTCATAGGTGTGGGTCCTTAAACCTTGGACTTAACCTATGACACATCTCTTATTTTGGGATAATTAAGTCCTGAGATTTATGCTCTGATACCACCTTAACTGTCACGCCCTGAGATTATGCAGCGAAAACTAATTGGGAACGTGAACAGTCGGCAAGAGAAGCCTCAAGTGATAATAACAATCAGAGCGCAAATCATTCACATATAAGATGAATGGACACCATAATTGATCAAAAATCTGACTTTTATTGATAATAATAAGCAAGTACATGATCTTGACTCATTGACTAACTAGACTCAATAAAGTGAAAATTACATAAGTGACTCGTGACTAGACCAACTACGGCTTCTCTCGAACCATCAATCACTCTCGGATCCATCACTTGAGTAATCCGAATCCGACCGGCTAGAATTTCCTGAAAAAGATTGGAAAGTAGGGTAATGAGCACACATGCCTAGTAGGTATCTTCGTATCAACATGAAGGCAATGTTTAAGTAATTAACATCTTAGTTCTAGAGTAAAGATAAATCATGCAAATACGATAAAACACACGGATAAAACCAAAGCAACACAATAGCACGATAAGACCACGATATATGATGAGTAAATAACAAGATCAGGTTGAATACAACAAGAATGAAACTTGGCCTTTCACGAACAAGAATATGCTTGCATGTATCAAGAACGCACTTTCACTTTTCACTTTTCATAACCATAAAGGTTACGCACTAGAATGTCAAGTAACAAGCATGTATCAATTCATTCAATAGGTCCTCGTGATTTTCACTTATTTATAAAGAAAGTACTCCCAGCGCAATGCGACGCCAGTAGCATCATGCCCCATGGTTTATATTATATTTCTGACAATCAGCCGAGGGGACTAGCATAGAGCCCTTGAACACAATCAGTGCTCGAACTGCATCTTCACGTATAAATCAAGCTACTTTCACGAGTATAATAATAAAGTATGGCCAGTAACGTAATAAGTTCAATAATAGTTCCATAATCACGTAGCCAAGGTAAGAATGCTTCAATTATGAACAAGAGATTTCAAGGAAGACTTAAATGGACATCATGCTACGGAAGAAATTTGGCAGCATAATAGTACGTTCATCACGTTCCATACCTTTAATATTGACTTAGTTAACGTAGGTTGAGACTCTAGATAAGCCTAAGATCATCTAAGAACTCAAGAAAACCAACCCCAAAGGTCAAACCTCGGGTTAGACTAAATCAGGAACTAAGCGGTCATTTATTGGAGAAACAGAAAAGTGCCGGACCATTTCACGTATGAAACAGAAAAGTCGACATAGTGAAATCTCCTGGATCCTAGCGGTCACGGTAAAGGCCGCTTATCGAGTGTAGCGGTCTAAGATATGGCTGCAAAGGTCCAGATCTCACAAAACACCGGTAAAAGTGCTCTCTAGACAATGGGCTTTTATGGTACAACCTGCTCGGCGTCCTAGTCGGAATCCCAGGCTCACGGAGACTTACGGAGGCCTTGAAACAAGATCACCTAGTCCTTTGGAAGGAATATCCAATGGAGAGGTTATCAAGTTCAAGATTGGGTACTTCATGTGCAAAGGTGTAACTAATGACAACATACCGGAATATGTGCCATGTACTTAAGAAAATGACTCTAGATAAGAGAGATCATGTCAAAATAGTGATCAAATAAATCCATAAACCTTGTGAAAACGTGCCTATAAATACAAAAGTATAAGTCTTTGGCCATAAAAATAACATAGGTTAAAATAGTCCTAAGTACATAAAGAACATGTGATCTTCTAGAGTAATATGTTAATACAACTAGGTATAAGAAAATAACACTTGAAACAGGAGTAAAAGATACTTAACTAGGCTTAACATACAATAGTTAGGGATAATATGTAATATGTTTTGGGTTTACAATATTACAGAAATTAGAAAATGAAAATGGTCTAGTGTAGGACCATTTCACTGGGCCAAATAGTCTATCATTCCACCGCTAGGGTTTCTAGCGGTCTATAGGAAGACCGTTTCTTCCTGTGTTAACTGAAAACTCAATAATACTAAAATACAATACTAATCTAAGGCATATCATGCATGGAAATCAACATATATAAACTCTATAGCCTGATAGAACAAGGATAGGTCAGCAAATATGTGTGGGTTTATGTACTAACAAGAGAATTTCCTTTTTACTCAATTAGGGCTAGTTCATGCATGAATATTATACTACATGCATAGTCCTAATGAAAACATAAAATTCTCGGTGTATAATGCATGAAATTGACTGAAATCAGAGGGCTTTTATCCCTAATGTCATGTTTAAGCCGTTCATGAGATAACCTACCTTTGTCTTGGGCTTTAGACTTCGAATTTAGGGTTGGAAGTTAACTCTAGTTTCTGCACGTCCTGTGCTAAATCAGCAACTTCCCGTCCTTCTATCTCCTGATTCCCTTGACCTAATTTCATGAAAAGTGGAGGGTAAAGAGAGGATACAAAGGAGAACATAATGTTCTACAGCCATAACTCCTAAATACCTCGTTTAGGGCTTCTAATTTCCTGATCTTCACTGGGCCGTTGCACTGGTTTCTAGGTTGCTCGTGCTAATCTAGCGACTTTGTAAGGTTCTAACTTCTTATAGGCTTAATCTCCTATAACAAAATTTGGAGGGTAGTTAGTCCTTAGTATTAGCAGCAAAAACTTTTAAAGAACTTACCCGAAATAATACCTCCTTACCTTAGTTCCACGCGAGCCAAAAGTAGGGGTCGCACGGGTTGAACTTAAGGTCTATTTATAGGGTTAGCTAGGGTCATGGATTTGAACAAACCTAGAGTCGTAAATCAGAGTAGAGTTAATCCTTGGAGAGTTCTAAAGAGTTATCCATGCTAGGTATCTTCGATCTAAGGTGATTAGGTCTCCCAAATTCCAAGCTTTTTACGTTTTCTCCCCTTCACGGAACTGGGGTTGCCTAGCGGTCTAGCTAGGACCGTTTTCCAGAGCCTGGCAGTCACGCGATAGACCTCAAGGGTGCATTTAATCCGAAAAATCTGATTTTTTTATTATCTCTTATTTATCCCCTAAGTTGATATGTATATCCTATTTAAATCCATAAATTACTAATTTACGTTTCTATTAATTTGCTTGGGCCTAAAAGACTTAGAAATTGGTCTATGGGCCAATTTAAGTTGGGATGAGCCTTCTAATGAATATAATGCCTTTAAATAGTTTAAATAATCCTTAATTTCTTCCTAATAGCCCATTAAGCCTTTAAAATTACTTAGTAATTATATTTTAATTCCATAAAATTCTTAGAAAAATCAGGGGTGTTACTGAAATTCAACAAGATTTTCAAAGGATATACTAATTTCTTAAATCCAAATTGAGGAATTTTTCAGAATCTCCCATTATAAGGGTTTATGAGTGAACTTTATTCAACTGCATGGTTTAAAGATGATGTATACATGGTTTGACAACAAAGTTCTGTACTCATATCTGAGAATCAAGATTTAATAAAAATGAACCAAATTCTCATATTAACATCTTGATTAATCTCTCTCCATCTTAGTCAATCAATTTCAATGACTTCTTTAGGAATTACAACCATAGGTATTGAGGCTAAACAACCATGAAACCATTTGATTTTGTCCAGGTTTACCAATTTATCCTTTGCATTCATTTTCAGACTTTTCATTTAATCAAGCACATAATATTTTACTATCAAATCTTACGAGCAATCTAGTTCAGTACACACCTTGTAACTAAAGGATATACGTTGTTTAGACGCCCATATCTCTAAGTACTTTGTGTGACTAACAGCCATGCTTAAAGATAAACATAGTGAACTTTTCACCTCATGACATATCTCATTGCATTTCTTTGATGAGTGAGATATGTTTCTCAATGTGCCAGCCATTGCTCTGCCTATTCTTCAATTAATTTTTAAGCAGAGTTAACTAAGGCACCTTATGACACAACCCTATGGACATGTGTTTCTTAGTGACCAACATCATTGCTCTTAGAAGATTTGACCCTTAGACTTTTTCAGAACCAATAGATGTTTAAAAAACAATACCGATTTCATGTATTTCAACCAAATAAAGTCATGATTTCAACATTTTCAGATTTCAGAAGATTTGTCAAGATTTAACATGAAGCAGTTGGTTAAGGTTTATTAAAGTTGATTCAAATATTTTCAAGGCATTTATAACCAACCTTAATGAATACATTAAACTTAAACCAATCTGATCTTTTAGACATTCATAAATATGTATAATAGAAGATTCCTCGTTGAATTAGTTTTTCAGATTTATGACCAAAGTACATAGATTGAAATCCTCCTGAAATTTAGAGATATGAAAGAATGTTAAAGGAAATAATCAATTTATCAATGGAGGTAGTAGCAGGAAAATGCACCATGTGCAAGAGACTTGAAGTTCAGACATAGGATAGAATCAGCAGGGTTTTCAGATTAGTTTCAGAATATGACAAGAATTCCAAACACATGACCATCATTGATTAGAAACTTACAACCTCAGAGGTATGACAATGATAGCCAAGATAGCAAGAGCAGACAATTTTAGAAGGATAATCACAAATTGAAGATATGAGATAGTGAAGACTTCGATTGACCAATCAAGGCAGATACAAGATCAGAAGTACAAAAATGAGGGTGTCGACTCATGGTGTCGACACTTCTAATCAGGACTATAAGAAGTGTAGCAATTTAGGTCAATGATTTAGAGGGTATGGGGATTATTTGAAATCAATGACTTGAGAACATACTGAATGTTCAAAGTTCAGCAATAAGAAGAATCAGTCATACCAGCTTGAAACATAAATGACAGAAAAATTAAGTCACAAACATGTGAATTGCAAGGTGAGCTGATAAACAAAGTCACAACTATAAACAGTACTTGGCAGAGATTGTATCCAAGGATCTACTCACGTAAGGGCTAACCTTCCAGATAGGCATGACCTATCTTTGCAACTATACCTTTTTATAGATTGTCTAGTTATTAAAAGAAAGCACAGGAATCTTTCAAGGTAGCTCCTCCTCAGCAACTGTAGAAGCAACAACAATGATTTTAGATCAGATGACGATGAGTGAAATCCATTGAAACCAACTATTGATTGTGAGTTTAGACCAAATGGAGACAAGGCATACCAACTGATACCAAAAGTTGATGAAGGTTACATGAAGAGTAGAAATTTCAGAATGAACAAGGGTATGGCTAGACTGTGAAGATATCAGTTGACCGAGAAAGCAGTTTTGGTCAACCGATTTAAATAGTTAAGAAACATATGAATAGCCAATTAGTTCAAGAAATTTGATTTAAATGCTCCCCCTATTTATATGCATTGAATCAATCTTTTTGAGTTTTTCAATATGAATTGTATGCAATTAATCATATGTATGCATGTACAATGACTCTCACTAGTTAAATGCATTGATAGCAATTGTTAACAAGAATGATGGGCATTCATGAGTTCTCCTTATCTAAATGCATTGAACCACTATATGTGACATGACAACCATGCATGGATTTAATCTGACCAACTATTCATGAAGCAAAAGAATTATATTGACAGACTCCCCCTGATTTTATGCATTGAATGACTAAGTTCTGAATGCAATTTATGCAATGAGCATTTTTCAAGGAGTTTAATGAATTATGCTCATAAAGTTCTTGAACTGCCCTATGTGCAATTTTTGACCAATTGTCACGCCCCGAACCGATAACAGCGGAACGTGTCGTTTGCTCGGAATGTGGAAGTTAAACAGTCATGTCAATCAGAGCAAGTCATTTCCACAAAACACAATTTGGACAAATAACAAATTTCATTTCAAATATAAGTTCTTTAAATATTCGGGCCCATAATAAACGAAAAGACTCAATGAAGAAAAACTACAAAGAGACATAAGACGCAAGATAACCAGACTAGACGGTTCATCTAGATGTCAGAGTTCTCTTCACTCTTATCCTTGCCCATCATGTTCGGTCTCGTCGTCACTAAGGTTATTACCTGAAAAACATTGGAAAACGCAGGGTGAGCGAACGCTCAATAGGACTTAATATCTCATGCTTCCAAGCTAGCTTTAAGTCAATTACAGTTTAACATGCTCATGCAGGTCATGAAAGATATAGAAATCTAGAACTGTAATAACACGAGATAAATTCAAGAACTAAAAAAATGAGTAAGCAAGATGCTAGATAAACTCATGAAGAGTAAGGACAATGATAATCAAGAGAGTATAGCAAGTACTTTCTCAAGCTAGGTCAAGAGCATTCATGAGGAAATATAACATTCATCTCTCTATGACGAACACTATCACGAGAGCTTTAATGTATCCATTATTATGAAGGATCTTCATGACAAGATAACGAGTACTATCAATGGGATAATTTAAGAACATCTATGATGATCGATATAGAAGTAGAACAATTACTTCTACAAGCACTACATGGCATTTGCCAAGACACTAAGGGAATATCACGACGATATGATAACCCCTCCAATAAGGCAAATCAAGATCTTTTCATGATAAATAATAAGTTGTAGAAAGGTGTACTATGATGACAATTACTCCCGATCATCACTATCACGAGAGCGTTTGCACATCTAGCACTATATAGGATTGGCCAATGCACTAAGGGGAAAATCACGACGATATGACCACCCCTCATGGAAATAGCCTAGGTAGTATTTGGTCACACACTTAGGAGTTCTCACAACTGTATGATTGCCCCTAAATGCCAATAACCGAGTTGGTGAATGCCAGCACCCGATCATCGTATACCGGGAACGTTTGGACTTTGCCTAGCCCATTGAGGGTCAGATCAGGACCCGTAGCATTTAAAATGTCATTTTAGTGGGACCCATAGCCCCTGACATTTAGTCTAGACTAATTCCATATTAATGGCCAAGAATTTCAAGGATCAAGCATGTATGAACAATAGGGTAGATTTCATTGAACAGATATTCAAGATAGACCTCGACAAGTCTAGAACGGTGGCACACCAAAAACTGAGAGAATTCAAGAAATCTGGGAGATTGGCGTCTCGTCAGAGTGCCATATATTTAAGAAGTCACACCCACAGTGGTGGTCACTCATTCTCTGAACAAAGCATTGAAGAATTGGTACCTCTACAATATGGTTGCTCTTACACTAAGCGCCCGCCAATAAGGTCACCCCTTCAACATGCTCACGATAGAAAACGGTGATAACCAATGTAGTCGCTAATCAAATGACTAATAGGGTTCCATAGTTCTTGTGGTACAACCAGCTCAGTCGGCATTGAGGGAATCCAAGGCTACGAGGAGACTTACGGAGGTCCCAATGACTAACTTGCCAGTCTGAAGGAATGGAATGTCCAACGGAGAGCTCATGTGGCGACCCGGATTCCAGATACCAGATATACCCGGTAGGACTACCGGATACACGTGGTACCGCATGGGACCCGCGAGGCCTCCCAAGCGCGGGAAAGCGCCGAAGGGAAAAAGGAGTGTCGTGTAGTACATTGAACTGACAGATATAACAGCAAGGAATTAAATTTCATTAGAACGGTTTGCCAAAGTAGCAGAAATAAAATTACATTTACATTAATAATTCAAATTTTACAATTATACACCAGAGTCTAGTCCAAAGAAAAGACAACAAGTACAGTCTGTCAAAAAGAACGTACATAGGAGTCGGGAGAAGCCCGACGCAGGTACAGTTGGCAGCTACAACAACGCGCTCCACCAGGAACAGCAGAGGCATGCGGCGAAACCCACCTGAAAAGCAGGGGTGAGTCTCTAAACAGAAACTCAGTAGGGGTCACGCGGATCCCCACTGGAGAACGCACAGTGCAACAGAAGCAACAGAAACAATGAGTGCAGCAAAGCAGGAAAAGCTACACTACAAAGCTGTAAACAGACAGGCTACAGCAGGAGTAGGGAACATGCTAAGAGCAAGGGGAGCTCAACAACAAAGAAGAGCGAGGCCGTAAAACACGGGACAACGGCCACCGAGGAGAACTCGGCACCCTAAGCTACTCCAAACGGCAACAGACGGTCAACCCCAAACTCACACAGTAGGGTAACCCAGTCCATCGGCCAAAACAAAGGCGAAGGCAGACGCCGACGCCGAAAACACAGACAAACACGAATGGAAACGTCGTGCACACAGCCCCACGCATGACAAGAACGTCATGCAAACTACAGAACACTGACCTCGAGTACAGCCACAAGCGGGCAACTTGAAAAGGTCACAGCGCGCAAGAAAACGCCGAGAGTCACCGCACCAAGTGACAGGAGCACCCTCCTCCCAGAAGAACAGCCAGATGCGTCCACTGACGTCTTACACTACGCCACAAGTGTCATGTCACTCAAGGACAAGACACACCAAGAACCAGGTCCAAGGAACAACGACGTTCCAAGGAAACAAGGTACCACAGCACGAAACTACAGCACCAACTGCGCGTGACTAGTCAGGGCCACGCCCGTCGGCGTAAGTCCCCAGTCCCTAACCACGTGTGCACACACCGACCTCTACCTAGGTCAGGCCTCTAGCTAGTATTCCCCTCGGTAGGACGCTACCGTTGGCCGGGGCCCACGGAACTAGCTTAAAACCGTACGTACCAAACGCAACAGGAAACACCCCTCCACCACTCCCGGTGGGTCGGCAAAAGCCTAGGGCTATAACTACGGGAGGCTCACAAGGCACAGACTCAGAAACACAGGTGCTAAAGCACAGACAGTCTATGAAAAGCCCAGTCTCGTACACCACAAAGCACCAAGGGAGCTAGACAACCGCCAACAGACTCAAGATCAGGCAACTAGACCTACAACGCAACGATCCTTGAGTCAGACGACTCAACGGCAAGATCGTCACAAACAACGGAATAAGCCGCCAATCGGTCTAATCCTAAGCCAGCAAAACAACGCTCCACAGAAAACGACACATGGAGACCTGAGGGAAACACCAAGAACCCTCAGCACACCTGGACACGCAAACCGAGGTAAGGCAACACCTCGAGGCATCCAGAAGCAGTGTCTCGAGCCGGGCACAACCTCTAAGACACACACACACAAGGTCACATGTCAACCACTGGGTCATACCGGGTTGACCTGAACCCAACACAATGCTTGAACAGTAGGAAAGAGAGTCCTACCTCAAGCAAAAAGACTCCTGGCCACCTCACAACGTAGTCTTTGCCCTCATAGACGTCGGAAGACATCCACGGGATAACGGGCAGACCACAAGGCCAAGCCAAGACAAGCAGAAACCGAAACACGGAAATCGAAGCACAGGGCAAGTAACGCACCACCCCTAGACCGCTACAAGCATATGACGGTCTAGACTTAGGCCGTTACACCCAAACGACGGACAGACAATAGGCCGTCGCACATACACCACCCTAACCACTCTAAAACATAAACACACGAATCAAGGCCAAGTAACGCACAAGGCCAAGCGCGTTACAAGCAAGCAACGCGGCAGGGGAGACGCGCCAGAACCAAACGATGCACAGGGGCAGGCGCGTTACTCACAACGGCACAGCCACCCTCAACCCAACACAAAACAACAAATAATGGCAAGGGGCAAGTGCGTTATACGACAACGACGCATAGGGGCACGGCCGTTACACCATCAAATAGCACAACACCCACAACCCTCAGCCAAACAACATGTAACGGCCCAAGAAGGACGCGTTACATACAAACGACGCATGGGGACAGGCGCGTTACAACCAACGGCACAGCCACCAACAGTCGACCAAAACAGAATGCAACGGCCAGGGGCAGGCGCGTTACACTCAAAATAATGGATGGGATCCCATCCGTCAGGGGAACCGCCTCAACGGTCAAACGTCGGTCAAACGGACAATAACGGCCAAGGCAGGGCGCGTTACTTCCACCTAACGCGCTGGGTCAAGCGCGTTAGACCAACTGACTCAACCCCAAAATAAGACAACAACAAGCGAAGTAACGCGCAGACCTAGGCCAGTTACAGGGAAGTGATGCGCCACCCTAGGGCCGTCACTCACCCAGAAGCCAGAAAGCTCAAAAACCTCAGACGAAGTAGCAGTCAGTCGTAGGGCCGTTATATACAAGTGACGGCCACTGGAATGACCGTTACATCGGTCACGGCGGGAAAACAGAGGAACGGCCAAACCGACCCGTTCCATGCCCGATTCACGCCGAAACGTAGGGGAACCAAACCTAAACGACAATAAACAACACAAGAGGGCCAAAATGCCCACATGCAAGCTCACAACGTCAAGATCCGGGCGATTTCATCAAATCCACCCAAAGTGGGTCACCGAGGTTCCCGGGCTTCTACCGGCCTCGAATGAACACCAAACGACACGAAATCAACGTGGATGGGATCCTGACATCCAAGCGGTCAGTTAGAAACTAACTACGCCGCAAACAGTCACCATTTACCGGCCGACCCTAAAAACCACGAAAATCACGGTTTAGGCAAACCAAGCCCAAACTCGACCGTTTCCTAGCCGAACGTCGTGCAATGGCAGGGAAAACGGAGAGGACGAAGTAAGGATCAGTCACCCTACATCCACCGAAGAAACCGTGTCCCGAAGGGACTAAACCACGCCGAAAACCACTCGCGAACCGATTTCACCGGCTTTGTATCCACCGTTCGGGATCGCGCCAGAATCGATCCGATCCTTGCTCCATCGTGCACCCGGCTAGCTCCATCACGTCCCCAACACGTGCCTCTAGGCCTCCGTCTGCAGCCAGAGCCGAGGAGGCGAATGGGAGAGAAAACGGGAGAGAGAGAGGCGACATCGGCGAATGAGAAGGAGGAGAGAGGAAAAGAAAAGAAAAGAAAAGAAATTAGGAAATTTTCCTAATTTCTGAAAATTCCAAAAATACGCCGAAAATGCACACATTCAGAAAAATACAGAAAAATAGTCGAAACGACCGGCTCGAAGAGTACATCGTCGCTGTAGCATCCACGAGTTCAAGAATTGACAAACAAACTCACCGTAGGGTTCCGTAACTAGTACGTGAGAAAAACCCACACGGCTTGTCAAACTCAACTCGGAAGCCACAAAAGCGAACCGAAACTCAACGAAACCAATCCAAAAGAGATTCGAAAGATCCAGCAGGGATCCAACAAGACCTGCAAAAGATCCATCAAGATCCAGGGCATTACATCCTCCCCTCCTTTAAGAAAATTTCACCCTCGAAATTAAGGACTAACAAGGGACAAGCAAGGGAGAACAACCCGGCAATACAACCACGATAAATGACACAAATCGCAAGAAACACAGCTCAAAGGAACACCGTCAGATCACAATTACAGGTACACACTCTAGCTTCCAAGACAAGAAGTCCACAGCACGAGCATGGCACCAAAGTGAACACATCCGACACCTCCGAAGCAAGGGCAACGTCGTTTACGTCTCACCAGGAACGAAGACATGATTGCCTCAACAACCGACAACCGAGAAACACAACGGCAGCACGGCAAGCGGTAGCTTACACAAGGAGACAGTCCTCACAGCTGACAGCTCGACCACATCATCGGCTCCAGTGCCAAAGGTAACAGGGAACACCTGGCACACAGGACACCAACGACAACAACAACACTGGACCACAAACACAATCAAGTCAGCACTCAGCCAGTTATCACATCTGATGGTGTCGCAAGCTAACTCCACCAGGAAAAGAGAGCACAGCAAGCCAACTGACAAGACCATGGTCCAAGACAGAGACACAAAATCATAAAGAAACAGCGCCAAAACAACAACGGCAGCACCTGTAGGATCCCGGCTCCTCACATCACACAGAACCATGGAACACAACTGCAAGCAGGGTCACACCAAGGTACACGAACAGCTGAACACCCGACCACGAGAAACGGGTCACGCATCAGACTGCCCACCAAGAAAAAGACCCACAACAACGAGAAACAACAACAATCTCGGAGAACGCAACTCAAGGACTACGAACACGCCTCGAGAGCACAATACCCAAGAAAGAAATGCAGAGCAAAGGGTACTCAATCAGCAAGAATGTCGACAAATTCCCCAACACTCGCAGAAACCAATGCCAACAGCAAACGGGCAACCGACACAACACGGCACGGCCATAATAATGTCAAGGCACAGGAAGCCAAGACAAAGTCACCACGAGAAAGAACAATTCTCTCGACCGGCCAAAAACTTGAAAACACGATTCTAAACCCATGGGTTGCCAGCCCACACACTTCCGTTGCGTACTCTTACAACACACAATGCACACGGCAACAGAATAACCTTGGTAGTCACGCCTCAGCACATACCAGGCTCCATCGCAACCAACAAAGATCGCAATTAACACGCCACGAGTACCGATCCCGCGGACAACCGATCACAAGGAGCCTAAGTGCAACAAGAAAAGAGCACCAGCTTCAGCACAAAGCACAAGGAAAGCATCAATCTTAGCTTACCTTCACATCCTGAAAATGATAGATGAGCCTTCACGATACATCGGCTGCTAGACACGGCACGTCAACTACGGTACACAACAGCTCTTAACACCATCATGGAGTCCAAAGCTAAGCAATCGTACAACAAGTGATAGATCCGGCTCAAAACAAGACTGTCCACACTTAAGCAGACACAGGACAAAGGCATCACTAAGACAGCAAATCCAAGGCAAACCTCGAAAAGATTCCACCAGAAGGAACGAGAAGCAAGAAGCTCAACCACCAAAGCTCACCAGGAAGGGAAATCCTAGCTCGCCTGAGCAACTTCTCCAACACAGAATCTAATCGAGCACTTCAACAGAAGCAAAACACATCAGGAGCTGAACAAACTCAAGCCGGGATGACCAAGACAACGTAAGAATGTGTACGGTCATCAAACCAAGGCTAAAGGTCAACAGCAACCTGAACTACACACGGAAACATCTCGAACAATGCACTATAGGTTCATGCCACCCGACAAACACTGCCAAGTGCAACACGATCGAGATCAACACCAAAACCAAGCGAAGCACCTTGTCACACCCAGACGAGAGCAAAACCATCTCCCACAGTGCCAACCAAGCACGCACAAGACCACACATAGAAAACAACGCGATAAACCATCGCAACACCTAAGCCAGCAAGAGACTGTACTGGACCTTCACGACTCTGGAAACTGTATATCTGAGATTCCCATGTACTTCACACAACAACGCTCTGATAATTCAGACAAAGAAATTCTGAACATCTCAGAACACAGCTCTGATACCAGCTGTGGCGACCCGGATTCCGGATACCAGATATACCCGGTAGGACTACCGGATACACGTGGTACAACATGGGACCCGCGAGGCCTCCCAAGCGCGGGAAAGCACCGAAGGGAAAAAGGAGTGTCGTGTGGTACATTGAACTGACAGATATAACAGCAAGCAATTAAATTTCATTAGAACGGTTTGCTAAAGTAGCAGAAATAAAATTACATTTTCATTAATAATTCAAATTTTACAATTATACACCAGAGTCTAGTCCAAATGAAAGACAACAAGTACAGTCTGTCAAAAAGAACGTACACAGGAGTCGGGAGAAGCCCGACGCAGGTACAGCTGGCAGCTACAACAACGCGCTCCACCAGGAACAGCAAAGGCAAGCGGTGAAACCCACCTGAAAAGCAGGGGTGAGTCTCTAAACAGAAACATAGTAGGGGTCACGCGGATCCCCACTGGAGAACGCACAGTGCAACGGAAGCAACAGAAACAACGAGTGCAGCAAAGAAGGAAAAGCTACACTACAAAGCTGTAAACAGACAGGGTACATCAGGAGTAGGGAACAGGCTAAGAGCAAGGGGAGCTCAACAACAAAGAAGAGCGAGGCCGTAAAACACGAGACAACGGCCACCGAGGAGAACTCGGCACCCTAAGCTACTCCAAACGGAAACAGACGGTCAACCCCAAACTCACACAGTAGCGTAACCCAGTCCATCGGCCATAACAAAGGCGAAGGCAGACGCCGACGCCGAAAACACAGACAAACACGACTGGAAACGTCGTGCACACAGCCCCACGCATGACAAGAACGTCATGCAAACTACATAACACTGACCTCGAGTACAGCCACAAGCGGGCAACTCGAAAAGGTCACAGCGCGCAAGAAAACGCCGAGAGTCACCGCACCAAGTGACAGGAGCACCCTCCTCCCAGAAGAACAGCCAGATGCGTCCACTGACGTCTTACACTGCGCCACAAGTGTCATGTCACTCAAGGACAAGACACACCAAGAACCAGGTCCAAGGAACAACGACGTTCCAAGGAAACAAGGTACCACAGCACGAAACTACAGCACCAACTGCGAGTGACTAGTCAGGGCCACGCCCGTCGGCGCAAGTCCCCAGTCCCTGACCACGTGTGCACACACCGACCTCTACCTAGGTCAGGCCTCTAGCTAGTATTCCCCTCGGTAGGACGCTACCGTTGGCCGGGGCCCACAGAACTAGCTTAAAACCGTACGTACCAAACGCAATAGGAAACACCCCTCCACCACTCCCGGTGGGTCGGCAAAAGCCTAGGGCTACAACTAGGGGAGGCTCACAAGGCACAGACTCTGAAACACAGGTGCTAAAGAACAGACAGTCTAAGAAAAGCCCTATCTCGTGCACCATAAAGCACCAAGGCAGCTAGACAACCGCCAACAGACTCAAGATCAGGCAACTAGACCTACAACGCAATGATCCTTGAGTCAGACGACTCAATGGCAAGATCGTCACAAACAGCGGAATAAGCCGCCAATCGGTCTAATCCTAAGCCAGCAAAACAACGCTCCACAAAAAACGACACACGGATACCTGAGGGAAACACCAAGAACCCTCAGCACACCTGGACATGCAAACCGAGGTAAGGCAACACCTCGTGGCATCCAGAAGTAGTGTCTCGAGCCGGGCACAACCTCCGAGACACACACACACAAGGTCACATGTCAACCACTGGGTCATACCGGGTTTACCTGAACCCAGCACATTGCTTGAACAGTAGGAAAGAGAGTCCTACCTCAAGCAAAAAGACTCCTGGCCACCTCACAACGTAATCTTAGCCCTCATAGGACGTCGGAAGACATCCACGGGACAACAAGTAGACCACAAGGCCAAGCCAAGACAAGCAGAAATCGAAACATGGAAATCGAAGCACATGGCAAGTAACGCACCACCCCTAGACCGCTACAAGCATATGACGGTCTAGACCTGGGCTGTTACACCCAAACGTCGGACAGACAACAGGCCGTCGCACATACACCACCCTAACCACTCTAAAACACAAACACACGAATCAAGTCCAAGTAACGCACAAGGCCAAGCGCGTTACAAGCAAGCAACGTGGCAGGGGAGACGCGCCAGAACCAAACGACGCACAGGAGCAGGCGCGTTACTCACAACGGCACAGCCACCCTCAACCCAACACAAAACAACAAATAACGGCAAGGGGCAAGCGCGTTATACGACAACGACGCACAGGGGCACGGCCGTTACACCATCAAACAGCACAACACCCACAACCCTCAGCCAAACAGCATGTAACGGCCCAAGAAGGACGCGTTACATACAAACGACGCATGGGGACAGGCGCGTTACAACCAACGGCACAGCCACCCACAGTCAACCAAAACAGAATGCAACGGCCTGGGGCAGGCGCGTTACACTCAAAATAACGGATGGGATCCCATCCGTCAGGGGAACCGCCTCAACGGTCAAACGTCGGTCAAACGGACAATAACGGCCAAGGCAGGGCGCGTTACTTCCACCTAACGCGCTGGGTCAAGCGCGTTAGACCAACCGACTCAACCCCAAAATAAGACAACAACAAGCGAAGTAATGCGCAGACCTAGGACAGTTACAGGGAAGCGACGCGCCACCCTAGGGCCATCACTCACCCAGAAGCCAGAAAGCTCAAAAACCTCAGACGAAGTAGCGGTCAGTCGTAGGGCCGTTATATACAAGTGACGGCCACTGGAATGACCGTTACATCGGTCACGGCGGGAAAACAGAGGAACGGCCAAACCAACCCGTTCCACGCCCCATTCATGCCGAAACGCAGGGGAACCAAACCCAAACGATAATAAACAACACAAGAGGGCCAAAACGTCCACATGCAAGCTCACAACCTCAAGATCTGGGCGATTTCATCAAATCCACCCAAAGTGGGTCACCGAGGTTCCCGGGCTTCTACCAGCCTCGAATGAACACCAAACCACACGAAATCAACGTGGATGGGATCCTGACATCCCAGCGGTCAGTTAGAAACTAACTACGCTGCAAACAGTCACCGTTTACCGGCCGACCCTAAAAACCACGAAAATCACGATTTAGGCAAACCAAACCCAAACTCGACCGTTTCCTAGCCGAACGTCGTGCAATGGCAGGGAAAACAGAGAGGACGAAGTAAGGATCAGTCACCCTACATCCACCGAAGAAACCGTGCCCCGAAGGGACTAAACCACGCCGAAAACCACTCGCGAACCGATTTCACCGGCTTTGAATCCACCGTTCGGGATCGCGCCAGAATCGATCCGATCCTTGCTCCATCGCGCACCCGGCCAGCTCCATCACGTCCCCAACACGTGCCTCTAGGTCCTCCATCTGCAGCTGGAGCCGAGGAGGCAAACGGGAGAGAAAACGGGAGAGAGAGAGAGGCGACGGCGGCGAATGAGAAGGAGGAGACAGGAAAAGAAATGAAAAGAAATTAGGAAATTTTCCTAATTTTCGAAAATTCCGAAAATGCGCCGAAAATGCACAAATTCAGAAAAATACGGAAAAATAGTCGAAACGACCGGCTCGAAGAGTACATCGTCGCTGTAGCATCCACGAGTTCGAGAATTAACAAACAAACTCACCGTAGGGTTCCGTAACTCGTACATTAGAAAAACCCACACGGCTCGTCAAACTCAACTCGGAAGCCACAAAAGCGAACCGAAACTCAACGAAACCAATCCAAAAGAGATCTGAAAGATCCAGCAGGGATCCAGCAAGACCTGCAAAAGATCCATCAAGATCCAGGGCATTACAGCTCGTATGTCACTGAGCGTTACGATATATAACGTGAACCAATCATGAAACAGGGACTCCATCTACGGACGTGAGATGAGAGTGCTAAAAGACCCAAGGTCTGGGTCAAAACCGGAAGAAAACGGTGAGAACATGAATGCGTTAATTATAGAATTCATGTCCATCTAAGTCTATAATTAACTATAATTAAATAAATTTATATTAATTGACGTCTGTGAGTAGTGTCATTTATTAATTAGCATCCACTTGGAGGGACGTTAATTCTATGATTTTTAACTTAATTTATTTAACAAGAATTCACATTAATATCAATTTAATGGAATAACTTCAAAAATATACATTCAAAGACATATTTATTTAGATAAATAATTTAGAAAAATAGAATACATGATAATTAGAAGAAAAATTCAAGGATTCTAAAAATATATTTTTTATAATTTTATGTTGCATATCTTAATAGATATGAATTTTCAAAGATATAGTTTCAAATATATACATATATATATATATATTAAAGATATGACGACATTGCAAAATGTCGTCAAAATAAATCAACGACATTGAGAATGTCGTCATTTCAAAAACATAAATTCTAACTTCTTCAAACCTCCGGTTCTTGATGTACACACGTCGGAATCACGCGTTCTATATATCGAAATGACGGGCTCGAAAAACTCTACCTAACTTGGTTTTCAAAATAATTTTTTGTTGAGAGATGGGAGATCTTGAGTTAGGAGGCATGAAAAACGGTGTAACCACTCTCACTACCTCGATCACCTCCCCAATAACACACCCATAAAATTTCATGGCCAAAGGACACTCCGACGACCTAGAAAAGTCTAAACAAAGTAAAACTCTATAACTATCCGCTACAGTGTAAATCGTGATTCGCCGTGCAACTATTATAAATATACTAAATTAATTAACTAGTTAATGTTACTAGTTAATATCTATATCAAGACATGAAAATTTAAAGAAAAATATGGGGATTCGAATCGTATACACTTTACAATTTGTAGATGACAGGTGACATGGATATAAAATTTTTAACCATAGTGTATTTAATATTTAATTAAGAGAAAACATGCATAACGATGAAAACACAATACTTAAACATGCAGGACGTGCGGAAATATGATTTTATGAACATAATGAGATTTATGCAGAAGTTTTATCACGTTGGTTTGGCTTGGGAGATTGCCTACCTCTTGATGGTTAGATGGTGAAAGAAGTTGCAGAAGAAGAATAATAGAAGAAGCATCGGGATGAAGAAGGATGTTGAAAGGAATCTGAGGATCGACACAGCAGGACGACCCTCGTGCACAGCCAGAACCTTCGATCAAGAACCTGACGCAAGCAACGATCGACGTCGAGGGATGGCACAGGAGCAGTAACATGTCCATGTTCGTCTGAGGGGATTTACTTATAGGGAATGATGGCCCTGAAGAAAGTTGGAAGACCAGTGAAGGAAAGGGTCTTGTAAACCTTCCGTGCATCCATTCTTTTCCTGCTATTATCACCGCCACCTTCCCAATTTTTGCGTATTAAAACCCTAGCCCCCCCTTACGCCATCGACGTGCATATGGATTTGCAGATTGGCTTTTAATGGCCCGTTAATGAGAGCCTCGGTTGTTCGATGATGGGAAAATGGGAGAAGGCCCATAGTCCTTGAGTTAGAGTTGGGCTGTGACGTGCATGGGCTGAAGGCTTTACTACAATTCACCATGGTTTGTTTTAAAGCCTATGTATAACCAGTTGGCCACCTTATGCGTGGGTTGAGGGCCATCGTGTGGCATATGAAGGGCTTGTGGGGTTGGCTGTTAATAGGCTGACTTGTTTGCATAAGTGTTGGATTCGATGGGTTAAGGAGATGTGGCTTTGGGTTTTAGTATATATTGAGATGTGGCTTTAGGTTTTAGTATATATATATATATATGTACGGGTGGCATATTGAAAAATAAAGGATTAGATTTTAATGGAAGCCCATATATGTGTTGTATCAGATTTTGGAGCAAGGCGTATATATATGTATATATATTGCATATATTTGTTTTAATGGAAAGGCCTACTATTTAGTCGACTTAAAAATAATTTTATCTAATTTAATTGGTAGAACTTTATATATATACCTTATTTCCTTTAACTTTATTTATTTATATATCTTATTAATTTTGCATCCTTATCTCGGGTATCAGAGTCAGGTTCGATCCTATGAGAGTCTTTATATATGTGTAAGTGTATATATATATTATTCCCGAATTATATTTTTAATTTTAAGCCTCAATTAGAATAAAAGGCTAAATTCAATTTCCACTTCTCAATTATTTATTTTAGCTATGTTCATCAAAAATTTTAGTAACCATAATTATTTCATGACTAATATTAATATTTACCCTTTTAAAAATTCTGGGGTGCTACACCAATGGTACTGGGTAGAGGACTTGGTCTAAAAATCACCTCATACATAGTAAGAACTTCCAGACATATTGCATCTCTTTTAGTAACTTACCATTTGATATACCATAATGGTCATGCATGATAATGTAGTGACAATGCAGTCCCATATGCAAATATCAAAGCACATATGAGTGCAGGTGAGCATCTTATGCATGAGACAACATGCAGGCATCAAGTTCAATCAATTCAGATTATTGGAAATATAGATCAGACATGATATGCAGCTATCTAAACAAAATTATAGAAAGTTCAAATAACCAAACCTGTAAAAACCAGAGATGGGGTTTATCATACTCGGGTGCCTTGGCTTATTACCCCATTATTCATCAGCTTCCAAGGCACTCCTGCAAAACACAGAACCTCATTTTGTATATTGAGGTACCCAAGAATTCTTGGGTCCTCCATGGTCAGTAGCACCTCTGAATGGTGCCCTCCACAGTTTTTGAGTATAAGAATCATCAAATTTCATCATGAAACAGTTAGACATAGAATGTCCAAACTGATCACAGTAATAACAAAAATTTTGACTATTTTTTATGTTCACATGAGAGTTGAATTTATGTGCATGAACATGATTGCTTCTGTTTTTCACATACAAGTTTCATCTTTTATGATTAGCCAGCCAACAGTCAGCATCCCTGTGGCCTGACTTTCTCCAATTAAAACATGCAGAAAATTTTTCCTTAAGAGAATGTTTATTTCTATCAGAAGCATTTTGATATGCAGGTGATTTAACAGATTTCAAATTATCATATCTTCCCTGATCATGCTAATAGTGCTTCACTGTATGGCTATTCTTACCACAGTTAAAGCAATAAAGAGATTTTCTTCTTTTAACAGCAGACCAGCAATGATTAGCCCTATGGCCTGACTTTTCACACTTGAAGCACACAACATGCTGGTTTATTAAAGCAGATTTATTCTTATCAAGGACATGCTGGTGGACATGATTAACATGAGAATGGAATTTACTCTTACCTTCAGCTGACCAGCACTGAACAGCAACATGTCCTATTTTTCCACAGTGAAAATAATGTATTTTTCTCTTTTTAACAATAGGATGTTTTCTGTCATGAAAATTTCAAGCATGTATTCTATCATTTTGTTTCATGACAAAGCACTCATTCATGAAATGTCCATGCTTACCACAGTAATGACAAGAACCATTAAATTTGTTAGAAGCATGGTGTTTTTTCACATGGGAATTTTTAGAATACAGGTTATTGAATTTCCTATTCGGTGGTTGCTACTGATTTTTCTTAGTTTTCTGATTTTTATATTCTCTATGGAATCTTTGAGAAGCAGTTTGATGTGAGGAATTATTGGAAGTGCTAGCTCCTTCTGAACTTCGCACAAAGGTGGAATATAGTTGATTCCTAATGACATTTTTGTTTCCAGAAACATAGCTACTCCCCTTTCTTTGAGTGTTCACTTCATCTCCTGATTTTTCTTTGCTTTTAGCAAATTCAGACAATGAATTATTCAAATCATGAATTTCGTTTTGGAGTGAAGTGATGAGAAATTCATAATTCATTAAATCTTCTTCACATTTTGTTACCTTTTCATTTAACATAGCATTGGTGGTTTTATGACTTTCAATTTCTTGCATCAATGCATTCACTCTTTCAGACTCATCATCAGATGAACACTTTCCTTTTTCTAAGGTTAGTAGTCTTTCAGACATAGCAGAATTCAACAGCTTCAGTTCTTCATTTTTTTTCATTAGTTCTTCATTCTGAACTAGTTCGTTGATTAACACATGATCATCATTGTTTGAAGTCAATTTTTCTTCCAGTTCAAAAATTTTCAGATTAAGTTCTTGGTTTTCATCTTTTAATGAGCATAATTGTTTCTTGTATGCATGAACATTAGACAAGCACTCATCAAAGGATTGTTTCAGTTTCAGACAATTTTCACAAGAAACATTAGAACTAGTCTGATCAATTTTCTTTTTCAATTTTCTATGTTCAGATTTCAGTTTCTTATGTCTGTCAAATAATTCTTCATACATGTTCACTAATTCATCAAATGATAGTTCTTCGGATCCAGAACTTACCTGAGATGCAGTCTCCTCCTATTGATCATTGCTATGATCACTTCTATTAGCCATGAGGCATTCCTTTTCATTCTTTTCATGACTGGCAATCACTTTGTCCAGTATTTCTTTTCCAGATGTGCACCTGAAAGCAAACGAAAATAAGTCAATATTTATTGCAACTTTCAGAATACTAAGAACTGTGAGATTATCACGATTCTTTAGTCTATCCTCATTAGACCACTTGGTCTGATCATGAGGCAGTTCATGTGGGCCATTAGATACAATACTCCATAAATTAGAATTAATGGAGTTCATGTAGACACACAGGCCGCCTGGCCAACTGCTAAAGTTAGAACCATCAAAGACTAAAGAAAGATCCATAATGACAATTAGTAACTAGATAAAAGCAACAAGCAGTCGATAGGCAATGCACCAAAATAAGATAGCAGGATCCTCTGCAAATCGTTGGATCTAGATAATTAGAGACCCTCTCTTATACTAATTATTGAACCGATGAGAGTCGGTCCAATGGTGCAACAATGATTTAGAGGGGGGTGAATGAATCCCCTTTTAAAAACTTAATCAATTTAAAACTTAAACTAAAGACTTTTAAACTTATGCGGAATTAAAAGCAATTAAGCTCTGTAGAATATGAAAACCAATGATACACTTAGTCGAACAGATGAACTCTAAAAGTGCAGACTCCTAAGCAAGTCTATATTGTTGACTAAACCAAATCAGGCATGCGTGTACACTAAATCCATTCAGTCAGAACCGTAGATAGGAACGTGCCTAGTATACATCTAACGGTTGACGAATTAGAAAGTAAACCACAGTACACAAGATCTTTCTAGGTGGTTCAGTCCTCAGGACCGACATCCACCCCACACTCCAACCAGAGTGTGGATTCTGCTGCCAAATAGCTTGAACGGCTCGGCCTCACAGCTTGCCAACAATAGCTGAGCTTTACATCTTGCTTAACTGCTGACTAACAGCTTGACTGCTGGGCAATACAGCTTCGCCACTACTGCCTAATAGCTTGATCCGCTGGGCCTTACAGCTTAGCCTCTACTGATACAAAGCTTAGAAAACGTATGAAAAATGAAAACAGAAAACCAAGAAGTTCAGCATTGAAAAGCTGACATTAAAATCAAATTAAAATGCTCACGCAGGAGCGTTGTGCCTTGTAACCGATCCAAAGGACACAATGGAAACAAATCTTCAAGAACTGCTTCACAATCTCACGATCACTTTCCACTCTCGGACTCACACTCTTCTTTCTCTCAGATTTCTGCTGAAATATGGCACTATGTTTTATTCTTAGATTTCTTCTTCTCTTCTGCTCTCTCAGACTGCTTCTAATCTCTCTATCTTCGAGCTTCCTTGCTCTATCTACCTTCCCTATATTTCTTGTTGTGTCTCACCAATTTTGGGCGACTTTCTTCCTTTTATAAGCAGCAGACGATGGGCGCGTGGATACCACGTTTCCCGCCCAAACTCTCATGCAGATCTGATCCTTCGAGGTTCCACGTGTCAGAATCGTGGTATTGTAGCAGTCCATGTGGCAGGATTATCTGGTCTGCTCCTCGCCTTGGATCACATGCCATTGGGTAAAAGTCTTGAATCACATGACTCCATTAAGTGTAAGGCTCCCTGCATAAAATTGGGTCTTTTAGTTGACTTGACACTAATGCGTGTGCACAGACCTTGCCTTATGCATGTGCTCAAACTTGCTATCAATGCAAGTGTCGACACTCCTAGTATGCATAGACCTTCCTATGTGCATGCACAGACCTGGACAAGCACAATCCAAATGTGCACAGACTTGAACACTCGACATGCACAGACCTTTATACGTTGAAATCACGTGTGCACAGACATGAAACCAAATGTGCACAGACCCTGACTTGTTAGTGTGCAAAACCTGCACTGACCTTATATGTGTTTCTATAGAGACGTGCACCGACTATATGCAAGCATAATGCAGATGATGCACCGACCTTGGTCTTGCACAATTGGGATGTGCACCGACCTTGGTCTTCCATATGCATGAATATGCACTGACCTTACATGCACTAGCTAAAAAAGGTGCATTAACTTTAATGCAGTATTCTAAACATGAACCGACCTATATGAGCAAGCTATAGGAACGTACATCAACTTTGTATGGTATATGAGTGAATATGTACTGACCTTATGCTCAGACATGCAAGGCAAATATGCACCGACCTTGTATAGACATAAGGCGAGTGTGCACCGACCTTTATGCATGAAAACTAATTGTGCACGGACCTTATATGAGTCTAACAAAGTATGCAACGACCTTGGCAATGCAATATATAGAAATGTTGCACTGACCTTCTAAGTGAGCATGCAATTGTGCACCGACCTGGCAACCAAATGTGCTTGGGCTTTATATGCATGTAGCAGAAGATGCACCGACGTTCTTTGTTGAACAATAAAATGTGCATCGACCATCTAACGAAGAAACAAGAAGGTTCGCCGACCTCGTATGCAGTCTGGAAAACATGCATCGACCTTAGATAGTTAAACACAAACATGTACCGACCTATATGCTGGTGACACAGACTTGCACTGCTATAGTGACATATGGAACATGCATTGATCTTATATGACTATGCTGAAAATGAGCATTAACCTTACCTGATAAGGCAAATGATATATGCACTAACCTGTAAGCTTCAATGCAATGGCTAACTGGCATTGACCTTTTGTCACCTTTTTGAATAGCTAGTACTTTGAGTCATTTTCAGAACCTGTTCTGACATATCTTCATACTGCTATATAAAGATGGTTAGATTAGTAATAAATCCATCAAAATTATATCATTAAGAATATATTAATATATATAATGAGTCATAATATTTGTCATCATCAAAACTTCAGAACCATAGGGACACAATAAGTATGTATTTGAGGGGATCTGCCTTGAATATTACTTTTATTTCATGCGACAACATGTAGTGTTGGAGCTTTTTAACAGCGAAGACCATGGCTAAGCAAATCTTCTCAATGAATGTATATTTTTCTTCAGTCCTCACCAATCTTCGGCTGAGATAATACAAAGCATGTTTTTTTCCTTCTTCAGTTTTCTGGGCCATCATTGCCCTAGTGAGTAATGAGTAGCTGCTATATATAAAATCATTGGCCTCCCTTTTATTGGTGCCCCGAGCACGGGAGGGGTTTTAAGGTAATCCTTCAGTTTTTCAAAAGCTACTTGACATTCTTCTTCCTAGTAAAAGGGCATGTTGGAACGATGAGATGGTGCAAACAAGATTTAGAGGGGGCGTGAATGAATCCCCTTTAACAATTTTGCCCAATTTCAAAATGAATTAGAAAAATATTGCAGAATTAAACTTTAGAATTCAGTTACACACGGTTCACAAATAAAATCCTTACTACTGTGTGCGAGCCTAAGCATACATCTACCGTGAATTATGAAACAAGGAATCAAACCACTGCACAGATGTTTTAGATTGTTCAGTCTGCTGCCCGCAGACCTACATCCATCCCGCACTCAAACCTAAGTGAGGCTTACCGTTGTCACACAGCTTGAAACCGCAGAGCATCACAGCTTGAAACCACTGAGCATCACAGCTTGCTTACATCCGCTGAGCTTCACAGCTTGTTGACCTGCTGAGCATCACAACTTGTTGTCTGAGGTACACACCTCGCCCGCTGAGCATTACAGCTTAGCTACCCGCTGACACACAGCTTGAGGTTTGGATAAAAAAGAAAAAAAATGGATAAATCACAGCAACAGAAAGCTGGAAATGAAAGTAGTAAAATGTAGCTCACGCAGGAGCATAATCAGTTCTGGATCTGATCCAAGAACTGATAAGATTGCAGATCTACGAGCTCAATCTCTCTCTATTCTCACTTGCTCACTCTCTTTCTTTTTCTCTGCTCATACTCTCTTCTCTCTCTCTAATTCTATCTCTCAGACTTCTTCTCTCTGCTACTCTCACAGACTTCTCTACTTTCGTATCTCAACTTTTAGTGCTCAGCTCTCTTTCTTTTTCTCTTTGTATCTGCTACTCATGCTATCTCTCTTTTCTCTCAGATTCTCCTCTTCTGCTGCTCTCTTATCTCGCTCTCTGATTCTTCTCTGAAGCTCCTCTCTATTTTCTACCTCATCTAGCCTCTCTCGTCTTCTATATCTGTAGCTACTTTCTCTCCCAGCCTTCGATCCCTTTTTATAGGCAGATGATGGTCACGTGGGTATCACATTTCCTACCCAACTTTCATGCAGATCTGATCTCTTCTTTCCACGTGTTGTGATCTTAGCACCTTCACTTTCCACGTGGCAGGATCCTCTGTTATACGCCTTGCCTCGGATCACGTGCCAGTCACGTATCATCATACACGTGACTGTATCAATGATGACTCTGTAAGCGTTTGAAAATGCTAGGCTTTGCTGCTTCCTAGTCTTGAATTGTTCAATCCTGGTTCAATTCATAAGTCCCTATTATCAGATAAAGGTAGTTAATCAAACACCTGATAGTTAAGAAAAACCTGTAATAATGACAATATGCTTCATGATGTATGATGGTGATTATAATGTAATTGAAACAATGAAGACAAAGAATCATAGATCATTGATGCTTAATGTATGAAACTCATGTGCTCTCATTGACTTGAATGCATAAGCCTTATGTATGCTAGCACTGACTTTACATGCGTGAAGCACTGGGCTAGCACAGACTTAATGTGCATATAGGAGAGTATGCACAGACTTTGGCGTGCTCATGAGAAAAATATGCATAGACCCTATATGTTGATGACTGAGATGTGCACGGACCTCAACTGCTATCGCCAGCATATGTGCACGGACTTCACATGGCAGACATTCCATATGCACAGATCTTATATGCCGATGACTGAGATGTGCACGGTCCTCAACTGCTATCGCAAGCAAATGTGCACGGACCTTTACAGTGTGCCTAAAGTAAATGTGCATCGACGCTAAAACAGCTAACACAAACTGTGCACCGACTCTAACAGGCTATCACCAAATGTGCATCGACGCTAACAAGGCTAACACAAACTCTGCACCGACCTTGTATAGCACAAGGGTAGAATGTGCACAGACCTACATCTGCATAAGGTAAATATGCACCGACTTGTGAATGAATTTTATAAACCATGCACTGACTTTTGAATATGCTATGGACAACATGCACCGACCTTGTGGCTTCTATATGCGAGAGGCGAATGACACAACATGCATTGACTTATGTATGCATGTGACACCACATGCACCGACCACAGCAGCTGGTGGTCTGAACTAGCATTGATGTCAGTATGCAAAATAATGCAAAGTAGCACTAACCTTTGTACGCATGAAATGGAAACTACCATCGACGTTAGCTGTAACTAGCACCGACCTTGTTAGAAAATATAGAATAGTTGCACCGGCCTTGGTATGTACTAGATTGACCTGAGCATTAACCTTACCTGTCAATGAGCTGACTCACCATTTGATCAGTTGACCTGTGTTGACTGGTCTTGACCTGTTGTCTTTCATGGCTTTTTGAGTCAACTTTAGAACCTATTCTGACATATTTCATACTTGTATATATATGATTAATTTATGCATTCAGGTTTTATCATCAAGGTTGAATATAATGACATAATATTGACATCATCAAAATCACAGAGACACAACAGGGCACAGGATGGCACCGTCCTGATAAGTTGGAGATGAACCGGTGGATACAGGTCAACCGGCCTTGCAGAGACCGTCGCTCGGTAAGGCTCCTTGGCAGAGGTAATTCTTGTATTGCTTTTATTTTGTCTGGGTCTATTTCAATTCCTCTGTGTCTGATAATGAACCCAAGGAATTTTTGCTAGATACCCCGAAGGCACATTTCATTGGATTCATTTTCAACTCATATTGCCAAAGCCTCTGGAATATCACCCGCAGGTCTTGCAAATGGTCTTCCATGTTCCTGGTCTTGACCACAAGATCATCAATGTAGCATTCCACTTTTTTGTAGAGGAAATCGTCAAAGATTTTTGCCATGGCTCTTTGATAAGTAGCACCGGCGTTCTTGAGACCGAACGGCATTCTCTTTTAATGGAAGATGCCTTTGGGTGTTCGGAAGGTTGTGTGGACCTTGTCCTGCTCTACGATCCATATTTGATTATAGCCGGATGACCCTCCATAAATGTTAGAGCTTCTTGGTCGGTAGTGGCATCTATCATTACCTCGGTGATGGGCACCGGGAAATCATCTTTCGGGCATGCCTTATTGAGTTCCCAAAAGTCGACGCATATTCTTATCTGCCCATTTTTCTTCTTCACGGGCACTATGTTGGCCAACCATGTGGTGTACTGATTTTCCTCCACGAAGCCAACATCAATGAGTTTGTCCACTTCTTTGTTGATTTGATCAATTAGTTTCGGTCGCATGCCCCGGGAAGATTTCTTCACTGGCTCTACCTCTGGGTCTATTGCCAGCAAATGTTGCGCCACATTGGGATTTAGCCCAGGTATCTCCTTATAGGTCCAGGCAAAGCATTCCCGGAACTCTTTTAATAATTATAGATACTACTCCCGCTCCTACTGAGAGAGTAAGGCACTGAGAAAGGTGGGTCTCGGATCATCACTGGTCCCTAGATTCACCTCGACTAGTTCATCAATAGTAGCTTGGCCTCCGTCTTCAATTTCTGGTGGTGCCGATTGTAAGTCGACAAAATCTTCAATATCATATTGTTCAGCCTCTAGGACTTCTGTATTTTCTTCAGGCAAGGTCAATCCCATGTTGGGATATTAGGCTGGCTTGACAGTAAGTTTCTGCTTTGGACTATGCAACTCGGAGGGGGTGATAGTTGGTCTTGACCATCTTCATTTCTGGGGTGAAGAGGAGTCTGCTTTTGCTAAGCACAGCTGGCCACTTTGTTCTTTTCAGTTTTGCTGTGGAGGGTCATGCTCTCCATTGTGGTACTACTATCATCTTCATCTTTTTGTTCTGTTGCCCCCATTAGTGAGCTCGGCTCCTAGGTGTATGTTAGTGTCCGTTCTTCTTCAGACCATTCCTGCTATTGTAGGGCTCAGCATTCTTCGAGGATACGCTCAAACTTGAGACACTCCTTTTCTTCTTCGGGGTCATGAATTTATTCATTTATGACTTCATCAAACCTGATCCCAGATTGAAATGGTACTTCTTCAAGGAAGACATCCTCCCAGCATCTGCACTTAGTGATATCGTCGCGCTTTTCCGACGCCGGACTATCATCAAAGAGCAACGCACCCTCTAGTGGTTGGGACTCCTTCTCTTCATTATTTGTTCATAAGTTGTCATAAAACATCTCCGGTGAGCCTTTAGCTGTGAAGATGGTAGAGACGACATCCACCTCTGCTTCATAGTATTCTCAGAGGCTATATCCCAGACCCGGACTTTGGGTGAACTTCAGGAGTTCCATGTCGGTGTTAGATGGGTACCACAACTTTTCGAATGCTTCCTTCTGACTGAAAGGCTGAAGCGAGGGGACTCGCATTTTGGCAAAAAGGCAAGAGACAATGTCAGATGTATAAGCCAGGCCCTCTATCGGCACCATCCGACTTGTTGATTCCTCGAGAATAACGTAGTCGTCATCTTCTTCATCAGTAGGTTCTTCTACATAGAATATTGTAGATGGCTCGCAGAAATGAGGGACTTCCATGGTATTTAGTGGTTCCACAGTTTGACATTCGAGGTCCAACACAGGCTTAGAAAGCCCTGGTGGTACTTTGATGCATTCAAATATCTCCTTCATGTCAGCTTCATCCCCTTCAGAATAAGTGGCTGGTGGTGCAGCCCTAGAGACCTCTCCTACTTCGGAGATATGAGAGACCTCCTGAGATTCCATGTAGTTTGGCGGTGGTGGTGGAAACCAATCATCCAGTGAGGTTTTTTCTTTCTTTTTCTCTACGGGTGCCTCCTTCTTTACTGGCTCCCGGAATGCCTTGATATAGATGGGTGCATTGAGTAAATGACACTCAAAGACATCAAAAGGGTGCAAATCAGTGAATACTCTTTCTTCTTTCCCATTCCGGCAGTACTTGATGCACTGGTGGAGTGTAGAGGGAACTATCAAGTGCTTATGCAGCCATGGCCGGCCAAGTAGCGCCTTGTAAGAGGTGCTAGAATTAATCACATGAAATTGTACTTTTGTTGTGAGATCTCCCAATGTGAGGTTAAATTCCGCTACACCGAGGGGGACTTCAAACTTTTGGTTGAAGCCTGTAATTCTCATATCCCTTACTTTCGTGAGCTGGACATCGAAGTAGTATTTCTGATATATGCGGTAAGGGAGAATATTAACCGCAGCTCCTGGGTCTATCAGGATTCGGCTCAGGGTTGGCAGTTGAGTTGCCCCTCATGTACAGTGGCCTATTGTGGTTAGCATCTGGAATCAACATGTCATCCTCTGTGAAGGTGATTGCTGGCCCGGACTGGTATTCTGCCAAGCATGCTTCATATTGAGCTGGTGTTTGCAAAGCTTCAATCATTGCCTGCGCGCTTCTTCACTTAGAGACAGAATCTCCCATATAGTGAACCTAGTTGGGAGTTTTTTCAGTAGCTTCATTATTCAACTGCCTACCCTGACGTTGGACAATCGCATCTCTTCTACCCATCGAGGCTTCGGAGCTCTTGAGGTGCTGTTGGTGAGGACTGTTCTCGTCACCTTCTTCTCCTGAGAGAGCTGCTGGGGGGATTCCTCGTGTTGAGGAGCTTTTTCAGCTGAAGAGAACCAATGCCCGCCCCACTTTTAGAAAAGAAGTAGGCTGGGGCGGAAAGCAAGGGCCCTTGGCCCAGGATCGTAGCTTCGACTTGGCTTCTTCCTTCTAAGATGGATAAAAATTCAGTGAAGGAAGGAATGCCTTCGTCTGCCTTTTCCCTGTGGATAAAGGCCGGGAGGAGGAGGAACCCTGTTATCCTTGACCTCTGGCTTCAGGTATTTGGTAAGGTTGTTCATTCCTGAAGATAATGTTGTGATTTACTAGAGGGGGGCCCCCCATTTCTTCCTAGAACGGGTGGCATGAGCCGAAGTTGAACCTTCTGCTTGATTTGCCTCGGACGGTGTACCGCCCGATCCTTCCACTTCACCTTATCCTAGCAAGTTAAACAAAGCAGATAGAGTATTGCAGTGCAGGGTAGTCACCCTTTTCTTGTTTCTTATTCTCCTCTTTCTCCACTGATCGGACTCCGCTGGTATCTACCCCCAGAATAGGCTACCATTAGCTGCTTTTGTCTTATTTTCATTTTGTTCTTCAAGGGTCAGATTTTCTAGCTGCTCCCATGGTGCATGGTCCTTCACTAGCAGAGGTGTCAACATGGGCTGTTCATATTTGTCAAGATCATTGATGTAGGCTTGCAAGCGCCGTAGTTCAGGGCTTATTTCTTTGTGAGAGGGTAGCGAAGTCTGCCTCCTCCGGTTATAAGTTAGGATTCAGATAATTGCTGGTGATTCAGCAACGTGCCATGCAGGAGCTACTGGAGGTGGAGTGTACCGCTCAATGACACCTCGAATGTGAACACCTATGACTTCGCGAGCTGGCGGCCTTCTTCTTGCTCTTGTAGGCACAGACTGCCATCCTGCCTGCTCTGCAATGGGTGTGAGAAAATAGGCCTCATTAGTGTGTTGAGTGCTAGCTTCGGACAATTTTTATGGTAGTTGCTGGTACAGTGAGACCATGTTGATAGTTTGTCTTAGCACTGGAGGTTCATGGGGACAGGGTGGGTCAACTTGGTGTTCACCCATTTGCACCTCCCCTTTCCTTATCATCCCTTCTATTACGTCCTTAAACGCGTAACAGTCTTCAATAGTGTGCCCCAACATTCGGTGATATGGGCAGAACAAGGGATCATCTTGCTTATTAGCATCAACATGCCTCTTTGGTTCGGGCAATGTTACTTTGTTGTATTTGTATGCCCATTCAAATAAGACCCGAGTTTTCTCTTTTGGAAATGAGTATGGCTTTTTCATCCTGTCTCTGAGTGACGAGCCTTCTTTCTTATTGGCGGGCTTGGCTAGCGGAGGAGTAGTTGCCGCTTCTATGTTTTCCCTTTGCTGCTCAAAGGTCTTGAAGTCAATAGTATTTGCCTCCTTAGGGGTGGGTCGGCGATCAACAGCCTTGCCTTTTTGAACTGCAGGGACGCTGGCCGAAGAATGTTTTGCTAGGAAAGATTCAACCTCTGCCACCACATTGATAAGACGGTCAAATGACCTGACATCAATGCCGATCATCTTTTCCAGCACTTCTTTTCTTAGATTTTGTTTACAAATCTGAACAGCATCTTCTGGTGCGGAGGCCGTTTGCATCTCATGCTAAGATTCCTCCACCCCTTGATGTATTCTAAGGCAGTTTCATCCTGCTTTTGCCTGGTGGAATATAGTTCTGCCACTGTGACTTCCCTTTCAGTGACGTGAAATCTTTCACGGAACTTCCGCTGCATATCGGACCAGTCCAGGATTGACCCAGCGAACAAGCCTGAGTACCATTCAAAGGCCAATCTGGTGACAGATGACCCAAAGAATTTCAATAAGTAAGCTTCATCTGCTGCCAGGTCGCCCATCACCATAATATAATAAGCTATGTGTTCTCTGGGGGAACCTTGCCCATTAAACTTCTCAAACTTGGGTGGTTTATTGATCCAGTCGGTAGCCTTTTTGCAGCATAATGCAGTGGGTAAGGTACTCAGTATGCATCAAAGGTGCCAAAATCTCCATCACCCCTCTCTGACAGCTTCATCTCAATCATTCTTTCCACCATTAGTTTATTCATCATAGCAGGGTCTACCGGCTCTGAATAGAAATGCGCAGACTGATGTGTGAAAGGAGTTGTCATAGTGGTAGCATGTGGCACACATTGCATCACTAGTGGTGACTGTTGTACTTGAAGAATTGGTGACTACGCCGGTGGCGGTTGCAAAGATTGTTGGAAAGGAGCCTTTTCATGACTCATTGGCTGAGGAGTAGCGGGTGATACAGTTTCACCCGAGTTAGATATCCTTCGGGAAGACTCAACATGCATCTCCTGGTGCTTGGAGACAGGAGTTTGTTCAGATTTTTCACTCAGCTGTCTCTTTAATGATTCAATTTCTTGTTGATATTTGTGAAGTATCATCAGGATAGCTGGGTCTAAGGCCGTGGCCATGGGCATGTCTTCCATCATTTTACTCGAATTTTCTTCAGATGGGGCTGGCAGGGGAACCTCCTCTTCTCCAGATGTCACCACGTTGGTAGTCAAATTGGTGTCCATTGGCACATCTTCAACAATTCCAAGCACTTCCTTGGCGGCCTGGCCTCTTCTTGTCAAAACCCCAGATCTATGAGCTAATCTAGCAAGTTCTTCTGATTCTTCAGGCATGATGCCATATTTACAGGTTAACCCCGTCACGTTGCAGGAAAAGACTTGCATCTTGCTTCTCTGCCTCCACACCCGCCTTCTGCCTTGGTCAGGAAAGGTCAGTCGGTCAAACACGGATATTCTTTTTCCTTCTCTCCGCTGTGGGGAGTTTTCAAGACATCCAACCTCTCGGTCATCTTCTTGTTCATTATAGTCAATGGAGGAAGCCTCCTCTCTTGGTTCTTCTTCTCTTTCTTTTTCTTCTTCAATGCCCATGATACAGAGTAGCCATTGTTGGCCTAAGGATGAACTCCCCAAGCTGCGAAAATAGTCTTGGACCACTTTGGTCATTTCTTCTTGACTGTGCCCTAGAGACAGAGTGCGGTGCAACAATCGTTCTTGCATCACCAGCACATAGCCCAGTCATGACAAGTTTGCAGTTTCATTCCTCTTTCTTGAATGTTTGAAAACATCAGCCTATCTAGCGTAGGCTCTATTGGTAGGTGGTGAAATTATTGGCATAACCTCTTCTTCTTGTTGCATAACTCTTACGCCCCCACTCTTGGGACCCTTGACAACCAGTCTTGTATTTTGTGGGGCCGGAGGTGGACCCCGGGTCCTCTTAGGAACCCAAATCTGCTTAAAACTTGATGACTTAGGGGCCAGCCTACCTTGGGTGTTCTATTCTGGGTTTGCCTTCTGGCTTGCCAGCACTTGAAAAGTGTTGCGGGTAGTGACCGCTCGGACAATGCGGTCTAGTAAAGCTTCAGTAATACGACCATTCAGGTATACCCGCATGCCGTCGATCAATACGGACATCCCAAAAACGGAGAGCCGCCCTTCGAGAATAGCTACTCTTCTTTTTCTAAAATTCTTCTCCTTTCCTCCAGCCACCTTGTTGCCGGCAGGAGCAGCTCGGTAGTCCACGTGGTAGACGAAGCAGGTAGCAGTGGAGTGGGGCGAAATAGCCCGACGTGGCGCACCAGTCTTCAGAGGTGTCACATCATTGACCGTGACAGCTTCTTCTCCCGTCTTCTCGACTCGTAGCAGGCCAACGAAAGTAACTCCGAGGAAGTTCGGGAACCCTACCGAAGGTGGGAGAGTACCCAAAATTATGGGTACTGCCAGGTACCCATGTATATCATGCGACGTGACCACTTGAGGGCCGAAGGTCAGACCAGAAAGTCCAGAAGTCTTTGAGATTTCTACAAAAGAGGACGAACAAATAATAACTATTTTTAGGGAAGGCCCTAGGGCCTTCTGCTTTGGCGAAAAGATGAAGGGAAACTAAGTCCCACCGGGCATGCCAGCTTTGTGGAACAGACGAGAGAAAGAACCTCTCTCTTTGATTTATTTATTTTTTTCATTTATTAACGCGGGGCGTGCCAGTCACTTTCGTGACAAAGTTTATTGTGCGCTCGCCTGACTAATCAGACAATTGTGGGTGATCATGTCGGCAACTGAAGTCTACCATACCATAAAGGCTATGGCGTTAATTACATCCTTCGGAAGAAGGAAAACCATTGATTAATCGCCAAAGTAGAAAGGCCCTCTGGGCCGAAGAAAATACGTGAAAGTAAAGTTCGCTTCATAAATTAAGATGTAATGCATGCAGGCAAGCAGTGTAGTAAAATTCATTAGATCTGCTGCTGGTACATGGCGGAGAACTTAGGTCATCAGACCATCTCACGCTTAGTGATGGCTTCCGGTCAGGCATAAGCTGACCTTCGACTAGTCACCATTTGATATACAAAAAAGTCGGGCAGGCGTGGGTGCCCATGCACGAGTTCAAACAAATGAGTGCGGAGTGTATAACTGTCCATTGCTTTTTATTTGAGGATTTAGGGTAAAATTTGACTCTGACATTATATAATTGTTTATTACTTTATTCAATCATTTATTCACATGTTTATTTAATGAACTTCAAAGAAAATTTTGGCAGCACCTCCCTTGTCCCGAGGAGTGTCGGGGTGGTTATAAGAGACTCATGCACAAAGAGTCAGGATGGTTACGAAAGATGGTCATGTCTAGACGACAATCCCATTCCTCATGATAGGTGGAAGAAGCAGAGGGCTAGCCCTCTAGGAAATCCCAGCCACCTTGGAGGTCATCGATCAATGCCTTCTTTTTTTTGTTGAACCGTCTCTGTTATTGCAGCACATTCATATAGGTTCATAGAAACCAACATGACTACGCTCTAACGGTTCGTAGGTCACCAGGACAATGTATGCCGAGAGATGGCACTTGTTCATTCATTTGTTCTCTTTGTAGGGTACCTTGCCCTCATAATTTAGCATGATTAGCTGTGAGGCCGTTTCCCCCACAATAGGTGAAAACCAAGTGGAAAGCCGATGAAAACCCGGTGCGGAGTGAGGAACGAATCTCTGATTTTTGAGAGAATTTTGGCAGCATCTCCCCCTGCCCCAGAATATGTCGGTGGAGAGTATAAGAGACTCGTCCATAGAAGGCTGAGACAAACTCCATAAAGATAGACAGACATATCAAAATGATAGCCCGGACCCAATAGTGGGTGGTGAATGCTTTGCCGATTACTTTTGACCCATTCTTGGCACCACAGGGTATAGACACAGGCTTTAAGAAAAGCCGGCATAGCTATGGGCCAAAGGGCCTGAAAGGATCGGGGCACTGCTCGGCTTTAAGGTAGTCAATGTTCTATTTCCCTAGCAGGATCATCGGAGCTCACATTATAATGTGTAATGAAGCCTCATGATTTAGTAGGAGGATTGGAACACTCGAAAAGGCATGACATGACACAGCCTCCCCACTTAATTCTGGCAGCATCTCCTCTTGTCTCGGGACATGCCAGGAGACACATAGGATACCCGTTCACGAAGAGCTGAGATGGGGTCCATAATCTATGGGCATATTGAAGCCCGAGGGCCACAAGGGTGAGAGCAATGGGACATTGTCCACTGTTAAAGCGATTTATTCATTATTTCCCTGATGAAGCCATCGAAGAACATGCCATAGGAACCGGCGGACCTCCGTGACCCGAGAGGGTAGTTTGGAAGACGAGACTTGTTACGATAAACTAGCCTCTTGAATGAATTCCGGCAGCATCTCCCCTTATTTCGTGGTATGCCAAGAGACATATAGGATATCTGTCCATGGAGAGCCGAGACGGAGTCGATAAGATGTGGGCATGCCAAGGCCCGGGGATCGACTGTTGGACATTGTTCATCACAGAGAAGTTTTATTCCTTTTTTCCTTATACAAAGTCAGAGAAGAACACACTATAGTATACAGTGGATCTCTCTCACTTGACAGGATGATCCGGAGAAGCATTCGTATTGCAGGGATATAGATCCTATTAATGTAGCTCTGTGCACCATACTGACTCTGCCTTAGGCTGCTAGGGGATGGTTGGGATAACATGATGACCAAAGGAAAGGCCAAAGATTGGAAAGAGTTGATATGTAGAGATGGATACGGTAGCTAGGGAGAGTTCTTCTGATACGGCGGCCAGGGATTCTGATATGACGGCCAAGAATGGTCCATGGTCGAACTTGATACGGCGGCCAGGGATGATCCTTCTGATACGGTGGCCGAGGATTCAGAAACGGCGGCCAAGAATGGTCCTTCTAATACGGGAGCCAGGGAAGGCTTAACCCGGCGGCTAGGAGATATGAGGTGGCGGCCAAGTGAGCCGGTTGTGAGGGGAGTCGGTGGCTGGAGGTAGCGGGTTGTGAGAGGGAGCCGGCGGCTAGCACTATACCTACAGGGTCTGGCAGCCGTATCACAAGTTTTAAGCATTGGACAAGGCTAGAGAAGATGAAATCAAAAGGGTTTACAGAGCAGCAATGTCCCTCAGGCTGGGGAGCAAGAGATCCAAGGTCCATGTGATGACTTCACAGGCCCCTAGCCTTTCCTGAGAGGTGTGTTGTGAAGGTAGCTGCTAAGGCTGGCGGCCTCAGGAATCAATCGGATGTGAGATCTAACTGCTAACATGGCAGTCAATACCCACAAAACCATGAACTAAGCCATAGCAGAGACCGCTTGGGAGCTATTCCTCGTTCACCAAGGGGAGACCAGAGTCCATGTGATAGCTTCACAGGTCACTGGCCTTCCTTCGAGGTTTCATAACCCACCATAAACCATGTCTTCCGTAAAACCTCGGAGAGAAGCTATAAATATTCACTTCGATTGGAAAACTTGCACAGGACTCAAGATTGTCCGATCTACCATCAAAACTCACATGAGAGGGTGAGGAAAGAGATGAGATCATTAATTCGTAGATTCACAACCCACGCTATTCATTCCTCCATGAAGTGTTGCAGTCACTACATTTCTAAAAAAGATAGTCGAATGCAGCAAAATAAAGAAATGCAGTAAATACAGGAGAGAATGGGGGATGAGGAAAGGAAGAGCTCGCATGCTCGGTGGAGGCCCTACGTGCGGGGCTGAACCCACCTTCGTAAACCCTCTCTTCTCTTCTCCTCTCTCTCTATTATCTCTCTTTTCTCTTCTCTTCTTTTCTTCTCTGATTGCCTGATTCCTCTTCTTTTTTTGCTTTCCCTCCTTTTTTTTCTGCTCTCGTAATTGGGCATTTTATAGAGGCTTCTGCCCTTTTGATATGGCGGCGAAGGCAATTGATACGGCGGCAAAAGGGATATGACACGGCGGCTAGGAAAAGCACGCGTGGGCTGGCCACCGGATCAGCTGTAGCTACCGGATCCGTTGTGGGCCACTCGATGGCTTTATGTGTGACATTTGAGCCCTTCTATTCTAGTTAAGTCTCTTTTATTCTTTGTTTGGTCCACGCTTCATATGTCTGAGCAGCACTTGGTCCCTTTGGGGTGACTCATCCATACTGTCTGAAGCATAATGATGTTATCTTTTGAAGTCATCTTCTTGGAGGTAGCTCCAACTGTATCTCGACTATTTTGACGACTAGGAGATCGCTGGGGAGCTTAAGTGGGCAGATGGTTGCCCGGAGATGTCTGATGGTCATTTCATGGTTTGTTCGGCTTTAATCACCCTGGTGATGAACGATGGCTTGCCGGGTAGCAGCTTTGCCAAAGGGGGCGCAACCGGGTGTGATGCATTCTGATGCAAGTAGCCCCTCCCGATGTTACAATAATACTAAGAATAGTGGAACTAAGTTTCCATGCAATCTTTCTGAACTCCTGGCAGCATGTACAGAGATTTCACATGCTTCAGACTTATCGTCCATTTCTGTATGACTCTTTTTCTCGGTGTCAATAGACTCACATAAATGGACTTAGCCCTAGTAAGGACCCTATCAGACTGGAGTTTGTTGGGAGTTCGGGTGTTGCTGGATGGGGTTGGTTAGGAAGTGGCTGGGGTGTCAAAGAAAGGGATTGGGTCACACTCTTTGAGCTTGGGCAAGAAAAGCAAAATCTCGCTAGTATAGTGGCCCTTTTTGCAAACAAAGGTAATGGACTCAATAGCGGGACATGTGAAGGTAAGATGTCCCAGTTCCCTATTCCCTATGGCTAACATACAGGGAAGACTTCTTTGCCAAATTAAACTCCTAACTAAATCCTCTAGATTATCAATGAAAAGGTAGGATCTGCGGGTAGTTTGTGGAGGTCGAAGGGTACCATAGGGAGGGCATGTCCCATGGGAGGGTAGCACGGCCCCGAGATGTCTCGGATGGGGGGCGCTTCTATGACTATTCCTCCTCTAGGCAGCATGATTGGTTCAAGATGGAATTCGAGGAGGGAGGGATGACATTAGACTTTGTCCTTGGCTTGGGTGCAGAGCCCTATACGGGAAGGAATCAATTCATGGGTTTCTTCCAAGGAGTGGATCGGATCTAGATCATCCCCCTTAGCTAGATGGTCTTGTATGGCCTTCTCAAACATAGAGAGTGCTTAATAATAAGAGTTTGGGAAATAAAACTTCTTTTTGTCTTCCGGCCATTGCAAAAGGCAGTCTTACCCTACGGGATCCATGACTGCGTGTTGCTCTTCCATCCATTCCTTCCCCAGGCTAATATATGATCTAAGAGGCTGAATTTTACACCAAGCTCCACTAACCCATGTAACGGTCTTGGATGTGATGTGGCATATAGTAGGTAAGGAGAACTCCACGAAGACCCATTCCCCATGGATAACAATTTTTTCCGCTCGTCATAAGGAATTCACGATAGCTTCGGAGATGTAGTTCCCCGATTGGATCTCATCAAGAAACACGGTAGTAAGCTTATTGTAGGGTAGGACGACTTGAAAGCTGAAGGACTTTGTGAGGATCGGATTGGCGGCTTGGCTGGAGCCATAGGTCTGACCCGCCTGCTGGTAAGGAGCTCCTCTATGGGTTGCCATGGCAGTAGAGGGGAAAATGATTCGCAGGTTGAATCAGACTGGAGAGGGACATTACGCCATTAAGTGTGAGGGGTGGCAGATAGATGGGCCAGACAGATCGGCTGCTCTGGATAGAACAGACCGAGGGTCGACAATTGGAAGACAATCAGTGGTAGGGTGCTTGAGGCCAGTGACTCGCCTTGCAGGAGCAAGCCAAGAACTTGCTCTGATACTAAAAGTTGATGCAAGATTCCCTACAGCTCAGCCTGGGACCTAGTGGACAACAAGCAAGACCGAGTGACCAAACTGGTGGCAGCAGGTCGACTCTGCGATCACACGTCATCTGGGCATGACCCAGTGATGGGGACGATGGGCGGTGGCCCACGGGCAGCCCGACCCAGTTGGAGTCTGCAGGAAAGTTGGTGGGTGGCCACCGCAGAGTGTGGGACGTACACCCGGCTTAGCCTAGGCAAAACTGGTGCCTGTGGGCGGGACTTGTTGCTCTCCCTCATGCAGGTAGTGGACGACACTCTTTCCTTGGGAGATTTAGATCGAGGTCTCTCTCACCATCGGTGCAAGAATAGAAATAATATTGAAAGAGTAGGACTACAGAGAAATGGCCAGACCTATACCTCCCCGAGTCTAAAAAGACTAGCGTCGTTCGAAGACTGGGCCAGCACTCTGCACCGATGAAGATTCTGCCGTGACCTGTAGTACAACAAAAAATAAACCTCCATGCAGGGAGGGGGTGTGAAGGGACGGGGTTACACGGCTACCCTCACACAGGAGGGGGGATGTGAGGGGGAGGGGAGGTGACCCGGAGGCTGCTGCTGCATGCAGACCGGGATGCAGACCTGCAGGGGCGGCTAGATGGTGACGGGGTCTAGTACGATACCGTGGGTGGATGAGATCATACCTGGACATTAGAAAGCTCACCTAGATTTCCCCTGGTGTCAGAGTGACCTGGCATGGTTACCGGACAGGGGAGGATGCCGAGGGTGGCCACGGTGTCGGTGTTGGTGCAAATCGTGGCTGGCAGACTGATGCTCAAGGACGGGCATGGGCAGGCTCACCAGCGGGGCGGTCGACCCCACGGTTTGGCAGGGGGGCTCCCACGGTGTTGGGATGGAGCCGAGGAAATGTCAGAGCAGGAGGGTGTGGTGGGCACGTGATCCATGGAGCACAAGTCAGTAGCGAACCTTCCTGGGCAAATTATTCGGGGCCGCATCGTAGCACTCTAGTGAGGTCGAAGGTGACCATCGGTGATGGTGCATCATTCCCCAAGTGAGGCAGCACACCAGGGAGGCCGGGTGTGGCGCTCGAGGGTGCTGGGATGTCGAAGGATAGCGGGAGGCGATCCGGGGGCGCGGGTTGCAGATGGACACTCCCAGACCGCTTCCTTCCACATGTTGTTCCATTCTGCGAAAGGGGTAAGGTGAGGGTGCTGTAGTAGTGAATAGAGGAGGGGGGTGAGCTAGGAGAGGGCTGAGGAGGGAAGGAGAATAGGAGGAAGAAGGAGGGGTGCGGCTAGAGGCTAGAGAGAGGAGGAGGAGGTAGGGGTGTGAGGCCAGGCCAAAAGGGAAGGGCTGCTGGCCAAATCTTGGAGAGGTGGGGAATGGGGGAAGGTTTCATTTGAGGGAGGGCGGAAGGAGAAGGGTTTAGGGAAGTTTTTGAATGTGGGAGCAAGAAAGTAAAAGATGAGAGGAGGAGGAGAGAAGGGATAATCTGGGCTGAGGGCAAGTGAGGTGGAGGGAGGAGGAAAGGAGGAAGGTGGGGAGAGATTTGTGGAGGGGAAAAAGGGAAGGGCGGCTAGGTGACGTCTACATAGGAGGAAGGGGCTAAGGTGGTGGGGATGAGGGCCTAGGTGGCGAGGAGGTAGAGGAGAGTGGGGAGGCCACATGTTGAAGGGAGAGGGAGAAGAAGAGAGAGAGGGGGGTGGGTTAGAGAGAGAGCTAGAAGAAGAGAGGAGAGAGCTAGAGGAGGAGGAAGCTAGAGGTGAGGGAGGGAACACACAAGGGATTCTTTAAATCTTACAAATTCTCCTCTAATCAGAATGGGGCGCCCTTGGCTCCTTCATATAGGAGAAGTGAAGGCTACAAATGACCTTAATACTCTTCCTCCTTTACATAAAGATTGGGCTATCCTCAGGGGCTGAGAATTGCGTTTCTCTCAGAACATGAACAAAGCCCACTCGTTCTCACCTGAAACCTACTCTAATCAGTGAGAAAACATGCGGGGAGGTGGATGGGTCCTTCCCCCTACCTGAAATGTAGTTTTTACCGCCTAGAATCACTTCGATCGTCGTTGATCGACATCAAAGCACAGGTCAATCTCAAAACCGTGACCTATTTTCACAATGCCTCGTTCTCGCCCTCATGAACCGCCTTCTGCCGTTGCTGTAACCCAGCATGACCTCCTTGCAATCAACCATCTGCAGTCAGGGAAGGAGAGAAAGGAATATGAGGTGGAACGGAAAAGGGAGAACAGAGAATTGGTGAGGAGGAAGAGGGTTGCGATGGGGGGTTTAAATTTTAAAATAAGTTTTGGGGCGCCCCAAACCCCCAAAAAAAGTAAAATTGCATATATGGCCATTATTTATAAATTTAATTAAATAATATCTAGAATTTCAATAATAATTCCATAATTCCTTATTAAAATTTTTAGAATTAGTATCTCTTTTATTCATAAAAAATAGATCTGATGCCTATTCGGTGGAATATGAGATTTAGGGTATTATAGTCCTCCCCTCCTTACAAAAGCTCTATCCTTGGAATTTACACCAAAATGCAATCAGCCTAAGGGGAAGAACTTAGTCAAATAGATATGGAAACCACTGTTGCATTTCATCCTCGCACTCCCAAGTTGCCTCATCTCCTGAGTGGCACTGCCAGATCACTTTAACAAAAGGAATGACCTTATTCCTTAGCCGCTGCTCATACCGATCTTCAATACAGATAGGGTACTCAGGAATGAACATATATGGGGTTACATCGTGCCACACAGAGTCCTCCAGAATATTTTATTATTATTTTTTTAATCAAATCAATACCTGATAGGGAAGGTAGGAGAGCACTCACCCCTTCAGGGAAGGAATGAGTTGGCAGCTCCACTGCCAGTCCTAACAGAGAATTTTATTAAATAGATGAAAGAATACAACATGAAGCTAGGGCTTTATAGAAGGACAACCTATCTTATCAAGACGATAGGGACCTTTTACAAGAGTGCATGGGAAGCAAGGCCCAAGAAAAGCAAAGAGAGGGAGACAATGAAAGAGAGCAGCCATAACCAGCAAAACTATCTGCAACCTGATTAGCCTCTCTAAAAACATGAAAGATAGATACTCGCATCCTTTGGCATTTGATAGCCACATCATGTAGGATATAGGTCAGGCGCCACGAGCAAGAGCAATGGCTCTTTAAGATCTGCACCAACACTAGTGAATCAAATTCAATAGCAACTTAAGAAACCCCTCTGTCATAGCAGATAGAAAGTCCATCATGGAGAGCCAAAGCCTCTGCTTCAATGTTAGAGTAGACTTCAGAGTATGTAGCAGCAAAAGCAAACACAATGTCACCATGAGAATCTCTGAGAATACCCCCACCACCAGTAGCACTGTTGCTACGTTTGAAGGCCCATTCGACATTCAATTTCAATCTACCTGGAGGAGGGGTGATCCACTGGATCAGCCTAGGAAGAGATGACTGAACCGGTGCTACAATATTGATACCCCAGTTGGCGAGCAAGTGATGCTCGTGGGGGGAAAGATCTCTCCCCTTAAACTGATGGACACGGCCAATGGCGCTAATAGCTTGCATAGCCCTGCACAGCACTCGTTGAGAAGACATTGCATGGTCTTCATATCTGGACAGATTGCAACATCACCAAATCTCCCAAAGAACAGCCAAGAAGATGCATCTAAAAATACTCCCAGCCGAGGCAGTATAATGGAGGTCCAACAAGTAATCAGTGACTCCATAAGCAACAGTCAAGACCGACATGTTGCTGAAGTGCAGCAAGGAAAACAAGGTAGTCTGCACATCATTTGCAACCTTCCCATGGAAGAACAAGTGAGCACATGTCTCAGATTAAGAGGGTTGGCAGCAGGAACATTTAGAGCACAGAGGAATACCACAAGCCATAATAGCATCATCAGTGGGGAGGTAACCACGGACCATACGCCAAGCAAGGATGGACCCCTATAGCGGGATGTGCTAGCTCCACAACATAGACCAGCTAGGAGTTGTAGCACCTTGGAGATGACTACGGACAGACTTGGTGGAGAACTTTCCATCAGTGATGAGACACCAAATCCATCTATCCTCACTGCTATTAACCGATAGAACATGATTAATGCATCTCGAAGGGCAATGACGTCAGACAGTCTCAAGGTGTGAACTATTAGGAACAGAGAGCGCTTGCTGAATGGTGAAGCCTTTATCAGTCATGTTAGACCAAATATGTGGAGGTAAGAAATCTTGGAGGGGTATAGAACTAACCCAGGCATCCATCCAAAAACTGACATGAGTGGTATTGTCTGAAACCAGCACCCTATGGTTAGCATGAACCAAATGTGCAGCATGCTGCCATAATAACCTATCCGCGGCAATCATATGATTAAATTCAGCCTCCGAATAATGGACATTATGGAAATGCTAGGACTTGAAGAGCCTGGCCCAAATGGATTGAGAAGAGATGGCAGCCCATAGCATTTTGGTCCTCATAGCAACCTGCATGAGCTGAAGATTGAGAACACCTAAACCACCGCACTCCTTTGGTATGGAGATCACATTCCATGACACCTAATGTTTCTTAGGCGATCCCTCATAGGAACCCCAAAAGAAATTGGCCAACAACCTGTGAAAAGATCTCATGATGGATGTAGGAACGGTCAAAGCAGACATAGTGTAAATGGGCAAAGTAGAAAGCACATGGCGAATAAGAATGAGACGGCCACTGACGGAGAGAAACCTGAACTTCCAAGATTGTAGTTTAGCTGTAGTCTTGGATAGAATATGAGCGAAGTACATGTTCTTCTGCCTTCCAGAATAAATAGAGACCCCCAAGTATTTGATGGAAAGAGTGGCCTTCACAAAACCAGTGGTGTTCTCAATGGATCTGCAGAGGGGATGTGGCGCATTATCTGGAACAATAAAGGAGCTATTAGTGACATTAACAAGCTGGCCTGAAGCAGTCTCGCACTTCTTAAGAAATGTCATAAGATTTCTTATATGTCGGGCAGACCCATTAGAGAATATTAGAGTGTCATCTGCAGAGAGAAGGTGTGAGATGGGAGGGCATCTTCGTAGAGTTTGATACCACCCCCCTCTGCTGCGATAGAATAACGAAGACAACCCCCTACTAAGCGCTTCCTCCGCAAGGATGAATAATGCCGGGGCAATGAGATCACCCTATCAAAGACCTCTGCTGGACTTAAAGTAACCATGTATCCCTCCATTAAGAAGAATTGAAAACCAGCAATTAGATAGGAGAGGCTCAATTAGCGAGATAAAAGGCATGAAGAAGCCAAACTTGCGAAGAACAGCATACAAGAAATACCATTTCTTCCCCTACACTGCCTGCCCAAATGATGAATCATCTCCCAGGCCAGCGACACATTCTCAATAATGTAACAGCCTTTCACAAAGGCCCCTTGCTCCTCTGATATCAGAAGAGGTAAGACACGGGCCAGCCTTGTCACTAAGAACCCAAGAGATGATTTTATAAATGAAATTGCAAAGACTAATTGGGCGAAAGTCTGCACAAGTCTTTGGGATATCAACCTTACGAACCAATGCAATAAGCGAGGAGGTGAAGCCTTGAGGCAGCGAATGGCCACAGAAGAAGGCCTTCACAGCTGAACATACATCACCCTCAATAAAGTCCCAACAAGCATCAAAGAAGTGGCCCGTGAAACCATCCGGGCCCGGAGCACTATCCGGGGACATGCTGAACACAACACCTTTAATTTCAGCACCTGATGGCACTGCACAAAGCACATTATTGTGGTCATCCTATAGCACACAAGGGATAGAGGCCAAAATCTCAGGATGGATGCAGTGAGGAGCTGAAGAGAATGCATTAGAGAAATGGGACACAAACATATTTACAGTAGTACTTTTCTCCTCCACAACAGAACCATCAGTATTAAGGAGCCGGCTGATAATGGTTCTCCTCCGCTGAGACACAATGTAGGCATGGAAAAACTTCATGTTTCTATCCCCCTCTTTCAGCCACTTTGTTGACATGTTTTTCCCCCATCCCTTTCCCTTGCCTTTCTATATCAGGATATAAAGACAAGCAAAAATGAGGCTCGAAGGGTGGAGAGGTATGTTTGTGATCGTGATCGCCACCAAGATGCAGAATGCAAAGGGAATGCACCCATACCTTGGAAAGGGAGAAGACACTTGCCCAAAGTGCAGCGCTGGCAGTTGTACACGGTCCAAGAAAAATAGCTCAATGGTCTGCACGGCCGCTCGATAGGGCGCTCACAGCGCTGGAAGAGGAACGGGATGAAGACTGGTCTGGCTCCAAAACGGTATGCAGGCGGCCGCGCACAGGATCTGAATGGTTTGTGGAGGACCGCCCTTCTCTGCAGACGGAAGGAAGAAGACCGTTCAAAGGTGCTAGACTCCAAGTTGTAGGACTTGATCCTTCACCCCTTCTGGCCGGCAAGAGGGGATGGGCCTCGTGTTGTGCTGATGCTGTCCTGCAAAACAACGTAGAGAACAATAGAATAAAACCCAAATTAGACCTGGAAGGTGTAGTAGCTATAGAAAAGAGCCCAAAATTAACAAAATAACATGGAATGGGGAATACCTAGGGTGGTTTTTAAACCCCTATAGGGCATGAAAATGATAGGAGGGTGTGAAAATGATGTGAAACAGAGAAAAACGTGGATGAAAAGGTGATGAAAAGAAGCATGCAAAGGATGAAAAGACAACTAAAAGCCTAGACCAAACACAAATAAAGTGACTACAACCTGACCGGAGGCTCAAAAGGACATAGAGAGCCTCCCTCCCTAGATATAGCTCGCTCAAGAATTCGGCAGAGCTTCGACGTCGACGTTGGATCTCTCCCCTTTCAAGCTTGGACTAGGGGTGCTATTTATAGACCCCTGAAAGTCCAGCCCCGAATTTAGATTTTCCACTAAAAATTAGGGCGTGATAATAAAACAAAATCTGTAGATAATACTTCTATCTCCCACCAAGATCAAACGGCACCCCATTTGGTGGAGAAACCACGGAGAAAATGGTGGAGGAAGGTGGACGTTTAACTACGGATGGAGAGAGAACAACCAAATATTCCATAGATCTTAGGCCTGTACACGGTCATTCGATAGGCCGCCCAGACTAATACGCGGTCCATTGCTAGACCGCTTACCTCTGTCGGTGATAAATAAATAAAATAACAAATTAGCCAATTATCCACCGAATTGACCGGCTACCACGGCGCTGGACTCTATAGCATAAAACGGTCTAATGATAGACCACTCAATGAATGGCACGGTCCAATGCTAGGCCGTGTAAAACGTGTCGGTGATAAATCTAATAAAATAGGAAAAATAGATAATTATCTGAAAAATCAATCGGCTTAGGATTCTGGGAATTGGACGGTCTAAAACCAGGCCGTTCAATGGCAATAAATGAATGAACTGAGACCGTGCAAACGCTTGTCGGTGGAAATTCAGAAAATCAAATAAATATCCAATAAATCACTTTGAGCTTGTAAACGGTTCCAAATAGACCGCCCAATCACTGAACGGTCCATCGCTAGACCGCGTACAGCCTGGATGTTTTAAATTAACAAAATGGGATAAACGAGCCCATTTACCCCAAAACCAAGCAAAATTAAGGCCCATTAAGTCCGATTCCAAGAGCAGACCTAGCCAGGGAGGGAGATACCCATAGAATAAGCCCAAAGACATGCCTGTAAATAGCCCAATGAATAATGGACAACTCGAGGCATCAACAAATGACGATAAGAGGAAAGACCCAATACATAGGAAAAAAATGGGTGTCAACAGATGCCCCTCCTTAGCGTCCTCTTTGAAGGGGAGCGAGCGGAGGTGAAGCGAAAGCGAAATGGAACATGGAGATGAAGCGAAAATGAAGCGGAGCGGATTGAAAAGCGGGCGTTAAGGCAAAAGACACCTGTTTCCTCGCCAACGAGCGATAAGCATCTTCAGAAAAACTCTGAACCAAACACAAGAAATGACCGGACTAAAACGAGACTAGTCTGGATAAATTAACTAAACAGGCGAAAGAAGAAACAAGAAACCTCATCAGGGGACACAATCCCCAACCAATGAGGGGATCAAAATAAGTAGTAAAAAGGTAAAGGGACAAACTAAAACTCCAGATGGGGACCGTTAGTGTCACGCCCCGAATCGATAGCAGCGGAACGTTTCGTTTGCTCGGAACGTGGCAGTTAAACAGTCGAGTCAATCAGAGCATAGTCATTCGATAAAGTATAATTGAACGAAGTAATAATTTTATTTCAAATATAAGTTCATTACAAATTTGGACCCAAATATAACAAGACTCAATAAAGGAAAATTACAAGGAAGACACTTAGCTAGACTGAACATAAGACACAAAATAACAAGGCTAGACGGTTCCTCTAGATGTCAGAGTTCTCTTTAGTCTTGCCCTTGCCCATCATGTTCGGTCTCGTCGTCACTAAGGTCATTACCTGAAAAACATTGGAATACGCAGGGTGAGCGAACGCTCAGTAGGACTTAATATCTCAAACTCCAAGCTAGTTTTAAGTCATTTACACTTTAACATACTTATGCAGGTCATGCAAGATATAGAAATCGAGAACTATAACGGCACGAGATAAATTCAAGAACTATAATGATAGACAAGTCGATGGACACTTTCAAGAGATATAAGAACAAGTAGATTGATGAAAGAATATATCAAGAACTTTCATGATGAGATAACATGTACTATCATTAAGATAATTAAAGAACATTCACGATGAACTTTAAGCAATATAGAAGTAGAGCAATCCCTTCTACCAGCACTATATAAGATTAGCCAATACACTAGGGACATCACAACAATATGACAACCCCGAATGGCCGTTTCAACATCTTTCATGATGAATACTAACTACAATAAAGGTTTGACCACACGCACTTAGGGGTTCTCATGAACTTTATGATTGCCCCTAAAGGAGTAGCACTATGTAAGATTGGCCAACGCACTAAGGGGAAAATCACGACGATATGACAGCCCCTCATGGAAATAAGTCGTAGACAACTATATGTGGTGAATGCCAGCACCCGATCATCGTTATACTGGTACACGTTTGGACTTTGCCCCGCCCGTGGGATCATATCGGGACCCCATAAACACTAGCATTTAATAGTCATTTGTGTGGGACCCATAGCCCCTGACTATATACAATATCTAGACCAATTCCACTTTAATGGCCAAGAGTTCCAAGGATCAAGCATGTAAGAATAACAGGGTAGATTCACGGAATTCAAGGATAGAAACTATAGATAAATGACGTGGCGATAATCTCCACGAAACCCATGATAATCATTGAAACTGGGATAAATAGCACCCACTCAGGCAGTGTGGATGCACTTTTTTACTTAAAAGATGTGGTTTTATTTATTTATTGGTTTATTATGTGCGTGGGCGTGCCAGTCATGAAGTGACGATTTATTCGGGCCCCGAAGAGCCCATGGTGCGCTCGATCTGACTTCGTCAGACGGTTGTGTAGTTCGTGTCGGGACCAAAACCCGCCGCGCCATAAAGGTCACGGCGTCATTTACATCCCCCATACGAGGGAACACCCTTGATTAATCGCCGGGAATCAGTACCTCATGGCCAGGGAATCGATTGCATGGAAGGTCTATTACGAGGTATTGAAATCCTCGCATGAGGGTGAGAAGAAAGCATTCGCAGTCATGTCGGTCATGTGCTAACCATTTAATATTCGGACGAATGTCCGGCTCGGGAAAAGTGTGATCGTCACGGGAAAACCGGAGCATATGTATGCCAGGATATGGCAATTTATTGTTCAGAAGAACGGAAAATGTTCGGCTAAACCTCGGTCAGAGTGGTCAGAAACCAGAAAATATGTTGGCCTGGTGCAAGAGCAAGCTGCGACCATACTGCGGTGGGCCCCCCCGCAGTCGAAACAAGACTTGCATGAGCGTCATTAATATTTCCGGTGCCAAGGGGCAACGAGGGAATATCCCTTGAATCGGCTGAAAAGCCCTGTGTCTAGGGAAGCGGACGTTCGAAACGTGTCGGTCATTTGGGAGACCGTTTAATATTCGGACGGGAGTCCGGCTTGAGAATATTGTAATCGTCGCGGGAGGACCTGGAACATATGCATGCCGGGATACGGCAAGTTTATTATTCTGGGACACCGAACACATTCGGTTAAATCTCGGTTAGTGTAGCAGGAAACCGGAAAATCTATTGGCCCGGTGCGAGATCGAGTCAAGACCATACCGGGGGCGCCTCCAGTGGTCCGAACGAGGCTTGCCCGGGCATCATTAATATTTTCGGTGCCGGAGGGCAACGGGGGAGAGTCCCAGGACTAGACTCCAAAACCGAAAACGTGTTCGAAGGGAGTGGGCTGTAGACCGGGGATATGAGCCGAACGGCGACCACGATTGGGATGGACCCGAGGTCTAAGCATGGCACACGGAGGTCTTATTGATATTCCCATGGAAGGGGTCCAGGGGTGGCGAGGACCGTCTCGTTCTATTCCGATTTTGTCGGTCACTCTCGGACCTTTTCATGTTCGGGCAAGGGCCCATATTGAAATTACGACGTGGATGGAAACGATCCCGTACAAATGTATGCCGAGTCTACGGCAGTTTCAATGAAAGAACGGGAACGAATTCCATTAGAATGAATTCGATTTAACGGGCTATCGGCCCGGAGCAATACCGGCTCACGACCATGTCGGGGAGGGAGCCGTCGGCCATATTGGTTGCTCACGGGTCTTTTCATGTTCAGACACAGGTACGTAACAGAAACGAGGCGAAAACCGAGGTGAGCCCGTTCAAATGTCTGTCGAGCGTGCGGAAATTTTAGTAGTGGCTCGAAAAGGATCCGGCCTGAGAAACGAGTCCGGTTTAATCAGAATGTCAGCCCGAGGCGAGGTCGGGCCATGGCCATTTCGGGATAATTCTCAGGACTCAGGCCCAACCTGGAAGGGCGACATTGTTGTTCCTTCTGCACCGGATCACGAGAGAGATGGGGCTACAGAGTGGATTTTACCATTTTTTTTATCTGGGTTTTAAATTATGTGCATATATATATATTATTGCTTATTTCCCTTTTATGTTTTTATTCTAGATGATTTCTCTATTTTGTTTATTATTATTACTATTATATTTTCACTTTCCTTTTTCTTACAATTATTATTATTATTTCACATTTTTTGGTTTATTTCTCATATATGTATATTCAGGTTTATTTATTTATCATAATTTTTTTATTAATTTATTATCATTATTATCATTATCATGACATATTTATATATGTTTATATATATATTTATTTTGGAAGGAAAAGTGGGCCGTTGGGGGGGTTAAGCGGGGCTGAAGGAGTGTGCCGGCGAGGACAGCAGGTAGCGTGCCGGCGAGGGTAGCTTGGAGCGTGCCGGGGAAGCCCAGAGATAGTGTACCGGTGAAGAAAGGGGGGGGTGGCATGCTGATGAAGACATTCCAAAGAGCGCCGGCGAAGGGAGGAGAGGAGCGTGCCGGGCTAACTCAAAGCCTGTACATCGTCTGCTAGAGTCTGCACATTATCCATTTGCTACAACTCAAAGTCTGTGCATTGGCTGCTAGCACACACGCAGAGTCTGTACATTGTCCATTTATTGCAACTCAAAGTCTGTACACTGGCTGCTAGCACACACGAAGTCTGTACGTCCCTCAGCCCAAAGTTTATACATTGGCTGGTCGCTGCGACACGAAGTCTGCACATCGGCTGGTTGCTGCACACAAAGTCTGTACATTCATCAGCTCAAAGTCTGTACATTGTCTATTTGCTACAACTCAAAGTCTATACATTGGCTGGTTGCATGCACACAAAGTCTATACATCTATCAGCTCAAAGTCTATACATTGTCTATTTGCTGCAACCCAAAGTATATACGTTGGCCAACTCAAAGTCTGTACATTGTCCATTTGCTGCGGCTCAAAGTCTATACATTACAGCTCAAAGTCTATACATTGGCCAGCCCAAAGTCTGTACGTTGGCCAGCCCAAAGTCTGTACATTGGCCAGCCCAAAGTCTGTACGTCGGCCAACTCAAAGTCTATACATTGTCCCTTGGCTGCAGTTCAAAGTCTGCACATTGGCCGGCCCAAAGTCTGTACGTCGGCCAACTCAAAGTCTATATATTGTTCATTGGCTGCAGCTCAAAGTCTATACATTGTCCCTTGGCTGCAGTTTAAAGTCTGTACATTGGCCAGCCCACAGTCTGTACGTTGTCCAACTCAAAGTCTGTACGTTGGCCCACTCAATGTCTATACATTGTTCAGCTCAAAGTCTGTACATTGGCCAGCCCAAAGTCTGTACGTTGGCCAACTCAAAGTCTATACATTGTTCAGCTCAAAGTATATACATTGTCCCTTGGCTGCAGTTCAAAGTCTGTACATTGTCCAGCCCAATATCTATACATTGCAGCTCAAAGTCTATACATTGTTCAGCTCAAAGTCTATACATTTTCCCTTGGCTACAGTTCAAAGTCCGTACATTGGCCAGCCCAAAGTCTGTACGTTGGCCAACTCAAAGTCTATACATTGTTCAGCTCAAAGTATATACATTGTCCCTTGGCTGCAGTTCAAAGTCCGTACATTGGCCAACTCAAAGTCTATAGATTGTTCAGCTCAAAGTATATACATTGTCCCTTGGCTACAGTTCAAAGTCCGTACATTGGCCAGCCCAAAGTCTGTACGTTGGCCAACTCAAAGTCTATACATTGTTCAGCTCAAAGTCTATACATTGTCCCTTGGCTGCAGTTCAAAGTCCGTACATTGGCCAGCCCAAAGTCTGTACGTTGGCCAACTCAAAGTCTATACATTGTTCAGCTCAAAGTCTATACATTGTCCCTTGGCTGTAGTTCAAAGTCCGTGCATTGGCCAGCCCAAAGTCTCTACGTTGGCCAACTCAAAGTCTATACATTGTTCCATAAAGTCTGTACATTGGGTTCCACCTCGGAGAGTGAGAAGAGTGTGCCGCTGAATGGCCGAGAAGGTGTGTCGTTGAAGGGTTGATAGGGTGTGCCGCTGGAGGGCGGATAGGGTGTACAGGCGAGGGGAAGAATGAGACGGTGGAGGAGTGTGCCGGTGAGGAGCCAAGAAGGTGTGCCGTTGAAGGGCTGATGGGGTGTGCCGCTGGAGGGCTGATAGGGTGTGCCGCTGGAGGGCTGATAGGGTGTACCGGCGAGGGCTGGAACGGATGTGCTGATGAAGGTCCACTCCTCTGTTACTTATTTTTAAGGCTTTTCTTTTCTTCTTTTCTTTGAGTTTTGCGTGGTTTTATACAAATCTTTCCTCCTTCTTCTTGCAATCTGTTGTTGTTCTATTCGTTTGATGGTTTTGCTGTCTTTTGATATGTATTTCTTATCCCATTCGTTTGTTGCATCCTTTAGCCCCTTTTTTATGTGTTGTTATTTTCTAACAAAAATTCGGCAACATCTCCCCTTGACCCGAGCGTAAGGGAGATAAGGGAACGCGCCCACATGGGGTGGCGGAACCCGACAACTGGAGGTGGGCGACCGAGGGCGGCAACACCTTGATAAAACCTCAGAAAACACGGGGAAAATAACGAGCCGAAGACCTCTAAGACTGGACAGGGTGGGCTGGGGGTTAATCAAGGAGTACCGGTCAAGGACAAGCACAGGGTGCTTGAGGGGTGTACCGGGCTAGGGAGAGGCCAGGTGTGCCGCTGGGGCACCAAGGGGAGGTGTACCACTGGGGGGGGCTACTATTGGTGTGCCGGCCAAGGTGCTTGAAGGGTGTGCCGCTGGGGGAAAGTGCAGGTGCACCGAACAGGACTCCAAAAGAGGGTTGGTATGCTAGCGGGGAGGGGTGTTAGACCGATCAAACCCACAGGGACTTCCGGCAAAAGGGAAAAAGGTGCAAAGGGGTAGGCACAGGTGAGGGTACTGGTACTGGGCTTCACAGGAGAACGTTCATGACCTCAAACCATTCAAGATGGTGCCACATCCGGAGGAAACCGTAGGCGTGAGGGATGAGCGCAAACACCGGAAAGCGAAGGGAAAAACGACCAAACGCACTGTGGCCCAAAACAATGAGACAAAGAGAAAACCCACTGAGGGGGGGAGATCTTCATTCATGGGAAATAAATAGCCGTAGCCACCCATATACATCACAAAACATGCCCGAGCTAAGGCTATAGGCAAGAAAGAAAACCCAAGAGCAAAGGAATAAAGAGGGAGAAAACAGAGAAACAAAAGAGGAGGAGGTGTTGGGGATCGAAGCAGGGACGATCGTCCACTGCTCTTTCCCCCACCTTCCCATACTATATCAAGCCCTCTCTCTCTCTCTTACTCTCTTCTCGTTGCCTGGTGGCTGTCGGAAGACTCCACGCCGGAGCCCTCTCCCTTTTCTTCTCTCTTCTTCTTCTTCTCGGATGCAACCCCCTCTATTCGTCTCTGCCTCTGGGTCTCTTCTCCGTCTATCCGTCCTCCCTCTCTCCCCGGAATGGGAGGGGATTAATACTCCCAGCAGCGGGAGCCCTCGAGCACGGCAATCGGAGGCGGGAAACGGCTGGTGATGATGGGGTTTGCCTTCCCCCGTCCTGGCTGTCAGGGGGGGTAGCCTGTGTTGCCCAACCGTGGGTTGACACCTCAGACAGCTCACTGCGTGCCAAGGATATGTAGGGCATGGGCTTCACGTCATTTGGCCATTGAAACGCCTTCACGTTGTACCACTGGCGGGCTTCAAGAAGTGTGCCGCAGGAGGGCCAATAGGGCGTGCCGATGGAGGGCTACCTAAGCGTGCCGCGGGAGCACCCAATGGGCGTGCCGCTGAAGGCCCAGATGGGCGTGCCGCTGGGGCCCTGGGACCGTGCCGCTAAAGCCCAGGGCGGGTGTGCCGCTGGGCGGCCTGGGGGGCGTGCCGCTAGGCACCTGGGGGGCGTGCCGCTGGGCGGCCTGGGGGCGTGCCGCTGGGTGCCCCTTGGGTGTGCCGCTGGACTCCCACGAGGGTGTGCCGCTGGACGCCTGGGCGTGCCGCTGGCGGCTCCCAGGGGTGTGCCACTGGGGCTGACTTGAGCCCGTTTTGAGCATGAGTTATGGTTCGTTTGATTTTCTTCGGGGGCCACGGATTGTGAGCTTCCCGGGGGTTGGTTTCTCTTTACTGTCGTGACTCCGGGGATGGCTTCGCGGCAGCATGCATATTTGGGGAGTCCGAATGACCAGTCCCTCCGGGGCTTCTTCACTTGGTGCCGTTGTTGGTGCTGGGCCGAGAAGGATATCTGGGTGTGTAATTTTTGGTGTCCACAAATGCCCCCGACCCCCAGGTAGCGCGGGCGAAGGATGAGCCGGGCGGTGCCCGCGGGTGTACTAGTCTCTTTTTCTCTTTGTCGGCACCGACCGGGTGTCGGGAGCCGACGTGACTTGTTCGTCTCTTCTTCTCATTGCTAATGCCGACGGGATGCCGGGCATTGGCCCAGTTTATTGACCTTTTTGTCTCTTCGTCAATGCCGACGGGGTGTCGTGAGCTAACATGGCTTATCGAACTCGTCGTCTCTTTGTCAGTGCCGACAGGGTGTCGGGATCTGACATGGCTTATTGAACTCGTCGTCTCTTTGTCAGTGCCGAATGGGTGTTGGGAGCTGACCTGGTTTGTTGATCCCTTTGTCCCTTCGTCAGTGCCGACAGGGCGTCGAGAGCTGACCTGATTTGTTGGTCTCTTTGTCTCTTCGTCAGTGCCGACAGGGCATCGAGAGTTGACCTGGTTTGCTATCTCTTAGTCTCTTCGCCAATGCCGACAGGGTGTCGGGAGCTGACCTGGTTTGTTGTCTCCTGGTCTCTTCGTCAGTGCCGACATCGTGTCGGGAGCTGACCTGGTTTGTTGTCTCTTGGTCTCTTCGTCAGTGCCGATAGGGTGTCGGGAGCTGACCTTGTTTGTTGTCTCTTGGTCTCTTCGTTAGTGCCGACAGGGTGTCGGGAGCTGACCTGGTTTGTTGTCTCTTGGTCTCTTCGTCAGTGCCGACAGGGTGTCGGGAGCTGACCTGGTTTGTTGATCTCTTGATCTCTTCGTCAGTGTCGATGGGGTGTCGGGGCTGACTTGGCTTGTTGTCTCTTGGTCTCTTCGTCAGTGCCGACAGGGTGTCGGGAGCTAACCTGGTTTGTTGTCTTTTGGTCTCTTCGTCAGTGCCGACAGGGTGTCGGGAGCTGACCTGGTTTGTTGATCTCTTGGTCTCTTCGTCAGTGCCGACGGGGTGTCAGGGGCTGACCTGGCTTGTTGTCTCTTGGTCTCTTCGTCAGTGCCGACAGGGTGTCGGGAGCTGACCTGGTTTGTTATCTCTTGGTCTCTTCGTCAGTGCCGACATGGTGTTAGGAGCTGACCTAGTTTGTTGTCTCTTGGTCTCTTCATCAGTGCTGACAGGGTGTCGAGAGCTGACCTGGTTTGTTGGTATCTTTTTTTCTTTTCTTCTTTTCTCTCTTTTTTTTGAACCACATTACCGATACAAGCGCCCTTTCGGGTTTTCGCCGGTACCGGCCCCCTCTTGCTTTTGCCCACGCGCCCTCTCAGGTTTTCACGTGGCGGGGTACCCGATTTTGCTTGTAGCGCCCTTTCGGGTTTTCACCATAGCCAGGTTATTGCCATTTTTACCCTTGTCCCCGTGTAGGGGCAAGTCCGGCGGGGTATCTCTATTTTTAACCCCATTTTCTTTTCTTCTTTTTTTTGACGAGCGAGTGATACGCAAGTGTCGGCTAGGGCACGAAGCCTTACGCCGTAAGGTAAGGCTCATTCGTTGGCAAGAAGAAAATGCCAGCGCAATGGGATAATTCGTGCCGATTCGGACGTAGGGTCCGTAATGGCAATATTGTATGGAGTTGGTGGCTAGGGCACGGAGCCTTGCGCCGGAAAGGGGTTTATTCGTTGGCAAGGCACGAATGCCAGCGCAAGGATAGAGGTTCTACCGATCCGGGCGTAAGGCCCGTGACGACGATTTTGCGTAAGAGAAGGTGGCTAGGGCACGAAGCCTTGCGCCGAAAGATAAGGTTCATTCGTTGGCAAGAAGATATTGCCAACGCAACGGGGGTTTTTTTGTTTTTGTCGATTCGGATGTAGGGTCTGTAATGGCAATATTGTGTGAGAGTGGGTGGCTAGGGCACGAAGCCTTGCACCGGAAAAGGACTTATTTGTTGGCAAGGAACTGACACCAACGTAGGGGTGGAGCCGTCTTTGCCCATGTCGATGTCCGTCGATACGCAGGGGCGTGCATACGGGAGACATATGTATATACATACATATATATATATATATATATATATATATTATTATTATTATTATTATTATCATTTTCCCTTCTTTCTATTTCTTTCTCTCTCTTTATCTTTTCCTCTTCCTCTCCGTTTTTATTTTCTTCTCTCTCTTTTTTTTTCTTTTTTTTTGTCGAAATCCCCTCCTTCCCTTCCTTTTTTATTCTCTTCCTCTTTTACCGTCTTTCCACTTTTTTCTTTCTCCTTTTTTTTCATCTTCCCTTTTTTTTTACTGTATAAGGGGGGCGGGGGGCGGGGTGCCGCTGAAGGGCTGGCTAGAGCGTGCCGTCGGGACACTTGAAGGGCGCGCTGGGAGAGAGCACAGGAAGGTGTGCCACGTAAGGCACTCCGAAGGTGTGCCGCCGGGGGTGCGTGGGAGCGTGCCGGATGGGACATGTCATCAGTGTGCCGTTGGGGCGCCGGGAGTGTACCGTTGGAGTGACAGAAGGGCGTGCCGCTAGAGGCTTCACAATGGGTGTGCCGCTGAGGGAACTTAGTAGTTTGCCGCTGGAGGCCTTGCAGGCTACTACGCCGTTGGAGCACTTCAAGAGTGTTTCTTTTTCCTCTCTTCTTCTTTTCACCTTCTCTTCTCTTTTCTCCCCTTCTATATTCCCCTGCACGTAAACATGGGGTGAGAATTTATTTACTGTCCACGAATCGGGAAAGCGGGCTACAAAAGCCTAAATTGGGGAGCGGGCAGGCTGCCAGAGCCGAAATTGGGAAAGCGGGCCATGGGGGCCGAGGTAAGCAGGCTACAAAAGCCAAAGTTGGGAAGTAGGCTATGGAAGCCGAATTATGGAGGCAGGCCATAAAAACCAAGGGTATTGGGAAGCGGGCTGCAAGAGCCAAAATTATGGGAAGCGGGCCGTGAAGGCCAAATTCTGGGGAGCAGGCTACGAGAGCCGAGTTCTGGGAAACAGGCTGCAAGGGCCAAAGATATCGGGAAATGGGCTGCGAGAGCTGAAATTATGGGAAGCAGGCAGCGGGAGCCAAATTGGGAAGCAGGCCGCAAAGGCCGAAGGTAAGCAGGCTACACGAGCCAAGGTTACGGGAAGCGGGCCGTGGAGGCCAGATTGGGGAAGCATGCTATAAAAGCCAAAGGGAAGCAGGCTGCAAGAGCCAAAGTTGGGAAGCAGGCTGCAAGAGCCGGAATTATGGGGAGCAGGCTACGGAAGCCAAATCAGGGAAGCAGGCTACAAGAGCCAAAATTGGGGTACAAGATGTGAGCGCCCAAATCGGGGAAGCAGACTATAGAAGCCGGTGTTGGGAGATTAACGAGCTGCGGGGGCAAGAGGTAGGCCATGGGGGCCAAGATTGGGCTCTACGAGCCAGCGCTGGGAAAGTAGGCTTTGCTAGCCAAAATTGAGTTTATTGTATACACATATTATTATTATTATTTATTATTATATTTTTTTATATTATAAATTTTTTATTCAAGCATGCAAGCATTCATCAGCAGACATAACATAAATATAAGTAAGGCAGCTCCCTCTATAGGGGATAGGATAGGGACATCACCCAAAATTCGTAGACACGGTGCGGGCCACTAGGCACAATTGGGGGGTGGTGCACCCGTCAAGAGGATATCGCATGTCTTACATGCATAGTCTAAATTCACGCATTTCACCCGAGGCAATTCTCTGTGACATGGCAGTGCAAATGTATGAACAAAGAGCCCTAACCATAGGGATATGCAGGTTTTCCTGGTGACATTCGAGGATCACTCTAGTGCCTACACATTAGTGATGTGTCCCCTGTGGTTCTGGAGTTTTGATGATGACAGTATTATGCCTCATTATGTTTACATCCTTGATGATATAATCCTGTTGCATTATGAGAAAATGTCAGAACAGGTTTAAGGATGACTCACAGGTCATGAAGTTAACCCAAGTCAAAGTCAAATCATGACAGGTAAGGTGAATGCTCAGATCGGGTAATGCTTTAATTAGTTCTCCAGCATACATTCAGTTCTTGTCTGCTATAGGCATTCAATTCATTGGTTCATGTTCATTGTGCATTACCTCACATCAAGTCTAGACATCCTGGTTGCATTCTAAGTCTACACATCCTGCTAGGTCGGTCTTTAAAGTATGTACATTGATCTTCAAGGCATCGAGTCTATACACTAGACTGTGCTTCAAGCATTGGCCAAGCCTGTTTAGTTAGTATGGACAGTAGTGGGTCGACCCACCCCTACTGATGCATCGACCCATCAGAACACTGACTGTCTGGGTATCAAAGTCTATACATCAGCTTGATCGAGTAAGTCTGTACAGCATGCCTTATTGTTCATATCATTAAGTCTGTACATTGGCATCTCATCTCCAAGTATGTACATCGCTACTTTATCAAAGCCTGTACAGTCGATCTTCAAGTGTTTGGCCAACTCTGTACATCCGTTTTGCCTATTCATTGTTGAGGCAGCGTCTGTACATTGGCTCAGACTTTCCAAAGTCTACACAACACCCTTCATTGAAAGTCTATACATTTTGGCCTATTCCTACGCTCCAAGCTTTAGCTACACTTTAAGTCTATACACTGCTAAAGTCTGAACATCGCAGTGTTCAAGTCTTTCAAAGTCTGTGCATTGGCTTCGCTTCTGCAAGTCTGTACATTGGAGTCTTATCTTCAAGTCTGTACATTGGGCAACTTCTAATTGAAGTCTGTACAGCCAATGCACTTAACTGAAGTCTATACACTGGATTGTCAAGCTTCATGTCTATACACTGGATTGTCTAACTTCAACTCTATACATCCGATTACTGTTGCAGTGTTCACCAAGTCTATACACTGGACTTTGTTTCACCAAGTCTGTACACTCCACATCTCTTCCTACGCTTGGCCAAGTCAATACACTCATATCTTTCCCTACATTTTCTGGCCAAGTCTATACATCCCTAAGTCTATACATCACTTCAGCTTACACGTTCAAAGCCTCAAGTCTGTACACCGTTTCGCCTGTTTGGAAAGTCTGTACAGCGTGAAGTCTATACATTGGGAGCTCTGTGAAAGTCTATACACTGGTCTCCTAAGCAAAGTCTGTACCTCAGCTTCACTCGTCAAGTCTATACATCCACAGTGGATCATCAAGTCCATACATCCACAGTGGAACTTCCAAGTCTGTACAACGCTGAAGCCTTCACAAGTCTGTACACTGCTTGAGCCTCACCAAGTCTGTACATCGCTTCAAGCGATTCAAGTCTATACAGCCTGCCTTCATGATCAGAGTCTATACATCGTTCCTCAAAGGCTAAGTGTATACATCCTTCCAAGCTTCAAGTCTACACACTCGATTGTTAGGTCTTCAACCCTATACATTCAGTTGTTAGGCCTAAGTCTATACACTCTCACATGATACCCACTTGGTTAACTGTTGTGTCAAGTTTATACACTCGATTCCCTCATGCATTTCACAGAAGTCTACACATTCTATCTTGTTATGATAATGCATTCATCAACAAGTCTATACACTGAGAGCGCATGTTACAAGTCTATACACTCTCTCAGTGTACATACTTGATCATTTGCTGTTCTAAAGTATATACATTCGTTTGCTTATCACGCTGCATCTTTTAAGTCTGTACACTGCCGCTTATTCATTAAGTCTATACACTCTCTCACGATTGTACACACTTACTCAGTTGCTATTTCTAAAGTATATACAGTCGTGGTTGTATGACTGAACTAACAAATCATGTTTTCCTTTGTCTCTGCCTGCAGAGGATTCAGATTAATGAGAGCACGTGATCCAAGAATGGATAAAGGCCCAGGATCGTGACACGTGTGCTGAAGCTTGCTGTAGAGCTGCCACGTGGTCCAAGGTTTGGGCGGGAGCTGTGGAGACCACACGCGCCCAGTGCTGCTGCTGATATAAATAGAAGGGTTCGTCTTCGGATGAAGGAAGATTGAAGCAGAGAGAAAAAGGGGCAAAGTCTATACAGTGAGAAACGAGCAGCAGAAGAAGATAAAGTAGAAGAAGAGAAAAAGAAGAGACAGAGAGAGGCTGCACGATTGAGTGTCAGGAAAAGAAAGAGAAAAAGAGGAGGAGCAGAGAGATAGTGAGAGTTCGTGGAGAAGAAGAAAGTAGTCTCGACTGAAGATCTGTCTACTGGACCGTGGATCAAATCCAGGCCAGTCAGCTCCGATGAGAGCCACATCTGATGTTCTTTCATTTACAGCTTGTGTTTGCTGTGTTATTTTCATTTCTTATTTTTCCTTTTATTCGATCTGATTTACTGTGTTCTTCCGATCCTCTAGACTGAGGTCGGGTCCCTCCTGGTCTGGAGGAAGAGAGGTCTGCGACCACTTGTTTGCAAGTGGCTGGAAGTCACTTGTGTGTTTCCCTTCGGTTTGGAGGAAGGTGTTGAGTATTGTTGAATCCTTACATGTTTTGATGATGACAACACTATAAGTCTTTGTAATGTTCAGAAATATGTCTTGACTTTAGGTATTTACAAGGACTGTCTTCGTGTTGGTTGGCACTTCGTCATGTTTGTGTATAACACCTCGTGTTGAACTGTTTGTCTTCGTGTCGCTTTAGTTTAAGTACTGTTTTTATTTCCAACACGCCGTATCGTCTTCTCTTACCGCGTGTTGTTTATGTTTACTGTCCTTCAGGTCGTGTGTCTGTGTTGTCTCCTCTACATTGCGTGTCGTTTTTCTCTGAAGTGTTTGTTTTGATTCAGTGACATTTTCGTGTCATTTGATCCTTACTTCGTGTTGTTTTCATCGTCTTCGTATCATTCTCCATGTAGTGTGTGGTTCTGTCAAAGTTCACTTCGTGTCTGTCTTATGTTGAAACCACACTTCGTGTTGGTTTCTGTTTTGATGAACTTCGAGTCGTTTCCCAGTGAACCCCGTGTTGTTTTGTCCTCCTGCGTCATCCTTGTTTTCACTCCGTGTCTATTTTCTGTTCTCATCATACTTAGTGTTGTTTTTCATTTCATGTCAACTTCACTTCGTGTGGTTTTCAACCCGTGTCGATTATCGTTTTGACTTCGTGTTGTTTTCAACTCGTGTTGATTACTGTTTCGACTTCGTGTTGTTTTCAGTATGTGTCAATTTTGTCTTCGTGTCATTTTTCACCTCGTGTCGTGTTACCCCATGTCAATTACTGTTTCGACTTCGTATCGTTATCAGTCCGTGTCTCTCTTATGTTGAAATCACACCTCGTGCTGATCACTGTTCTTTCTTCGTGTTGTTTCTTTGTATTCTGTCTTCGTGTTGATCTTTCGTTATTTAGACTTCGTGACTTTATCACATTGACCACACTCCGTGTCGCTTCTCCTCTCATAACTTCGTGTCGTGTTTTTCTACACCTCGTGTCGTTGTCTCCTTGTGTCTTCACCTCGTGTTGTTTTCGTCTCTTCGTGTCGGGTTTGTTCTAGTGCGTACAGGACATCGCAGCACTTCATGTTGCTTCCTGTTTCACTTTCGTGTCATTTGTTTTGTTGTATCTTCGTGTCGTTTTTATTCTTCCTAGTCCTCGTGTTCTTCTTGTATTGAAACCATACTTAGTGTTGGTTTCTGTTCTTGTCTTCGTGTCTTTGCGTTGTTTGTCTGTCTACCTCGTAAAATTCTCTTAGTAATGTTCATTGTGTCACCACCTTATCTCGTGTCGTTCTCTGTTTAGTACCTCTTGTCGTGTCCACTAACCTCATACAGTTCTAGTTTTTTATGACACTCAATATTAATGGCTCTTATCTCGTTGCAGGTCCGAGGAAGAACATTCACCAATGTCTGGGTGCACATGATCCGATGCTGAAGGAACAAATATAAAGAGGGCACGTGGCAGGAAGGTTCTAGGATCGAGCGTGGGAGGCACACGCGTTCAGTGCCCTATTCATCTGCTGCGGCTATAAAGAAAAACCTTTCGCCCACCGATGAAGGGCGATCAGAGCTAAGAAAGAAAAGGCAATGTTACATAGAGCTCGATCCAGCAGAAGAAGAAAAAGAAAAAAGAGAGAGAGATAGTGCTCGTGTGAAAGAGGAAGAGAGTGTAAGAGAAAGAAAGAGAGATAGAGAGTGAGTGAGAGAGCTCGTGGAGAAGAAGAAAGAAGTTTACCTGAAGATCTGTCTTCACTGGACCGTGGATCAGATCCAGGCCAGTCAGCTCTGTTAGGAGCCAAATTGTGCATTTCGTGTTTCAGCTTCTGTTTGCTGAAGTTATTTTCGTTTATTATTTTTTCCTTTGTTTTCTGGTTTGTTGTGCTTTCCGATCCTCTGGTCTGAGGTCGTGTTCCCTCCGGTTTGGAGGAAGGGAGATCTGATCTCCAGTAGCAAGTAGCTGGGAGCTACTTGTGGGTTCCCTCCGGCTTGGAGGAAGGGAGACTTGTCTCCGGTTCTGGACTTGTGGATTCAAGTCCAGAGGTTCCCTCCGGTTTGGAGGAAGAGGGGAGGTTGTTCCCCTGGTCAAGCTGTGTGGCAGCAACTGTTTGCAGACTGAGTCTGCTTGGTTCTAGCGTTCGCTAGTGAAGCCTCACTCCGGTTGGGAGTGAGGGGTGGATGTAGGTCTGAAGGACCGAACCACCTAAAAATCTATTGAGCAGTGGCTTGATTGTCTGGTTTGCTTCCGCTAGATGCTTGAATAGGTGCGCTCAATGTGATTGTATTTGAGTTGAATAGAATTGGTTCCATTCTGTTTCCTTATCTAGCATCCGGTTTTAAATTTAATCCATTATTCGTAAAAGGATTCATTCACCCCCCCTCTGTATCCGGGCCAAGCACCCTAACAGTTGGTATCAGAGCGGGTGTCTGCTTACAAGGTCCAGCGACCTGCAGATCGATCTTGCAATCTTAGGTGCTTATTTCTTTTTAGTGCTTCAATATTCTTGTGCGTTAATCTGTGTGTTCTCATGGCCCATCCACCGATCTTCAGTGGTACGCATTTTGATGCATGGTTCGCTGTTTTGAAGAGTTATGTTAAATCTGTGAATCCAGACCTGTGGAAAGTAATTTCACATGGTCCTCATGAACTACCTAAGAAAAAGTCCAAATGGACTGACAGTCACAAATCCATGCATGAAGAAAATCAGATAGCAATAAATTTAATGAAGGCAGCTACTGATAGAGCTTTCCATTCATGTTTCTTTGAATCCAGTTCTGCTAAAGATATTTTAGATGCACTGAAGCGAACTCAGGAGATAGATGTGGACAGATGCATGATGGCCAACAGAAGAAATCAAAGTGCCAGCGATCAAGGCAGCAATCAAACTAAAGAAGATGATGATGATGAGGTAAATATCTTCGAGAATTTCTCTCTAGAAGATTGGGAGAATGCATATGCTGAATTATTTGAATCTCATGAACTGTTAAGAAAACAGTATAAAAAGTTGAAAAAGAGTATTCGGGTAGATAGTTCTAGCTCTCCATGTAAAAATTGTTCAAGTACGAAGAAATCTCATGATGCATGTCTGTCTGATAATCATATGTATAAAAACCAGAATGCAGAACTGAAGAAGGAACTTGAATGTGTTCACTCTGAGCTGAACAATTTAAAATCTGAAGATGACTTCCTCAGAAAGCTCTCTAAGGAAAATGATGAACAACTAAAGAAACTTAAACGAGAGAATGAGTTGCTGTTTGAAAATTTTAACGCCATAAAATCTGTAAACATAGAATTACAGAAAGATTTTGAAAAACAACAAAAGGAATTGAGGGAGTTTGAAGCTAGGAGAGAAAGCATGGTTAACTCAGAAGATCAGCTTCTAATAAATGAGCTAGTTCAAAATGATAAGCTTAAAGAAGAAGTTGAAAAATTAAAACTGTTAAACAGTGCCATGTCTGTAAGACTTCTCACATTGGAAAAAGGAAAAGCTATCTGTACAAACGAGACTGAAGAGGTAGATGAGCTAAGAAAGGAAATTGAAGAATACAAAACAGCTAACAAGGTTTTGAATGAAGCTGTCAATTGTAGTGAACAAGAGATCACTAGTTATGAAATACACATTGCATCTCTTGAAAATGAAATTCAGGATTTGAAAGCTTCCTTGTCTAAATTTGTTGATGGGCAGAAAAACCTAGACAAGCTGCTAGGTGTAAAAGTCAATGTCAAAAAGGAAGGGTTGGGCTACAATAATCTCAATAAGAAGGCCTTGCAGAACAAAGTAATGACATCCTTTGTAAATACTTCAAACGTAGCCACTACATCAAAAGACAAACAGCCCATTGTTCAGAAAATACTGGGAACAAAGATTAACTTTAACAAGGAAGGACTGGGTTACAGTCCAGTCATGAGGAAGGTTGATGGAGCCAACCTGAAAACTGTCTTTCTCAAATCCTCTGAACAGGAAAAGCCTTCTATCTCATCTCCACCTCAGTACAAGGCTAAGAAAACAGAAAAACAAAATAAAAATCATAAAACATCAAAAATTCAAAGGAACAATCTGCATGCTAAGAACTTATCAGATAAATGCCATGTTTTAAAGAAATCAAGTGGCTCATGTCATTATTGTGGTAAGTATGGACATCTTATGAGTAACTGTTTTGTGATGGAAAAAGATGACAACAAGCATGCTAGAAAATCTGTGTCTGGTCAGAAAAGGAATGTCAAATGTTCTAATTGTGATAAAGTAGGACACACTACTACTCATTGTTGGTTTGCAAGTAGTAAGGAAAAATCATGCTCATATCATACAAAACACTCTGCAAATCAGCATGTCTATAACAAGAACCAGCACATTATATGTTTTAATTGCAACAAAATTGGTCACAAGGTCTCTGAATGCTGGTCAGGTTCTTTTAAAAGAAATTCTATCTCATGCTTTGAATGTGGAAAGTATGGCCACAGGGCCATTGATTGTTGGTATGCTCAAAGGAAAAATTTCAGTTCTGGAAAGTATAGATTTCCTGCTAGTACAAATGCTCTTAGAAAGAACAAAGTGGTTTTCAAAAAGAAAAACTTTGAATGTGTTGATTATGGAAAACAGTTTGGTAATGCAAATAACAGAAATTTCTATGCTAATGCACATACAATTCATGCTCATAATAATGTGCATAACCCAGATCTGAAAACTACTGCTCCTTGCTATCAAGTTAAAAATGTGCTAAGAAAACCTGCTAGGAGTGATAATGTCAGGACAGGACCCAAGACTTCCTGGGTACCTGTTTGCGCAAAATAAACTTTGTTTTGCAGGTGTGCCTTGGGACTGGAATAAAAGGGGAAATGATCCAAGGCACTCAAGAATGAAAACCCCATTCTCACAATTTTCAGGTAATCTCTCTACATGTCCCATTTTGAAACTTACTGCATATCTGGTTTGATGCATTCTTGCATATCCTGCTATTAGTTTCATCTAGTGCATGCATATTGAATCTGGTCTTGCATATTCATTCATCATCTGCAAGTTGCATTATTTTCTAAAACATGCACTCTGAAATTTCTGAAATCTTTAACTGAAAGCGAATGCTGGTTGAAAACTGTATGTTGCATAATTCTTTCTTGGCATACACTGCATTCATTAAATAATTAACACTTCCAAGAGTCGTGTGTGAGATGTCCTTGAGTGGGCTGAAGAGGAGCTTGTCAGGCTATTTGGTTTCTGAAGATTTTTGTCAGCCGATGCAGTTAATGTGGTTTTAAGATTAGTCATCTCAAGAGGTTGCAGTCTGTTGTCCAAGAGTTGCTCTGGATGTGAGACAGAACTACTTCAAATACTATATTTGGATATGTCCTTAGTGCTTAATGTCTTGAGTGATCTCTCACTTGTTGGCTTGCTGATAGGAGTGCTGCTCATCTCATTTCATCTTTCTCTATTCAATCAGCCACCTCATTATCTCTCACCTCTCACTATTGGTTCAGATTCTCTCTCGAAGAAATTGTGGTTTCAGTCTTCTTGCTCTTATCAGATAAGATCTGTATACCTTAAACCACCCTATATCAAGTGTAACAATCTACACCTGTTAATAAAGAATTTCAATGTTTGGGGGTTATATTTGGTCCTTGATCCTTCTAAGTTATCTTCTCAAGTGTTGGTCAACATATTATAAAACTTCCTGTTAAATGAGAAAAACTTATTGAGGATCTCGACTTAACTGAAACTTATGTAAAGAGAGCTCTGAGATAAAAATTATGTTAAGTAAGATTTTTTTTAATCATGAGAAGTGCTTCCAGGGAATACGCCATTATTTGTGGCAGAGCAATGGCTTTTGTGGAGAAATAGACACTCTAGATCAATGAAGTCCAGAGTATCTGTCATGATACAATTAGCTATCTCTGTGTAGAAATGTTAAAATAAAAAAAAAAGGGAAGGGAAGGGGAAAAAGTCCTCAAAGAAAAATATCTTTGGCATAAAGGTAGTTCGTCCTGAGTAACCAGGGTTTCTGGTGTCTGATAAACATGTCTCCTTGTGTAAAAAGGGACTATACTACCTTGTGTTCAACAAATTGGTTGACTCTGTATGCCTTCTCGTCCATTAAATGAAGAAATGATTTCTGCTTGACATTAATATGTTATTTCGTTGCTTGACAAATATAAGGTGCAATTTAATCATGTCTCTCTCTAGGTTAAGCAACTTTAACAGCTAATTTTGTGATTATGCTGATTTAATATCTTGAGTTAACTGACCTTGGTTTTTGGAAGAATATAACCCGTCCACATATTGAAGGGCTAACTTAATATGGTGTAGCTGCGTTACATTAGAACTAAGGGTATTTTGGGTATTTACAGAAATAAGTGTGATAAGAGTAAAAAGCTACTCGACAATACCTTTTGTTTTGTTCACACGTCTTCAACCTCAAACCCTTATTTCCCCTTGTCGATTCCTATTCATCCTCGTGCCGCTCCACCTTGAGCGTCTTCTTCAAACCTATCTCCATCTCTTCCCGCTCACCTTCTTCCCCCCACAGAGGTCCATTCCTCTCTTCAGTCTAGCATCGCGTCCAACAGCAGCCTGCAAGAGAGAGTTGATACTCTGAAAGTTCCGGCAGATGGATCAGCAAAGGTCAGCAGCTCTGGGTGACAGGAAGAGGAAGGGAAAAGAAATAGTTGAAGAGCCTTCATCTAAACAACAGAGATGTGTTGAGCCAGAACCTGCTGCGGCAGTATCTTCAGAACAAGGTACCAGGATTTCTGAGTCAACCGTATCCTTAGAAAGTGGGAAAATCATCCCTCCTAGATTAATAGATTTCGGAGATGAAACTTTGATCTCGAAGTTCCCAGAACTGTTAAGAATCTTTGAGTTTCAGGAGTGGAGAGATTTCTTAGAAAATCACCGTGTCTATTACCCTAGGCCGGTAATGGAATTTTATAATAACTTGTCTTTGAGCCGAGACAAGTCTGCCTTATTATCATCTGTTAAAGGGGTCGAGTTAACTGTTACATGTGAGTCCCTCCATAAAGCCCTCGGTGTTCCAGATAAAGGGGAGGTAGAGGGAAGCTTTCGATATAGTCTCCATGAAGCTTTCTCAGTCATTACTGGTAAACCCAGTAATATTCATGATAAGGGGCAGTTAAAGCTAAAAGCTTATCAGACATCGTCATTTCCTCCTCTTCACAAGCTCCTTCAGAATGTCATCGCTTCCATTATCACTCCACAGACTGGGGCTAGAGGAAGAATTACAGACACACAGAGATTTCTACTGTTTTGTCTGATTCAAAATGTAAAGATTTGTCTGCCAGAGATTATTTTTTCGGTCATGAAGGGATGCATTGGATCCAAGAGACATCTTCCCTATGCCGCCCATCTGACTGAGATATTCAAGCACTCTGAGATTTGCTTGGATGGAGAGGCCGCATCAGAAGTGAAGGCCAGAAACATTTTTAATATGAACTTTGTTTCAGTATTCTTGGGGTTAGAGGACTCCTCTATGGTGGGACAAGCTAAGGTCCAAAAGGCCAGGGAATCACAATCTTAGGGGGAGCATTTAGAAGAATTTCAAGTCTTAGCCCAAGCTGGTGAGCAATTGGTTTCTGAGACTGCTCAACAGGAAACACCAGCTGAACCACCAGTGTCTACCTTGCCAGCTGCACCCATCGAAGTACCATTCTCATTTCAGAGGCTAGTTGAGGCTGCATCTGAGGACATCAGATTGTCTGACAAAAGCATTCAAACAGATCTAGATGCAACCATTGCTGGGCTATTTGATTCGTTTGGGAAGACATCTGAAGAGGTAATAGTGCCTGAAGAACAGCCAGCTAAAGAGCAAGACAGTACTGATCAAGATCTTGCTGCTTTTGTTAATGAAATTTTAAGAGAAACTGTTGAGCGAAGCTTGGAAGAGGCTACCAACTTGGTCGTATCTGAAAGTCTTGAGCAGGCCTTAGTTGACAGCCCTGCAAATCAGGAACTCATGGAAGATAGAGAAAAGGTTCCTGTCATAGAACTAGATACAGAATCTTCAAGTGAAGAAGAGAAACCTGAAGATATATTCCCTCAGAAAGAAACTCAAGCTGAAGATGAAGTTCAGGTCCCAGCTGAGAGCAGTCAAATGCCAGTACAAGAGGAAGCAGCTGAGAGAACTGCACCTGGCAGTGAATTTTTTGGTACACCTCTAGGTCCACCTAGACTCTTATCTGCACAGGCACCCAACATTGAATCTGCTCGGGCGCCCAACATTGAAGAGCTTCTCATAAACCTGACTCAGCAGATGCAAAAACAAGACAAGAAATTGGATGATCTGCTTACATTTGTCACTCTCAACATTAATCAGGTACATACCAGATTACTGAAGCTTGAGATATCTCTCCTCACTGAATGGAGACGATTCCTTCTAAACAAAAGGGCTTCAGATGATGCAAACAAATCCTTGATGGAAGGATTACAGGAGATTTGTTCAAAAATTGCAAAAGCTCTGAGAGAGTCACATGATGTTAATATTTCCTCCTTCAAAATGTCTTCTACCATAATAGATCATTGCTATGAGATCAGAACAGCTTTAGAATTGTTGAAGAAGTCTTCAAGTGCCCTAGGTCCAAGTATTCAGCAGGTCTATGATAAATTGGCCGCCTTCTTAACAGAAATGACACTTCTGACTGACAGATATGAAACTGTCAATGTTCGCCAAGAAGACATCATTTCTGAAGTGGCACAGGTCAGAAGCTCTGTGGTATATTGGCTAGCTGAACTGTCAAATGACCTAAAGGAATTTCAGTCTATCTTGGGTTCAGCACCTGGTCAAGCTTCTTCCAGCAGAACTCCACCTCAAGAACATACTTCTGCTTCTCCAAGGGGGAGACCACCTCATGGCAGGCCACGTGGCCCTTCTAGCAGACAAGCCAGATATTTTTCTTGAACAGACTATGCTCTGTATCTTTGTGACCATTTTGAGGCTTTCTCTATCACACTCTTGGACTTATTAATTAAACTCATATCATTTGCATTCTTATTGTTTCATTTTTTTTGATGGTGTCAAAGGGGGAGAAATCAGGCTCGTTGAGAATGTTTAATGTGTTTTTCTCTGCAATAACTCAAGACTCATAGTGTTGCCATCCATCAAAAAGGGGGAGATTGTTGAGTATTGTTGAATCCTTACATGTTTTGATGATGACAACACTATAAGTCTTTGTAATGTTCAGAAATATGTCTTGACTTCAGGTATTTACAAGGACTGTCTTCGTGTTGGTTGGCACTTCGTCATGTTTGTGTATAACACCTCGTGTTGAACTGTTTGTCTTCGTGTCGCTTTAGTTTAAGTACTGTTTTTATTTCCAACACGCCGTATCGTCTTCTCTTACCGCGTGTTGTTTATGTTTACTGTCCTTCAGGTCGTGCGTCTGTGTTGTCTCCTCTACATTGCGTGTCGTTTTTCTCTGAAGTGTTTGTTTTGATTCAGTGACATTTTCGTGTCATTTGATCCTTACTTCGTGTTGTTTTCATCGTCTTCGTATCATTCTCCGTGTAGTGTGTGGTTCTGTCAAAGTTCACTTCGTGTCTGTCTTATGTTGAAACCACACTTCGTGTTGGTTTCTGTTTTGATGAACTTTGAGTCGTTTCCCAGTGAACCCCGTGTTGTTTTGTCCTCCTGCGTCATCCTTGTTTTCACTCCGTGTCTATTTTCTGTTCTCATCATACTTAGTGTTGTTTTTCATTTCATGTCAACTTCACTTCGTGTGGTTTTCAACCCGTGTCGATTATCGTTTTGACTTCGTGTTGTTTTCAACTCGTGTCGATTACTGTTTCGACTTCGTGTTGTTTTCAGTATGTGTCAATTTTGTCTTCGTGTCATTTTTCACCTCGTGTCGTGTTACCCCGTGTCAATTACTGTTTTGACTTCGTATCGTTATCAGTCCGTGTCTCTCTTATGTTGAAATCACACCTCGTGCTGATCACTGTTCTTTCTTCGTGTTGTTTCTTTGTATTCTGTCTTCGTGTTGATCTTTCGTTATTTAGACTTCATGACTTTATCACATTGACCACACTCCGTGTCGCTTCTCCTCTCATAACTTCGTGTCGTGTTTTTCTACACCTCGTGTCGTTGTCTCCTTGGGTCTTCACCTCGTGTTGTTTTCGTCTCTTCGTGTTGGGTTTGTTCTAGTGCGTACAGGACATCGCAGCACTTCATGTTGCTTCCTGTTTCACTTTCGTGTCATTTGTTTTGTTGTATCTTCGTGTCGTTTTTATTCTTCCTAGTCCTCGTGTTCTTCTTGTATTGAAACCATACTTAGTGTTGGTTTCTGTTCTTGTCTTCGTGTCTTTGCGTTGTTTGTCTGTCTACCTCGTAAAATTCTCTTAGTAATGTTCATTGTGTCACCACCTTATCTCGTGTCGTTCTCTGTTTAGTACCTCTTGTCGTGTCCACTAACCTCATGCAGTTCTAGTTTTTTATGACACTCAATATTAATGGCTCTTATCTCGTTGCAGGTCCGAGGAAGAACATTCACCAATGTCTGGGTGCACATGATCCGATGCTGAAGGAACAAATATAAAGAGGGCACGTGGCAGGAAGGTTCTAGGATCGAGCGTGGGAGGCACACGCGTTCAGTGCCCTATTCATCTGCTGCGGCTATAAAGAAAAACCTTTCGCCCACCGATGAAGGGCGATCAGAGCTAAGAAAGAAAAGGCAATGTTACATAGAGCTCGATCCAGCAGAAGAAGAAAAAGAAAAAGAGAGAGAGATAGTGCTCGTGTGAAAGAGGAAGAGAGTGTAAGAGAAAGAAAGAGAGATAGAGAGTGAGTGAGAGAGCTCGTGGAGAAGAAGAAAGAAGTTTACCTGAAGATCTGTCTTCACTGGACCGTGGATCAGATCCAGGCCAGTCAGCTCTGTTAGGAGCCAAATTGTGCATTTCGTGTTTCAGCTTCTGTTTGCTGAAGTTATTTTCGTTTATTATTTTTTCCTTTGTTTTCTGGTTTGTTGTGCTTTCCGATCCTCTGGTCTGAGGTCGTGTTCCCTCCGGTTTGGAGGAAGGGAGATCTGATCTCCAGTAGCAAGTAGCTGGGAGCTACTTGTGGGTTCCCTCCGGCTTGGAGGAAGGGAGACTTGTCTCCGGTTCTGGACTTGTGGATTCAAGTCCAGAGGTTCCCTCCGGTTTGGAGGAAGAGGGGAGGTTGTTCCCCTGGTCAAGCTGTGTGGCAGCAACTGTTTGCAGACTGAGTCTGCTTGGTTCTAGCGTTCGCTAGTGAAGCCTCACTCCGGTTGGGAGTGAGGGGTGGATGTAGGTCTAAAGGACCGAACCACCTAAAAATCTATTGAGCAGTGGCTTGATTGTCTGGTTTGCTTCCGCTAGATGCTTGAATAGGTGCGCTCAATGTGATTGTATTTGAGTTGAATAGAATTGGTTCCATTCTGTTTCCTTATCTAGCATCCGGTTTTAAATTTAATCCATTATTCGTAAAAGGATTCATTCACCCCCCCTCTGTATCCGGGCCAAGCACCCTAACAGAAGGGAGATCTGATCTCCGGTTCTGGGCTTGTGGGTTGCAAGTCCAGGGGTCCCTCCTGGTCTGGAGGAAGAGAGGTCTTCGACCTCTAGTTTCCATGTGGCTGGGAGTCACTTGGGGTGTCCCTCCGGTTGGGAGGAAGAGGGGAGTTTGTTCCCCTGGTCAAGCTGTGTGGCAGCACCTGTTGCAGACTGAGTCTGCGGTTTCTAGCTTGTGTTAGTGGAAGCCTCACTCCGGTTGGGAGTGAGGGTTGGACGTAGGTCTGTGGACCGAACCACCTAAAAACCCTGTTGTTATATGGTTTGCTTGTGGTGTGCTCTTCCATATCTTCTATCTGTTTCACAGGTTGTTTGAATAGTCTTGTTTCGAGTTACAGTGGCTTTGAGCTTTACATCTTGGTAAGTGAGTCTAGTTTGCATTGTACTGTCATTTGGCATTAGACTTCATCAGGTTCCACTAGTATAGTCAGCAGCTCATCTGGTCGATGAAATGTCTATTTGAACTCGATAACTTTTATTCTGCAACTGTATCTAGTAGCAGGCGAATTGTTTTTAATTTGGGCAATATTCTTGAAGGGGATACATTCACCCCCCCTCTGTATCGATCGCACCGTTCTAACAATTAGTTACAGGCTTTCGACTTTCGGTAGCTTCACACAGCCCCCATCTGTTTATTTTGGTAGCGGATTTCACCATTCGGCGCGAGTCTCCTCATGTGTCTCAATGGGGATTCCCGACTACTAAGATTCATCCTTATTGTGATTCGCTTCACCATTTCGTGCGAGTCTTCTCATTTGTTTCAATGGGGATTCCCGGCTACTCGGCTCCGCATTTCTCTCTCTTTTTTTTTCTCTTTTTTTTTGCTTTTTTTGTTTTTTTTTTACAGTGGGGGTAGGCAGCTTTTTCCTCACGATTACCTTTCACGCGAGTGCAGGAATTCAAGCATCCGTAGAGTGCTAAGAAGAAATTCGGGCAATCCCTATAGTTCAAAGCTATTGAACACGCTACGTGCTAAGTGTGGGAGCGTTGCCTCAGGTTTATTTTGTGAGTTGGGCTTAGCGATTCAGCCATGACTCTTCCCCTTGACGTGTGCACCCGCCATAATAGGGTTCCCTTCGAGCACGTGCCCTGACGCCTATGCATCCGGAATCGGGTGATATTATTGAGCAAGGAAACACGGTCCTAGAAAATTCCAAGGAGGTGTATTATTCTATATTAAGCAACCATGAAAACAGGGCAATCAAGCATTCTCTACTTTCTTCTTTTTTGTTTTGTTCTTTTGTTGTTGTTTTTTGTTTGTTTGTTTATTTTTCTGTGTTTTTTTTGTTTGTTGTTTTTTTTGTGGCATAAGAAAATATTGTTGTTACGTATAAGTGTAGTGGTAGTAGAGGTATTAGGGAAGCAGACCGTGAACGGCTGAAAGGGTATTAGGGAAGCGGGCTACAGAACCCAAGGGACATTAGGGGAGTGGGCCATAAGGGCCGAAATTAGGAAGCGGGCTATAGGAGCCGAAGTTATGGGAAGCGCGGTGGGACAGCTGGATTAACCCTGACAGTGGCCCCCGGCCGAAATTGCCCTACAGAGGGGCGTTGGGTAGCGGGATGTGAGAGTCGAAGAGATGGGTCTCTTTTGTTCTCTGGCCGGGGAAGGGTCCGGACCAAAGTGAAAGGTTTATTTTATTTTCCTCTGGCCGGGGAAGGATCCGAACCAAAGTGAGAGGTCTATTATTATTTTTTTTTTAACTGGGAAGCTTTCGGCTGAGGTGCCAATGATGAAGTAGCTGTCGGCTAGGAGCCGATGATTATATAGCTGTTGACTCGAAGGCCGATAATGAGGTAGCTATCGGCTTGGAGGCCGATGATTGGATAGCTGTCGGCCCGAAGGCCGATGAAGGGGTAGCCATCGGCCAAGAGCCGATGATGAGGTAGCTGTCGGCTAAGAGCCGATGATGAGGTAGTTGTCGGCTCAAAGGCTGATAATGAGGTAGCTATCGACTTGAAGCCTCGATGGCTGAAAGTTGGTCGGTTTAGCGCCCCGTCGGCGGAAGGTCTAGTCGGTTTAACGTCCCGTCGGTGGAAGGCTTAGTCGTTTTAACGCCCTGTCGGCGGAGGGTTTAGTGGGTTTAACGCCACGTCGGCGGAGGGTTTAGTCGGTTTAACGGCCCGTCAGCGGAAGGTCTAGTCAGTTTAACGCCCTATCGGCGGAAGGTCTAGTCGGTTTAACGCCCCATCGGTGGAAGGTCTAGTCGGTTTAACACCCCATCGGCGGAAGGTTTAGTCAGTTTAACACCCCGTCGATGGAAGGTCTAGTCGGTTTAACGCCCCGTCGGCGGAAGGTCTAGTCGGTTTAACGCCGAAGGTTTAGTCGGTTTAACGCCCCGTCGGCGGAAGGTCTAGTCGGTTTAAAGCCCCGATGGCTGAGTATCTGTCGGCTTGAAGCCCCGATGGCTGAATATCTGTCAGCTTGAAGCCCCGATGGCTGAATATCTATCGGCTTGAAGCCCCGATGGCTGAATATTTTTTTTTGGTTTAACGCCCCATCGACGGAATATTTTCCTGTTTAACGCCCCGTTGGCGGAATATCTATCAGCTTGAAGCCGCGATGGCTGAATATTTTTTTGGTTTAACGCCCCGATGGCTGTTCTTTCTCTTCTTCTTTTCTTCTTTTATGGACATGCAGGTGCGAAGACCGCGTCTGCCTCGTGACTCTCTTTTTTTCTTCTCTTCTTCTTTTGTAGAGAGACAGGTGCAGAGACCATGTTCGCCCCGTGATTGTTCTTTCTCTTCTTCTCTTCTTCTTTTATGGAGAGGCAGGTGCAAGGACCATGTTCGCCCCGTGATTGTTCTTTCTCTTCTTCTCTTCTTCTTTTATGGAGAGGCAGGTGCAGAGACCGTGTTCACCCCGTGATTGTTCTTTCTCTTCTTCTCTTCTTCTTTTATGGAGAGGCGGGTGCAAAGACCGCTCTGCCTCGTGACTCTCTTTTTTTTTTCTCCTCTTCTTCTTTTGTAGAGAGGCAGGTGCAGAGATCATGTTCGCCTCGTGACTCTTTCTCTTTTTTTTTCTTTGTAGAGCGGTAGGTGTAGAGACCGTGTTCGTCTCATGTGCATTCTTTCTTTCCTTCTCTTCTTTTGTGTGATGAGGCGGGCTCGAAGACCACGTCTGCCTCATGTGTCTTCTTTTGGTTCTGCTCTTCTTCTTTGATGTGAAGAGGCGGGTTCAGGGACCACATCTGCCTCATGTGTCTCTTCTTCCTTTTGTTCTCTTCTTTTGCGTGATGAGGCGGGCTCGAAGACCATGTCTGCCTCATGTGTATTCTTTCTTTCCTTCTTTTCTTTTGTGTGATGAGGCGGACTCGAAGACCACGTCTGTCTCGTGCGTGTCTTTTTCTTTACTCTGCTCTTTTTTTCTCTTAATGTGCCCCATGTTGGGGCGTAGCTTCATTTGGTGTGCATCCCCCCTGAGGGGGGGGTGTGTTTTATCTCTTCAGTTCGGTGCCCCCAGGCGGGGTGTATTTTTTTTAGCTTCTATGTCCCCAGACCAGGGTGTGTTTTTTTTAATGCCCCCGAGGCGGGGTGTAGCTCTCTTCAAATGCCCCCATGGTGGGGTATACTCTTCACAGCTTCTATGCCCCCAAGTGGGGTATGTCTCTTCTTCAATACCCCTGAGCCAGGGTGGACTTCTCTTCATATGCTCTTGAGCCAGGGCGTGTTCTTTATAGCTTCTAGGCCCTCGAGGCGAGGTATGTTTCTTCTTCATATGCCCCTGGTACGGGGCATAGCTCTCTTCAAATGCCCCCGGGATGGGGGTGTATCTTTTGCTTCTTATGCCCCCTTGAGGCCGGGGTGTGTCTTTTGCTTCTTACGCCCCCTTGAGGCGGGGGTGTATCTCTTTACGGCTTCAGTGCCCCCGAAGCAGGGTATGTTGTTTCTTCAAATGCCGCTTGGGCGGAGTATATCTTGCTTCTCATGCTCCCGGATCGGGATGTATGTCTCTTTGTTTCTGTGCCCCGAGTCGGGGTAGATGCTTCTGCTTCTTATGCGCCAAGGGCGGAGTGTATTTTTGTGCCCCCAGGCTGGGGTAGGTGCTTCTGCTTCTTATGCGCCAAGGGCGGAGTGTGTCTCTTTCTGTGCCCCTAGGCTGGGGTACATTCTTCATGTTTCTTATACCCTTTTCGCATGGCGTATTCTCTTACTTCTTATGTCCTTGGATCGGGGCGTATGTTTCTTCTTCTGATGCCCCTAGGTCGGGGTATATTCTTTCTTCATGTGCTCCCAGGTAGGGATGTATGTCTCTTTGCTTCTTTATGCCCCCGGGTGGAGGTGTACTCTGTCTCTTTGCTTCCGCATCCCCCAGGCAGGGTATGTTTCTTCTTCCAATGCCCCTGAGCCGGCGCATATTCTTTATGGCTTCTATGCCCCCTAGCGGGGTATATTTCTTCTTCAAATATCCCTAAGACGGGATGTATTCTTCTCTTTCTTATGCTCCCGAGGCGGGATGTATATTCTTCAAATACCCCTAAGCTGGGGTGTGTTCTTTATGGCTTCCATGCCCTCTGGCGGGGTATGTTTCTTCTTTAAATACCCCTAGGCCGGGGTGGACTTCTCTTCATATGCCCCTGAGTCAGGGCATGCTCTTTTATAGCTTCTAGGCCCTCGAGGCGAGGTATGCTTCTTCTTCAAATACCCCTAGGTCGGGGCGTATTCTTTATGGCTTCTATGTCCCCTGGCGGGGTATGCTTCTTCTTCAAATACCCCTAGGCCGGGGTGAATTATTTTCTTTCTCCCAGACACACCGGGGGGAATGTTTGCTTCTTATGCTCCCAAGGTGGGGTGTATTGCTACTTTTGATGCCCCCAAGGTGGGGCGTATTGCTGCTTCTGATGCCCTAGAGTGAGGTATCCCCTTTTTTTTTATATGCCCCCGGCACGGGGTGTATTCCGCTTCTAGTGCCCCCAGAGTGGAGTGTATTGCCGCTTTTGATGCGGGGTGTGGTTCTTACTTTTTATGCACCCGAGGCGGGGTGAATTCTTCTTCTTTGTTTACATGCCCCCATATCGGGGTGTATTCCTCTCTTCATTTGCTTCCCTAAGTCGGGGGATGTTGTTTATTCTGCTTCAGATGTCCCCCCCGGGGGGTGCATGTTGCTTCATGGACTTCGAGCCTGGGGTATGCTCCTTCAAAGGTCCCTAAGCCAGGGTGGATTCTCTTTTCTTCTCATGCTCCCAAGGCGGGATGTAGCCTCTTCAAGTACCCCTAAACCGGAGCGTATTCTTTATGGCTTCTATGTCCCCTGGTATGACATGCTTCTTCTTCAAATACCCCTAGGCCGAGGTGGACTTCTCTTCATATGCCCCTGAGTCGAGGCGTGTTCTTTATAGCTTCTAGGCCCTCGAGACGAGGTATGCTTCTTCTTCAAATACCCCCGAGACGGGGGCGTGTTTCTTGGCTTCATATGCCCCAGACGTGGGGTATATATTTTGTTTCTTATGCTCCCGAGCCAGGATGTAGCTTCTTGGCCTCATATGCTGCCGAGGCAAGGGGTATGTTGCTTTACGTGCCCCCGGGGGGAATGCATTTTGCCTCCGTTGCCCCGTGGCGGGGTATATCTCTTGGCTTCTTACGCCCCCCCAAGGTGGGGTGTGTTTTCTTCTTGTGCCCCCGGGGTGGGGTATATCTTTCGCTTCTTATGCCCTCCCTTGAGATGGGGTGAAGTCTTTGCTTCATATGCCCCTAAATCGGGGTATAGTTTTGTCTCATATGCCCCTGGAGCAGGGGTGTATCTTTGTTGCTTGTTGTGCCCCCAGAGGGAGGTGCCTTTCTCTTCATGTACGCCGGGCACCGGGTGTATCTTTGCTTTTTTTTTTTATGCCCCCGAGGGGGGATTCTTCTTCTTCTGCCCCGACATGCTGGGGAATGTCTGCTTCTTGTGCCCCCAAAGTGGGGTGGATTCTCGATGGCTCTTGTGCCCCCGTTGGTGGGGTGTATGCTTCTTCTTCAGATTCCCCTAAGGCGGGGTGTATTCTTTGTTGCTTCATGTACCCCCGAGTCAGGGGTGTGATTCTCTTCATGTGCCCCCATGGCGGGGTGTACTCTCTTTATGTGTCCCCAGGAGTGGGGTGTGGTTTGCTTCCTGTGCGCCCTAGCAGGGTGTATCGCTGCTTGCAATGTCCCCCGAGGTGAAGTATCCTTCTTCTTCAAATACCCCTAAGCCGGGGCGTATTCTTTATGGCTTCTATGCCCCCATAGCGGGGTGTGTTTCTTCTTCAAATACCCCTAAGATGGGGTGGACTCTTTTCTTCTTATACTCCCAAGGCAGGATGTAGCTTCTTCAAATGCCCCTGAGCCGAGGCGTGTTCTTTACGGCTTCTATTCCCCCAGGCGGGATATATTTCTTCTTCAAATACCCCTAGGCCGGGGTGTATTCTTGCTGCTTCTCATGCTCCCGAGGCGGGATGTGACTTCTTCAAATGCCCTTAAGCCGGGGCGTATTCTTCATGACTTCTATGCCCCCTGGCGGGGTATGTTTCTTCTTCAAACGCCCTTAAGCTAGGGTGTGTTCTTATACTTTTTTCGCCCCTCAGGGCGAGGTGCATTCCTCTCCATATGCCCCTAGCATGGGGTGTGCTTTTGTTTCTTATGCCTCCAGGCCGGGGTATGCTTCTTGGCCTCATATACCGCCGAGGCGAGGTGTATGTTGCTTCATATGCCCCCGGGGCGGGGATGTATTCCGCTTCTAATGCCCCCCATGGCGGGGTATGTTCTTGGCTTCTTATGCCCCCAAGGTGGGGTGTTTTTTGCTTCTTGTGCCCCCAGGCTGGGATGTATTCTGTTTCTAGTGCCCCCAGAGTGGAGTGTATTGCTGCTTCTGATGCCCCCAAGGCGGGGTGTAATTCTTGCTTCTTATGCCCCCCGAGGCGGGGTGAACTCTTCTTCTTTGCTTACGTGCTCCCATATCGGGGTGTATTCCTTTATTCATATACTCCCCTAAGCCGGGGAATGTTGTTTGTTCTGCTTCAGATGCCCCCCCCGGGGGGGAGATAAATGTTGCTTCACGGACCCCGGGGCCGGGATGTATTCCTTCTTCAAATGCCCCTAAGTCGTGGTGTATTCTTCTCTCCTTACACTCCTAAGACGGGATGTAGCTTGTTCAAATGCCCCTAAGTCGGGGCGTATTCTTTATGACTTTTATGCCCCCAGGCGGGGTATGTTTCTTTTTCAATTGTCTCTAGGAGAGGGTGTACTCTTCTCTTTCTTATGCTCCCGAAGCGGGATGTAGCTTCTTCAAATGCCCCTAAGCCGGGGCGTGTTCTTTATAGCTTCTAGGCCCTCGAGGTGAGGTATACTTCTTCTTCAAATACCCCCAAGACGGGGGTGTGATTCTCCCACTTCCTCTGCCCCAGCGTGGGGTATACTTCTCTTTGTATTCCCCTAAGCCAGGGTGTATTCTTTTCGCTTCATATGCCCCCAGGGTGGGATGCGCCTTCTGCTTCTCATGACCATGGGATGGAGTGTATTCTCTTCATGTGCCCCCGGCACGAGGGTGTATCTTTGCTTTTTATGCCCCCGAGGGGGATTCTTCTTCTTTTGCCCTGACACGCCGGGGAATGTTTGCATCTTGTGCCCCGAAAGTGGGGTGTGTTCTTGATGGCTCCTGTGCCCTCGTTGGTGGGGTGTATGCTTCTTCTTCAAATTCCCCTAAGGCGGGGTGTATTCTTTGTCTCTTCATGTACCCCCGAGAGGGGGTGAATTCTCTTCATGTGCCCCCATGGCGGGGTGTACTCTCTTCATGTGTCCCTAGGAGTGGGGTGTGGTCTCTTCCTGTGCACCCAAGCAGGGTATATCGCTGCTTGCAATGTCCCCCGAGACGGGGTATCTTTCTTTTTCAAATACCCCTAAGCCGGGGCGTATTCTTTATGGCTTCTATGCCCCCAGGTGGGGTATATTTCTTCTTCAAATACCCCTAAGCCAGGGTGAGTTTCTCTTTTTGTGTGTCCCCAGGCCGGGGTGAATTCTTTTCTTCTTACGCCCCCATGGCAGGGTATGTCTTTTACTTCATGTGCCCCCATATTGGGGTGTATTTCTCTTCTTCAAATGCCCCTAAGCCGGGGTGCAACTCTATTTCTTCTTATGTCCCCAGGTCAGGGCGGATTCTTCTTCAAATGCCCCGAAGCCAGGGTGTAGCTTTTGCTTTGTGCCCCTCAGTCGGGGCGGATTCTCTTCATGTGCCCCTGGGAATGGGGTGTATCTCTTCTTTTGCCTCTTATGCCCCCGTAGCAGGGTATATATCTTCTTCTTATCCCCCATGTCGGGGGTATATGCATGCTCTCTTCGGGAGTGGTGGCCGTGCTTGGCCTCATTGCTATAAAGCATTCCCCACAGCGGGCAGTCATTCACCAAGCTACAATTGTGGCTCGCTGGGTCTTTTAACAGCCACTCAAGGGGCCGTCTTATGCCGGATGGAGGCAGTAGGAAGGAGGAATGAGCGGGGTCATTGCACGGCAGACTCGGAGCCTCCTAGAGTCGGGCGGGATGTCGGGTTTCTTCTTGCTCTTTTAGTCGGCGATGCTGGCCAACTTTTCTTCCTTTCTTCCTTTCTTCTCTCTTTCTCTCTTTTTTTTTCTTTTATTTTCTCTTCTCTTCTTCTTGTATGATTGACCAGGGTGGAGGTGCAGGAGAGCGCTCACCCCCTCAGGGAGGGGATGAGTGGTTCGCTCCACCGCATCAACCCCACAATGGTAATCTTTGTTCAGCACGGGTCTCGACGGACGTGGCCGTACAACCCTCTCTTGCCAATTCTTTCTCTCTTTTTTTTCGCTTCTTTCTTTTCTCTTTTTCTTCTTTTCTTCTCTTCTTCTCTTCTTCTTTTCTTCTTTTCTTCTTTTTCTTTTTGAGGAAAAAGGGGGGTTTGATTTCCCCTCCCTTCTCTTCTCTTTCTCTTCTCCCCTTTTTTTTATAACAGCCCGCATGATTCTTGGAAGCTGCATATGTTTCGAAGCAGCGTCCTCGAGGCCACGAAGGCAGCTGCACCGAGTTTGGCTTTTCTCCCCATAGGACTAGCGAAGATAGCACCTGCCATTCATCAAAGTAGGCAAACATCGTTAATTAGGAGGCCATGAGGTCCTAAATCCCGGCGAAGAGATGAAGGGTGGTTTAGGTCCCACCGGGCGTGCCAGACTTGTGGACGCACTTTTTTACTTAAAAGATGTAGTTTTATTTATTTATTGGTTTATTATGTGCGTGGGCGTGCCAGTCACGAAGTGACGATTTATTCGGGCCCCAAAAAGCCCATGGTGCGCTCGATCTGACTTCGTCAGATGATTGTGTAGTTCGTGTCGGGACCAAAACCCGCCACGCCATAAAGGTCACGGCGTCATTTACATCCTCCATACGAGGGAACACCCTTGATTAATCATCGGGAATCAGTACCTCATGGCCAGGGAATCGATTGCATGGAAGGTCTATTACGAGCTATTGAAATCCTCGCATGAGGGTGAGAAGAAAGCATTCGCGGTCATGTCGGTCATGTGCTGACCATTTAATATTCAGACGAATGTCCGGTTCGGGAAAAGTGCGATCGTCGCGGGAAAACCGGAGCATATGTATGCCAGGATGTGGCAATTTATTGTTCAGAATAACGGAAAACGTTCGGCTAAACCTCGGTCAGAGCGGTCAGAAACCAGGAAATCTGTTGGCCCGGTGCAAGAGCAAGCTGTGACCATACTACGGTGGGCCCCCCGCGGTTGAAACAAGACTTGCATGAGCGTCATTAATTTTTCCGGTGCCAAGGGGCAACTAGGTAATATCCTTTGAATCGGCTGAAAAGCCCTGTGTCTAGGGAAGCGGACGTTCGAAACGTGTCGATCATTCGGGAGACCGTTTAATATTCGGACGGGAGTCCGGCTTGAGAATATTGTAATCGTCGCTAGAGGACCTGGAACATATGCATGCGGGGATACGGCAAGTTTATTATTCTGGGACACCGAAAACATTCGGTTAAATCTCGGTTAGTGTAGTAGGAAACCGGTAAATCTATTGGCTCCCGTGATCCGAACGAAGCTTGCGCGGGCATCATTAATATTTCTGGTGCCGGAGGGCAACGGGGGAGAGTCCCAGGACTAGACTCTAAAACCAAAAACGTGTTCGAAGGGAGCGGGCTGTAGACCGGGGATATGAGCCGAACGGCGACCACGATTGGGACGGACCCGAGGTCTAAGCGTGGCCCACAGAGGTCTTATTGATATTCCCATGGAAGGGGTCCAGGGGTGGCGAGGACCGTCTCGTTCTATTCCGATTTTGTCGGTCACTCACGGACCTTTTCATGTTCAGGCAAGGGCCCATATTGAAATTACGACGTGGATGGAAATGATCCCGTACAAATGTATGCCAAGTCTACGGCAGTTTCAATGAAAGAACAGGAACGAATCCCATTAGAATGAATCCGATTTAAAGGGCTATCGGCCCGGAGCAATACCGGCTCACGACCATGTCGGGGAGGGAGCCGTCGGCCATATTGGTTGCTCGCGTGTCTTTTCATGTTCAGACACAGGTCCGTAACAGAAACGCGGCGAAAACTGAGGTGAACCCGTTCAAATGTCTGCCGAGCGTGCGGTAATTTTAGTAGTGGCTCGGAAAGGATCCGGCCTAAGAAACGAGTCCGGTTTAATCGGAATGTCAGCCCGAGGCGAGGTCGGGCCATGGCCATTTCGGGATAATTCCTAGGACTCAGGCCCAACCTGGAAGGGCGACATTGTTGTTCCTTCAGCACCGGATCACGAGAGAGACGGGACTGCAGAGTGGATTTTACCATTTTTTATGAGTTTTAAATTATGTGCATATATATATATTATTGCTTATTTCCCTTTTATGTATTTATTCTAGATGATTTCTCTATTTTATTTATTATTATTACTATTATATTTTCCCTTTCCTTTTTCTTACTATTATTGTTATTATTTCACATTTTTTGGTTTATTTCTCATATATGTATATTCAGGTTTATTTATTTATCATAAAAAATTTTATTAATTTATTATCATTATTATCATTATCATTATCATGACATATTTATATATGTTTATATATATATTTATTTTGGAAGGAAAAGTGGGCCGTTGGGGGGGTTAAGCGGGGCTGAAGGAGTGTGCCGGCGAGGACAGTAGGTAGCGTGCCGGCGAGGGTAGCTTGGAGTGTGCCGGGGAAGCCCAGAGATAGTGTACCAGTGAAGAAAGGGGGGGTGGCATGCTGATGAAGACATTCCAAAGAGCGCCGGCGAAGGGAGGAGAGGAGCATGCCAGGCTAACTCAAAGTCTGTACATCGTCTGCTAGAGTCTGAACATTATCCATTTGATACAACTCAAAGTGTGTGCATTGGCTGCTAGCACACACGTAGAGTCTGTACATTGTCCATTTATTGCAACTCAAAGTCTGTACACTGGCTGCTAGCACACACGAAGTCTGTACGTCCCTCAGCCCAAAGTTTATACATTGGCTGGTCGCTGCGACACGAAGTCTGCACATCGGCTGGTTGCTGCACACAAAGTCTGTACATTCATCAGCTCAAAGTCTGTACATTGTCTATTTACTGCAACTCAAAGTCTATACATTGACGGGTTACATGCACACAAAGTCTATACATCTATCAGCTCAAAGTCTTTACATTGTCTATTTGTTGCAACCCAAAGTCTATACGTTGGCCAGCTCAAAGTCTGTACATTGTCCATTTGCTGCGGCTCAAAGTCTATACATTGTAGCTCAAAGTCTATACATTGGCCAGCCCAAAGTCTGTACGTTGGCCAGCCAAAAGTCTGTACATTGGCCAGCCCAAAGTCTGTACGTCGGCCAACTCAAAATCTATACATTGTCCCTTGGCTGCAGTTCAAAGTCTGTACATTGGCCGGCCCAAAGTCTGCACGTCGGCCAACTCAAAGTCTATACATTATTCATTGGCTACAGCTCAAAGTCTATACATTGCAGCTCAAAGTCTATACATTGTCCCTTGGCTGCAGTTCAAAGTCTGTACATTGGCCAGCCCAAAGTCTGTACGTTGGCCAACTCAAAGTCTGTACGCTGGCCCACTCAAAGTATATACATTGTTCAGCTCAAAGTCTGTACATTGGCCAGCCCAAAGTCTGTACATTAGCCAACTCAAAGTCTATAAATTGTTCAGCTCAAAGTGTATACATTGTCCCTTGGCTGCAGTTCAAAGTCCGTACATTGGTCAGCCCAAAGTCTATACATTGCAGCTCAAAGTCTATACATTGTTCAGCTTAAAGTCTATACATTGTCCCTTGGCTGCAGTTCAAAATCCGTACATTGGCCATCCCAAAGTCTGTACGTTGGCCAACTCAAAGTCTATACATTGTTCAGCTCAAAGTATATACATTGTCCCTTGGCTGCAGTTCAAAGTCCGTACATTGGCCAACTCAAAGTCTATACATTGTTCAGCTCAAAGTATATACATTGTCCCTTGGCTGCAGTTCAAAGTCCGTACATTGGCCAGCCCAAAGTCTATACGTTGGCCAACTCAAAGTCTATACATTGTTCAGCTCAAAGTCTATACATTGTCCTTTGGCTGCAGTTCAAAGTCCGTACATTGGCCAGCCCAAAGTCTGTACGTTGGCCAACTCAAAGTCTATACATTGTTCAGTTCAAAGTCTACACATTGTCCCTTGGCTGCAGGTCAAAGTCTGTGCATTGGCCAGCCCAAAGTCTGTACGTTGGCCAACTCAAAGTCTATACATTGTTCCTTAAAGTCTATACATTGGGTTCCACTTCGGAGAGTGAGAAGAGTGTGCCGCTGAAGGGCCGAGAAGGTGTGTCGTTGAATGGTTGATAGGGTGTGCCGCTGGAGGGCGGATAGGGTGTACCGGCGAGGGGAAGAATGAGACGGTGGAGGAGTGTGCCGGTGAGGAGCCAAGAAGGTGTGCCGTTGAAGTGCTGATGGGGTGTGCTGCTGGAGGGATGATAGGGTGTGCCGCTGGAGGGCTGATGGGGTGTGCCGGCGAGGGCTGGAACGGACGTGCCGATGAAGGTCCACTCCTCCGTTACTTATTTTTAAGGCTTTTATTTTCTTCTTTTCTTTGAGTTTTGCATAGTTTTATACAAATATTTCCTCCTTCTTCTTGCAATCTGTTGTTGTTCTATTCGTTTGATGGTTTTGTTGTCTTTTGATATGTATTTCTTATCCCATTCGTTTGATGCATCCTTTAGCCCCTTTTTTATGTGTTGTTATTTTCTAACAAAAATTCGACAGCATCTCCCCTTGACCCGAGCATAAGGGAGATAAGGGAACGCGCCCACATGGAGTGGCGGAACCCGACAACTGGAGGTGGGCGCCCGAGGGCGGCAACACCTTGATAAAATCTCGAAAAACATGGGGAAAATAACGAGCCGAAGACCTCTAAGACTGGACAGGGTGGGCTGGGGGTTAATCAAGGCGTACCGGCCAAGGACAAGCACAGGGTGCTTGAGGGTGTACCGGGTTAGGGAGAGGCCAGGTGTGCCGCTGGGGCACCAAGGGGAGGTGTACCGCTGGGGGGGCTACTATGGGTGTGCCGGCCAAGGTGTCGAAAGGGTGTGCCGCTGGGGGAAAGTGCAGGTGCACCAGACAGGACTCCAAAAGAGAGTTGGTCTGCTAGCGGGGAGGGGTGTTAGACCGATCAAACCCACAGGGACTTCCGGCAAAAGGGAAAAAGGTGCAAAGGGGTAGGCACAGGTGAGGGTACTGGTACTGGGCTTCACAGGAGAAGGTTCATGACCTCAAACCATTCAAGATGGTGCCACATCCGGAGGAAACCGTCGGCGTGAGGGATGAGCGCAAACACCGGAAAGCAAAGGGAAAAACGACAAAACGCACTGTGGCCCAAAACAATGAGACAAAGAGAAAACCCACTGAGGGGGGGGGGGAGATCTTCATTCATGGGAAATAAAGGGCTGTAGCCACCCGTATACATCATAAAACATGCCCGAGCTAAGGCTATAGGCAAGAAAGAAAACCCAAGAACAAAGGAATAAAGAGGGGGAAAACAGAGAAACAAAAGAGGAGGAGGTGTTGGGGATCGAAGCAGGGACGATCGTCCACTGCTCTTTCTCCCACCTTCCCCTACTACATCAAGCCCTCTCTCTCTCTTACTCTCTTCTCGTTGCCTGGTGGCTGTCGGAAGACTCCACGCCGGAACCCTCTCCCTTTTCTTCTCTCTTCTTCTTCTTCTCGTATGCAACCCCCTCTATTCGTCTCTGCCTCTGGGTCTCTTCTCCATCTGTTCGTCCTCCCTCTCTCCCAGGAATGGGAGGGGATTTATACTCCCAGCAGCGGGAGCCCTCGAGCACGGCAGTCGGAGGTGGGAAACGGCTGGTGATGATGGGGTTTGACACCCCCGTCCTGGCTGTCAGGGGGGGTAGTCTGCGTGGCCCAACCGTTGGTTGACACCTTAGACAGCTCACTGCGCGCCAAGGATATGTAGGGCATGGGCTTCACGTCGTTCGACTGTTGAAACGCCTTCACGTTGTACCGCTGGCGGGCTTCAAGAAGTGTGCCGCAAGAGGGCCAAAAGGGCGTGCCGATGGAGGGCTGCCTATGCGTGCCGCGGGAGCAGCCAATGGGCGTGCCGCTGAAGGCCCATATGGGCGTGCCGCTGGGGCCCTGGGACCGTGCCGCTGATGCCCAGGGCGGGTGTACCGCTGGGCGGCCTGGGGGGCATGCCGTTGGGCGGCCTGGGGGCGTGCCGCTGGGTGCCCCTTGGGTGTGCCGCTGGACTCCCACGAGGGTGTGCCGCTGGAGGCCTGGGCGTGCCGCTGGGGGCTCCCGGGGGTGTGCCGCTGGGGCTGACTTGAGCCCGTTTTGAGCACGAGTTATGGTTCGTTTGATTTTCTTCGGGGGCCACGGATTGTGAGCTTCCCGGGGGTTGGTTTCTCTTTGCTGTCGTGACTCCGGGGACGGCTTCGCGACGTCGTGCATATTTGGGGAGTCCGGATGACCAGTCCCTCCGGGGCTTCTTCACTTGGTGCCATTGTTGGTGCTGGGCCAAGTAGGATATCTGGGTGTGCAATTTTTGGTGTCCACAGGCGGTCACGATTTACAGAAATAACGCCCATATATATGGTCGCCCATTTTGTGAACAAGAGAGGCTTTGCAGAATTAGCGCCCACGCACACGGTCGCTAATTCAATGACCACCTGCGCAAGCGGTCGCCAATATTTAGAAAATAACGACAATTGTAACGGTCGCTAATTTAAATAGCGCTCCCGTCCAGGTCACCAATTCCAATAGAGATAGATTTCTCATAGAATTGCTGGAACAACATTCTATGAGGGCCAGGTATCATGTTTGTTTAGAGTGACATGACTAACAAGGTTTTAAAGTTTTAACGGTACAACCAGCTCGGCTGCCTTAATGGAGTCCAAGGCTAGCAGAATCTTACGGAGGTCCCAATAACAAACTCGCCAGTCCGAACGAAGGAATATCCTGCAGAGGGCTCATTCGTCACCGAGAGTTGAGGTGTATAACATGAACTAATCGTGAAATTGGGACTCTATCCACGGACTGGGATATGAGTGCCAAGAGACCTACGATATGGGCCACAACTCGATGAAACCATGAGATATAATATTTACGTACATTAATTTGTGTCTCCTTAGAGATGAGTAAATTTCTAGTATTTATCACAATGTAAATAAAATTATATTAATTGGCATCCATGAATGGATGCGCCACTTCAATAAGTCACGACGTTAATTCTTTGATTTTTTATATAATTCTCTCTTAATAACATAGACAAGAATGTGCAACTATTTAAGAAGGAATTCAATTCATATTTTAATTCCATTTAAATTAATAATTCAAAATAAGTAGCATCACTTTGAGAAGGCGTCAATTTATATTTTATTGATAATTTAGAAAATGATGTCTCTTTAAAAAAATGTATTTTTATCACACCATATATTAATTTTTAAAGAATAAGGATATATATAGATAAGGTTTTAAGGAATAAAGGTAATTGAGAAAGTTAGATAAGGCATATATGCAAATTTTAATTTTCATAGGGTGGGTGAAAAAAACTTCAAAGAAATAACGACAGGGACATTGACGGTTTTTCTTTATATAACGACATGCATTATGTCATTATTTTCTTAAAGGTGAATAGTGTCATTTTTTTAAAAGAACTTTTAAAAAATAAAATATATAAAAAAATAGGAGAAAATGTAAGGATGCTAACTATGAAATATCATAATTTTATTCTATCTATTTTTAAAGATAAAAATCTTTGAAGTTAACGCGGAGTTTTAACCGAATAATCGGGTCAATTTTATTCTAACAAATATTTTTTAAAAATAAAATCAGAAAAATTATCAGAAAAATCTAGGGATCATCAAAACATGGACTTTACTATTTTTATTAACATGGTTCAATAGATGTTAAATTTCAAAGATTATAATAATTATCAACTAAAAGATGCATGTTCTTATCAAAAGAAAACGTGCAGAACGGTAATACAATCGGGGACATGAAATAATCATGTAGGATAAATTAACATGAAGATTTATTTGGTCTTACTTGAGAGATTGCCTACCTTTTTATCATATTATCAAGGAAGAAGAAGAAGAGGACAAAGAGCACCTGCAGCAACACTGCCACCGCTACAAGAAGAAGATGGGAAGAAGCTTTTCCACACATGGCAACGGCAGCATAGCCACTGTAGCAGAGGAGGAAGGGAAAGAGGACGTCCAACGAGCTCCCTTCGATGCAGCAGTAACAACAGTTCCGGTTGCTCGACGAGGGGTATATTTTATAGAGGGGGAAAGGCTTGAAGGGGTTCATTTGTCAACAAGGGCAAGGGCTTGACCTTGCCATCCATAAAGCCCTCGACCCTGCCCTGCTATCAGCCGCCTGCCTTTGTTTGAGTTGAAAAAAAAACCTAAGGATTTCACCCCCACGTAAGCCATGTTCAAAAGCCACCATGGGTTGGGTATGTTTGAATAGGTTGTCGGCTTTTCTTCGTATCAACGGGTTTGGGGTGCTCTGGGTGAAGGCCCATGTACGTGGGTCATTTTTGGTTATGGTTTCCCCCTTTTTTTATTTAGCTTATGTGTTTGGGGTTTAAGGCCCGTGCCTTATACATGGGTTAAACTGTGCCTAAGACTTTGTATGTTTAATTAAGCCCGTGTATATATATAATCATATATGTATCTTAGCCTATTTATTATATGCCCTTGCTTTTCTGTTAAAGCCCATGCAACCTATATACATGTATATATGTGTCTTAGCCCCTTTTAGGGACATTTCAGGTTAAGTTCACGGGCTTAATAATGTCATGCATTTATGTATATTCTTTGAAAGGCCCAATAATTATCATTAATGCCCATTATTCCTTTCAAAGCCCAATAAATATGATTCTTAACTTAACATTATTGGGTTTGTTCTATATATGTACAAAAATTAATGTAGAACTTGATACGGGGATTTTTATTCCTTATAATTATATTAATTTTCACCGTTATCTCGGGTATCAAAGTCGGGTTCGATCATATGTGTGTGTGTGTGTATTTGAAATGATATTCCTAAAATACTTGAATTGCATTTCCAAATTAGGCCACAGGTAGATCAAAGGATATATTAAACTTTTTATTTGTCAATTATGTTTTTTATTGATGCTCATTAATTAACATTTAGGCCTATTAGCTATTTTAGCTAATTTCCACGTTTCCTTTATCAAAATTTTATTTTTCATAATTTTTTATAACTAAAATTTATAATTATTTTTATTTATTTCATATTTAAATTTTTGGGGTGCTACACTCTCTCCCACTTAAAAGAATTTGGTCCTCACTTCTTTCCATAACAGTGAGGTAAAATCACCAGGTCCAAAACATGTATTCTAGCTAGTTCATTCTTATAACACGCTAAGTGCTAAGTTCAGTAATTATAGGTTTATAGAGTTACCTTTCAATGCTTGCAACACTTCTTCCTTTAAGAGTGGACAATGGGCGATTTTATGATCTCCGCTTCCGCAACGGATACATTTCCCGAGTTTATACCAACAATTGTCAGGATTATGTCTCCCTTTCTTGCAATGCTCGCATTTCTCTTTGACCGGAACAATTTGTTGTTCATCATTCTGGGGTTTCTTATCTTTGCGAAAATCGGTGCCTCCATTGGATCTCTTCTTGTCGTTCACGGGTTTCTTGTTCTTGATCCATTGGCTAACTCCTTCTTAGCGATCTTTCCTTTGATTCATTCCATCATATCCATAGCATCTTCCAATAGTTGAGCTTTCCTAACCATCTTTGTATATGTTTGTATTTCCAGTAGAGCTAATTGAGGAATAAGCTCCACCTTCAAGTCGTTCATAAATCATTTCGCTCTCATCATTTCTGTGTAGACTAGGTGTGGTGCATACCCGGCCAATCTAGAGAATTTTGCCTCATACTCCGCTATTGAGAGACAACGTAGTTTCAAGGCCGCAAACTCCGTAGCCTTCTTCTCACGAATCATTTCCGAGAAATATTTCTCGTTGAAATGTTCTAAGAACTCATCCCAAGTCACTTGACTATTGGGCAGAATTGCTTCCACCGATCCCCACCAAACCCGAGCATCCTTCTCTAGTTGGTAGGTTGCCAATAATACCTTTTCTTCGTCTGTGCATTGCATCATCTTGAAGGTTCTCTCTATTTTCTGCACCCAATTTTCTACTTAATCCGGGTCGGTAGACCCACTAAACTTAGGGGGATTCATCTTTTGGAATTTTCGATGCAGATCCCCAACTCTATGTTGTGCTCCACCTTGTGCAACTTGTTGTAAAGCTTGTGTTAATCCTTGAACCGTTCGTTGCATTTCCCTCCATTGGGCTCTCTCGGCGGCCATCTTAGCCTACAAGAACAGGGTTTAAATGAATAATTACTCTTATCTTGGTATTTATCTAGCACGAATGTAGCATATTTTATTATTTAACCCATAGCTCTACCCTAATCTCACAGGGTTCCTATATGATAACTGACACGGAGAACTTAATCTAGGACTTGGACATGATGACCTAGGGTTTTAGAAAGCCTAGGCTCTGATACCACCTACTGTCACGTCCCGAATCGATAGCAGCGGAACGTATTTGTTTACTCGGAACGTGGTAGTTAAATAGTCGAGTCAATCAGAGCATAGTCATTCGAAAAAGTATAATTGAACGAAGCAATAATTTTATTTCAAATATAAGTTCATTACAAATTTGGACCCAAATATAACAAGACTCAATAAAGGAAAATTAAGAGGAAGACACTTAGCTAGACTGAACATAAGACACAAAATAACCAGGCTAGACGGTTCCTCTAGATGTCAGAGTTCTCTTCACTCTTGCCCTTGCCCATCATGTTCGGTCTCGTCGTCACTAAGGTCATTACCTGAAAAATATTGGAATACGCAGGGTGAGCGAATGCTCAGTAGGACTTAATATCTCAAGCTCCAAGCTAGCTTTAAGTCATTTACACTTTAACATGCTTATGCAGGTCATGCAAGATATAGAAATCGAGAACTATAACGGCACGAGATAAATTCAAGAACTATAAGGATAGACAAGTCGATGGACACTTTCAAGATATATAAGAACAAGTAGACTGATGAAAGAATATATCAAGAACTTTCATGATGAGATAACAGGTACTATCATTAAGACACTTCAAGAACATTCACGATGAACTTTAAGCAATATAGAAGTAGAGCAATCCCTTCTACCAGCACTATATAGGATTAGCCAATACACTAGGGACATCACAATAATATGACAACCCCGATTGGCCGTTTCAAGATCTTTCATGATGACTACTAACTACAATAAAGGTTTGGCCACACGCACTTAGGGGTTCTTACAAACTGTATGATTGCCCCTAAAGGAGTAGCACTACGTAATATTGGCCAACACACTAAGGGGAAAATCACGACGATATGCTTGCCCCTCATGGAAATTTGCCGTAGACAACTATAGGTGGTGAATGCCAGCACCCGATCATCATTATACCGGTACACGTTTGGACTTTGCCTCGCCTGTGGGATCAGATCAGGACCCCATAAACAATACCATTTAATAGTCATTTGTGTGGGACCCATAGCCCCTGACTATATACAATATCTAGACCAATTCCACTTTAATGGCCAAGAGTTCCAAGGATCAAGTATGTAAGAATAATAGGGTAGATTCATAGAATTCAAGGACAAAAACTATAGACAAATGATGTGGCGATAATCTCCACGAAAACCACGATAATCATTGAAACTGGGATAAATAGCACCCCCTCAGGCGATCATGATTTACAGAAATAGCGCCCATATATATGGTCGCCCATTCTGTGAACAGGAGAAGCTTTGCAGAATTAGCGCGCACGCACACGGTCACTCATTCAATGAGCGCCTACGCATGCAGTCGCCAATATTTAGAAAATAACGATAACTGGAATGGTCGCTAATTTAAATAGCGCTCCCGTCTAGGTCACCAATTCCAATAGAGATAGATTTCTCATAGAATTGTCGGAACAGCATTCTATGAGGGCTGGGTGTCATGTTTGTTTAGAGTGACATGACTAACAAAGTTTTAGGGTTTTAACGGTCCAACCAGCTCGGCTGTCTTAAAGGAGTCCAAGGCTAGCGGAGTCTTACGGAGGTCCCAATAACAAACTCGCCAGTCCGAAGGAAGGAATGTCCTGTAGAGGGCTCATTCATCACCGAGAGTTGAGGTGTATAACATGAACCAATCGTGAAACTGGGACTCTATCCATGGACTGGGATATGAGTGCCAAGAGACCCGCGATATGGGCCAAAACTCGATGAAACCATGAGATACAATATTTACGTAAATTAATTTACGTCTCCTTAGAGATGAGTTAATTTCTAGTATTTATCACAATCTAAATAAAATTATATTAATTGGCGTCCATGGATGGAGGTGCCACTTCAATAAGTCACAACGTTAATTCTTTGATTGTTCATATCATTTTCTCTTAATAACATAGACAATAATGTGCAACTATTTAAGAAGGCATTTAATTCATATGTTATTTCTATTTAAATTAATAATTCAAAATAAATAGCATCACTTTGAGAAGACGTCAGTTTATATTTTATTGATAATTTATAAAATGATGTCTCTTTTAAAAAATGTAATTTTATCACACCATATCTTTATTTTGAAAGAATAAAGATATATATAGATAAGGTTTTAAGGAATAAAGGTAATTGAGAAAGTTAGATAAGGCATATATGCAAATTTTGATTTTCATAGGGTGGGTGGAAAAAACTTCAAAGAAATAACGACAGGGACATTGTCATTTTTTCTTTATATAACGACTTGCATTATGTCGTTATTTCCTTAAATGTGAATAGTGTCATTTTTTAAAAAGAAATTTTGAGAAATAAAATTTTAAAAAATAGAAGAAATGTAAGGATCCTAACTGTGAAATATCATAATTTTATTCTATATATTTTTAAAGATAAAAATCTTTGAAGTTTATGCGGAGTTTTAACCGAATAATCGAGTCAATTTTATTCTAACAGAATTTTTAAAAAAATAAAATGAGAAAAATTATCAGAAAAATCTAGGGATTATAAAAACATGCACTTTACTATTTTTATTAAAATGGTTCAATAGATGTTAAATTTCAAAGATTATAACAATTATTAACTAAAAGATGCATGGTCTTACCATAAAAGAAAACGTGCAGAACGGTAATACAATCGGGGACATGAAATAATCATGTAGGATGAATTAACATGAAGATTTATTTGGTCTTGCTTGGGAGATTGCCTATCTTTTTGTAGCTTTATCAAGGAAGAAGAAGAAGAGGACAAAGAGCAATTACAGCAACACTGCCACCGCAACAAGAAGAAGATGGGAAGAAGCTTTTCCATGCACGGCAACGGCAGCACAGCCACTGCAGTAGAGGAGGAAGGGAAAGAGGACGTCCAACGAGCTCCCTTCGATGCAGCAGTCACAACAGTTCCGGTTACTCGACGAGGGGTATATTTTATAGAGGGAGAAAGGCTCGAAGGGGTTCGTTTGTCAACAAGGGCAAGGGCTTGACATTGCCATCCATAAAGGCCACGACCCTGCCCCGCTATCAGCCGCCCTCCTTTGTTTGAGTTGAAAAAAAACCTAAGGATTTCACCCCCACGCAAGCCACCATGGGTTGGGTATGTTCGAATAGGTTGTGGGCTTTTCTTCGTATCAATGGATTTGGGGTGCTGTTGGTGAAGGCCCATGTACGTGGGTCATTTTTGGTTATGATTTCCCTTTTTTTAATTTAGCTTATGTGTTTGGGCTTTAAGGCGCATCCCTTATACTTTTGTTAAACTGTGACTAAGACTTTGTATGTTTAATTAAGCCCATGTATATATATTCACATATGCATCTTAGCCTATTTATTATATGCCCTTGCTTGTCTGTTAAAGCTCATGCAACCTATATACATGTATATATGCGTCTTAGACCCTTTTAGAGACATTTTAAGTCAAGTTCATAGGCTTAATAATGTCATGTATTTATGTATATTCTTTGAAAGGCCCAATAATTATCATTAAGGCCCATTATTGCTTTCAAAGCCCAATAAATATGATTCTTAGCTTAAAATTATTGGGTTTGTTCTATATATGTACAAAAATTAATGTGGAACTTGATATGCGGATTTTTATTCCTTATAATTTTATTAATTTTCACCGTTATCTCGGGTATCAGAGTCGGGTTCGATCCTATGAAAGTCTTTATATATATATATATATGAAATGATATTCTTGAAATACTTGAATTGCATTTCCAAATTAGGCCACAGGTAGATTAAAGGATATATTAGATTTTCAGTTGTCAATTATATTTTTTATTGATGCTCATTAATTAACATTTAGACCTATTAGCTATTTTAGCTAATTTCCACTTTTCCTTTATCGAAATTTTATTTTCCATACCTTTTTATATCTAAAATTTATAATTATTTTTATTTATTTCATATTTAAATTTTCGGGGTGCTACACTTAGTCAATCAAACTAGGTGAACAGACTAGAGAGAACCTTCCAACTCGGAGTGGAATTGCTCCTCTTACTCAAAGCCATGAACACACAATTATTCATCACTAACGAGACATTTCTAGCTAAACCATGGGTCGTGAATGCTCAAAAGATGCGTATGATGCATGCTGGGCTAAAATAAAAAAAACCATTAAAACGAATGTAAATAAAGGATAAAATAGAAAGTACTCGAGAATAATATTACTAGACCGGGGCAATCATGGTCAGCACACTATCTGCAACAACGGCGCGCGAGATAGAACCATCGTCCCCTCATTTTCCCAACCTAACGGCCTATCCGATGATTAAACATGTGCACCAAGATCATCATTATTTTTGTTATAGGAGAACATCAGATCCTGGAACACGTGAGCAACCAACTGGTTCTCGAGATAATATAGCTTAGGTACCATATAGTAATGCAATAAGGGATATAGGGATCGAAACACTTACCTGACGGTAGTGAAAGGCAGGTTGGAGTAGTGCTGCAAAGGATTCATGCACATAGGTTGCAATTGATACATATCATGAAACACTATAAGTCAAAAGGAGTTATCGATTAAGCACATAATGCAGCAACATAGCATCAAAACTATTAGCTATCATTTCAGCACATACACGCTCTACCCAAGACCGTCGAACCAATATAAACGGTCCATATAGGGTCGTGCTAGCACTGCTTAGTTTGAATGTGATCGTGAATATACATGACCTTATATGAGACCGTTCAATAAATTGCACGGCCGTAAGCTGACCGTTTAATGCATAATTAAACGGCCTTCTATTGGACCGGCCAGGAATTATACGGCCCTTCGATTGACCGTGTACATCCTGGCGGTTTCAAAAAAAATAAAACTGACCCATCTTCTTCTCCCTTCCACCATAATCGATGGAGGAAGAACACCCCTACATTTACCACCCCGCCACAGAGCCTTCTCCCCCTCTCTCGTTTCCTAATCTCTCATTCTTATTCTCCCCCACTTCCTTCCCCTTTCCTATGCGCCTCAAGAGCCATGCTTTGATACGCCACGCTTGAAGGATGGCCGGAGAGGACGCCCCCGTACCATGGCCGGCGACCACCGCGGAGGAGGTGGTAGTGCCATCGCCCGCGGCCGAAGAAGGAGCGCCTCCCCCTATGGCCGAGGAAGAAGATAGGGCGATCGTCGCCTAGGAAGAGGATGTCGGGGAGCCACCGACGGCTCCTATGGTGGCGGCGGACAAGCCACCGAAGTCCTCCGAGGTAGGCCGCCTGGAACCCTCCCCCATTTCAAGCTTTTAATGCATGCATGTGGCCTACAAGGGTAGAAGAGAGGCTTACAACCCCTTTAGGGCAGGTTGGGAGGCCCCATGGGCCCTCACCGCTGGCGGGGAGGGAATGGACGCCGTTGGGCACAGCGGCAACAACACAGTTCAATAGTAACCGTTCACCAAACCACACGGCTCAAATAGAACCGTGTAATGATAGCGCGGCTAATGGGTGGCCGTTCCAGGGGAGTTGAACCGGTGGGGTATTGGGGAGGTAGCACGGTCCTGGGGTGACCGTGGCTAAAATGGAATGGCCCAATTGGGTCCGTTCAAAATTTGAAGTGTTGAGAACAGGACGGTCTCTAACAGACCGCGGGAAGCTTCACGGTTTAATGAGAGACCGTGCGAGTTGGGTTTGAGGTGAGAATGACACGGTCATGTGGGGACCGTGCGCTTATTGGATAGCCAGAAATGGGCCGTCACCAGGGTGGAGACAATACAGTAGCACGGTCCTCACAGGGCCGTCCATTAATCATAGCGGTCCATGGGTGGCCGTGTACTTCTGAGAGGGATTGTTGGAGCGGTTGGAATCCAACCGTTGAAGGGGGGAATGGCCCATATTAGACCGTTCATTTTATTGAACTGCATTTTCCTTTATTTTTTCCTTCATTTATTTGTTTAATGAAATGCATGATTTTATGGTGAAATGTATGATTAATGCAATTGTCCTAAATGTATGCAGGGAAAGCGCATGACTCGGATCTCCTGGCTACAGGTCCAAGCAATGTACCTTGCACTGTCAGACTTTCAGCGGGAGAGGCTCACGGTGATGGGCTCCACCGAGTTCTTGAGTGTAGAGGTTACCCGGCTGGACACGCGGCTCCTCTACGCTTTGCACGACCGCTGGGATCCGATGAGCCGGACGTTCCTTTTTCCATGGGGCCACATGGTCCCCACGGTGGAGGACGTTGCACGCGTCACCGGATTGCGCGTGCATGGGACACCGGTTAGCGGGAGGACCTACTCCGACTACTGGAGCTGGCCCAGGGTTCACTAGGGCTAGAGCTTCTGCGACCGGAGCGGCAGTCGATGACCCTGACGCAGGCGAGGCAGCAGGAGAGCCTCGGACTGAGGAGAGCAAAGATAGTGACCTGGGAGCTGCCCGAGCAGCACTTGCAGAGGTTGGTCAACCGAGCGCGACCTCGAGTGGCAGCCGAGCCGGGACCTGAGGTGAACATCATACTGAGGCGCTTGTTGATGCTCTTCTTCGGGTGACTTCTGTTCGCGACGAGGGCCGACGCCATCAGCTGTCCGTTACTCCCCCTGCTCGAGGACGTGGAGCACGTCGGGGACTACGCTTGGGGAGCGGCAGTCATCGCGTTTTTCTTCGACACCCTGAGCTCAACCAGCCGGCGGACGATGCTCGGTGGTTTCTCTCCTCTACTCCAAGTACGACTTGACCTTCAAAACGATTATGCAATTTGCTATATGAATTCTATAAATGCTATATGCTGACATTTGGTGAAATGCAATGCAGGTGTGGGCCTACGTATGCCTACGTGGGCTAGAGAGAGGGGAGGAGACTTACCCGGAGTAGCTGCCCATCGCAAGGCGGTGGACGGCCCCACGGGAGACTGGGTCCCTGCGGCGACAGGTTCGGGGGATCCAGGATGACTTGGACACACTGCCCTTCACCTCGATAAGAATCTAAACTCAAACTTTACATTAAATGCAACTTATATGCTTATGATGCTAATGCAATTTTCCTGTTTGATAGGTCCGGTGGACACCGTACAAGAGTGAGGGGCACGAGGGCCAGCCCTGGATAGTGGCGGCCCTCACCTACGCTAGGCCGAGACATTTGGCTTCACTGCATGAATGTGGTGGAGCCGCTCCACTTCGGCTAGTGATGAGGACGATCGGCGTCCACCAGCCCGCGGTCGAGTTTCCGACACCCGAGAAGCCGGAGGAGCGAGTCGGGCGACACCCCCGAGAGCTGGCCACGGTGGTGGACTGGAGAGCGCGAGCAGCAGAGCAGATCGCAGACTGGACAGCACTCGGGCGGGTGGTGTCCACTCGGGCTGAGAGCGAGGAGGCTTACTACACAGCCTACGCCCGACACTACAAGGACCAGGTGTTCCGTGGTGCCCGCCGACCGGTACGACTTCTAACTCTAATGCTTCCTATTATGCTTTCTATATGATTATGCACTGACCCTTGGACTTCCTACATGCAGATTGAACCCAGGGGAGGATCGCAGAGTTGCAAGGACTCCTCCACTCGACCATCCAGGAGAGAGACGAGGCCCGACATGCCCTGAGCCTTCTGGTGAGTTCCGCTAACCCCTAAACTTACTTATGCACATGTTTATAATTATGACTGTGAAATGACTAACCTTGGACTTCTAAAATGCAGCGAGCCGAGGGAGCCCAGCGTCAGGGGGTTGACGCACCCTCCTTTCTTCCAGACTCATGCGGATCGTGCTGAGCGGGAGGCAGAGTTCGCGAGGATGGTTGCACGGGCAGAGGCAGCCGAGGCGGCCTTCTCGAGAGGGTAAGTGGTCACTACGCTTTCCCTGTTGATTATGTTTATGAAATGCAATTGACTAACCATAATTCGTGTATGCAGATGACCGAGCTGACCCGATTGAGGGCGGAGCTTGAGCAGAGCCGTGCAGCAGCACGGGAGGAGGCTGCCCGCCTCCGGGAGGAGATGGCACGGAGCCGACCGACAGACGCGTTCGAGACGGCGCTCCTCCACGCAGAGCTAGAGCGTCTCCAGGCCGAGCTGTAGAGGCGGAGCGCTACCGAGCGGAGGCGCTAGAGCTGCGAGGGGAGCTGCGGGCGTACAAGGAGATGAGCCGCGGTCGGAGCGTAGCGGGGCTCCGAGCGGAAGTACTCATGGTACGCATGGCTCCTACAGGAGTTACTTTACGGGCTCCTCCGGTCGCCGGAGGAACGAGGAGGAGGAGCGGCGCCGATGGCACCGAGAGGAGGTGAGCTCAGCGATGCCCCCGCCATCGAAGAGGCATGAGGGCTCGGGTGATAGTGGGGGCCCGAGAGAGGGACAGGCTTGATGTATCCAGACAAGACTTTGTACATGATGCTATGATAGTGATAGTGACATGACATGTTCTTTTGTTGATTTTCTTTTTTGCAAATGAATGTGAATGTGAATGAAAGTGCGGATGAATGCTATCTAACTGACTAACAACGAGCCCTAGACTGACACGAGAGAGTGAGGGGGAGAGAGGGAACAACCTTGAAGTGGAATGATGCAAAAAGAACAAAATTAATGTGGCAGGGAAATAGACGGTCACATAACAACCGCTCAATAAACCACACGGTCTCCTGATAGACCGCTGAAATCAGCTCAACTAGGTTCCAATAAAGCCATTGGACGGTTCAAGATAGTCCGTTCAGGGAGACAGAACGGTCCTCTTTTGACCGTGGGAGTTGCAGAGCGGTCCGTCCAAGACCATTTAAAACACAGGGATCGAACTGTATAGAAGGTTAGTACACGGTCTCTTTCAGACCGTGTATAGACTCACGCGGTCTGTCGATAGACCGCGTATGTAGCTACACTGGTAGTCCGATCGGGACTCTCTTGGAGAGTCCCTAACCCGAGAGTGGGAGTTCCAAACCAACCCAAATCCTATCCTAACCTATCTAGAACTATCCTACCTCAATCCTAGTGGGTTTAGGCCTCTAATCAAGTTCTATAAATAAGAGGGGACTCTAAATTGTCCTTCACACCATATCCCTCTCTCAAACCTTGAAAACTTTGCCAATCTTCCTCAAATCATCATGAAGAGAGCCTTTGAAGGAAGCTCTATGAAGGGGCGGCTTATGAAGGGCCAAAGCCGGCTAGGAAGGAGCATGGATGCTACAACGGCTGACCGCCATCCCGAGACACTTGAGCTCTAGCCCCATGAGAGAGGTAAGCTAGTGCTATTTCATTCAATTTATTCCATTTTATTCAAAAGGCTTACATGTCCTCTCTTCTTTTCTCCTTTTCCTTTTCATTTATCACCTCAGCTCCTCCCCGGTCCTAGGCGCTATTCCACCTTGAAGTGGATGGCTCCCATGATCTGCGAACTACCCATATCAGTGACATCCATCCTTAGGTCCTGGCACCTACACTCTCTTCTAGTGTTAGCCAAGAACTACCCCAAACTTTCACTAGATTGGCATAGTATCACAGCTTTAGTGGAGATATGGCATCCTCAGACACATACATTCATCTTCCCATCTTTTGAGGCCACCATCCTTCTAGAGGAGGTAGAGACCTACTTGTCCTTTCCTAGATCCAAGGTGGGTGAGGAGGATTTAGTCTGCCACACCGTTGCCCCTGTAGATCCTGCCCTCATCCTAGGAGAGTTCATACCTAGTAGCAAGGACATTCGCACCATAGTGGGCCCACACCAGATCCATTTACTACCTCTCAGCCAGTGGGTGATAGCACATTGTAAGAATAAGTGTGGGTGGGACGAGGCTATAGCTAAGGCTGCATCCATTTGCTTGTGCGGGGCCATACTCTTCCCCTCTGCCGACCATGTCCTAGATATCCCTATCCTTAGCACCATTAGTGGTCTGTGGCAGGGCCTATCCATTTCTCAGGCTGTCCTTGCTTACCATTATGAGGGTCTAAGTTCAGCTACTCTAGGGGGTCCACTCTTAGGCTCTATGATTCTCTTAGAGTGCTTGTTGGGGGTTAGGCTAAAGTTCATGCCTAGGGAAGATGTTACCTCGGTCAGTCGGATCTTTGGGAGCCACCCACTGTTCTTTATTGGCAGTTCTTTCAGGTTCCCTCAACAGGTGGAGTGTCGTACAGCAGACAAGAAGTCTAGAGATGAGTGGCGCCTCTACATCAACACTCTGCCCCTGGACCGGTTCGTCATGCACCCTTTCTTCCTCCACGGTACCACCCTCAGGCTTCCTAGGAGGCTTGGTTTGGACTTGAGGCTCATGGGTGACACCACGTTGGCGATGTATATCCCACACCGGTGTTTCCTACAGATTGGACTACCCCAGACTACACTTCCAACGCTACGCCATCTTCCCGCACTACAGGCGAGGAGGTTCGGGTGAGAGGAGGATGAGCAGGTGGTCAGGAGCGCCCTGATCATGTGGGAGATCAGCAAGACACGCGTCCTACCTGCGGAGGTGACGGAGCTCTAGGAGGCGTACCAGGCATATGTGAGAGAGCTCAAAGAGATTAGGCCTCGCGGGGATGCCCGGCTGAGGATTGAGTGACTTTCTTTCTTTTGATGATGTATGGAGACCATGGATTTGATATTGATTTTGAAATAAAGGAATTGAATGTTCAATTAATGATATTGGCCGTTGTTTCCTGTGCATTTTTTGGATTGAGGTAGCTTTCTAAGATGTCGCGGTCCGTTGGAGGCCGCTGACATAGTTAAATGGTCATTAAGTGACCACGGAGCAAAGACAAATGGTCTCAGATAGACCGCTCAATTGACGGATGTGAGTGGTTTAGAATAAAATCCAGGCGGTCCATCAAGGGACCGTCTGGGATACTAGAGCTGCTAGTAAGAGACTGTGTAAATAATAAGCGGCCCATATGGGACCGCTACCCTTTGGGCGCATAGGAGAGCCGGTTGGCTCATGAGACATAAAATAAGGTGGCCTTATGAAGGCTGTCTAGAATCCTGGGAAGGTCATATGATGAATGTTTGAAGGATTTAGATGGTCGTATGGAGACCGTATACCTGTAGCTGTCAGCATCATTTGTAGGACCTGCCCCTGCACACACACAAACAAAAAATAGGTTAAATCTATTTTAGGCTTAACCCCTTGCCTGTAGCAAGTTAGGGGATAACCAACCCTTGATTTTTGGTCAAGGGGGTAAGCCTTATTAAATAGGCAAAATGACAAAAGGAAAAGAATGTAATGCATGCCATGAAACTGCAAATGATGATTTTATGAATTTTTTTTGTGATTTTTTAAAATATTTGATTTTTTTGGATTTTGAAATATGTGCTTTTTTCAGATTTTGAAACATGTAATTTTTTTTTGGATTTTAAAATATGTAATTTTTTTGGATTTTGAAATATGTAATTTTTTTGGATTTTGAAATATGTAATTTTTTTAATTTTAAATTATGTAATTTTTTTGGATTTTGACAGCCCATTCCGTCCTAACAACAAGAGCTGTGCCCGTCCCACTAGGAATCACCGGTGCCCGGCGTGCTTTAAAGGTGACAATCCCTGGCCGAGGCCCGTTCCTCACAACGGTGCATCTACCGAGGTCATGCCCGGGGTACCGTGTTAGTCCCTGGAAATTAAAAGAGAATTAGGGAGATAAGCCTAGGCCAAGTGTAGAAGCTTTCAGGGTTTTGAGTCCTTCTCATGGCTACCCTTTCAGAGGTCCAGCCTGTTGCGTCGGGACTTTGTGTCCATCATCGAACCGTCATCCACGCTAGGCACGCATACGACCGGGTTCATAACGTCCCACGGGGAAACTGTACTGCCACTCTTGCCATGCCTAGTTTTATTTTGTTGGAGCATCAGGATTTTTGAGTTTTGAGTCTATAGACAAACTTTTAATTCTTGTCTTTGCTTTTGCTCCATTTTCTTTTCTCTTCTTCTTTTTTTCTCTTTTCTCTATTGTGGAATGAGGTCATAATGGACTGCCCCTATTTGAGACTTTTCCCCATCAGGGTACCTAGATCAGTTGTTGCCCCCTTACTCACCGCTTGCCCCTAGATTCAGCCGAAGGGAGAAACGTACAAGGGTCTTTACTTCCCCAGGCATGGCCAGGGAGAAACAGTGTTACACAGGGCTAGGGTACCTGACCAGGGACGCCGTGAGGTGTGTGAATGCCGGACACATGATCTTTCTTTTGCGATCGAGGCAAGGGACATCTTGCTGCCAGTCCTTCATCGGCTTGACTCTAAGGAAAAAAACGTTTGAGATACAACACATTCCACGGATTAGACAATTCTTCGCCCTCGGCGTTGACTAAACGGTACGAGTTCCCAAGATAAACCTCCTTGATAACGAAAGGACCTTCCCAATTGGGTTGCAACTTAGACCTAGGACCTCCAGTTTTGATAAATTTATGTTTCAACACCATGTTACCCACTTGAAATTTTCGTTCAATGACTTTCTTTTGAAAATGACGCGAGACTCGCTTTTGATAAATGGAGACATGATTGGCTGCGTTAAGCCTCTTCTCATCCAAGAGTTCAAACTGTACCAGCAACGCCTCTCGACGTTCATCGAGATTAAGTTCCTTATTTAGCTGCACTCTTAGGGAAGGGATCAGAATCTCATATGGAAGTACCGCCTCCATCCCATAAGTCAGGGCAAAAGGAGTCTACCCAGTGGGAGTGCGGACGGAGGTGCGATAAGCCCATAGATCTTCAATAAGTCTTTCAGGCCAATCAGCAAATTTGTGTGACTCGCAAGTTTTCTTCATAATTTTCAAAAACGTCTTGTTGGTGGCCTCGGCCTGGCCGTTGCCTTGAGGGTAGTAAGGTGATGAATGATGCAATACAATGTTGAATTTCTTACAGAGGTCCTGGAGTTCTTGAGACACGAACTACGGTCTGTTGTCGGTGACGATGTCGCTTGGCACTCCAAACCGTGAAATAATATTCTTTAGGATGAAGCGGCATACTGTGGTAGCTTTGCTTTCTGCATATGCTTTAGCTTCTGCCCACTTGGTGAAATACTCCGTGGCTGTAAGGATGAAGGATTTTTGTTTGACTTGGAGTTGGGATCACCTAGCGGGCCTATAATATCAAAGGCCCACATGGAGAATGGCCAAGGAGCTGAAAGAGGATGGAGTGATGAAGCAGGAGTGTGGATTTTGTCGGCATGGAGTTGGCACTGGACGCACCTACGGACATAGGCGGAGCAGTCTTCCTCTAGTGTTGGCCAGTAATAGCCCTGCATAAGGATCTTTTTCGCCAGCGCATGCCCATTGACATGTCCTCCACATTCGCTCGAATGGGCTGCTTCTACAACCTCCCAAGCCTCGTCATCGTCTAAACATCTCATCAAAACTCCATTAAGAGCTCGCTTATATAACTCTCTTGCAATGATGGTGTATCTGGAGGCGATTCTTCTAATGGCCTTGCGTTGCGCGGCGTTGGTCGATTCTTGGAATGACCCATCCCTGCAATACTACTGGATCTCATGATACCAAGGCAGTTCCTCTTCTTCTAAAATTTCCTCAAGCTCAGTTAACGACACTTCTTTCAAATCCTCTTTTTCAGTTTTCTTCTCTATAGTTTTCCTAAGGTTGTCAAACCACGGATCCTGAAGGGAAGGAGCGTCTAATCGCTGGACCACAATGGTCTCAGTGGAGCGACTGAGGGGGAAGGAGAGGGAAGAAGCAAGTGATGCAAGAGCATCGGCAAGAATATTCTGAGACCGAGGGGTGTGAATGTAAATCAGCTTACGGAATTGCTTAGCCAAGAGCGTGACCAAATCTTGATAAGGTTTGAGCTTAGGGTTACGGGTGCGATAATTAGAAAGAACTTGACGCAACACCAACTGAGAATCTCCTATGATATTCAAGCATCACACACCCATGATGTAGGCGTGCTTTAATCCGACAAGGAGAGCCTCATACTCGGCTATGTTATTGGTAGCAGGAAAGGAAAGCTGATATGCGATGGGAATGGTCACTCCCTCTGGAGTGAGAAGAACAGTGCCGATCCCTCGTCCCTGGGAATTAAGTGCACCATCAAAGTGCAATGACCAGAACGGGTGATGAGTGAGCACAGCGAGGTGTTCATCAGGAAACTCAGCTTGGATTGAATCGGTGCAAGGGATAGGAGAATGAGCAAGATGTTCAAAAATGGCATATCCCTTGATAGCTTTCTGAACGACGAAGGTAATATCAAATTGGAAGAGAAAGCTTTGCCAGCAAGCTAACATGCTAGAAAGGATGGGTTTTTCTAAGAGGTAACAGATTGGGTCCATTCTAGAGATCAACTTAACTTCATGGGCGAAAAAATAATGTTTCAATTTCTGGGTTACCCATACTAAGGCTGCGCAGGTCTTCTCCATAGTGATATATTTAGATTCAGCAGGATTGAGCAACCTAGAGAGGTAGTAGGATGCCCTTTCCTTTCCTTCATCGTCCACTTGTGCCAGGACAGCTCCTAGGGAGTCATCAATAACCGAAATGTATAAAATCAGGGGTTTTTCGGGGACAGGGGGTTGCAGAACCGGGGGATTAGATAGATAAACCTTAAGCTCCTCATAGGCCTTTTGGCACTGCTTTTTCCATTCAAACTTGGCCCCTGCCTTCAACAATTCATAAAATGGGCGGCATCTTTGCGAATGCTGGGATATGAATCTCCGAATAAACTGTAAACGCCCAATCAAACCTCAAAGGTTAGTGATATTCTAAGGCGGTGGCATTTCCATGACGGCCTTTGCTTTGTTTAGATCAATTTGAATCCCCCACTTACTAACTATAAAACCTAGCAACTTCCCTGATGCTACCCCAAACACACATTTCTTCGGATTCATTTTTAGTTTATACTCCCTAGCCCTTTGCAACACCTTGGCTAAGATAGCAGGGTGCTCCTCTTTTGACCTTGGTTTTACCAGAATATCATCCACGTAGGCTTCCATATACACATGCATCATGTCGTGGAAGATAGCCATCATTGCCCGTTGGTATGTGGCACCTGCATTCTTCAATCCAAACGGCATGTCAACATAGCAGTATGTGCCCCAGGGCGTGGTGAATGAGGTTTTCTCTTGATCCTCGGGAGCGAGACGGATTTGGTTGTATCTAGAATAGCCATCCATAAACGAGAGGGCTTCATACCTAGCCGTGTTATCCACCAACACGTTGGTGTGAGGAAGCAGAAAATCATCTTTCGTACATGCTTTATTCAAGTCCCTGAAATTGATGCAAATTCGAATTTTTCCATCCTTTTTCATCACAAGGACAATGTTTGCCACCCATTGAGGATATAACACAACTCTAATGAACTTGGCCTTGTGTAACTTGTCCACTACTTCTTTTACCCTTAAGGCCATTGGAGGGTGGAATCTTCTTGATTTTTGTTTAACGGGTGTTGCCCCTGGTTTAAGTACCAATCTATGCTCTACCAGAGTGGGGTCAAGGCCCGGCATGTCCTCGTAGGACCAGGCAAATGAATCGCTATACTCCCTCAAAATCTTGATTAGCTCCTCTTCAACCTGAGGAGGGAGATTAGTAGAACTAATTATGAGCCTGGGATCCTCTTTAGTTCCAAGGTTAATCTCTTTCGTGGGTTCATCCACTACCGACGACGGTTCATCAAATCTCTTCAAACCCTGCGTGTACAAATTGGCAGTGTCATCCACGTCGCTATCCTCATCATCGATAGGATCCTTCTCATCTATGATTTCATAAACACCTAATCCATCATCGCTCCACACCCCGTCTAGCTCTTCATCACCCTCCAAGGCAATTGTTGTCTCTACAAACTCAGGACACTTTAGGAGGGCATGGCAACGCTTAGCAAGATCTTAGAGGAACCTATCAGGAATGGTTTTAGCATGACGCATCATTGGGTGCGTAGCAAGTGTGGAAGGGCAGGATACACTAGAACAAGACCCTGACTCACTGGACTCAACCAACTCTACTTCTCTAAGCTCAACAAGTCCTACATCTAACCTAGAAGATAGAAAATCTACAGGAAAGGAAACATGGGTCTCGTGTCCCTGGGAAGGATGTGGACAACACATAGCATAATCCTCCATTGAAATCTCTATTTTAAAATTGACATTTTTTTGGAGATCGGAGGAAATCATACAGCAAGACGGACTAGAAGAGGAAGGAGGAGGAGGAAGCTGGAGGGGAAAGAGAGATGGGAAAAGAACATTAAAGAATGGATCGGATGATGAAAACCACATCTGAGAGAGATCAGAGGAGAGAATAAACATGGTTGAGAGATCAATAGGTGGGCATTGCCCACATGCACAAGGCACAAACAAAATGTCGAATGGCTTTTCCGTTTAGAATGGATCGACCATAATTGGAGGCAGTGGCGGAGCCAGGGGGGCAAGAGGATTTATTTATATTTGCCCCCAGGCCCCATCGTATTTTGGGTTTTTTTTGGTGTATTAAATTTGCATGGAAGAAGGAGGTTTTAGGTGTGAGTTGTTGAGATGGAAGGAGGCGTGTGATTTTTTGGTAAATATATTCATTTAGTGGGCTAGAAGTTAAAAGGAGGGGTGGGGTGTATTATACCCCCACCACATCTTAAACTAATACGTTAATACCCTAAAAACATGAAAATCCTTCTCATGTTCTGCCGTTCTGTTATGCACACTTGAACACGTGAAAAGTGAAAACGCAGCAGCGGCACGCCGGCAGTGATTCTCTCTCTGCGTGACTACGTCTTGCTTGAAGGAAGGGATAGAAAGAGAGAGATTGAAAAAGAAATAAGAAGCAAGAGAGAAAGATGAAGAGAAGGAGCTTGATCTTGTGAGTCCTATTTTTGTTGTTGTTTGTTCTCATGAACCTGAAGTTTTTGATTTGAGGATTTATTCTGTGTAAGGTAATCCCGTATTCATCTACTCTCTTATTTGTATTCCTCACGATTTGGGTACATCTTGAGAGATGAAATGTATACTACTATTTTTCATAGTATAGTGTTGTCGGTTTGTCCCATGATTTTTCCCCTCCATGTCGTGGGGGTTTTTTGACGCTAAAAATCTAGTTCATTTTGTGTGTGATTGTTCTGGTGTTGGTTTGGTGATTTTTTGACTCTGGTACTTGCATATAGATGGCATAAAAATTATTGTGGTTGTGCAGGGACGCCAAAAAGTGTACGGATAAATTTATTTCCGTGTTGATTCTTCGAGTACACATGTTTTATGCTTAGATTTATTTTTTTAACTCCCCAACAAGTAGAACCATAAAAAAGTATTGCAGCTGCTTGTTGAAAAATGTTGTCTGTAGCTGTGCAGGTTTGATTCGCATAAATAAAAAAAGTCTATCGAGCTGTGCACAGAAATAAAAAAGGCTATCGGGTATTTCATTGGGGACTATTTTTCTACCCACTTGATCAATAGATGAATGATAATTTAGTGACATATATTGAGAAAGAGATATTCGAGAGCATTGATAATGAGGTAATAAATATCTTCTACTTGAATGAAAATGAATGAATTTTATTATATTAATTTTATTTTACCCCCCCTTTCAAATATTCCTAGCTCCGCCACTGATTGGAGGTGAATTGATGTGACACAACCTCGGACTTAGTCAAACAAGCACTTTAAGCATCCAAATGGGCCTTAACGGGCCGCCGCTCTCTCGTTGCACTCGGTTCCCGAAGTGACTATGTGATACCAAGAGTGACTTATGGGAATGGGCCCTTGCTGGTAGAGGGCCAGCAAGGCCAAGAATTGACTCCCCAAGGTAGATTGCCCAATTCAATTGGGGCCGACAAAGTGCACGCGGGCACCGGTTCACAATAACCCACGGCGATCACTCTAAGTCATGGACTTGAGGATCGGGCGCTCCTCACGAATTCAGCGATGCATGATTCAAATATTGGTAGAGCTACACTAAGTGAGCAAGGAAGAGACACTTACTCGACCGGTTTGAAGAAACCGGTCCCGGTCGGAGACGAGGGCGAGCGGGGAGGCGGTGGTTCCCCACACGCCGCGGCGGTGTCGCTTGAACGGCCCGAACCACTTACAAAACTACTCCTCACGCAGGAGGGGGTTCTTGGGGTGGGGATTAAGGTGTTACAATCAAAACTACCACCACGCTGGGTGGGGCCTTCAGCCGGCCAAGCGGGGTGGGGAAAATAAGGTAAAGAATGTCGGTTGAGTGTGGATGCCGAATCTGCCGATTATCTGCGAATAGGGACAGTGGGGCGGTGTAATGACCGTAGATCCTTCTCACGAATTTTGCCGATAGCGAGACTGGCGGCAAAAGCTTCGTAACAGGTACAGGAACGCTTCAGATTTTTGTGAATTTCTTCTGAGACCGTGGCTGACCGGAACAGAGGTTGGAACAGGACATGAGGTTTTCTGATCCACAGTTGCAGACTTCTGGCAGCAGGTTGCAGAGGACGCCACGCACTCTCCCGAACTCCGATCAGCACGAAACCAGAGGTGACGTCTTCGTGGTCAAAGTAGTTTTCAGCCGAAGGTAACGGGGCTGCAATCAGAGGTCGAGGGCTGTCGGTGTACCCTAAAGAGTTGGCACTGGTCGGAGTAGACAGCAGGAGACAGAACTGGAGAGCTCGGGGGAGAAAATTCGTAACTCCTTCCTCCGGCAGCCGAATGAGGTTCTGTTTCTTGATCTTGGAAGAAGACTAGCAGAGGAAGAACTTTGATGAAGGGGCTTCAGCCTGAATCCGCTAGGGTTCGTCGTGGCAGAGTGATCTCTCAGGTTCTGATGCTTGGCAGGGAGGGTTCCGCGCAGTCGTGGGAGAATGGAGTTCCTGGACAGCCCCGAGCTCCGATGAAGACAAAACCACTTTGGTGTCGAAGAGGACAGGCAGACGCTTCCATGGATGTATCTTGGGCCTTCAGAATCGCCCGGAGGAAGCCGTGGTCACCTCTGCAAGTCGGTACTCTTCTTCTGATCTGCAACTGAAACTGTAGGTTGAAGATGACGGGGGGGAATGGGGTATGTGGGAGGGGAAATGGGGGTGGATGAGTGTAGGAGTGACCCCTGGTTGTAAGGGGGTCTTGGAGGGGGTGTTCCAAGGTGTGTATGATGGAGAATTGGGTCTAGAAGGTGGTGTTTGCAGTGGGTGAGAGGGGAGCTACGAATTTGGGATGGGTGGGGAAGAGAGAAGGAGAGATCTTTCTCCAAAATTTGAAAATGGACTAATGTGGTTAGTGGGGCTTTGGGAATGGGAAGAGTTGTGTTGGGGAAGGGAATGGGTGCTTGGGGTAGTGGGAAGGGTGCTTGGGGAAGTGGGTGGGGTAGTTGGGGGTTGGGAGGTGGAGCTAGGATTGGTGGAAGCTCCCTTGGGACTAGGGGGTGGAGTAATGGTGGCTTGGGGAAGTGGAGGGTCTTAAATGAGGTGGGTAGCTAGTGGAGGTGGTTGGGGAAGGGAGGAGAGAGAAGCAAATTCGGAATTGGGTGTTGAGGAGAGAGAAAATGGAGTGAAAAAGAGAGATTAAGAGAGGGAAGGGTGGGGAATCTCTCCCCTAGGGCATCTCACCCAAGAAATGTTGGAATCACTCCACTAAACTAAGCTTTGGACTCTCAAATGGCATTTTTCATTGATTGATTCATTGATTGATTAAGTTCAAATGGAGGAAATGGGGTCCTATATATAGGAAACCCACATTTCTACAAAAGACCCTGACAAAAGCCTCATTGACAAATAACCGAAGGGGTAGGAGAGCTCATTGGGCCAAGCCCAAAGAAATGGGCCCAATTAGCACATTACACAATCTAATGACACTCAAACATAGGAAAATAAATGCTAGACCTAGGGAAATGACTCAAATAAAATGAAAATTACATCAATGACTCAAATAAAAATTACATAGGACTCAAAATTAAATGACTAGACCATGCCTGATGAAATAGGAGGTGATGTTCTCATCATACTCCTGGGGTGCAAAGAACTCGACTCCGTCGAGTATGAGTCCACCGGGGGGAGAAGAGGTCCTCCGACGCAACTCCGAGCAAGCTTCAACCTCCAAACTCAACCTCACGTTCGCAACCAGGGGACGACGCTTCAACTCCTCAAGGTGGCTTGGACACACCCTCTTGCCGATGATAGTACCTTGCTTGCCCAGTATTGCCTCCGTGTGCACACGTCGGGCTCTCAAGTTGTTATGTGGAAGCTCTCTGAGGGTGTCGCTCACAAAGATGGGGGTAGGCTCAAGGTGCTCACTAGGATCTACCGCGGTGCCCTTAGAGGGTGCTAGATCCGTTACATGAAAAGTGAGGTATATCCCAAAATCCCATGAGTAAATCCAACCCATAAGCCAGGTTGCCAAAGCCACTTGGAACATGGAAGGTCCAAGTCCTCGTGCCCTCGATTTGGAGGTGGCCCTAAGGTAGAGCCATTCCAAAACCACCATCATGAGGTTGCCTTCTTGGAATTCGAAGTGCCACTCGTGAGTTTTTGCCCGCTTATTACGACCCTCACCGCCCATTGCTAGATGCTTGCTTGAATGAGTATGCCTTGAGCTACGGTGCGGTGTGGGTGGGAAGTGTGTGGTATGCAAAGGGGGACCGGGGCAACCAAAAGTAGACCTATCATGTAATGATGCAGTGTAGACTTCGGTCAACCTAGGTGGGCCGGGGCACCCGTAGGTGGCCCTATCATGCAAAGTGGTGATAAATATCGGGGGACCCGGACATCCGTAGATGCCTTTGACATGTGTATGACTAATGTGAAGTGAGGGAGGACCGGGGCATCCATATGTGTCCCTTTCATGTATGGGTGTGATGAGTGCCGGGGGACCCGGACATCCGTGAATGCTCTTATCATGTTTAAGACTTATGATGAATGACGGTGGCCCATTACATCCGAATATGGAACTCTCATGCTTAAGACTCATGATGAATGGAGGTGGACCATTACATCCAAAAATGGTCCATTCATGCTTCCTACTTGACATGTGGGTGTTGTGAATGAATGGACCCGTCTTATGAATCATGCCAAGTGATGTGTTATGCCAAGACTTATGCATTCCTTTCCCAAAGATGACTTCCATGTGTATGGGTGTGGGATGGCCTTTGAACTTCCATGTGAAAGGGTCAAAAGGATCTAGGAAGGTGGGCATTATGGAGAGGGGGTCTTCTTTGCTTCCTAGGCATATGTTGTCTATGGTGATGGTTCCCTTTGTGTGGCCCAAGTCTTGGAAGAGGTGTTCTTGGTCCAACATGGTTGGTTGGGGTAGGGAAAGGGGAGTTGTGGGTAAGGTGGGTGTATTACATGGGTACCTAGACTCCCATTGGAAGGGATCAAAGGGGTCATGGACTGGGCTTCCTAGAGGAAGGAACTCTATGTCCACATGGTCCACGCATGGTGGGTCATCCTTCCCCAAGGTAACTGGACCAAGATCTTTAGTGGGCCAATCGGTCAAGGTACTTGGGATCTTAATGGTAGTGGAGTGGACCATGATGGGTTCTTCATCCATGGGGAGAATGAGAAGGAGGTCACTAGTGTAGCAACCAATGGTGTAGACTGAGGTGATAGAACCAACACATGGGTGGATGAGACTAAGTCTTCTTGGGTGGGCCTCTCCTATGGTCAAAAAGCAAGTCAACTTTAGTTGCCATTCTAAACCCTTGATGAGATCATCCCAACTATTTACCTCATAGTAGGATTGGAATGTGGTGTGATAGGAGTTAATGGGTGCTAATTGGAAAGGATGCTCCATGGTTGGGTTTTGAAAGTACAAGGTATGAGGGATGGGATTTTGCTTGAGCCATTTGATGATGAGTTCTCCTAGGGTCACCACCTTTTGCATGAGATTGAGTGGTTTGGGGAGGTATGTGTTTGTTTGGACGGGGATGAGTTGATGTCCTTCTTCCTTATTGATAGGAGTATGAATTTCCTTGAATGTGGGGAAGGGATTTGGATTGGTGTCCAATCTCGGGGATTTGGTCTTGTGGGCCTGGTTTTCCTCATGTTCACTCATGACCTTGTTCATTCTTCGAAGTGGGTTGAGAGGGCATGGTGGCCGGGTATGGGGCCCCGGTGGGTGAGGGAACAAAAGGTTGTTGAAACCATAGGCTCCCGGGAGATGTGGGGGATGAAGTAGGCAAGACCAACGCAATGGGTGGAAGGTGGTATTCCGTTCATCAAGCCATTGTTTCCCTAGGATTATGCAAGGGCCTTCCAAAGTTCCAATTTGACACCAAGCTCCATCAAAGTATTTGGTCTCTCCAAACCTTTTATGGAATTCAATGAAGACTAGGTCTCCATTATGCACAATTTGTCCGGTCGTAGAGAGGGTGGCTACAATGTCGGGGGATACCCAATTATCTTCTACCATGTAGATGAAGTCAATTTCTGTGGGGCTCCCATTAGGTAGGTATGCTTGGGATATGATGGGAATTGGGGCTTTTTGGTCTGTAGACTCAATGACAATGGGAGGTGGATAATGCATGGAACGATCCGATGAGAACTCTAGTGCAAGCGTGCCCATGGACTTGACTTGATAGAGACAAGTCAATGACTTGCTCTGATACCACTTGATGTGACACAACCTCGGACTTAGTCAAACAAGCACTTTAAGCATCCAAATGGGCCTTAACGGGCCGCCGCTCTCTCGTTGCACTCGGTTCCCGAAGTGACTATGTGATACCAAGAGTGACTTATGGGAATGGGCCCTTGCTGGTAGAGGGCCAGCAAGGCCAAGAATTGACTCCCCAAGGTAGATTGCCCAATTCAATTGGGGCCGACAAAGTGCACGCGGGCACCGGTTCACAATAACCCACGGCGATCACTCTAAGTCATGGACTTGAGGATCGGGCGCTCCTCACGAATTCAGCGATGCATGATTCAAATATTGGTAGAGCTACACTAAGTGAGCAAGGAAGAGACACTTACTCGACCGGTTTGAAGAAACCGGTCCCGGTCGGAGACGAGGGCGAGCGGGGAGGCGGTGGTTCCCCACACGCCGCGGCGGTGTCGCTTGAACGGCCCGAACCACTTACAAAACTACTCCTCACGCAGGAGGGGGTTCTTGGGGTGGGGATTAAGGTGTTACAATCAAAACTACCACCACGTTGGGTGGGGCCTTCAGCCGGCCAAGCGGGGTGGGGAAAATAAGGTAAAGAATGTCGGTTGAGTGTGGATGCCGAATCTGCCGATTATCTGCGAATAGGGACAGTGGGGCGGTGTAATGACCGTAGATCCTTCTCACGAATTTTGCCGATAGCGAGACTGGCGGCAAAAGCTTCGTAACAGGACAGGAACGCTTCAGATTTTTGTGAATTTCTTCTGAGACCGTGGCTGACCGGAACAGAGGTTGGAACAGGACATGAGGTTTTCTGATCCACAGTTGCAGACTTCTGGCAGCAGGTTGCAGAGGACGCCACGCACTCTCCCGAACTCCGATCAGCACGAAACCAGAGGTGACGTCTTCGTGGTCAAAGTAGTTTTCAGCCGAAGGTAACGGGGCTGCAATCAGAGGTCGAGGGCTGTCGGTGTACCCTAAAGAGTTGGCACTGGTCGGAGTAGACAGCAGGAGACAGAACTGGAGAGCTCGGGGGAGAAAATTCGTAACTCCTTCCTCCGGCAGCCGAATGAGGTTCTGTTTCTTGATCTTGGAAGAAGACTAGCAGAGGAAGAACTTTGATGAAGGGGCTTCAGCCTGAATCCGCTAGGGTTCGTCGTGGCAGAGTGATCTCTCAGGTTCTGATGCTTGGCAGGGAGGGTTCCGCGCAGTCGTGGGAGAATGGAGTTCCTGGACAGCCCCGAGCTCCGATGAAGACAAAACCACTTTGGTGTCGAAGAGGACAGGCAGACGCTTCCATGGATGTATCTTGGGCCTTCAGAATCGCCCGGAGGAAGCCGTGGTCACCTCTGCAAGTCGGTACTCTTCTTCTGATCTGCAACTGAAACTGTAGGTTGAAGATGACGGGGGGGAATGGGGTATGTGGGAGGGGAAATGGGGGTGGATGAGTGTAGGAGTGACCCCTGGTTGTAAGGGGGTCTTGGAGGGGGTGTTCCAAGGTGTGTATGATGGAGAATTGGGTCTAGAAGGTGGTGTTTGCAGTGGGTGAGAGGGGAGCTACGAATTTGGGATGGGTGGGGAAGAGAGAAGGAGAGATCTTTCTCCAAAATTTGAAAATGGACTAATGTGGTTAGTGGGGCTTTGGGAATGGGAAGAGTTGTGTTGGGGAAGGGAATGGGTGCTTGGGGTAGTGGGAAGGGTGCTTGGGGAAGTGGGTGGGGTAGTTGGGGGTTGGGAGGTGGAGCTAGGATTGGTGGAAGCTCCCTTGGGACTAGGGGGTGGAGTAATGGTGGCTTGGGGAAGTGGAGGGTCTTAAATGAGGTGGGTAGCTAGTGGAGGTGGTTGGGGAAGGGAGGAGAGAGAAGCAAATTCGGAATTGGGTGTTGAGGAGAGAGAAAATGGAGTGAAAAAGAGAGATTAAGAGAGGGAAGGGTGGGGAATCTCTCCCCTAGGGCATCTCACCCAAGAAATGTTGGAATCACTCCACTAAACTAAGCTTTGGACTCTCAAATGGCATTTTTCATTGATTGATTCATTGATTGATTAAGTTCAAATGGAGGAAATGGGGTCCTATATATAGGAAACCCACATTTCTACAAAAGACCCTGACAAAAGCCTCATTGACAAATAACCGAAGGGGTAGGAGAGCTCATTGGGCCAAGCCCAAAGAAATGGGCCCAATTAGCACATTACACAATCTAATGACACTCAAACATAGGAAAATAAATGCTAGACCTAGGGAAATGACTCAAATAAAATGAAAATTACATCAATGACTCAAATAAAAATTACATAGGACTCAAAATTAAATGACTAGACCATGCCTGATGAAATAGGAGGTGATGTTCTCATCATGAATGGGGAATGGATTCAAGTTCTTGAAAAAGGGAGGCAAGGCGGGAAGGATACCAAGAAAAAGTAATGAGGGAGCTCCCCTCTTCACAAGCTGCGTCTCCGATTTCTTCAGACAAACTTCTTCTTCAGAAAACATCTTCTCAAAACCATTACAAAAATCATGCATATCACCCACCAGCCCTTTCAGCGGCAGCGGCGGGTAAGCAACAGCACAAGCGGCATCACTTTTCACATTTGAACGGGGCGGCCTCATCAGGATACCTGGCTGCAACGGGCCCTTCACAAAATGCTGACGGTAATCCCACGTCAGTGGCCCAGAGTCTCCCAGAATTAACAATGCTGACTCTCGGTAGCCGAGGCCTCTTCTGCTCATCTTTCTGCCCCATGGGATGGGCGTAGTCCGCCCCTGCAACTGGGCTCCGAGACCCATGCCTGGCTGGTAACCTAACTTCAGAATCATGTTACAGCCCTTAGAATCTCGTATCTTGGACTTGGCTTTAACATTGATAGGTATAGTGGCGGGCTTGCATGACGCATATGCCTATGGAAAATCCAAGTCCATAACAAAAAGAACTGGCCTATTGCTCGGCCAGAGAGTTGGCAAAATCTTATCAGAAATGGCTTCGACTGTTTGTACCGTAGAAACACTCTTTACCTTGACCACCCGCCCCTGAAATGGGAATTTGAGGCCCTGGTTGTTAGGGTCCTAGACCCAGATTCAGGGGGGGGGGGGGTGAATGAATCCCCCTATAAAAAATGCCCAATAAAAACTATACTGGACACTACTGCGGAATTATAAACTAATTAAGCTCTACAGAAAAAATCAATGGTGCTCTTGATCAAATAGATGGGCTGCTAGAGCGTAGACTCCTAAGTGATGGGAATCTACACTGGGCACTAACTTTTATTTTTATATTTGTGTCCTTTTAGTTTACATTTATATCCTTGGGAAATAGGTTTACAATTATAAGGCTTTATAAGCAAATTTGTCATTCCTTAGGACTCTTTGGGTTTTTGTGCAAAAGTCCAGTAGGACCAGCAAGGGGCCCCCATCTCCTTTCCTATTGGTCCACCTAAGTCTTAGGGCCCATGTGGGGTCAGTCAAAGGTCCAAGGTGGGCTTCTAGATAGCTTGACCATTCAAGGGGACAATTGGATTAAAAAGTCCAATATTCCAACCCTTAAAGTCCAAGATGCTTCCCCCTTATAATATAGTTTATCCCATGTTGTATTTTTTATTTTTTTTTGTCATTTGACCACATGGGGAAGAAAATCCCCTCTCTCCCACGAAATTCCTAGCCCCCTACCCCTTGCCATTCTCTATATAAGCCCATGTATAGTGTCATTAGAGAAATTAATGAAGAATTAAGTATTTTTGCCAAGAGCAAGCCCAAGGGCACCCCTTGTCTCTCCCCCTCTCCCCCTTTGCAGATGGATTTCTGCTGAATCTTAGGTGTGAAGCCCTCTCCTACATTCTCCTTAGCCCCTCTGAGTTCTTCTCTGCCGCCGCCGTTCGAGCCGCCATCGTGCCGCCACCGCCACTCATCGGAGTTCTATCTCCATCAGGACAGAACCTCACCTACGAAATTTTATCTTTTTATGGTTGTCTGTTCGAGCCCTAATTTTGAGAGTTTGTTCTGTCCATCTCTCTTAACCTCTAGTTCAAATTTTGTGTCATTTGGAAGTCATTAGATATTTTCCCCATATTTTTGTTTGTCCTCTCAGTAATTTGCCATTTTGCAGATCTACGGGACAGAGTCACTTTGTCACATTTTCCCCACCCCTTACAAATTTTCCAAACATTCCACAAAATTACTCAGTGTTCCACACATATATCCCCTTCCACCATAATTTTTGTGTAGTCTAGAAAATTCATTTGACCGTCGGTCAAAGGTCAGTTTCAGGCAGATCCCTTGCTGCTCTGTGTGTCTGTCAGTCCAAGTCAGAAACAAAAATAGTGTTACAGTCATATTCATTTTCAATCCGTTCGGTGGATGGAGCTGTCAAAAGTATATCTTGTAGATCTATGAGTGCTCTTTCCAACGGTACCAGCCACTCCTCGATCGGCCTCCGGATCTGAGCGTCATAATTCGTGTCGTCGAGGCCTGCAGATCTGTTCCCTGTGCAGGTCTGAAATTATAGCCCAAGAGAAATTCAGAAATAAATATCAAAAATCAACTTCAGGAGCAACCACTTCAGGAAGTCGTTCAGGGACGTCCCGCCATCGTCCCAGCCAAGCGGCGCCTCCAGAAGATCTTAGGAAGGTGACATTCCTTTGAAAACCGTTGCTTGTTGTCTAGTGAGTCAGCAACCGAGTTGGCGCAGCACCGAGTTGGAATAGTATCGAGTTGGACTAGAAGGCCGAGTTCGTGCCGTACGCACCTCCAGATTGCTCCCCGTCAACCCAGGGTCGGTCCTCCCGGGCCCCACTTGTAACCCTTTACCTCCCTGCGTGGAGTGGGCAATAAAAGTTATTGTTGTAATTAACTTTTACAGTTGTTACCGGGAGTTACCGTACTTGGCCGGGAACGTCTTCCCCACGCCCGGAGCGTGGAGGTACACTTGCTAACCTCCTCGTAGGCATTGCTTTACTCGTATATTTTTGTATATGCCGCTACATGAGTGATAGATTATTTAGCTTGTTATCATTTTATCACCGCTGCGAGAGTGAGAGTGAGAGTGAGTGACCGTCCTGTGACTCGACCCGAGTTAACGCGGAAAGGCCGATACCCGAGACTCACTGCTGGTTTCTCAACCGCGGACGGTCCACGTCTTCCCTCGCTAGGGATGATCGTGAGCTAGAGTCCTAGGTCGCGTGTCCGTCCCGCATCAGTTTGGTATCAGAGCACCAATTGAGTCTAGGGTAGTATTTGGTCAAAAATAAAAAAAAAAGTGTCATTTACGTCTAGTCATCATCTAAGTCAGTCTAAGGTTGCATCCGCATACCATTGTTTGGTATATAAAAAGGTGTCGCCCGACCGTTAGGTTACGCCTATCGGAGAGGTGATTCACTTGTGCGAGTGATCTTCGGATCGATTAACTCAGCCACGTACCAAATCTTGGTCGTGTCTAGGTGTGTAGTCGAGTCTCATTTCAACTTTACATTTGCATCGCATTCTAAGTCGTGTCTAGGTGCTTTCATTAGTTGGCATAACATTTTGTTTATAAAACAAAAAAAAATGGCCTTGTATATCCATTCCTAGGGGACCCAACCCCATCTTTGCAACCATGGCCGCACCCCGAGCCCTTAGTTCCGTTGAAGTGGACGCCATGTTCCAAGCCCTTATGGGACAAATGCAAGGGTTGACTACATGTATAGATGGGTTGGATACATGCTTGGATGTGTTGACCACAGCGGTAGATCGGATAGAAGGGTTGAGTCCGCGAGTGGGTGGCCTAGGCCTGCCCGAGCCTTACATCTCGGTGTCAGCACAAGGACCCCTTCTCCACGAGGAGGACAATCCTTCACCACCCGAGAGTGCTCCATTGTCACCCTCACCTTCCGATCTTATTTCGGAGCCCTCCCATTTGGAGCCACCTCAGCCCGAGCCACCTGTGTTTCTAACGGGTACGCTATATATAGCCGAGCCGATTCTTAGTTGGCTCAAGGATGGCTTGGTCCCACCTCCTTACCCATCTATGGACCCCACCTTACCTCTAGTGTCCGTCAACTCCTACCACACGACATTAGGGTCTAGTCACCATGTTGATACATTGGGTGACCTTATTCTTGGTTTAGGGGGGCAATGGAAGTTGACGCACTTATTGGCCTGAGGCTTCGACCAACCCACTAGTCGTAGCTTCACCCATCCGGCCATAGGGTCAATTATCTCCGTGTGCACCATGGGTTGTGTCACCACGGAGATTCTTCTATTCCTCCCGATGCCAGCCGAGTCCAACTTCGTTCCCTTTTAGCCAAGGGAGGAATCCTATTTTCTAGATATGGCCGTCGTCCCACCAACCACAATGTATGACGGTGATTATGAATTCTTAAATTGGGACCGAGTCATGGGGGAACCCACTTCATGGGGTCATTCCTTCTTTGACCCTTTTGACTCCTTCACTAGTGAACCTTCCGAGCTATCATATTCACTCCACTTCTTCCAAGAAGTTCACTATCCCACCCCTACCCCTCGGTCTAGTTGGCAAGCCGTACCTACGTCTAGGGGTAAAGACGAGGGTAGTTTTGGATCTCCTAGCCCTTCCCCACCCAAATCCAAAGGGCCGTTCAAGCATGACTGGGTCATACTTGAGCGTCTAGGTGTTTCCCATACCACCAACCTTCGGGTACATAAGATGCATGCATGGCACATATTCGGATGTCCTGGTCCGCCGTCACCCATGTACGGGTCGGACTAACATTAGGTTTGTTTAGGGTCCTTGTGAGTCTTTGTTTCGTTTGTTTGTCGAGTGCATTATGTGTCTGTGCATACGTTGAGTCGAGTCGGTTTTGTACGCTCGCGTTGTTAGTCCCTTTCGAGTATGAGACTTGTCGGACTATTGGGATCGATTCTACTCCACATATCGGATCTTGTCACATAAGGGCCCCGCGGTGATTCTCACTGAGTCTTTGAGCCGCCTCCCTCATTTGAGAGTGACCCCACCCCGGAGTGTCCACCTCTAGCCTCATTCCCATGGCAGCGTGTGCATATCGAATCTATACGGGATGAGCAAGTGCCGATTACTTGGAGTGGAGCGTACTCTGCGCTTCCGGGTACGATGACGGATCCGCCGGCGTCACGAGCAGCCGCACCCCTTACTCGACGGGGTCTTGTTCTTCCTACCCGGGGAGAATTGATGAGAATCTACACCGGGCACTAACTTTTATTTTTATATTTGTGTCCTTTTAGTTTGCATTTATATCCTTGCGAAATAGGTTTACAATTGTAAGGCTTTATAATCCAATTTGTCATTCCTTAGGATTCATTGGGTTTTTATGCAAAAGTCCAGTAGGACCAGCAAGGGGCCCCCATCTCCTTTCCTATTGGTGCACCTAAGTCTTAGGGCCCATGTGGGGTCAGTCAACGGTCCAAGGTGGGCTTCTAGATGGCTTGACCATTCAAGGGGACAATTGGATTAAAACGTCCAATATTCCAACCCTTAAAGTCCAAGATGCTTCCCCCTTATAATATAGTTTATCCCATGTTGTATTTTTTATTTTTTTTGGTCATTTGACCACATGGGGAAAAAAATCCCCTCTCTCCCACGAAATTCCCAGCCCCCCACCCCTTGCCATTCTCTATATAAGCCCATGTATAGTGTCATTAGAGAAATTAATGAAGAATTAAGCATTTTTACAAAGAGCAAGCCTAAGGGCACCCCTTGTCTCTCCCCCTCTCCCCCTTTGCAGATGAATTTCTGCTGAATCTTGGGTGTGAAGCCCTCTCCTACATTCTCCTTAGCCCCTCTGAGTTCTTCTCTGCCGCTGCCGTTCGAGCCGCCATCGCGCCGCCACCGCCACTCGTCGGAGTTCTATCTCCATCAGGACAGAACCTCACCTACGAAATTTTATCTTTCTTTATGGTTGTCTGTTGGAGCCCTAATTTTGAGAGTTTGTTCTGTCCATCTCTCTTAACCTCCAGTTCAAATTTTGTGTCATTTGGAAGTTATTAGGTGTTTTTTCCATATTTTTGTTTGTCCTCTCAGTAATCTGCCCTTTTACAGATCTACGGGATAGAGTCACTTTGTCACATTTTCCCCACCCCCTTACAACTTTTCAGAAAATCCCACAAAATTACTCAATGTTCCACACATATATCCCCTTCCACCATAATTTTTGTGGAGTCTAGAAAATTCATTTGACCCTCGGTGAAAGGTCAGTTTCAGGCAGATCCCTTGCTGCTCTGTGTGTCTGTCAGTCCGAGTCAGAAAGAAAAATAGTGTTACAATCATATTAATTTTCAATCCGTTCGGTGGATGGATCTGCCTAAATTATATGTTGTAGATCTATGAGTGCTCTTTCCAACGGTACCATCCACGCCTCGATCGGCCTCCGGATCTGAGCGTCATAATTCGTGTCGCCGAGGCCTGCAGATCTGTTCTTTGTGCAGGTCTGAAATTGTACCCCGGGAGAAATTCAGAAATAAATATCAAAAATCAACTTCAAGAGCCGCCACTTCAGGAAGTCGTTCAGGGACGTCCCGCCATCGTCCCAGCCAAGCGGCGCCTCCAAAAGATCTTAGGAAGGTGACGTTCCTTTGGAAACCGTTGCTTGTTGTCCAGTGAGTCAGCAACCGAGTAGGCGCAACACCGAGTTGGAATAGTATTGAGTTGGACAAGAAGGCCGAGTTCGTGCCGTACGCACCTCCCGATTGCTGCCCGTCAACCCAGGGTCGGTCCTCCCAGGCCCCACTTGTAGCCCTTTACCTCCCTGCCTGGAGTGGGTAATAAAAGTTATTGTTGTAATTAACTTTTACCGTTGTTACCGGGAGTTACCGTACTTGGCCGAGAACGTCTTCCCCACGCCCCGAGCGTGGAGGTACACTCGCTACCCTCCTCCTAGGCATTGCTTTACTCGTATATTTTTGTATATGCCGCTACATGAGTGATAGATTATCTAGCTTGGCATCATTTTATCACCGTTGTGAGAGCGAGAGTGAGTGACCGTCCCGTGACTCGACCCGAGTTAACGCGGAAAGGTCAATATCCGAGACTCACTGCCAGTTTCTCAACCGCGCACGGTCCACGTCTTCCCTCGCTAGGGACGATCGCGAGCTAGAGTCCCAGGTCGCGTGTCCGTCCCGCATCACTAAGCAAATCTTTGCTGTTGACAGAGCCCAATCAAGCATGCGTATACACAACATCCATTAAGTTAGAATCGTAGTCAAGAATGTACTTGAGCATTCATCTACTGTAAGAGGAGACTATCAGGTATGCAATTAGAGCAATAACCTAGGCATGCATCTAGCATATCAGAGTGAACAATCAAACCACAATAGACAAGGAATTTTAAATGGTTCAGTTTGCTACCCGCAGACCAACGTCCATCCCCCACTCAAATCAGAGTGAGGCTTCCCGCTGATACACAGCTTAAACTGCTGGGCATTACGACTTGCCTACAACCGCTGAGCAACATAGCTTGCTTCCGTTTAGCAATCACAACTTGCTATCCAGAGGAATCAATCCTCTGCACCGCTGAGCAACACAGCTTTTTGTCCAGAGGAAACAATCCTCTACAACATTGACACATAGCTTGAAACAAAGGTTTAAAAGGAAAAACAAGTATGAGAAAATTCAGCTACGAAAAGCTGAAGATAAAGCACAAGAATGTAGCTCTCGTAGGAGCAACTTGGTCTGGATCTGATCCAGAAACCAACAGAGAGCAGATCTACAATTTGCTTTAGCCGCTTCGCTATCACTTCTCTCTTCTCTCTCTAGCTCTGTCTTTCTCAGCACTCTCACACCACTGCATTCTGTCTTTTTTCTTCTCTCTGTCGGCACTTCTTCTTGCTCTCTGGTTCTTCTCTCTTTTTCTCTCTTCTCTACTCTCTGAATTCTCTTCTTCTTGTCTTCACATCTGCAACACTTTTTCTCACAATCTGGACGCAGAAGAGGGATCTCTATATATCTTCAGCCTGGGACCCACGAGCTCACGCATTGGGCGTGTGGAGGGAATACTCCCGCCAAGAGATTGCAGAAAGCTCTCAGCCACGTGTCAGGTGCGAATCGGACAACGATCCTCGTGGCATAAGGTCCATTGATTGCATCCCTTGGATCATGTGCCATTAATTGCTTCTGTTATCCTCCACGAGTTCACGTGCGTCCTTCATCCTGTCAGTTAGAAGTAATTAGTCATATGGTATAGAACGAAGTTTGCACTGACTTAATATGGCATGAGGCAAAGGATGCACCGAGCGAGCTTATGCATAAGGCAAACAATGCACCGACCTATATATGCGCATGAGACAAAAGATGCTCAGACCTTTATATGCATATGAACAGTGGTATGCACGGACATGATTAACACCAATGCAAACTAGCACCGACCCTCATACGCTAGCAGGGAAACATGCACCGAGGCAAGGACTTATTATGTCTAATGCAAAACTTGCACCGAGGCAAGGGCTTATTATGTCTAATGCAAGACTTGCCCCGAGGCAAGGAATGCACCGACCTCTTTGTGCACAGTGAGTTGCATGGACTTGGCCATGCAAAAGATGAAGTATGCACAGACCTTCAGTGTGCATAAGGAAGATGTGCACCGACTCTAAAACGTGCATCGACCTTCATTACTGTGCTACAGTGAAGTGCACGGAGTTGGCTATGCAAACGGTGAAACATGCACAAACCAATACAAGCCAGGTACACATATTGCACTCACCTCAATAGTGAAATGCACAGACCTGTACAGTACCATATACAGACCTGGGATGCATGTGCACAGACTCTAGATAGCGTATGCATAGACCCATTAAGCATTATGCACAGACCCTAACAAACTCATACCTAATGTGCACCGATGGTAATAAGGCTAACACCAAATGTGCACCGATGTTGTTCTGCCTAACGATTGATGTGCGCAGACCTTATAAGCATGTACCAGGACATGCACAGACCTTGTATGCCTTCTACAGTGACTTGCACAGACGTTATGTGCTACACACAGTGAATTGCACCGACTATGTGTGTAATCTTTACATGGAATGCACTAACCTCATAAGCCACTTGAGACGCAAAGTAAGACACACACATGCATAGACCTAGGCCACATGAGACGCATGATAAGACGGACACATGCACCGACTATATTGCACTGACCTTGCTAAGACAAGACATTGCACCGACCTTGTTTGACTCTACAGAAATCTGCACTAACTATGGTCTAACAAGAACTGCACCGACCTAATGTTTGTGCTCCCTTAGATATAGCATGAGACGCAAACTTAGATGCAGCACACGCACTGAGACGCATATGCACATGAGACGCAATATAAGATGTAGTACATTCACTGAGACACAAATGCACATGAGACGCAACAATTCATGATGCAAAGGATGCACCGACCCTAACATGTCAGGACCTTTCGTGTGCATGAGACGCAATATGAATATATGCCTTGACCTGGTATTTGCTTAGACCTGGTATGTGCTAAGACTCAAGTGTAGACACATGAAACACAATTATGATGCATATACACAAGTGTTCAGTGGAATGTCTTGTTTCAGTGTAGAGATGCAATCATTAAATCTTTCATGCAAACACATGATGACTTATAGTGTTTGCTATCATCAAAATCACAGGGGCACAATAATCTCTCCCTTTTTGATGATGGCAACACTATGAGTCACACGGAATCATGTAAATTATTCTCCCCCTTTGACTTCAGCAAAAAGAAAGTAGTTTGAGAGACATATAAGCATGCATGAAATGATTGATTTAGACTCTCCCCCTTTGACTTCATCATTAAGACATAGAAGAGCTATACTCCCCCTGGATAAATAAAGGAAATCAGCAAACACAGGGGCAGATAAGCAACCAAGCACCAGTGAAGAAAGGATTACAAGCAAACCTCCTCCAATAATCAATATGACACCACATACTCTCTCCTTTTGACAATCAGCTAAAATGGAAGAACACCATTGATATAGATAAAATGGACTGAAATTGATAGACAGATCGAATAAGAGAAACCTTCTCCCCTTGAAAATGTGATGTATGGAAGTGGGAATTCAGGCAAATGATCTGCAAACTTCGCAGGGACAGTCAAGAGGGAATATCAGAGGTAAGTCTGATACCAAGATTGGAGAAGATCAGTAGATTGATACCAAGATCATCAAAAACACAAGATGAGCCACAGATAATTTCTAGTCATACTCAAGAAACATCAGGGTCACTGACTACTATCAAATTGAATTCCATCAACAAGATATTGACTGAATTGCCAATGAATAGATGAGATAGAAAGATTTTCAGTAGGGTACCAAATACATAAATCTTGATAAGCGAATTTTAGACTCTTCTATTATAAGAAATTATGAATGAGTCTAAACTAATCAACATGATTTAAGAATGATGTATACAAAGTTTATCAAGAAAATTAAATACTCATATCTGAAACACCTTTTAATAGAAATAAACCAAATGCACATATGACATTCATGTTTAACCTCCTTCTATCTTACTCATTCAAAATCAATGACTCCTTTGGGAGTTACACAAGATAGTATTGAGATTAAACACATATGAATGTATCTGAACATATCTTTAATCTTTTTCAGAATTTTTCTTTTGTTCAACAACATTATTTTTCCTGAGCAAGTCTGGTTAAAATCAACACCTTTTTATGTGAGGCACAACACGTCTTAGGTGAAGTGACCCAGTTACTCAGTGTGATAACCATATTGCCTCTTAATGAGAATAGAGTTAGCAATTTGGAGTGTCTTATTACATGAGGAGACACATTGATCAGAGGCCAGAATCCTCTAGTTACTCAACACAACCATGCCATTGCTCTGCCAGATTTTTAATTATTTTTATAGCAGAAGTAACTATGGCACTTCATGACATGGGTTTACTCTATTTCTTTGATAGGGAACCCAGTTTCTCTGTGACCAAAGTCATTGCTCTGACTTTAGTTTTCTTTCAAATGTTTTTAGATTTTTTTCAGACAATGCTCAATACGTTGACATGTTTAAGAACAATACTTACCACATGTATTTTATCCAAAGGAAGCCATGTTTTTAATGTTTCATATTTCAGAAGATTTTACATGGAATTACATGAGACAATTGGTTAAGATTTATTAAAATGATGATTCAGATATTTTCAAGTCTTTTACATCCAAACTTAATGAATACATTAGACTTAAATCAATTTGATTCATCAGACATTCTTAAACCAATATAATAGAAGATTCTTCTTTTTAAAATATGTCTGATTTATGATTAGGGTACTCAGATTGAAATATTTCCAATTTCAAATGGATCAACATTGGCAGTGCAGCCAATCAATAGAAGCAACAAGAAATTTCATATAGAGAAATGTCTAGGACAATTACAAGCATGCATATGAAGTGAAAGAATTGGAACACATGCTTATGCATCAACCAAATTTTCAGGAGGCAGTGAGTTTACAAGGATGCAGCGAGAGATATACACTATAGTAATTCAGATTAGAAATAATAGCTGAGTCTGGAGTACAGACAGATCAGCTTGACAGTAGTGACAAGAATGAGTTCAAGTGAAGCTCTCCTTCAGCAACTTAAGGAGTAGCAGATATAGATATCAGCTTCAAGAAAATTGAGAGCAACACACACAATAATAGGAGAGTGATTTGAGTGACTAGACAAGAAGGGTTCAGATTGAAAAGGACTAATGAGTCAAAAATGCTCCCCCTGTCTAGATGCAATGAGTCACTTCTTTTTGAATTTTTTAAATAAAATTGATATACAGTGTAATTCACTATATGTATGCATATGCAATGATTTTTCTAAAAGCATTACATGAATATGAACATGATTGGCATGACCATCATGCAGGGGCAACCAACCTCCCCCTGACAATATGCAATAAAATCCAGAATTCTAAATGCCACAAACGCATGAGCATTTATGCATCTACTCCCCTTGACTAAATGCATTATATGCAATGAAGACTGAACACATGGTTTTATGATCTATGCTCATGAAGTAGACATACAATTACAGCCTGAGATGGACTACAATAGACTTCATGTGCATTTCAGATTTTCAAAGAATTTTAGTTAGAGGATGCACAGATGAATTTCGTTATGCTAGAAAAGATTCAAATTGAGCAGCGCAGATGACACACAAGAATGCAAGTATGTATGCTTAACAAGTTATGCAACCATTTAAATCAGAAATTTCAGATGGCACCATTTAGATTTTTAGAAAACAACATTCAATTCACTTTTAGCTTGAAGTATGCACAATTAATTTAGCAAATGCATTTGATAATCTATGATAGACAAGTTAAACTCAGATGTGAGCATGTATGCATGAAATGTAACTGATTGAAAGAAAATTTCTAAAGTTAGAGGATCGAATCTGTCAAGTGCAAAGATGGGGTTTTACCAAACTTGGGTGTCTTGGCTTATACAACCCCTTTATTCCTCTCCAAGGCACACCTGCAAATTAGCAAACAACTTTGAACTAACAAATACCCAAGAAGTCTTGGGTCCTGCAGAGTTAGTGGCACCTTTGACAAGCGTTTTCAACATTTTCTTAGCTAGATAATCATCAAACTCCATCAAAAAATAATCGGCCATAGAGTGTCCAAATTTTCCATAATATCTACAAGAGACAACAAACTTTTTGGTCTTTTTATGCGCATCAACATACGTATGAAATCTATGTGCATGAGCATGAAACTTTCTGTTGTTTACATGACCGTTTTGTCTCTTATTGTCGGTTAGCCAACAATTTGCAGATTTATGACCTCGCTTACCACAATTGAGACATGGAGAATTTATTCCTTTAAGGCTCCTATCAAAAGCATATCTTTTTCCAGGAGATTTAGTAGATGTGGAATTAAATGTGTTTCCCTGAACATGCCAGTAGTCCTTGACTGTCTGGCTAGGCTTTCCATATTCGAAGCACCTGATGTGCTTTCCTCTAGAACCAGTATTATTCCTACGTGACCCTAACCAGCATTCAATAGCCTTGTGACCCAGCTTGTTACAATTGAAAAATATGATGTGCTGGTTTGAAGCAGATTTGTTTCTACTAAGACCATGATGATTTACAGAGAATTTAGCATGCATCCTATCATCTTGTTTCATGACAAAGCATTCGTTCATGAAATGACCATACCTACCATAGTAATGGCACGAAGCATCTGATTTCCTAGTAGCATGTTTCTATCGGATGAATTCTCAGCATTATTCTAAAATTCTGATTCTCCTTTTTATGTGCATGTTTGTGTGTGTTCGCGTTGTTTACAGAATGCACACTATTGATATTGGTTTGAGTAGGCTTCTTCTGCAGGTGGTCAACCCTTTTAATCCTTTTAGTTAGTTTCTGGCTTTTCTCAGCATTTTGCTTCTGACTCCTTTGAGTAGCATATTGGAACACAGGTGGGTTCGGTGAGCTGTGAGAACCTGGTGGGGACACCCAAGCAGTTGAGCGGCGCGACACGCTGAGCGACCGGTACCGCACACGGAGCACGACTCGAGCCACCTCAGCATCCATCTGGCTCGGAGACAGCCTGGAGACTCCCCCTTGAGTCCCGGCATTTATCATATTTAGTTAGACTTTATTTGTGTTTAATGTGTGTTTACTTCATTTTATTCGGTATGTAATTTTGATTGTAAGAGGGGCTTATTTGTAAAATGGGACCCCTGGGCCCCACGGGACCCCCAGGCCCCCTCCCATTGATCCACCTCAGTCCTAGGGCCCCATGTGGGGTCGGTCAACCATTCAAATGGTGGCTTCTAGAAGGGTGGGCCAAATGGGGGACATTGGACCAAGAAGGTCAACAATTCCAACCCATCCCCACCTACCATGTCCCCCCTTGCCATTCTAGTCAATAGGCCCCCCCCCCTTTATTTTTTTAATTTATTTTTTTTGTGGATGGTCACATGCAATCCCAGCCCTCCATCTCCCATCCCTACATCCAACGGTTGAGGATGGATTAGATATGTAACCTATATAAGCTTGTATTTTTCCATTTTGATGAATTAATGCCATTTGAACTTGGAAATTCCTTGGAGCAGCCCTTGGGCGCACCCCTCCTCTCTCCTTCCTCTCCCCCTTGCAGATGTGAAGGCTGCCTTTTGGAGGTGTGACTCCTCCTCTATCGATTCCGGTCATCATCGCCGCCGCCACGAGCCGCCACCGCACCGCCATCGCAACCGTCGGAGTTCTGCCATCTGCCCGTAGCTGCCACTTCCACGAATTGCTGCTATCAGCCACGAGCTCAGATCGATTTGGGATTTTGAGGGAATGTTCTAGAGGTGTTCCCCATGTCCTACAAAAAGTGGTGGGTCATAAATCCTCCATTTGCTAATTTCCCATTTTCTTTCAAGTTCCAACTTTTAGCTCTGCCAGTTTCAGATATGATTTTCCACTTTTCCTGAGTTTCGCCTGTTCCGACCCATTTGTGATTTTTTCTAGGGCTCCCAATTTTACTGGGAGTTCTGTCCACCCACCCCTCCTTCCACGAATGTTCCTAATTTTTGATCTACCCTCCACCTATTTTTCAAAATTCATTTTCAGAGCTAGCTACAGTGCTGTCCACCTATTCCCAGATCCGACCTCTTCCCAGTGCAAAAATCATATCAATTCGTAGCCACCTCCAATCAGTCCAAAAAAAATATTTCCATCGTCCTTGTTCAAAATCCTATAACGTTTGTGAAGAGCTCAAGAGCTGAATCGGCCATCAACCTCGCGGTCAACGGCAGTTCTCAGACAGCTCACCTGCAGATCTGAGGTTTCGGGTACTGTATAACAGGAACTTGAAAATTTAATAAAGTTTAGATCCGACCAGATCCAGCAGTTCTATCTGAGTCTATATTGAAGGATTTGAAGAGAGCTTTCCAACGATAGCTCATGCGTCCCGATCCGATGTCGGGGATTGATCGCAGCGGCCGTTTTCGCCAGAGCGTGCGCCGGAAAGTAGAACCGGAAATCTGTGGGCTATTAGTTCAAGAGTTGGGAATCGAGGTCGATCGACCCCCGATCGGTGTTTCCGGCCGACCGCCATCCGTGGAGGCACGCCACCAGGGGTCCCCACCACAGTGGGTCCCACCCCTGCAGATCCGGAGGATAGCGTCGTCCGTGGGCCCCACGGACCCGTAGAATCCGCCGTTCGGAAAGCACGAAAACGTGGAGTTCGGCACCGCCAGACGACATCAAGATGCTGCCCGTCAACCCGATTTGCGTGATTCCCGGGCCCCACATGTGACCTTTTACCTCCTTGCGTGGAGTGGGTCAAATCATTGTACGGCTGTAACATTGTTTAACTGGGAATCCGTAATTCGGCCGGTGTTGTCTTCGCCACGCCGGGTGCGTGGAGGTATGGTCTTAACTTCTTGGCATTTGCTTGCTAGTTTAGTATATGGTCATATGCCACTGCGAGAGTGTAGGATTCTAGCCCGTGTGTCCATGTCACCGCTGTGAGTGTGAGAGTGACCCGTCCCGCGACTCTATCTGAGTCCGGAAGTGAGTCCGACTACCTTGAACTCTGCTAGTTCCTTAACCGCGCACAATCCACGCTTTCCCTCGCATGGGACGACGAGTGAGTTTGCACTTTTGTTAGCGATGTGTAGCCTATAGGAGCTCTTAGTGTCGAGCCGAGGTCGCTCTAGTAGTCGTGTCGTTGCTGGTCGAGTCGTGTCCGTCTCATGTAGCGTCGTCTCCTCAGTCCGTCCCGCATCAGTTTGGTATCAGAGCGAGTTGAGTCTAGGGTAGTCTTTGTATAAGTCTTTGCATGGTCTAAGTCGAGTCTAGGATCATCATTAGTTTTCAAAACAAAAAAAATGTGTTTTAAAATTATATTTCATCCCAATAATTCGGTAACTTAAAAGGTGTTGTCTGAATGCTAGGCTACGCCTATCGGGAAGGCCGCACATTTGCGGGAGTGATTTTCGGATCGATTAACTCCGCCACGTACCGGATATTAGTTTAGGTCTAGGTGCATTAGTCAGTGTTTGCATCAGTTTGTGTCTCCTAGTTCATGTGTAGTCCAATAAGAGTCAGTCGGTCTTGTCCAAGTGTCGGCATGTCCAACATGTAGTTCCCCCAATTTCCCATGGATCCCCAATCACCCGGGCAATATGGCCGTTGGTCTACCCATGGGCTTGGCAACCATCCTCTCCCCTTCCGTAGGCCCGAAGCCTCGAATTTTTATGGCTCTAATGATTCGGGCGACTACCTCAATTGGGAGGCCGCCATGGACAAATATTTTGAATGTTACACCATGTCCGATGCCATGCAAGTTAGTTTTGCCCGAGAGAGGCTTGTCCACAAAGCCACCTAGAAATGGGAGAGCATTGAGCGCATGAGGGAGGTTAGGAGGCAAAGGCCCATCGAGTCGTGGCATGAGATGAAGGGCAAACTTAGGAAGGTCTACCTACCCGGTCCAATCACCTCCAATCGACCCCACCCAATCACCTCCAACCAAGCGGGTCATAGTCGGAGGCAAGGAGACCCACCCATAGTGGAGCCTAGACCTAAGGTTAGGCCAGTTGATTACGGGCAAGTCCACCACATTACTCCTACTCCAAACCCCACCATTGCTAAACTCTTCCAAATCATTTTGGATAGAGTGGATAAGAAGTGTGCTTATATCGAGTCCCTACTTCCCCCTTGCCTACCTCCTAGCCGGGATGGAACCAAGCACGTGCCTAAGGAGGTAGCAGCCGGTAGTCCCAATCCGGTGCCATCTATGGTTCCATCCCAAGGTCCTCTCCCCATCATAGTGGATCCTCTTTCCCCACCCACGAGAGCCCCATTGCCTACACCCCTTGTCCGTCAAGAGGATAAGGGTAAGGGTCCACTTATCAGGGAGCGTAGTGGGTCACGACAGCAGTGTTATAGCTGCCAAGGGTTCGGCCACTTTGCCGGAAAGTGTCCCACTCGGACATCTCTAGCCCTAGGGGATAAAAGGGTTGGAGAAGCCTCACTCTCCGATCTTTATTCAGAGCCACCTCAGCCACAACTACCTGTGTTTCTAACGGAAAAGCTACTTATAGCCGAGCCACTCCTTAGCTGGCTTAAGAATGGCCTGGTCCCATCTCCCCTCCCATCTATGGACCCTATCCTACCTCTGGTGCCAATCAATTCATTTCACACCACTTTCCGGTCTAGTCACTATGTGGATACATTGGATGACCTTCTTAAAGGGTTAGACCGGCAATTGACATTTACGCACTTGTTGGCTCCAGGCTTTGACCGACCCACAGATCGTAGTTTCACTCATCTCGCTTTACGGTCCATCACCTCCGTGTACACCGTGGGTCATGTTACCACGGAGGTTCTTCTACTCTTCCTTATGCCGGCCGAGCCCGACTTCATTCCCATTTGCCCAAGGGAGGAATCTTACTTTCTACCTATGATTGTCGTCCCACCTCTCACAATGAATGAAGGTGATCATTTACACATCCAAAATTTTCAAATGTGGGACAGTGATTTGTGGAAGCCTAGTACGAGGGGTCATACCTTCTTTGATCCCTTCGACCCATTCTCTTGTGGACCCCATGACCCACCATATTTACTCCACCTTTTTGAGAGAGTCAACCATCATACCCCCACCGTCTCATCTCCCTTCATGAATGAAGGAGATCAACAACACCTTCTAGACTTCCACACATGGGATCTTGAGATGAGGGAATCCATATCGAGGGGTCACACATTCTTTGATCCCTTCGATTCCTTTTTCTTCGTGGGCCCCTTGGCCCACAACCTCCATTCCCCCTCTTTAAGGAAGTCCACTATCACACTCCTCCTACTCGGGCCTGGCAACCTTCACATCGTAATAGGTCCGAACCGTCATTTGGGGGTAATGAAGACTTTGGTTCCCCCGGTCCACCTAAACCACCCAAACCTCCCAAATCCAAAGGACCGTCTTATGGTTGTACCGACATTCAGTCACACTTAGGGTATGCATGGCACACCTTCGGATGTCCTGGACCACCTTGCATATGATTGGGTCAAACTAACATTAGGTTTGTTTAGGGTTGTGTGTGCATCCGTGTGTTTTTTTTCTTTTGCTAAGCATGTTAGGAGTTTGCATGACGACATTCGTCATCACATTGAGTCCAGCAATGCGCATTACAAAGAGCTAGCCGATGCTCACCGACACCACCGAGAGTTCCAAGAGGGCGAGTATGTCATGATCAGGGTAAGACTTGAACGGTTTCCCTCTGGAACCATTAAGAAGTTGCAAGCTCGCGGAGCCGGTCCATTTAGAGTGTTGAAACACGTTGGATCCAATGAGTATGTTGTGGATCAGCCCGAGGAATACGGTATAAGCTCTACTTTTAACGTTTCGGATCTAGTTGCATATAGGGACCCAGCGGTGATCCCTAGTGAGCCTTTCGAGCCATCTTCCCCAATTGAGAGTGATCCCACACCTGAGTGTCCACCTCCAGCCCCTTTGTCACGGCAGCGTGAGCATATAGATTATATACTGGATGAGCAGGTGACAATTACCAGGAGTGGATCCTACCCGCGCTACCTAGTGCGATGGAGAGGACGGCCCGCTACCGAGGACACGTGGATTACGCATGGAGAGTTGCAGCGGATTGATCTGGACCTTCTAGAGCGATACAGAAGCGATGCAGACCCTTACTCGACAGGGTCGAGTTTCTCCCACCCGGGGAGAATTGGTGCGGACACCCGAGCAGTTGAGCGGCGCGACACGCTGAGCCACCGGTACCGCACATGGAGCACGACTCGAGCCACCTCAGCATCCATCTGCCTCGCAGATAACCTGGAGACTCCCCCTTGAGTCCCGGCATTTATCATATTTAGTTAGACTTTATTTGTGTTTAATGTGTGTTTACTTCATTTTATTCGGTATGTAATTTTGATTGTAAGAGGGGCTTATTTGTAAAATGGGACCCCTGGGCCCCACGGGACCCCAGGCCCCCTCCCATTGATCCACCTCAGTCCTAGGGCCCCACGTGGGGTCGGTCAACCATTCAAATGGTGGCTTCTAGAAGGGTGGGCCAAATGGGGGACATTGGACCAAGAAGGTCAACAATTCCAACCCATCCCCACCTACCATGCCCCCCCATTGCCATTCTAGTCAATAGGCCGCCCCCCCTTTATTTTTTTAATTTATTTTTTTTTGTGGATGGTCACATGCAATCCCAGCCCTCCATCTCCCATCCCTACATCCAACGGTTGAGGATGGATTAGATATGTAACCTATATAAGCTTGTATTTTTCTGTTTTGATGAATTAATGCCATTTGAACTTGGAAATTCCTTGGAGCAGCCCTTGGGCGCACCCCACCTCTCTCCTTCCTCTCCCCCTTGCAGCTGTGAAGGCTACCTTCTGGAGGTGTGACTCCTCCTCTATCGATTCCCGGTCATCATCGCCGCCGTCACGATCCGCCATGCACCGCCATCGCAACCGTCGGAGTTCTGTCATCTGCCCGTAGCTGCCACTTCCACGAATTGCTACTATCATCCACGAGCTCAGATCGATTTGGGATTTTGAGCGAATGTTCTAGAGGTGTTCCCCACGTCCTACACAAATTGGTGGGTTATAAATCCTCCATTTGCTAATTTCCCATTTTCGTTGAAGTTCCAACTTTAGCTTTGCCAGTTTCATATCTGATTTTCAACTTTTCCTGAGTTTCACCTGTTCCGACCCCTTTGTGGTTTTTTATAGGGCTCCCAATTTTACTAGGAGTTCTGACAACCCACCCCTCCTTCCACGAATTTGCCTGAGTTTTGATCAACCCTCTACCTATTTTTCGAAATTTGTTTTCAGAGCTAGCTACAGTGCTATCCACCTATTCCCAGATCCGACCTCTTCCCAGTGAAAAAATCATATCAATTCGTAGCCACCTCCAATCAGTCCACAAAAAATATTCCATCTTCCTTGTTCAAAATCCTATAACTTTTGTGAAGAGCTCAGGAGCTGAATCGGCCATCAACCGTGCGGTCAACGGAAGTTCTCAGATAGCTCACCTGCAGATCTGAGGTTTCGGGTACTGTACAATAGGAACTTGAAAATTCAATAAAGTTCAGATCTGACCAGATCCAGAAGATATCTCTGGGTCTATATTGAAGGATTTTAATCGAGCTTTCCAACGATATCTCATGTGCCCCGATCCGACATCGGGATTTATCGTAGCGGCCGTTTTCGCTGGAGCGCGCGCCGGAAAGTGGAACCGAAAATCCGTGGGCTATTAGTTCAAGAGTTGGGAATCGGGGCTGATCGACCCCGATCGGTGTTTCCAGCCTACTACCGTCCGTGGAGGCGCGCCACTAGGGGTCCCCACCACAGTGGGTCCCACCCCCGCAGATCCGGAGGACAGCGCCGTCCGTGGGCCCCACGGACCCATAGAATCCGCCGTTCGGAAAGCACGAAAACGCGGAGTTCGGCACCGCCGGACGACATCAAGATGCTGCCCGTCAACCCGATTTGCGTGATTCCCGGGCCCCACATGTGACCTTTTACCTCCCTGCGTGGAGTGGGTCAAATCATTGTACGGCTGTAACATTGTTTAACAGGGAATCCGTAATTCGGCCGGGGTTGTCTTCGCCACGCCGGGTGCGTGGAGGTACGGTCTTAACTTCTTGGCATTTGCTTGCTAGTTTAGTATATGGTCATATGCCGCTGCGAGAGTGTAGGATTCTAGCCCGTGTGTCCATGTCACCGCTGTGAGCGTGAGAGTGACCCGTCCCGTGACTCGATCCGAGTCCGGAAGTGAGTCCGACTACCTTGAACTCTGCCGGTTCCTTAACCGTGCACGATCCACGCTTTCCCTCGCATGGGACGACGAGTGAGTTTGCACTTCTGTTAGCGACGTGAAGCCTATAGGAGCTCTTAGTGTCGAGCCGAGGTCGCTCTAGTAGTCGTGTCGTTGCTGGTCGAGTTGTGTCCGTCTCATGTAGCGTCGTCTCCTCAGTCCGTCCCGCATCAGAACCAACACTGGAAATAAATGATGTTTGCTTTTTATTTTCAAAGCTCTTTTTCTTTGCAGGGTTATAGCCCGACCCTTCTTTCTGAAAATTTATCTTGACTCCTAGCAACTTTTCCAAGCTTTCTTGACCATTAACAAACCTTGACAAAGAGTTTTTCAAATCATGAATTTCATTTTCTAGAGAAGCAATATGTATCTCATAACTAGCAATCTCTTGTTCACTGCAATCAACGCATTCACTCAGCACCTTGTTTGCAGTTTTATATTTCTCAATATCTTGTTGTAGATTGCTCAATTTTTTAGATTCTTCAATGTAGAAAAATTTTTCTTTTTCTAATGTGAGAAGCTTTTCGGACATAGCAGTGTTTAACAATGTTAATTTTTCAATTTCAACTTTCAATTCAATGTTTTCCTCCTCAAGCTTATCAGATTGAATTTCCTTATTAGCAGATCTTTCTTTCTCGATAGCCAGAAGTCTCTCTAAAATAACAACATTTAGGACCATGAGTTTCTTATTTTGTTCTTTCAGATCTTTGTTTTCTTTTACTAGCTTCTCGATTTCTTCATCAAATTTTTCACTACTTTATATCAAGTCCAATCTTTCAATCAATTTCTCCTCTCTTTGTTCAAATTCAAGTTTCTCATTCAACAACTCTTTATTTTCTTCTTTAAGGGAGGCAATCAATTTTCTCTGCCATTCATTTTTATGGTAGAGATCTTCATTACGTTCCTTTAGGAAAGGGCATTTGTTGCATCCTGCCTCTATAGAACAAACGTTTGAAGCTTCTTCCTTGATTTCTTTTATTCTAGCTACAAGGTTTTCATTATTCTTCTGAAATTCTGCATTCTCAAGTTTTAATTTGTCCACTTCAGAATTAATCTTATTCAGCTCTTGCAATTTCATTAGATGTTCATCATTTTTAACATTCAGCTGATCTTCCAATTTAGAAATTTTGTTCAGACATTCTTGGTTTTCATTTTTGGAGGATGAAATATGTTCCTCACTATTATGAACATCCACTAAGCACATATCATAAGATTTTTTAACTTTAGACAATTTTCACAAGAGAATTCAGATTTATTCTGTTCAATCTTTTTCTTCAACTTTTAATTCTCAGATTTCATTTTCCTAGACAACTCTTCATACATCACAACCAATTCATCAAACGAAGGTTCTTCTGATCTAGAGCTTACCTTGGATGATGAATCTTCATTCAAATGGTTATTGTTGTGATCACTCCGGTCGACCATCAAACATTGATCATCTTTCTCCCCATTTGCAGTAGTTATTCTATCCAAGATTTCCTTTCCAGAAGCGCACCTGAGAACAAAAAGAAATATGTCAGTATTAACTGCAGCTTTCAAAATATGAAGAACTGTGACATTATCACGGTTCTTTACTCTGTCCTCTCTAGACAACTTGGTCTCATCATGAGGTAATTTGTACGGGCCTTTTGAAAGTAAATTCCATAGATTAAGGTCAATGGAATTCATATAAACACATAGGCCGCCTAACCACTTATTGAACTTAGAACCATCGAAAATCAGAGGGCGAGCCATTGAGATAGATAGCAAATAGTTTCAAAGCACAAGACAATCTATGTAACGCACCAAAAACAAGATAACAGGATCCTCTGCAGATCGTTGGATCTGAACAGTCAGAGACCCGCTCTTATACCAATTGTTAGGGTGGTAGACCCGGATTCAGAGGGGGGGGGTGAATGAATCCCCCTATAAAAATTACCCAATAAAAACTATACTGGACACTACTGCGGAATTATAAACTAATTAAGCTCCACAGAAAAAATCAATGGTGCTCTTGATCAAACAGATGGGCTGCTAGAGTGTAGACTCCTAAGCAAATCTATGCTGTTGACAGCGCCCAATCAAGCATGCGTATACACAACATCCGTTAAGTCAGAATCATAGCAAGGAATGTACTTGAGTATTCATTCACTGTAATGGGAGACTATCAGGTATGCAATTAGAGCAATAACCTAGGCATGCATCTAGCAGATCAGAGTGAACAATCAAACCACGATGGATAAGGAATTTTAGATGGTTTAGTCTGCTACCCGCAGACGTACGTCCATCCTCCACTCAAACCAGAGTGAGGCTTCCCGCTGATACACAGCTTAAACTGCTGGGCATTACAGCTTGCCTACAACAGTTGAGCAACATAGCTTGCTTCCGCTGAGCAATCACAGCTTGCTGTCCAGAGGAACCAATCCTCTGCACCGCTGAGTAACACAGCTTGCTGTCTAGAGGAAACAATCCTCTGCAACGCTGACACACAGCTTGAAACAAAGGTTTAAAAGGAAAAACAAGTATGAGAAAATTCAACTACGGAAAGCTGGAGATAAAGCACAAGAATGTAGCTCTCGCAGGAGCAAGTTGGTCTGGATTTGATCCAGAAACCAACAGATAGTAGATCTAAAATTTGCTTCAGCCGCTTCACTATCACTTCTCTCTTCTCTCTCGAGCTCTCTCTTTCTCAGCACTCTCACACTACATCATTTTATCTTCTTTCTTCTCTCTATCGGCTCTTCTTCTTGCTCTCTGGTTCTTCTCTCATTTTCTCTCTTCTCTGCTCTCTGAATTCTCTTCTTCTTGTCTTCACATCTGCAACACTTTTTCTCACAATCTGAACGCAAAAGAGGAATCTATATATATCTTCAGCCTGGGACCCACGAGCTCACGCATTGGGCGTGTGGAGGGAATACTCTCGTCAAGAGATTCCAAGAAGCTCTCAGCCACATGTCAGGTGCGAATCAAACAACGATCCTCGTGGCATAAGGTCCACTGATTGCATCCCTTGGATCATGTTCCACTAATTGCTTATGTTATCCTCCACGAGCTCACGTTCTTCCTTCATCCTGTCAGTTAGAAGTAATTAGTAATATGGTATAGAACGAAGTTTGCACTGACTTAATATGGCATGAGGCAAAGGATGCACCGAGCGAGCTTATGCATAAGGCAAACAATGCACCGACCTATATATGCGCATGAGACAAAAGATGCTCAGACCTTTATATGCATAGGAACAGTGGTATGCACGGACATGATTAACACCAATGCAAACTAGCACTGACCCTCATACGCTAGCAGGGAAACATGCACCGAGGCAAGGACTTATTATGTCTAATGCAAAACTTGCACCGAGGCAAGGACTTATTATGTCTAATGCAAGACTTGCACCGAGGCAAGGAATGCACTGACCTCATTGTGCACAGTGAGTTGCACGGACTTGGCCATGCAAAAGATGAAGTATGCACAGACCTTCAGTATGCATAAGGAAGATGTGCACCGACTCTAAAACATGCACCGACCTTCATTGCTATGCTACAGTGAAGTGCACGAAGTTGGCTATGCAAAAGGTGAAACATGCACAGACCAATACAAGCCAGGTACACATATTGCACTCACCTCAATAGTGAAATGCACAGACATGTACAATATCATATATAGACCTGGGATGCATGTGCACAGACTCTAGATAGCATATGCATAAACCCATTAAGCATTATGCACAGACCCTAACAAACTCATACCTAATGTGCACCGATGCTAACAAGGCTAACACAAAATGTGCACCGACGTTGTTCTACCTAACGACTGATGTGCACAGACCTTATAAACACGTACAAGGACATGCACAGACCTTGTATGCCTTCTACAGTGACTTGCATAGACGTTATGTGCAACACACAGTGAATTACACCGACTATGTGTGCAATCTTTACATGGAATGCACTGACCTCATAAGCCACTTGAGACGCAAGGTAAGACACACACATGCACTGACCTAGGCCACATGAGACGCAAGATAAGACGGACACATGCACCTACTATATTGCACTGACCTTGCTAAGACAAGACATTGCACCGACCTTGTTTGACTCTACAGAAATCTGCACTGACTATGGTCTAACAAGACTTGCATCGACCTAATGTTTGTGCTCCCTTAGACATAGCATGAGACACAAACTTAGACGCAGCACAGGCACTAAGACGCATATGCACATGAGATGCAATATAGATGCAATATAAGATGCAGTACATTCACTAAGACATAAATACACATGAGACGCAACAATTCATGATGCAAAGGATGCACCGACCCTGACATGCTCGGACCTTTGGTGTGCGTGAGACGGAATATGAATATATGCTTAGACCTCGTATATGCTTAGACCTGGTATGTGCTAAGACGCAAGTGTAGACACATGAAACATAATTATGATGCATATACACAAGTGTTCAATGTAATGTCTTGTTTTAGTGTAGAGATGCAATCATTAAATCTTTCATGCAAACACATGATGACTTATAGTGTTTGCTATCATCAAAATCACAGGGGCACAACACTGGTGGGTGATCGAGGGCACTGCATGCAAGCTATCAATCCATGGACGACCCAGAATAGCCTTGAACATCGGGTCTATGTCCAACACATACAATTCCATGGCCATAGTCAAAGGCCCTAGCTCATCCTAGACTGTTACAACCCCATGGCACGCTTTCCTGGAGTTATCATATGCTGCAATGGTCGTCGGTGTCGGCCTTAGCATGTCTTTAGAGATGTTGTAGGCACGCAAAGTGCTCAAGGGACAGACATTAATAGAATCTCCCATGTCCACTAGAGCTGCATCAACGGCCACCATATTTAATGTGATTGAAATGCATAATGGCGTCTGCCGTGCCTCCGGGGGTGCTAACTCTGACTTAGAAAAGGAAATAGACGGCCGCTTTGTGATGGAGGCCAATACCGACGGCAAACTATCTACCGCCACATCCTCGCTAACCATGACTTTCTGTAGAAAATGATATGCGCAGCAAAGAGTGATATAGAAGGGGGGGGGATGAATAGATAACTCCCGAAATTAAAAACAGAACGGTAAATCACAACTTCTATTTCTCAACCCTTCAGATACAGCGAAAGCAATAGCTAAGGCAGACAATAACCAAGACAGAATAAGTAAGTGATATCGAGAGGGCTGTTCACAGTGAAGCAAAATGACGAGCAGAGGAAGTGCAACACAAAAGTAACAAACAAACCACAGAAGAGACAGAGAGTTTTTAAGGTGGTTCGATTGTAGTCCACAATCTACATCCGCCCCTCACTCCAAACCAGAGTGCGGCTTCCACTAGCAAAGGCTAGAACGCAGACTCAGTCTGTAACAAGTGCTGCGTAACAGCTTGACAAACCAAGGAAAACAAATCCCTCAACCCAAGATCTGCAACCCACAGAAGCTTGACACCTGATCTTGCTACCCACAAGATCAGAACCGGAGACGAATCTCCCTTCCTCCAAACCGGAGGGAACCTGCTAGTGACAGCTCGTCACTGGCAAACCAGAGATCACAGATCTCTCTTCCTCTGAAGCCCAGAGGGAAACCGGAGAATCTCTCCATTCCTCCGAGCACTGGAGGGTAACAAGATGGAATAAGAAAGATGAAATGAAAAACAGAAAAAACAAGACAATCGATGAAGATAATCGTTTCTGAAAACCAAAAAACAATGTAGCTTCCGAAGAAGCAGATCTTCACAGTGACAGACTCTTCTCTCTCTCTCAAATACTTTTCACTCAGATCAACTCTCTCAAATTCTACTCTCTGTCTTCTCTATGGAACGTGGAGGCTCTCTCTATTCTTCTTTTGCTCAGGCACTAATTTCTCTCAGCTTTTCCTCCAGTTCAGTTCTTTCAGTCGCAGAGGTCATCTTTTTATATGGCTTCTGACTTGAATTCCATGACTTCACTCGTGTGGCATGAGTAGGGATCGTGCCCTCCTTTTCCAGAGAAATCTCGGATCACGTGCCAGGCATCAACCTCAGATCACGTGCCCAATCATCAGCCTGAATCATCTCCAGGAACAGAAGAAAGGGATGCAACCAGTTAGTTCAGGTTTTGAACAAAGCGTGTATAGACATGATGCAACATTGAGTGTATGGACTTAGTATCCAAGCGAGAGCTATGTACAGACTTGTTTTGAACAATGCACAAAGCATATAGGAGTGTGTGTACATTGACGATGAGTGCTCAGCCGTGCTGTGAAGCAATGTACAGACTTGATGAGAACGATGCATAAACAATGTATAGACATGGAGTGCAATGTACAACTAATGTACATACTTTGCAATGCCTAGTGTTAAAGCATGGGAACACAGTGCATCATGTACAGACTATGCGATATGCAACCAGATGATGTCTAGACTTTGTTAAATTGATGCACAATAAAAAGATGACTCTTTCCTAGGCGTCAGATTCAGAACGGACGCCCCTATTGATGGGCGTCAAATTTCAAGCATAATGGAATGTATAGACTTTCTACGGCATCAAGGCAACCATGATGATGTGCAATGTTCAGACTTGACAATATATGAAGAACATATGCTGTACAGACTTCGAATCAATAGATGCACGATGTACAGACTTCAAATCAAAGGATGCACAATGTACAGACTTTGCATGAGATGCTAGATGCTGTACAGACTTGGAGACAATGCATGCTGCAATGTATAGACTTAGCATATGCATGAGACGCTACGTGAGACGGAGCTGGCTGTACAGACTTTGAGAGACGATGCACAGTAGGCTAACACTGTACAGACTTTGAGAGAGATGATGCATGAGACGATGCATGCGCAAGGTTGTACAGACTTGGTCTTACAATGTATAGACTTGGCCAACTATCAACTGATGGATGTATAGACTTTATAAATGCATATGCCAAGACCATGTACAGACTTGAAGTGGCATGCAGCAGACGATGTACAGCCATGGCTAATGAATGTATAGACTTTGCCAGCGCCAAGTCGATGTACAGACTCTACGAGCGCCAGGCCGATGTACAGACTTTTCCAGTGCCAGGACCATGTACAGACTTAGTGTCTCATGCAACCAGACAAGTGAATGCACAGACAATGTACAAACTTAGTGCAAACGGGATGTGCAGACTTTGTAGCATGCAATGTATAGACTTCAGCTGGTGCAATGCAGACAGTGTATAGACTTGCAATGCGTGAGACGCTGAATGAGACAGTCGGATGTACAGACTTGGCTAATGCATGAAGCACATGATGCAACAACGTATAGACTTGACGCAGCATCAAAGTAACCATGTGCAGACTTTGTGTAGTCTACAAGCAATGTGTAGACTTGCACAAATGCATGAACATCACTGTCCTAAATGATCAAGCATGAATTGATATAGAGATAAAAACAGATTGATTTATAGTGTGAGACATCATCAAAACCGTAGGGATGCAATAGAAAAGCCTTTTTGGGCATCTTGGTGTAGCGTGGACCTCTTGATTAACTCCTGGACTGAGATCTTGGCCGACATCCGGTCCAAGTGCTGTAACAAATCATATTTCGAGCCAGGTAAGGGGTCTGACTCTTCTGCTTCAACTGCTGAGGAAGGAATTGTGGGACTCGGTGCAGGTGCACCAGTAGAGGGGTAATTTCTCTAAAACAAGCGCCCGCTCCTGAGGGTAAGATTCTGGGCCGGCACGGCACTAGATGGACTCCCGATTGGCCCGACGGGGTGAGCTGAAGGGATGGAAATGGGGGTGATGATGGCGGAGGCTGGTCGGACAGGCCCTGGTGGAGGGATGACAGGTGAAGGCGCGAGGATTGGCAGAATGGTGGGTAAGGTGATGGGTGTAATAGGTGACCTGGAGAGAATATGGGGTGTAGTGGGAGTTAGAGTGGTAGGCCGGATGATAGAAGGAACAGAAGGCGGAGGGGAGTTGGTGTATGTGTGGTGGAAGGCCAAAAGATGAGCGGGAGTCTCATCGTGGTAAGACCACCCGGCATTGGGAGCTGGGCAGTGAACCACATTTACTTGGGCCAGTGTCAGTGGCTACTGTTGCGACTGTGGAGCGGGCGGGTGGTTTGGCATGAGATTTTGGTGAATCCTGAGTTCAGGTGCAGGCTGCTGCCGCTGGTGTTGCAGTTGCTGAGGTTGCTGCTGCTGCGGCGCTGGCTGCTGCGGCCTTGGCGCTTGTCTTCTTCTTTCCTTGATGTCTTCTATCAACTTATGCATTTTGGCCCAGTCAATTCTTTTCCCTTCATGTAAATCATATACTAAATCATAGAATTGGTAGCACCTTTCTATGGTGTGCCTGGGCTACCGATGATATATGCAATACCTGGACTGGTCGGCGGCCGGATTCCAATTCGGGTGTTCCAGAGGGAGCTGAAGATCACAAGTATACATTAAGGCCGAGAATATATCTGGGAGAGTTTTGGGAAGTGGAGGGTAATGGACTCTCTTAGGACACGGCCGAGCAGGTGCGTAACCATTGGGTGGCTGGACGTTATGGTACTGCGGCGGCTGTTGTGGCTGCTGTGGGGGTGGTTGTTGTGGACGAGGAGTAGGAAATGATGGTTGGGCATTTGATGGAGCGGTGAACTGGGGATTGCGGGGAGGTTGCTGGAAGCGTAGTGGAGCGAGTTGGTTGGGGAATTGGACAGCCTGTACCTGCTCATTTGTCTGGAATCCTTCAGTGACTGAGCCTTAAGGCTTTCTGGTGGTTTTGGGCTTCTGGGCCTCAAACAGGGAATGAATGAGGGAGTCCTTAAACTAGGTCTGGATAAACCGGGCCCTGCTATACAACTGGTGCATATTTGATATATCATTCATTGCCAGAATGTTCCAGAATGTAGGTGTAGCATTTGAAATCAACAATTTTACCTTCTCTTCTTCCGAGATTTGCCCGGGCACACGGGAGGCCATCTGCCTCCATCTATCTGCATAAGTTGCAAAGTCTTCATCGGCCTTCATCTTTTCAGCCACTAAGTCGGTGAATGAATATTCCGGGCCCACCCGGTCTTGAAATCACTGTATAAACTTATCCTTGACAATCTTGAAACTCTCTGCCTCCTCCAACGGCAGAGTGTAAAACCATTCTAATGCAACTACGTCCAACGATCGGCGAACGAGATATGCCATAAGGTGTTCATGCTGGAACTGCGCCGATTCATATAGAAACTCCCTTACATGAATAAAGGGGTTGCCATTCCCATCGTACTTGCGGTACGTGGGGACCTCCGACTGCGGAGGGAAGCGAATGTCCCAGAAGTTAGGAACGGGGACATCAGCAAGAGACTGTGGGCTGACCCGCTTATGAAGGAGGTCGATCTATTGCTGCATGGCAGCCCACTTATCAAGGAGTTCCCGTTCCCGGGATGGAGGAGGCAAAGTCGGGAGAGCGGACCCGGCATAAGGGGCCAAGGGATAAACCGACGGAGGGGGAAGCCCGTAGGAAGGATAATGGGCCAGGGAAGGGTTCATATCAGCATGAGCAAGCTGGACAGTCCCTGCTTGAAGATGAACAAAATCAGTCAGGGCCACGAGAGCCTACGGCACTGGAGAAATGGTGGTGTAAGGATCAGAATAAGACGACAATGGGAACTGGGTCTTCCCCTTGTCAAAAGCCTGATGGGCCGAGCTAGAAGCTTGGCCCACTTTCATGGTAGGAAATCAGAGAGTCTGGGGATGGACGGGAGTAAGATCAATGGGCGCAGCAGAAGCAGCCCCTTACCCAACAACTGGAGAAGATGTGGCGGCAACAGACACGCCATGAGGAGAAACAAAAGACGGGGCATCCTGCCCCTGCAAAGCCTGGCGAAGGAGGTAAAGTTGAGTTGGATCGAGCTGGGCCATCATATGAAGGATTTGATTGGCCGAGTTCTGAAAGGAGGAATCGGAAAGAGAGGGTTGAGCACCCTCGATAACGATAGATGGGAGAGGAGGGGCGGACCCATCTCTTCCTTGCACATGCGCGACCCTGGGCGGGTCCTCTAACAATCCCTGAGGAAGGGAATCCTCACGGGCCTAAGAGAAATCATAAGAAGACATGGTGGGAGGGAAATCAAACAAAGGATTGAAGTAGGAGAAGAAGTGGGAATTGCCCCTACGAGACGATCCTATAGGAGTGAAGCACTTCAACATGCAACAATCACACTATCACAAAAACAACACCTAATGAGATCCTAGATAAATGTTGTGCACACAGAAAGAGAGGAGAGAAGAGGCAATCAACTGAACAACCAAGTTTAAATGATGCACGGCAAATTTTATAACTTCTCCCTTTTAGAACCTTAGTGGATTTAATTAAAATGACAATTCTCTCAACCACAAGGGTTCTATCAAGGGTGGAATGGGAAACTTGGTTGACTCTAAAAGGGTACACTCTCTCTTACGGATGCAATCCTAGACTTGGTGTGGCAAGGTACAACCTGCCCGGCGTCCATGTGGGAATCAACGGCTCATGGGGACTTACGGAGGTCCGGGTAAGGTCACCTAGTCGGCTCCAAGGAATATGGAGACGAGAGGATCCCCTACCAAGGTAGGAATGCAACTAGTATGAAATATAAGAATGAATCTTATGCGCACCGGGGTGCATGCAAAATCTAGCCTAAATCTAACAAACAATGATCGACCAATTATAACAAGTATGCCAATAATCATGCAAAACTAAGTAACAGTAAGGGGAGATCAGAATAGCACCAAAACCAATATGGAATAATGTGAAATAATAGTCAAAATGGTGATCACGGGTGCACTGTAGCACTAACACACAGTCTGATGGGAGACCGCTCAGGGAGGTATACAGTCTTGGGAAGGACCGTGCAACAGCAGGGAGTAGTAAAAAAAACTAAAAACATAGGGAACTGAAACGAAGTGGAACTGCAGTGACAGATGCGTACCTGACTGGATGGTCTATCGATCGACCATGCAAACTGTGGAACGGCCCTAAATAGATCATAGAGAATCAGTAAAAACCACAAGTGTATGAAGAATAGTAACGTACCTGAGCCAGCAGACGAGCACGACCTGTCGACAGACCTTGGAAATCGATGCACGATCCGGCGAGGAGCGCTGAAACTGAGACCGAGACATCATGGCCTATCGTCCAACCTCGGGGATAATTGAGCAGTTCTGAAGTGTACACCCCCGAGAACAGAAACCTGGGGTGGACGGAATAGCAACCTGAAACAACTTAGAAAACCTAACCAAGCACAGAACACAAGTCAGCAAAACAACAACACGATGGGCACTAGGCGTCCCACCGTGATCGCCAAAAAATGGGATGTTGACATGTTTTTCCCCCCTCCCTTTCTTTTGCCTTTCTATATCAGGATATAAAGACAAGCAAAAATGAGGCTCGAAGGGTGGAGAGGTATGTGTGTGATCGTGATCACCACCAAGATGCAGAATGCAAAGGAAATGCACCCGTACCTTGGAAAGGGAGAAGACACTCGCCCAAAGTGCAGCGCTGGAAGTTGTACATGGTCCAGGAAGAACCGCTCAATGGATGGCACGGCCGCTCGATAGGCCGCTCACAGTGCTGGAAAGAGGAACGGGACGAAGACTGGTCTTGCTCCAAAACGGTATGCAGGTGGCCGCGCACAGGATCTGAACGGTTCGTGGAGGACCGCCCTTCTCTGCAGATGGAAGGAAGAAGACCGTTCAAAGCCGCCAGACTCCAAGTTGTAGGACTTGATCTTTCACCCCTTTTGGCCGGCAAGAGGGGGTGGGCCTCGTGCTGTGCTGATGCTAACCTACAAAACAACGTAGAGAACAATAGAATAAAACCCATATTCGACCTGGAAGGTGTAGTAGCTATAGAAAAGAATACAAAATTAACATAATAACACGGAATGGGGAATACCTGGGGTGGTTTTTAAACCCCTATAGGGCATGAAAACGATTGGAGGGTGTGAAAATGATGTGAAACAGTGAAAAACGTGGATGGAAAGGTGATGAAAAGAAGCATGCAAATAATGAAAAGACAACTAAAAGCCTAGACCAAACACAAATAAAGTGACTACACCCTTGACCGGAGGCTCAAAAGGACGTAGAGAGCCTCCCTCCTTGGATATAGCTCGCTCAAGAATTCGGCAGAGCTTTGACGTCGACATTGGATCTCCCCCCTTTCAAGCATGGACTAGGGGTGCTATTTATAGACCCCTGAAAGTCCAGCCCCGAATTTGGATTTTCCACTAAAAATTAGGGCGTGATAATAAAACAAAATCTGTAGATAATACTTCTATCTCTCGCCAAGATCAAACAACACTCCATTTGGTGGAGAAACCGTGGAGAAACTAGCAGAGGAAGGTGGAGGTTTAACCACTGATGGAGAGAGAACAACCAAATATTCCACAGATGTCGGGCCTGTACGCGGTCGTTTAATAGGCCGCCCAGACTAATACGCGGTCCATTGCTAGACCGCTTACCTCTATCGATGATAAATAAATAAAATAACAAATTAGCCAATTATCCACTAAACTAACCGGCTATAACGGCGCTGGACTCTTTAGGATAAAACAATCTAATGATAGACCACTCAATGAATGGCACGGTCCAATGCTAGGCCGTGTAAACCGTGTCGGTGATAGATCTAATAAAATAAGAAAATAGATAATTATCTGAAAAATCAATCGGCTTAGGACTCTGGGAATTGGACGGTCTAAAACCAGGTTATTCAATGGCAGTAAATGAATGAACTGAGACCGTGCAAACGCTTGTCGGTGGAAATTCAAAAAATCAAATAAATATCCAATAATTCACTTTGAGCTTGTAAACGAATCCAAATAGACAGCTGTGGACGCACTAAAATTTGGAAAGAATCGGTTCGTTTGTTGATCGGGGTTCATTCGCTTATTTAGTGCGAGGGCGTGCCAGTCAGAATGGTGCACATGGTGCACGTTGGTGCAGGTTGCAGCTCAGCGTCCCGGTCGGGACAGTCTTGGAAGTTTCGGCCATTGATCGGCCAGCAGCAACTTTGGCATCCCCCTGGATGGGAACGTTGCTTTCAGTTTTGTCAGACGCTTCCACGTCCAGCAGGTTCGTGAAGGCTACCCCAACGAAGTTGGGGAAGCCTACCACGGGAGGGAAACTCCCAAAGCTGAGGGGGACGGCCAAGTAGCCATTCCGAACATGGCTCTCGACGGCCTGTTGACCGAATGTGGGGGCCATCCTGGTGTCCAAAATGCAACTCTGCATTTGCAAACCATACAATTAGTATTACAAGAAAGGGGCCATAGGGCCCTTAGTCCCGACAAAAAGATGAAGGGTGATTTTGGTCCCACCGGGCGTGCCAGACTTGTGGACGCACTAAAATTCAGAAAGAATCAGTTCGTTTGTTGATCGGGGTTCATTCGTTTGTTTAGTGCGAGGGCATGCCAGTCACAAAGTGACGATTTATTCAGGCTTCATGGAAGCCCATGGTGCGCACGATCTGACTAATCAGATAATTGTGTAGTTCGTGTCGGGACCAAAACCCGCCATGCCGTAAAGGCCACGGCGTTATTTACATCCCCCATACGGGGGAACACCCTTGATTGATTGCTAGGAATAAGGGCCCTACGGCCTGAAATTCATGGTAATAAAGCGAGAACAAGGATCTCGGGTCACGTTCAAACGAACCCGCATTGGGGCGTAAAATGTTCCTAGATACGTGTATGTTGGTCACTCACGGACCATTTCGTGTTCGGACGGAAGTCCACATTTGTAGCATCGAAGACGATGATAAAATCGTACGGATGTCTGCCGTAGGTATGGCAAGTTTAATGCGGATGCGGGATCGGATCCCGGAAGAAGTGGGTCAAGCTGATGGACTATTGGCCCAAGAGGTGCACGGATCATGACCATGTCGGGGATTCTGAGGTCCACGTACGATACCACGGGGCATCATTGCTTTTCTCTTCACGCACAGTCCGGGGAAGCGAGTTGTTAAATGTGAAACCCGAACTTGCCAATGTGCGCCCTCGCACGCGGATCGACATGGCCGGTCAGGTCGCGGGCGTCAAGGGGTCAGCGCCCCTTGCGGGGGTTTCCGGGGGCGGAGCCCCCGGAACAAAATTTTGATTATAGCGGGGAGGAAACTTTTGATTAGTTTTATTCATTAGCTTCAAGTCTTTTCTTTTATCTGATTAATCATTCTCTCTCTTTCAGGCACGCCGGTTTATGGAGATACCAAGAGAGGATAGGGCGCGCCGGATAAGGGACCCAAGAGAGGGGAGGGGCGCGCCGGTTATGTAGGTGTTACAAGGGGAGCGTGCGCCAGTTATGGGTTGCATAAGAGGGGCATGCCGGTTTAGTGGGAGATGCCAAGAGAGAATAGGGGCGCGCCGGTTTAAGGAAGGCCAAGGGGCGCGTCGGATCAAGGAAGAAGTGGGTCGCGCCGGTTTAAGGGAGTCAAAGGGGCGCACCGAATTAAGGCTCAAACATAAAGGGGGGGTGCACGTCAGATTAACATGGCACAAGGGCCGTGCCATTTTAAGGTGCCACAAGAAGCAAGAGAGGAGGAGGGCGCGCCACTTCACACGGCGCCATATTAAGTGGAGTGTAAGGGTAAGGCAATGGAGCGCGCCATTTTTGGGGTGGAAAAGGAAGGAACGAGGGGTTAAACCGGCACACCGTGTATGTGGTTTGGAATGGAAATGGGTGCGCCGTTTTAGGATCTGAAGAGGGAGGGCGCGCCGTTTTAGCATTCAAAGAAGGAAATGGGGGCTTTTGTGAGGAGGTTTAAAATGGCGCGGTGGAAGAGTGGCCGCGCCGCTTTAACTCGCGCCGTAATAGCTATATGGGGATGTTTCAAAGCTCTATTTGCTGCGTTTTCTTTTTCTTTCACCCGTAGGTTGGTTGAATGGTTCGTTTGTTCATCTAACTGATGGATTAAGTTGATGAAAGGGGGGTTTAGTCATTTTCGTTGTTTATTAAGATGAATCGGCATGAATGTTCAAGTGTTTTATTCGGGGAGTTTGTTCACATAGGCTTACTGTGTATTAGTTTGAAGGTTGAGTTTGTTCTCCGGAGGTTGCTTTCTTCATTTGTTCTCGCGGGTTCTTAGCCCCTGGCGAAAATCGGACAGCACCTCCCCTGGACTGAGGCTTGCCGGAGAGAAGCAAAGGTCACCAAACGAATTGCTCCGGGATGACCCTAAAAAATGCGGAACGGCCTCACGGTGGTCCGTTAGCCCAAGTGTGAGTGTGGAACGCTCGAGGGCCAGCCTACGAGAGCGACCACGACTCACGAGCGATGATCTTTGAAGCGGGACAAATGATTGCCACAGTAGGGCAAGAAGTATTCATCCATTGAGTGGGTTACCTTGAGGGTCATGCCATGGAGCGGCAGACCTCAAAGACCCCCGGATGATCGGAGAGTGAGAATGGGAAGCAAGGATCGGAGTGACGGAGACTGAGCTTGCAAAAAAAAGGTTTTCCTTTATTCATCCACACAAACTGGGGAAGCAGTCTTGATACAGAGAAGATGGAAATGAAAGCATTACAAAAAAAGGGAGAATACATTCAACGGAGAGAGAGAGAAGCATTAGACGGAGGAGGGAGAGAGAACAGGCTTTTCCCTCTCGGAACTACCCCTCACCCTCACTCCCCTCTCTTCGCTTCATCTCACCTCTCCGACGGGAGGAAGCAACTTCTTTTCTCTTCGACAGATTCTTCCTCTCAGAAGATCTCACCTCTCTTTCCCTTTCTTCTCCCGTTGCACACTGCCCAGACGAGAGAGAGAGCCAGCCTCTTCCTTCTATTTTCATAGTAATGCCCCTTTTTATAGAATGGCTCGCCTGGAGGTCCCTGCCACTTCCACCTCATCCGTGACGAAGCTCGGAGTTGACATGGTGCGCATGACGACGCTGGTTAACGCCGTACGCTAGCTGCTGTTCGTCCGAGGATGAGATGGTCGCAGGTCCGCAAAGGTTGCTTCACCGCTGCCGCTCCTGTGCTGTCGAACGGAGGCAGAGACATAGCGTCAGGCATTGAACGTCCGCTGCGTATCACATTTATGCCAAACAGAGTATCATGCTAGAGATGGGATAGAATGTGGTTAAAACGGCATGGTGGAACAGTGCCCACGCCGGTTTAAACCCAAGTGCAATTGGCGCGCCGGTTTAGCTTTTAGGCAAGTGTGGCGCCATTTTAAGCATCAAAGAGGGATGGCCCCTTCAACTAGGAGCACGCCGGATAACCAAAGCAAGGAGGGGCATGACATTTTAATGCAACACAAGGGGGGGGGGATTAAGGGCCTTGTTGCGCCATTTTAAGCACCGAATGAATTCTTTTCGAAGTCGCGGCTACTTATACGAATGTTGGCGTTCCCGGAATGTTTTAGTTGCGATGCATGGCTTCCGCAATTTTACGTTCGCAGCTTCTGGGGCTCGGTCTTCCGGCATATGCCGAGACTATGCCAGAGTTGCTAGCTTTTCTTTGATTCAGCTCTCGGCACGGCCGGTCGGAGAGTTGTGGCCGTATCTTCTGCCCGGGGGCTTCCTTAACGGATGGCGGACCACCAAGTGAGTTCTCATCCTGGTTGGGTGAGGTATGGGTTTGTTCGGCCCTCTCGTCTTCGACTTGCGCTTGAACGCGTAGACGCGAGTGTCGTATGATCATCATCGTCATCATCATTTTTTTGACGTCCACAAATGCCCCCCACTCGCGGGTGACGCAAGCGAGGGACGAGTGCGCGGGGCTCACGAGTGTAGAGTTCTTTGACAAGATGCATGTTCTTCCGGGCTGGTGGCATGCTGGTCCGGTGCTAATTCGCGGGAGAGCACCCACTCCTTCAGCGAAGGGATGAGGGAACCGCTCCACCGCATGCGCACGTGGGCCAAGGGTTTTTTTGTTCATCGACTTAGATGGAAGGTCCAAGCCGAAGCGAAAGAGGTTTCTTCTTGTTCATCGACCTGGACGGAAGGTCCAAGCCAAGCAAGGAGGTTCTTTTTGTTCATCGACTTGGACGGAAGGTCCGAGCCAAGCCAGGAGGTTCATTTAGTTCATCGACATGGACGGAAGGTCCGAGCTAAGCAAAGGCGTTCTTTTTGTTCATCGACTTGGACGGAAGGTCCGAGGCAAGCAAGGAGGTTCTTTTTGTTCATCGACATGGACGGAAGGTCCGAGCCAAGCAAGGAGGTTCTTTTTGTTCATCGACATGGACGGAAGCTCCAAGCCAAGGGTTTAGTCGTCGGTGGGACTAGGAGTTGTAATATTGAGGTGGTTTATTCATTGACACAGGGTTAGAGTCAAAGGAAGGGTCATTTGTTCATGGAACCAGACAAAAGGTCCGGGCCACAGGTTTGTGCGTCGGTGCCGACAAGGAGTCGGAGACCGATGTGGTTTAATCGTTGACACGGGGTTCGTGCCAAAGCAAGGGTATTTTTATTCACGGCACCAGACGGAAGGTCCAGGCCACTGATTCATTCATCGATGCCAACAGGGAGTCGGAGACCGACGTGGTTTGTTCATAGGCACGGGGTTAGTGCCAAAGCAAGGGTCTTTTTGTTCATGGCACCAGACGGAAGGTCCGGGCCACTGGTTCATTCATCGATGCCGACAGGGAGTCGGAGACCGACGTTGTTTGTTCATTGACATGGGGTTAGTGCCAAAGTAAGGGTCTTTTTATTCATGGAACTGGGTGAAAGGTCCGGACCACGGGTTTATTCATCGATGTCGACAGGGAGTCGGAGACCGACGTGGTTTGTTCATTGACACGGGGTTGGTGCCAAAGCAAGGGTCTTTTTGTTCATGGAACCGGGCAAAAGGTCCGGACCACAGGTTTGTTCATCGATGCCGACAGGGAGTCGGAGACAGACGTGGTTTGTTCATTGACACGGGGTTGGTGCCAAAGCAATGGTCTTTTTGTTCATGGAATCAGGTGAATGGTCTGGACCACAGGTTTGTTTATCGATGCCGACAGGGAGTCGAATACCGACGTGGTTTGTTCATTGACACGGGGTTGGTGCCAAAGTAAGAGTCTTTTTGTTCATGGAACCGGGTGAAAGGTCCAGACCACAGGTTTGTTTATCGATGCCGACTATGAGTCGGAGACCGACGTTGTTTGTTCATTGACACGGGGTTGGTACCAAAGCAAGGGTCTTTTTGTTCATGGAACCGGGCAAAAGGTCCGGACCACAGGTTTGTTTATCGATGCCGACAGGGAGTCGGAGACCGACGTGGTTTGTTCATTGACATGGGATTGGTGCCAAAGTAAGGGGAAAGGTTGATTCCCCAACCCCGGACGAAAGGTTCGGGTGAGGTGTCCTTCGTCAGTGCCGACAAAGTGTCGAGGGCTGACATGGCTGATTCGTTTATTGAGATACTCGAAGATAAGAGTGGGTGTTAATAAAGGGAGACTGATTCCTCCCCTCCTTTTTCCTTTTTTACCTTCTCTTTCTTTTTTTTTCCTTTTTGTTCTTCTTCTTCTTCTTCTTTTTCCTCTTTTTTTTCTTCTCTTTTTTTTGAAACGCAAGATAAATAGTGCCCAAATCATCTGGGCAATAGTAATGCAAATCCGCCCGGGGGGGGGGGGGGGGGGAGAAATGCATTATTCATTGAATGGGGGAATCGGAGCGTGGTACAACCTCAGATGCCTACCATTGAGGGGCGGAAACTGAACCTCCCCCCGATGGTCGACGATTACATACGCTCCGCCCTCGTAGACTTTCTGGACTACATAGGGTCCAAGATAATTCTCATTCAGCTTGCCCTTGGGATTGGAAGCCATGACTTCTCTTCTCTTGACCATGACGAGGTCACCCTTTTTGAATTCACGCTCCTTGACGAGCTTGTCAAAGGCACGCGATATTCGGGCCTGATAGACCTAGATATTCTGCTGGGCTTGGAGCCTTCCCCCCTCCAAGTTGGAGAGCTCTTCGAGCCTTCGCTCGACATTTTTTTGCTCTCCCCGGACCAACCCGTGTAGGATTGCGACCCACAGGGAGGGTATTTCCAGCTCAATGGGGATAATAGCTTCTGAAGCATACATCAAGGAGAAGGGTGAACAACCCGCTGGAGTTTTGTATACAGTCCGGTACGCCCACAGGGCCTCGTACATTTTCTCCTCCCAGTCTCTCTTGTTAGAACTAACAATCTTGGACAGGAGAGTACAAAGAGTTTTATTGAAAGCTTCAGCCAAGCCATTGGCCTGTGGGTTGTAAGGGGTTGACGTCCTCCAGTCAATCTTGTACTTTTCTTCCAGCCGGTAGACTTTTTGGTTGCGGAAGTGACTTCCATTATCTGAGATAATTCGGTTCGGAGTGCCAAACCGAAATATGATGTTGCGACGAATAAACCTGGCAACGATTTCCCCGGTCACTTCTTTTAAAGCAACAGCCTCCGCCCAGCGGGAGAAGTAATCAGTTGCGTCCAAGATGTACTTGCACCCAGCGGATGATGGGGTAGTGGACCCACGACGTCTGTTCCCCATTGGGCAAAAGGCCAACTCAGCAGTGTTGGATGCAGCGGCACGGGTGGCCTTCTCAGCACCGTGGCGTGCTCCTGGCATTTCTGACAAGACTTGGCATACTTGCAGTAGTCGTCGAACATTATCGACCAATAGTAGTCGAGCTTCTTTATTTCAATCTTCATTTTTGGTCCTGCCTGATGTGCACCAGCTGTTCCGGCGTGAACCTCTTTCATGACTTTCCAAGCTTCTTCAGTGGATAAACATCGGAGGAGCACCTTCCATTTGTCGTCTTCCATAATTCGGAATAGGATCCCGTTCCGAACCTCGTAAGAGTCCTTTGTTCTGATTAACTTGATCTTCTCTTCCCTTTACCTGGGCAGCTGCTGATATTTAAACCACTGTAAAAGGGGGTCCCTCCAGTCGGGTAGGCTAATGGCTTCCGCTATGGCGGCCTCAAGTTCTTCTTCTTTCGGCCCTTCTATCATGCTAGGCACTTGGCGCTGATTCACCACCCTGACGCTGAGGGATCCATCTGGCGGGACTGCCAATGAACTTGCCAATTTCGCCAGTGCATCGGCTTGTGCATTTCCCCCCTGGCGACGTGGCCTATCTCAATGAGGTAGAACTGCTGCATGAGCCGTTTCGCCTTAGCATGGTAAAGGAGTAGTTCTGGTTTTCGTACGTCAAACTGTCCTTGGACTTGATTGACGACCAATAATGAATCACCAAATACTTGTAGCATTTTAATCTCCATTTACAAAGCGACTTGGAGACCGATGATCAGAGCTTCATACTCTACCTCTTTATTTGTGCAGGGCTTGTTAATGGAGCATGATGTATGAAATACTTCTCCCTCAGGGGATTTATGGACGATGCCAGCCCCGGCACGTACTTTTGTGTGTCCATATAGGGTTGTTTCTGTTCTTGAAGCTCCATCAAAGTGCAGCTGCCAGGTGATCTGTTGGGCTTGGTTCACCTCCAGTGTTTCATCTTCAGGCAACTCTGTGGCTAGTGGGGAATCTTCAGGCACAGGGTGTGCTGCAAAGAAATCGGCCACGGCTTGACCCTTAACGGCCTTCTGCGGCACATAGGTGATGTCGAATTCCATTAACAGTACGGCCCACTTGCCGAGATGTCCCTTCAGATATGGCTGGGAGAGAATATGCTTGACTGGGTCGGCCTTAGAAATCAGGCTCAATTCATGCGAGAGCATGTAATGCCTCAGCTTCTTGACTGTGAAGACCAAGGCGAGACAAACCTTCTCAATCGGAGTGTATATTGCTTCTGCCCCCATTAGTCTTCGGCTAAGGTAATAAAGAGCTTGCTCCTTCCCCTCATCGTTGTTCTGGGCGAGCATTGCCCCCAGCGAACATTCGGTGGCAGCTATATATAGAATAATCGGCCTCCCCTTGACATGTGCCCCTAGTACCGGCGGGGTCTTTAAGTAATCCTTCAGCCGATCGAAGGCCTTCTGACATTCTTGGTTCCAGTTGAAAGGTGCATTCTTCATCATTAATTTGTGGAATGGCTGACAGCGCCCTGACAAATTGGAGATAAATCTTCGGATGTAAGCCAGCCGGCCTTGTAGGCATCTTAACTCTCCCAAGTTCTTTGGAGGAGATAGCTCCTGAATGGCTTTTATTTTAAAGGGGTCAATCTCTATCCCCCTATATCGGACAATGAAGCCGAGGAACTTTCCACTGGAGACGTCGAAGGCACACTTCATTGGGTTCATTTTTAGCTCATACCGCTGGAGTCTCTCGAAGATGACTCTAAGGTCATTCAGGTGATCCCCCCTCTCCTTTGTCTTGATGACCAAATCATCAATGTAGCATTCGACTTTGCTATATAGCAGTTCGTCGAATATCTTGGTCATCACCCGCTGGTAAGTGGCGCCAGCGTTCTTGAGGCCGAAGGGCATTCTTTTGTAGTGGAATATCCCTTTAGGCGACCGGAAGGCCGTATGAATTCGGTCGTGCTCAGCTATCCAGATTTGATTATAGCCGGACGATCCGTCCATGAAGGACAAGGCCCCATGGCCAGTAGTTGCGTCAATCATTACTTTGGTGATGGGTACCGAAAAGTCATCTTTTGGGCAAGCTTTATTTAGGTCATGAAAGTCCACGCAGATCCTGATTTGTCCATTCTTCTTCTTCACCGGCACAATGTTGGCCAACCAAGTAGTGTATTGATTTTCAGCTACAAAATCGACATCTATAAGCTTGTCGACTTCTTTACAAATCTATTTTATCAGCTCCGGCCTCATACGCCGGGGGAATTGCTTCACCGGTTCCACCTTGGGATCAATAGCCAGAATATGTTGAGTCACGCCGGGGCTCAGGCCGGGCATCTCTTTGTAGTTCCAGGTGAAATAGTCCTGGAATTCTTGCAGCAACTTGACATATTGTCCCCTCTCCTGTGGAGGAAGAAGGGCACTCAGAAAGGTCGGCCTGGGGTCGCTTTCTATGCCTAGGTTAATTTCAACGAGCTCATCCACTGTGGCCTGGCCGCCATCTTCAATTTCCAGAGGCGCTGGTAGCAGGTCGATGAAATCCTTGTCTTCACCATCTTCTGGTTGAAGGACACCATAGGCGTCTTCTGGCTCTGCCTCATTGGGTAACGAGGCTTTGCTCATTTACCCCTCTATTAGGCTTGCTGTGTGCGGCTCTGGGGGGCTCTCTTGTGTGGAGAAGTAAAGGACTTCTTCGGGATCTTCTTTGTAATTGTCATAGACAGCTCTTACAGGGGCTGAGGTGATTGATTGCCATACTAGGGGCTACTGCTCTGCTGGTGGCTGGGGTTGCTCATTCTCAGCTGCATCTTCAAAAATCTGTTGTTGAACTGACACCATGTAGGTGGTTCTTTCGTGGCTGCCCGTCACATGGGGGCGTGGTGGAGCCACCATATAATCTCCCATTCTGAGCTCATCTCTCTCAATCAGGTCTTGAGCAATGTTCTTGAAGACGTAACAGTCTTCGATAGAGTGGCCTAGTAGTTGGTGATAAGAGCAAAATACGGGGTCGCCACTTCTGCGAGCATCTTGTGGCCTCTTAGACCTCGGGAGGGAGACCTTGCCGTAGTAGCAGGCCCAATCAAAGATTCCTCGAGTCTTATTCCTCGGGAAAGAGTAAGGCCTTTACATCCTCTCCTGCAGTGTAGGATTTCACTCGGCCGATTGTCTGACTGGGGGGACAGCTACATCCCTTGCCTCCTTTCTCAGGTGCTTGGGGGCATTCGAGACACAGTTCGGGGACTGGCGCGTGTTGATGTTCTGTTGGCAGAAGATGCTCCTGATTAAGTCAGACACGAGTGTAGTCACTTCGGCCAATCGAGCCCTCAACATTTCAATTTCCCACCATTATTGATAACACAGGGCAAAAAGGGCAGAGTCACACTGAGGGAAGCTCGGAGTCCGACTTGCTTCCCCGTCCTTTGCGTCAATGTCAGGTCAGGGTAATGGCACCCTGCTACTACAATTATTCGAGGTTGGTCCCTTAGAGGAGGACAGGACCTTCCCCTTGCTCCTATAGGGAGGTGGATTCCATAGGAATATTTATTCATCTTGTTCTTCGTTGGCCAAAGGCATAAGGTGCTGGCGGCCTTCAACCTGCCATGGGCCTGTAGTGCCTGCGTGGCTATTACTGCATGGAGCCGAGACTGATATGACATCGGCTTCATAGGAATCTTCTAGTGAAAATCCCAACCCTGGATGCCGGGTGATTTGCAACAACCTCTGGTCCAGGTTTGGTGGGTTCCACATTTTCTTGAACATTTCTTTCTGACTGGAGAGCTGGCAAAAGGGGATCCCTTGCTTTCTGGTCATCTTGACCACACGACCGGCTATGTCAGGGAGTCCCATGATTGGGACGAGTGGGTCGTGCAGCTCATCAGGGAGTCTACAATCGTCATCCCCCTTGACCGGGTGCTCCTTGGCCACATAAAAGATGGTAGGCAGACCCCCGGGGTTGGGCACCTCGAAGGTCCTTAATGGTTCAACCACCTGGCAATCAATTTCTACGAGAGGCTTGATGATCCCGGGCGGGACCCTGACGTCTTGCAGCAAGTCTTCAAGGTATGGTGTTCCCGGTGTAGGGTGGATGGGAAGAGAGGTGGTCCGGAATACCCCTTCTGCTTCAGAAATGAATGACACCTGAGGGGGAGCCATATAGCCAGGCGGTGGTGGAGGGAACCAGCTGTCAGGCTCTGCCTTCTTCTTTCCTTTGTCCTGAGTGGTTTGGGAGGCTTGCTTCGGCTTTTCCAAATAGAGATTAGCGTCCGATAAGTGACATTCGAACACTTCGAAAGGATGGAGGTCGGCAAAGATTCTCTCCTTTTTCTCGTTGCCGGGGTACTTGATGCATTGGTGCAGAGTGGATGGTACCATGCGGTTTTGGTGCAGCCAAGGTCTGCCGAGCAACGCCTTGTACGAGGTGCTGGAGTTGATCACATGGAACTAGACCTTGGTGGCGAAGTCGCCGAGGGAGAGGTTGAACTTTGCAACCCCCATAGGGACCTCGCACTTCTGGTTGAAGTCGGCAATCTTGACGTTCTTGACCTCGACCACGTGTACGTCAAAGTAATGTTTCTGATACACCCGATAGGGGAGTATGTTCACTGCTGCCCCAGGGTCGACCAATACTCGGTTGATGGGATGCCCATTCTGCTGCCCCTTCATGTAGAGTGGCCTGTTGTGACTGTAGGTAGGTAGAAGCATATCCTCTTCTGTGAAGGCCACAGCTACTTTAGGTGACATTTCTGTGAGGCAGGTGTTGATATTTATTTGTCTATCTTCTATCTTTCTTTTGAGGTTTGGAGAGCGATATGGTAAGATAACAAACAAACAATCAAAGATCTACTCAAACCTATGAACATGTGATCATGAACCTAGGCAATCATAGCTAGCTCTAGCATGGGCATGCTATCTCAATCCAACTACGCTAAGGAAAAGGAAAACACACGCCGGGGCGTGGAACAAGGAATAAATAAAAACACACCGTGAAGGTGGAACAAGCAAGGAAAATAGGAAGATATGACGAAGAAGACAGCTAATGCCCAATACCAAGGAAAGATGTGATCGCCACCAAAGTAAAACAAGTCAAAAGAACCTGAATATACCTTGGAAATAGGTGGATGAAACACCCGCCCACGGGAGAGAAAACCAGAGAAAGCCTGCAGATCAACTTATAATTAATGGCCAGGACCCCGTGCGTCGCTTGGAAGTGACGGCCACACGATAGACCGCCGGAGGAGAATGACGCGCCTGCACAAGGCCGTCAGGTAACCTGCAGTAACAAAGCTTGAATTCTTTTAACTCCAACTCTTCTAGCCGGCTAGAAGACTTGGGCCTCGTGTCAATGAACCTGTAAACCTGCCAAAGATGTAAAAAGACCAAACACAATAACCTCAATTAGTCCTTTTCACAAGCATAGCATCAATTCTCAAAGGACTTAACATCATCAAAAGGAGAGGGAATTACCGGGGAGTTTTGATTTTTTAACCCCTCTGGGTATTTTAAAAGTTTGGGAAGATGTTTATATGCTTAGAGGACAGTGAAAAACGTGGAGAAGGAAGAGAGACAATGCCTTGATTGAGGAAAAACCATGGAAGAACTCAAGCATGCAATGATGAACTTGAAAGACCAAAACCAAAGTACTCCCTTGATTATGAGATGGATGGACGTGGGAAGCAGTTCCTCTTGGATGAAGATGGCTCCTGAGTTTGGCAGCACTTCGTCGTGAATTCAAAATCTCCCCCCTTTGGCCATGAAGTCAAGGGTTCTATTTATAGACCCTCAAACTCTTAGGTCGAGCAGAGGATAATTCAAACAAGATAAAGAGATAACTCTTAGCAAATCCTCGAAGATAATATCACCAAGAGTCCATAGAATTGAACGGAAGGTCCCGAGGATCAGATTTGAAAGAGATATCGTCAATCCAAACCCTTATCTCGACCACGGAGTAGCAGAGAAAAGGCCTGAACTGCTAGGACTCTCGGAAGGAAGTAACGGCTGCACGACAGACCGCCACTTGGAAGTAACGCACCAAGGATCATCCGTTACTTTCAACCTTATCCCAAAGAGATAAGATCAACGGGAAGAAAACCCAACAAGTTGGACTCTTCAAGGAAGCAACGGCCAAGGCATAGGGCGTCAGAATGAAACAACGGCTGCACGACAGACCGTTATTATCAACGTGGAATCAAAGGGATAAGCTTTACAACAAGGCCTTAAGCCTTAGGACTCTTCAAAGAGTAACGGTCCAGGACCCATCCGTCAGAATGAAGCAACGCGCCTAGAACTGACCGTTATTATCATTGAGGTTCAAGAATGAAATGAGGGGCTTGCTAAGATTCATCCAATGAAACGCCACTAGGAGCCATATCCGATCAAAGAGTTCAGACCCAAGAAATAGGCTTCAACTAATCAAGAGACTCAATGAAGGGTGAACAACTCGGAGCATCGTATAGAATGAAACAAGGAGATGACCCGTCTTATTGGGTATAAAACGGGTGTCAACAGATGCCCCTCCTTAACGTCCTCTTTGCAGGGGAGCGAGCGGAGGTGAAGCGAAAGGGAAATGGAACATGAAGATGAAGTGGAAACGGAACGGAGTGGATCAAAAAGAGGGCGTTAAGGTAAACGACACCCGTTCTTTACCAACAAGCGATAGGAATTTTCTAGAAAACTTCAAACTGATCACAAGGAAATAGCCAGCCAAAGGGATGCGAGTCTGGAGGAACTAATTAACTAAGGAAAGGAAACACGGCTAGCCGCCGGAGGCAACGGAAAAGAAAGAGACTAAACTCCAGACAGGAATCTTCAGCGAACCAGATCAAGCGAGCAGATCGAAGGAAACTTTCTAATTCAGAATGGAATAATTCTCCTCATCCAGAATCAAGAACACAACTATTCACCATCACTGAGATACCTTGAACAGATGAAGCTTCACGAATGCTCAAAGAATGCGCATGATGCATGCTGGGCTAAAGGAAAAGAAATCTTTAAAACAAATGCAAAGAAAGATAAAATATCAAATACTCGAGAATAATATTGCTAGATTGGAGAAATCAGAGTCAGGACACTATCTGCAACCACGGCGTGCAAGATAGAACCATCGTCCCCAATTTTTCCAATCTAACGGCCTATCCAACGATTAAACATGTGAACTTAGATCGTCATCATTTTTGTTTAAGGGGAACATCAAATCCTAGGACACATGAATGACCAGCCGGTTCTCAAGGTAATATATCATAAGTAACATATAGTAATGCATCAAGGGAGTGAGGGAACGAGATACAATACCTGACTTACCTGCCTGACGGATGGCAAAGCAAGACTTTTTTTTTTTCATAATCCCTTCATGAAAGATTTGGTTAGCCAACAAATATGATCAAGAATCAAAGCATAACCAAGGAACATTATAGCATAACATGGAATCATTTGAGCATCAATTAGACCTTTTAATTCATCAAGAAACTTGCAAGTATATAACGGTCCAACGTAAGGGCGTCACATCAAGCAACGGATCACACCTGGTCCATCATTCATCAGGCGGTTCACATTCTTCAATAAAATAGTCCAACACAAGTAACGGTCACAGAAGCATGCGTCAGAAGGATGTGGCGATCTAGCGATAGACCGTCATATCTCCTGAGCATTCAAAAAAAACAACCGAACGGTCACTCAACTTTCATTCCATTCAACAACGCCCCAAAACCTCCAACCGAGAAGAGCTCCGGCGACTCCAACCTCCACTGCTTCAATGGCCGGCGACGAGGCTCCCCAGCTGTCACCAAAGAAGAGAGAGGGAGGGAAGAGGATGGCAATACGGCGGTTCCACCGTCGGCTTGAACGGGAGGTGATCCCGCCGGTGGAAGAAGAACAACCGGCGAGGAGAAGTCCAAGGGAGGAAGAAGAAGCTCCCACTGCCACGGAGGACGAAGGGGAAGCTCCCTTGGGTGCAGAGGAGCCCAAGGAACCGAAGAAGAAGAGGAAGAGAGCCATGGACCACGAGGTAGGCCCCCGCCCTAATTTTCCAATTTTTGATTTTTTTGTGTTTATTTATGGATGCATGTGGGGAAAAGGGGTAGAAATGGGTCTACGAACCCACTAGGAACAATTGTAGGCCATTTGGCCATAGTGGGAGACCACGGGGATGCAAGGGAAAAAATTCCCAAATGCAGACAATGTGACGGTCCTGCCAGCGACCGTCACTCGTCTGACGCACCATGATGAGTCCGTCAGAGTCAAACGACGCCCTAGCACAGGGCCGTCACTCATGCCAGGGACTTAAACTATTTTTTAGGGTTTTCAATTTTCAAATTTTTGTTTTCTTTTTAATCATGAATGTTTATGCAATGATTATATGATGCCAATTGGACTAATTAATGATCTAATATGTAATGCAGGGGAAGAGACGATCGCGGATCTCCTGGCTAAAGATCCGGGCAGTGTACCAGGGCGTCGTTGATAGGTTTAACTAGCATGCATGTTAACCTATATTAACTACTAGTTAAGCAAGATCTTGAGAACACCTACCTTGTTGACGTGGTTGACAAGGTATGGCCATAGAATAGAATAAGAATCCTAGCCTTCCACGTTCTCTGCAGCCAAGCTCCTAGCCGCAGGATGTGGTACGTAATCCTGCACGTGAAGAGAAATGTTAAGCTCTCTCTTCAGCAGGTGGAGAAGAGAAAGGCATAAACAACCTTCTCTGTAGAGGCAGAGGAATGGCAGGTGGACAGTAAGGTTTCTACGTCGGATGGGGAGAGTTGTTTATAGTAAACAATTCTCTCTATGGGAAACCAGATCTAAATCCTTGTTGTACATGTTCCCTCATGGGTCCATTGCCAGCAAACATAAGTTGTTCTTGTTTCCACTAACTACTTAAATCATTAAGTCTCAGGAAATGACGCCTCCCCAGGTGGTCTTTGTTTAAGTAAATAACGTCCATGCATGTTGACGTTACTTTCTTTGGTCCTTACATATATATATCATATATTTAATTCACCAAAAAAGAAATGGTGCCTGGGGTTAGGGTGCCCCATTGGGAATAGCGCCCAGGTCAAGGGCGCTATTTCCTTTGGCTGGAAAGACCCTGCCCCATCCCTGTCACGTGTGGGTCATGTCTTCAAGAGATGTATGTTTTCACAACTAATTGATAAGTGGATTAGGTTGGTGGCATATATTGGTGGGGTTCTATATGTATACAGTGGACTTGTGGCTAAGGAAAATGACGACCTTGTATAGAGTCACTATTTCAGTGAATAGTCCGTTAGGAAGCCCCTTTACGTATGATGACTTCAATGGTGGTATGTTTATATAATGGCCCTCAATGGGCATTCTAACTTTTTATTTAACCCCTCTTATAGTGTTGTCTCCTCATAGAGTTATCTAAAGTTTTTATTTACTTCGAGAAAAAGTCTATATTTTATTATTATTATTATTTTTCTATCATTTTTATACGGGGTGCTACATCCTCGACGTGGGCTACTACAGCTTCGATTGCTCCCAGTACAGGAGACCTCCCACCCAGGAGGTTGATGATGATTAGTCCCCGAGAGATGGAGCCGGAGTTTTTCAGTGGTAGTCCCATCCTGGCTGTCGTTGTTTGTGGGGTGAGCGAGGTAGCTCCAGGGTTAGAGGATGAACACCCCCCTGAGGTGGCTGCGATTTTGCGCTAGTTTTCAGATGTCTTCCCAGAGGACCTCCCTGGAGGTCTTCCACCCATGCGCGATATCCAACATGAGATCGACCTTGTCCCGGGCTCTTATTTTCCCAACCTTCTCCACTACAGGATGAGTCCCACCGACCATGCCGAACTTCAAAGGCAGGTCGAGGAGTTGATGAGTCGGGGATCTCTCAGGGACAGCAAGAGCCCTTGCGCTGTTCCCGCATTATTGGCCCCGAAGAAAGATGGCACATGGAGGATGTGTGTTGATAGCCGTGCGATCAACAAGATCATGGTGAAGTATGATTTTCCCATTCCCCGATTAGATGACTTGCTAGACATGATGTCGGGAGCCACTATCTTCTCAAAGATAGACCTTCGTAGTGGCTATGACCGGGTGCGGATTAGTCCTGGGGATGAATGGAAGATGACATTCAAGACCAAGGATGGTCTTTATGAGTGGTTGGTTATGCCCTTCGGGCTTTCCAACGCCCCTAGTACCTTCATGCGGTTGATGACCCAGGTTTTACGCCCTATGATAAGAGTCTTCTTGGTCGTCTATTTTGATGACATTCTTATCTACAGTCGCACTATGGAGGACCACTTAGACCACCTTAGACAGGTCTGTGTTGTATTGAGACGACAGAGCTTATTCGCCAACCTGAAGAAATGTGCTTTCATGACCGATCAGATTACCTTCCTCGGGTTTATTGTGTCTAGGGATAGATTTTCCGCTGATCCGAAGAAGATTAGGGCCATCAGGGAGTGGCCCGAGCCCCGCACACTCCACGATGTCTGGAGTTTTCATGGCTTAGCGACGTTCTACTGTCACTTCATTCGCGGCTTCAATTGGATCACTGCCCCGATCACTGATTGTATTAAGAAGGGGGCGTTTGTATGGACTAAGGCTGCAGCCACTGTATTTCAGGACATTAAGGAGCGAATGACCCAAGCACATGTCCTTGTGTTACCTGATTTTTCTACGGTGTTTGAGGTCACATGTGATGCTTCTGGAGTGGGTATTGGTGGAGTGTTGAGCCAGGAGTCCCACCCCATCGCATTCTTTTGCGAGAAGCTGAATGATGCCAAACTGCATTATTCCACATATGATAAAGAATTTTACGCAGTCGTCTAGGCATTGAGGTATTGGAGGCATTATCTTTTGCATCAGGAGTTTGTCCTCTTCTCTAATCATGAGGCCTTACGATTCCTCCATACCCAAAAGAAGTTGAATGCTCGCCATAGTCGTTGGGTGGAGTATCTCTAGGAGTATACTTTTGTGCTTAAGCACAAAGCGGGGGCGGAGAACAAGGTAGCCGATGCGCTGAGTCAGCGGATGATGATGTTGACCACCATGAGTGTTGAGGTGGTAGGCTTAGAGAGGCTGAAGGATGCCTATGTTGATTGCCCGGACTTTGGTCCGATCTATGCCATCCTTCAGGCAGGTCCCTCGCGTGATTATTTCAAGTTTATGCGTTAGGAGGGTCACCTATTCCGGGGTGACAAGTTGTGCATCCCACGGACTTCTGTTCGTGACTTTCTCACATAGGAGATGCACGTGGGAGGTCTTGCTGGCCACTTAGCCGGAACAAGACCATAGAGGCTGTTGAGCAAAGATTTTATTGGCCTAGCCTGAAGAGGGATGTCACTCGTATCATGGCCCAGTGCCGCACTTGCGTTATGGCCAAATAGAGGAAGCAGAATACCGGCCTCTATACTCCCCTCCCCATCCCGGATAGTCCATGGCAGGACATTAGCATGGACTTTGTGTTGGGATTGCCCCGCACCCTCCAAAAGCATGACTCTATCTTTGTGGTCATAGACAGGTTCACCAAGATGGCATTATTCATCCCATGCTCCAAGACTTCTGATGCCTCTAGAGTTGCCAATCTATTCTTTTCTCATTGTGTCTCCAGGTTTAGCCTCCCTCGTACTAGAGTGTCAGATAGGGATGCACGATTTACTAGTTATTTTTGGAAAACCCTATGGCACATGATGGGCACCCAGCTAAAATTCTCCACCGCATATCATCCCCCGACCGATGGTCAAACTGAGGTAGTCAATAAGAGTTTGGGGGATCTTCTTAGGTGTCTAGTCCGTGATCGTGTCAGTGATTGGGACTTGGTTCTACCTCTAGCAGAGTTTGCGTACAATGGTTCGGTCAATAGGTCTACAGACATGAGTCCTTTTAATATTGTTACTGGCCGTAGACCTAGGAAGCCCATAGACTTGGTCCCATCTCCCATCCAGTCCCATGTGTCCGAGTCAGCGGAGTCCTTCGCTGATCACATTAGGCAGTTGCATGAGCAGGTACGTCATCATATTGAGACCAGCAACGCACGGTACAAAGAGTTGGTTGATGCCCACAGGCACCATCATGAGTTCAGGGAGGGTGAGTACGTCATGATCAGGGTCAGGCCTGAACGGTTTCTCTCGAGAACCGTGAAGAAGTTACAAGCCCGCGGTGTCGGTCCTTTCCGAGTAGTGAAATGACTTGGTTCTAATGCATATGTTGTAGATTTGCCAGAGAGCTACGTGATCATCTCCACTTTCAACATCTCGGACCTAGTCGCTTATAGGGACCCAGCAGTGATACCCAGTGAGCCCTTTGAGCCGTCTCCACCTCTTGTGAGTGACACCACCCCAGAGCGTCCACCTCTAGCCTAGTTACCTCATCAGCGTGAGCAGATAGAGCATATACTGGACGAGCAGGTAACGACTACTCGAGGTGGGGTGTACCAGTGCTATTTAGTGCGATGGAGGGGATGGCCCACGTCCGATGACACTTGGATCACCCGGGCCGAGCTACAGAGGATAGATCAAGATCTGCTGGATCGATACCAGAGTGACCCAGACCCCTACTCGACGGGGTCGAGCTTCTCCCACCCGGGGAGAATTGGTGAGGACACCAAAGCCAGAGTTCGGCTCGACTCAGCGAGCCGCTGATACCAGACACGCAGCACGACTCGGTCAACGTCGACATCTTTGTGGCTAGGGGATAGTCTGGAGTCTCCACCGGAGCTTTGATATTTTTGTACATATTTTTATATGTATTTGTATTTGGTACATATTTGGTTGTATTTGGTGTGTATTTGGTATGTATTTGGGTTATATTTTGGTTTGTATTATTTTGGTTTTAATATTGGGTCAATGGGAGAATATTGACCAAGTATTTATATTTTTGATTTATTATGGTCCAAGGAGAGATGAATATGGTCCAAGGGGATTAAATAAACCAAGCCCCTTTAGTTGACTTGGAGAGAGGGGCACCCCCTCTCTTGTCCGTATACGGGGAGTTGTTTATTCTAGTGTTATCTCCCTTCCCCAATTTGCCCCCTTGACCAAGGGTATTAGAGGTGAAGTCCCGTGATCAATGACACCCAAGAGGGGGGTGAATTGGGTGTTTACCAATTTTAAGAAAACTTTTGGCCTTTTATAAAATATGTGATACAAAGCTAGTTAATAGATTCAAAGCTATTTGAACACAAATTGGATTTATCAAACTTTATATGATAATATATAGATTATGCAAGATATACGAAGATAAATCCAGAACAACAATTTAAACTAACGTTTATATAGAATGGAGATAGAGGAAATGGATCAAACCACACAAATTAAACCACACTGCACAGCGATTTTTAAGGTGGTTCGGATGCAACGACGGCAATCCTACGTCCACCCCTCACCAAACCCGGTGAGGCTTCACTCGGGGATAAATCCCCAAACGGAGACGACACTCCAACCACACATGCAGGACAACGCCTGCACACACACACGGGACGCACACACACACACACACACACACACACACACACACACACACACACACACACACACACACACACACACGGAGATAAGGTCTCCAATACGATCCAACAAGCGGATCAACAAAGCACACACACGCTGTAACAAGTGCAGCACTCCACACACACAAACACTAAGATCTAGATAAAACCATACACACACGCAGATCTAAGAAGACCTACGCACACACGAATCAAATACGACACACACACACACACACGACCACAGATCCAACAATGATCCACACACACACACGAGTTTGCAGTTTATGATGAACACAATTACAACACCCAAAACATAAGGACGATGAGGCTTAGTTTATAAAACTCCTGTTTTGGGTTCCCCTTGAATGCATGTTGCGGATCTTGAACGTGTCTTCACTTGATCAGAGCTTTAATCCATGCTTGCTTGACTTTTCTCCTTTCTTGCTTGCTTGACTTCTCTTCTTTCTCCCTTAGGCACTCTTCTTGGAATCCTTGCTTGCTTGTAGCTTCCTTGGAGGTTGCTTGCTTCAGATCTAACCTTGAATCACCTTCCTTGAATCCTCTTTGAGTTGATGAAGGAGATGATAGATGCAACTTTGAACCTTGATTGCTTCTACACCTTCTTGGAGGTAGATGGCTTCAGAAAATAAGCTTGAATCACCTTGGATGGATGAAGATCTTGCTGCACGAAGTACTATTCACAGAGCTACAGTACCCTCTCCTTTCACCTTGGACAGCCTCCTCTTGATCTCCCTTGAAGCCCTCTTGGATGATTAGGGTTATGGCTCCAAATGAGATGTTTTATAGCCCTTGAATGGTCCATGGACATCCCCCAGACCAGATCCACATTTTGTGGGTGATTTGGTGTCATTGGGATTAAAAAATTACAAGGAGAAAGGCTCTTTTCGAAGTGGAAAACAAAGTCAACATATGTTGGCTCGGGACTGGCGGTCGACCTGTGGAAGCTGGCGGTCGACCGCTACTGAGAAACTTGCAGACGGATGGTTTCTGGGAATTTCGGTTGACCTAAACTTCCTGGCGGTCGACCGCTAGCTACAGTGATTTTCAGGTCAACCTAAATTGTCCTTTAGGTCGACCTAAACCTGTAGAAAAAATACAGAAAAAATAAAAACATTAGAAAACATGTAAGAAAACATGCCCAATGATCCCAAGTGATCAATGCATGAAGTACATACATGAAATCATTAACAAGGAGGATGAAAATACTTGGAAAACTCAATCAACCATAACATAACATCAAGATCATATGGCTATCCAATATGTGCAATAAGATAGCATCATTGAACCAAATTTCATATATCATGAGGATGCCATTCAACAATGTGATTGGGTCTAATTTGCTAAGTGTATATGCAATGTGAGAACACATATCAACCATATATCCTATCAAGATCAAAAACTCTAAATGGAAACTTACCATTTTCTCCCAAAAATATACACATGCAAAGTGCCAAGTTCTCACCATGAATCTTGATGCCTTTGCATATGGGGCATTCCATTTTAAACCTACATAAGAGGATAAATGAAGTTAAGATAATGCAAGTTCAATCACTTCGATGCCATCTACCACTTTCAACTAAGATTCTCATGAAGACTTCATTTTGTGAATCCAAATGATCTATATATGCATCCCATTGACATCAAACATTCAACCAAAGATTATATACAAACCAAGGATCAAGATCATGTAATCGTTGCCATTTGCCATCCGAACCATGTAAGTTTAGTTATCATCACGTAATCACACATTAAGTTTAGTTATCATCAAAACCATAATTGTAATGAACAATAATCACAATAATCATCAAAACCATAAGTCAATAAGAGGTCATTTGTCACGTCCCGAATAAGGCGGAATTATCAAGGTGTGAACAGTTATACGGGCAAGTCGATCAAGAGACTCAGATGATTTTTTTTTTTGAGAAAACCCTGCCTAGGGATAGATGGGAGAGTGCACCCTTTACCAGAGGTAACGGGAATAGCCACTCCACCATCAGGCTACTAAGAGGTAAATTTTATTACTAATTAAAAAGAATAACATTTACATCAATCGTATGCTAGGCAAGCCTAGCTTGTCTAATCGAGCCGCATCCTTTATAAATGAAGGTAGCTCATTGTAGGAAAAAAAGCATTGCATTTAGAGGTGCAATCTAAAGAAGCTAATGAGTCCGCGACCTTGTTGCCTTCTTTGTATATATGATCAATAGAGTCAGACTGTGTAAGTAAGCTCCATATATCTCTAACATATGAAAGAATGGACCATGGGCAAAGAATTTCTTTTTTGATAATCTGAACAAGTATGTTGGAGTCGCATTCAATATGGGCTGGATTTGCATTGACTGTATGAAGATACTTGATGCCATCAAGTAGAGCCCGGGCTTCAGCTGTTAGACTGCTAGATCGTCCATAAAAGTGAGAGTAAGCAAGTAGAATGTTTCCTCCATAATCTCTAATGACACCGCCTCCTCCAGATTCACCAGAAAGTTTACATGCACCATCAGTATTTAGTTTAAGAGAAGCCCAAGGAGGCAGATCCACTTGATGATCTTCAGTTGAGGACAACTTGTAGGCTGAATAGTAATGCCAAACTGCTCCAAGATTCTCTTCTTGATATTATTAGATTCCTTTAAATTTGTAGCTACACAAGTATGCTTCACTTGGGAGATAATGTGGTGGAGAAGATTGTGCTTAGATGTGTTTTTATCTTCATACTTTACAACATTTCTAGCTCTCCATATTTCCCACAGACCATAGCCAATGACAGTAAGAAGGAGGAGGCCATATGCAGATTTTTGATTAATATTGCTAGCAGCATTCCGAATGAAAGCCCTTACAGAGTTACCCTCAAGTTGTAGCCCAACTGTTCTGAAATAAGACCAAACCTGAACTACAATTTCACTATGTAGGAAAAGGTGATTAAGGTCTCCTCATGGTGCATCTTGCAGCAATAACATCTGGAGCACAGAGACACACCCAACCGCTGGACATTTGTATCAATAGGAAGATAGTTGTGCATAATTTTCCACAGATGGAAAGAACTTTTGTTGGGAAGCCAGTTGGACCAAAGTCAAGCCCATGGTATTATAGTTTGATGTGAATTACTGCTGGAGAGAACAGAATATGTAGAGGCAACCGAGCACTTACCAGATGAAGACAGGCTCCAAGCCTCAAAATTAGGTTCTTGGTTCAGGATTAAATTCCCTATTGCTGTTTTGATAGTAGAGGGTACCAACCTGTCCAGCAATACTGATTCCTCACTGGTAGAGTGCAGTAGGAAATCTTTGAAAGAAATGTTTGTATTCAGAATTAGAGATGCAGGGACATAATCTATCAAGCTGTGATTCCCAATCCAGTTATCAAACCAAAAGTATGTGCTATTTCCATCCCCGACAACAACCTTTTTATATTGGAGGATGAGGCTTTTAGCCTTGATCCAACTCCTTCTAGCAAAACCATTCATGTTTTTGAAATGGACATCTCTTAAGTGATTCTGATCGATATACTTAGCTCTGAAATAATTAGCCCATAGGGAATTTGAATGCATGGCCTGCCACAACATCTTAACCCTTAAAGCAATGTCCATATGCCTGAGCGACATGATGCCAAGGCCACCCTGCGAGATTGGCCTACATATGTTCTGCCAGGATCTCCAATGTCTTTTGTTCCCATTAGGAGAAGATCCCCAAAAAAAATTAGCAAACGACTTCTCAAGGAGCTGATGGGTTCCTGAGTGCAGAGGTGAAGAGGACAGGGAGTAAATAGGCACTAAGGACAAAACATGTTTGATCAGAATCAATTTAGCACCCTGGGATAGTAAGTTAGATTTCAAGCCTGTAATACATTTCTGAATGGAATTTATTATACCAGCAAAATAAACCTTTTTGTTCATGCCAAGCACCAAAGGAAATCCAAGATACTTATGAGGAAAAGAATGCCGGATGAAGCCTGTGAGATTATGAATCCGATTGGAAACAGACATTTGAACCTTGGGGTGTATAAAGAAACCACTTTTACTAACATTGATAAGCTAACCCGAAGCTTTTTCATAATTTTTAAGCACATTAAGCAAGTTCTGATAGAGACAATATTAGCTTTACTGAAAATCAAAGTGTCATCTGCAAACAATAGGTGTGAGATTGAGGGACATCTCTGAGGTCCTGAGAACCACTCAATCCGGCCATTGGAATAAGCATCCCTTAAAGATCTACTTAAAGTTTCCTCTACAATGATGAAAAGAGATGGGGCAATTGGATCACCTTGCCGAACTCCTCTTGATGACTTAAAAAAACTAGCTGAATCCCCGTTTAATAATATAGAAAACCAACAATTTTTAACCATCTTTTCAAGCAAATTAATGAATGTAATACTGAATCCAAATCTGTAAAGGACAGCAAATAGAAAATCCCACTCTAATCTGTCATAAGTCTTTGCCATATCAAGTTTAAACATGACATTATTGCCTCTAGTTTTTCTGCCCAGGTCATAAGTCAGTTCTTGTGCAAGGGCAATGTTTTCTATAATGTGTCTCCCCTTCACAAATGTAGACTGCTCCATTGATATAATCTTAGGAAGAATTGTTGCCAGCCTTTTATTAACAATGGAAAAAATGATTTTGTAGAAAAAATTACACAAGCTTATTGGCCTGAAATCTGAAATATCAGTTCCATTAGGCTTTTTTGGAATGAGAGCTATTAAAGTAGATGTCACACTTATTGGGAAAGCTTCCTGAGAACTGAATGCTTCTTGAGCAGCACTAACAACCAAACCAGCAATGATAGGCCAGGCTTTTTGATAGAAAGAACCTGTGATCCATCAGGCCCCAGGGCACTATCTGAAGACAGTGTGAAAACTACATCATGGATTTCAACTTCAGATGGTATTGCACCCAGCAGATCATTATCATCCTGATTTACCAGACTAGGAATGCAATTCAGAGAGGATTCTTCAATATAATGGTCTTGATAACTAAAAGCTTTATGAAAATGGGAGGCAACAATTGCTTTCATTTCTTCATGGTCTGAGGTAAGCAAACCAGCAGAGTTCCGAAGTTGAGTGATACCATGTTTGTGTCTCTTGGCTATGGTAGACATATGAAAAAACTTTGTGTTTCTATCCCCCTCAAGTAGCCATCAAATCCTAGACTTTTGCCTCCAATAGCATTCCTGCTGAAGTAGTCTGTCAGACTGGATAGACTTTGCCTCCTCAAGAATTGTGTAATTATCCTCCGTGGGGTATAGATCATATGAATGTTCTGCCTTAATAATTGCATCTTCTGCTGCCATCAGGTTAAAGTGAACATTTCCAAAAGTCTGCTTGTTCCAAATTCGAAGCCTTTTCCTCATGTATTTTAGTTTTAGTTATAAAGTAGTCATGGGAGAAGAGGCCAGCGGACTGGTGTGCCAGCAAGATTGAACATCCCCAAGAAATTTGTCATGCATGTGTTGCATCCCAACGGTTTTGATGATGTCTCACACTATAAATCAATCTTCTATCTCTAGATTAATTCATGTTTCACCATGTAAATGAGAGCAGTTCATATGGTTGTCAGATATTATGCTCTACTTGATTCTGTCTACACTCTGTCTGCAGAGTCTGGACAGTGGTGGGTCGACCCCTCCTTGCTGATGAGTCGACGCCTCAGTACATTAATCATCTTAGTCTGTCCATTCATTGGCCTTTCTATCCAAGTCCATACAACAGGACTGTAGCCTGTTTATCTGAAAGTCTATACATCCGGAAAGGGGCCATGTCTATACATTCTTCCGTTGAATTCATTCAAAGTCTATACATCGGCTTGATTGAGTAAGTCAGTACAGCATGCCTTGTTGTTCATAGCCTTTAAAGTCTGTACATCAGCTTCGCATCTGCAAGTCTGTACATTGGCTTCATATCATAAAGTCTGTACATTGGCTTCGCATCTGCAAGTCTGTACATCGGCTTCAACTCTCCAAGTCTGTACATCGCCTTCAGTCATTCAAGTCTATACACTCCATGCTCATTCAAGTCTATACATCCACAGTGTAACTTCAAAGTCTGAACATTGTCTCACTCCGTCAAAGTCCATACATTCTCAGCTGAACCCCATGTCTATACAATGGCCTCGAGCTTCTCAAGTCTACACACTGTCTTCGGCCTCAAAGTATGTACAGTCGTTGAACTGTACAAGTCCATACACTAGCAGCCCTACAGAAGTCTATACATTGCCTCAAACATTCCAACTCTGTACAATGGTCCTTCGAACACTCCAAGTCTATACAGTCTGCTTTCACGATTCAGAGTCTATACATCGTTCCTCAAAGGCTAAGTGTATACACTGCTCACCGTCTCACTAAGCGTCTCACTTGCTAGTCTATACATCGCTGTTGGGCATCAAAGTCTGTACACTGCATTGTCTCAACTTGCGTCTCACTGAGCATCCATTCACTGTAAAGTCTATACAGACTTCATCGTCTTGAGAACGTCTCATGCCTTTACCAAAGTCTGTACATTGGCAGCCTTTTACCTACGTTGCACTTTGAAGTCTGTACATCGAGTGAAGTCTGGTTAAGTCTATACATCGCATAGCTCTTCATATAGGAAGTCTATACACTGCTTGCACGTGTTCAAGCCTATACAGCCTGCTTGCTTCAAAACGCCAAGTCCATAGATTGGCTTTGGGCTGAAGTCTATACATTGCTTAAGGCATAGCTAGTCTGTACATCGCACAACTTTCATACTTTCATTCTATTGTGCATCCTCTTCAAAACGAAGTGTGTACACTCGTTCGCTAACTATTGAAGTCTGTACACTCAGTTAACCTACAAGTCTATACACTCGATTGTTAGGCTTTCAACCCTATACACTCGATAGTTAACTTCAAAGTCTATACACTCACTCAATATTTACACTTGCTCAGTTGCTGCTTCTGAAGTATATACACTCGTGTTACAAGCCTGAACTAACTAAGTATATACATTCCTTTTTTCTCTGTCTGCAGGTGATTCAGGCTGATGATTGGGCACGTGATCTGAGGTTGGCACCTGGCACGTGATCCAAGAAACCAGGAACATGACACGTGGATGGCAACCCAGTCAGGAGGCTGCCATGTGGTCGAAATTCAAATGATCTGGCAAAAAGTTCATGGGCGGGAACCTGAAAGCCACACGCCAATCGTCTGCTATATATATGGAGCATCGTCCTTCAGTAGAAGATGATCGTGAAAAGAAAGAGCAGAAGGCATTTGTGTGAGGTTACACGATCCAGAAAAGAGAAAGAGCATAGAGTCCTATTTTATCCAGATCTGAGAGGAACATGTTTGAGAGAGAGAGAGCAGTGTCTGTGGTTTAAAGAATTGCTTCCTCGGAAGCTACATTTGTGTTGGCTTTTTTTCAGAAGCGACTGGTGTTCTTTGTTGGTCTTTGTTTCTCTTTTGTTTTTCTTTGTATTTACTCATACTTCTGATTCTGAACTGTTTCCCTCCGGTGTTTGGAGGAAGGGAGTGTTACTCCGGTTTCCCTCTGGGCTGCAGAGGAAGAGAGATCGTAGATCTCTAGTTTTGCTAGTGAAGGATTGTCATTAGCAGGTTCCCTCCGGGTTGGAGGAAGGGAGAGCTATCTCCGGTTCTGCTCTAGCTGGTAGCTGGAACAGGTTTCAAGCTCTGTGGGTAGCAAAGTTTAGTTGAGGGATTTGTTTCCCTTGGTTATTCAAGCTGTGTGGCAGCACATTGTTCACAGACTGAGTCTGCAGGTTTCTAGCATTGGCTAGTGGAATCCTTACTCTAGTTGGAGTGAGGGGTGGATGTAGATTGTGGACTACAATCGAACCACCTTAAAATCTCTTGTCTCCTTTGTGGTTTGCTGCAATCGTTGATGCTCTCTATCTGCTTGGCAATGTGCTTGTGTGTGGACGGCCTCTTCCAATCGCACCTTATTACTCTGTCTTAGTTTCTCACTGCATTAGCTAGTTTGTTTAGCTATATTCGGTAGGGTGATTTTCGAAGTAGTGATTTTCCACTGAAGTTTCAGAAAACGGGAGTGATCTATTCATCCCCCCCTTCTATATCACTCTTGCTGCGCTAACATTTGGTATCAGAGCAGGTTTGCATCATGTGGACGAACGGTCAGGGAAATGCTAATGGTCCTAGAAGCTTCATGGCTGAAGGTCAATCCATTAGTCGCCCTCCATTTTTTGATGGTAATAAATATCTGTTTTGGAAGAACAGGATGGAAGTGTTTATCAGGGCTCAGAGCCATAAGCTGTGAAGAGTAATTACTGTTGGGCCGTATGATCTGCCACCGAACGAGGACGCATGGACAGATGACCATGTCAAGCTATCTACACTCAACTGGACGGCGCTGAACATCATCTAGTGTGTTGTTCACCCAGAGGAATATGCTCGCATATCTGCCTACAAGACTGCCAAACGAATGTGGGACGAGCTGCAGCTAATCTACGAAGGTACAGCTCAAGTGAGAGCCTCAAAGGTAAATGTCTACACCTCTGAGTATGAACTGTTTAAAATGAAACTAGAGGAGAATATTACTGAAATGTATGCTAGGTTATCTTTGATCACGAATACTCTTAAGGGGCTAGGGAAAGAGCTAGCTGAGGCAGACATTGTCAGGAAAATTTTGATATCTCTATCCCCGGCATGGCACACTAAGGCCATTGTGATTGAAGAGTCAAAAGATCTGACTACCTTGACTGTGAATGAACTCATAGGATCCCTCATGACCTATGAGATGAATTTCAAAGGAGGCGGTGAAGGAAGTGATAGGAAGGCTAAGAATGTAGCACTAAGGGCATCCAGCAACAAGGGTAGCAACAGCGGGAACAGCAGCAGCAGCCCCGAGTCCGAGTCCGAGCTTGATGGTTTTTCTGATCTCGACCAGGAGGAGCAGGCAATGCTCACTCGACAGTTCAGAAAATTTTTGAAGAAAAAGGGGAAAACCTTTAGGAGTAAGAAGCCATATTCCTTTGGCAAGAATGCTGAATCTAGCAATCATAAGGACAGAAATTCTAAGAGACTTACTTGTTTTCATTGTAACAGACAGGGACACATGAAAGGCGAGTGTCCAGATCTTCAGAAGAAGGGTCCCTACTTTCAGAGGAAGAACACAATGGTGCAGAAGAAGAAAAAACCTCAGGCGATGGTCTGCACATGGAGCGAGGAAGAAGAAGATCCCGAAGACACTTCCTCAGAGGAATATGAAGAAGGAATTTGCCTAATGGCAAATAGCGAGGAAGAGGTAATAACTGTCTTTGAAAATTTCTCGATTGATGACTGGGAGGATGCTTATGGTGAATTGTTAGATAAGTTTAATTCTCTTAGTAAAGAGCATAGAGTTCTGAAAAGAAAACTTAATACCACTGTTGAAGAACAAACCCAGGTCTGTGAGGAAAATCAGAAACTAAAAGAGCAACTAGAAGAAATGACCTCACTAAGAAAAGAAAATGATAAGCTCAAGGGAGAAAACCAGGACAGTCAAAATCAGCTGAATGAACTCAAAATACGAATTGAAGAAAGCTTAAATGAAAGTAGAGTGAACTCAGAAAAATACGAAGCTGTTAAGAAAGTCAATGGTGAACTTCTAAAAAATTCTGAGTCCCTTCAAAAGGAGCTGGAAGACAAACAGAAAGTCTTGGAAAAGTTTGTCCAAGGAAAATCCAGTCTGGATGCAATACTGGGGGCTAGGGTTAATTTCAATAAGGAGGGTCTAGGCTATGACCCATCTAACAAAAGACCCTTACAATTCAAAACCATTACCTTCTGCCCAGAAAAGGGAAAAGAAAAGCTGGACACACCATCCAACTCAAACAGCAGTAAGGGAACTCAAGGTCAGAAGGAAAATTCTAAAAATAGTGCTGATCAACATTTTAAAATGGGAATGAATTTTATAAAAAATTTCACTAACCCTACAAATCAGAACATAAATGATAAATGGACCAAGCAAGGGGATCAGAAGAAAAGATGGAAGTACTACAATCAAATGGGTCCAAAGAGGACCTACTGGAGAAATGATCATCATCTTCAAAAGTCTGCTGATCAACAAACTTACAGGAGATATTCTAGAAATGGCAAGCCTAATGAATGGAATAAAACTTACTTTTCCAGACCAGCCGGCTATAATTTCAATAAAACAGAAGTAAAGGTGCCAAAGAAAACAATGTTGAAGCAAATCTGGATTCCTAAACATTTGATCAGTGAATTGAACAATGCCTTTGGACCCAACTCATCTTGGGTTCCAAATCACTTTGCTTGACTTTGTTGTGTAGGTCGGCCTGGCAGCTAAAGACAACAAGTGGTACCTCGACAGTGGCTGCTCCAGGCACATGACAGGAGACCGATCCAAGTTCAGTAAGATAGAGATGAAGGTAGGGGGTCTGGTCAAGTTTGGAGGAAAGAACAAAGGTAAGATAATTGGAGTTGGCACAGTAGGTAAGACTTCCACAAACTCCATTGAAAAAGTTCTACTTGTGGAAGGTCTGCAACACAACCTGATTAGCATTAGTCAGTTATGTGACAAGGGTCACAGGGTTGTATTTGATGATAATTCATGCAAAATCTTTGAAATAAACTCTGATGTGGTTAAATTTGTAGCCAACAGGATTAATAATGTCTACATAGTAGACTTAGATGAGAAATCTGAATCTAATATTTGTTTATCTGCCAATTCTAAAAATGATGTTTTTGAATGGCATAGACGTCTAGGTCATGCTAGCTTTACTACATTAAATAAATTGGTTAAGCATGATTTAGTTAGAGGCATGCCTAGAATTAAATTCAATTCGATATCAAAATCATGTGATGCATGTGCTCTTGGCAAACAGACCAGAAACTCTTTTAAATTAAGATCTGAGCCATTGTCCTCTAGACCAATGGAACTTCTCCATATGGACCTTTTCGGTCCCACTAGAACTCAGAGTCTTAATGGAAACAGGTTTGGCTATGTCATCATAGATGACTTCTCTAGATATTCATGGATATTCTTCTTAGCAAATAAAAGTGATGCATTTCAAAAGTTTAATCTATTTTTCAATAAGGTCAAACAAGAAGGAAAACACAAGATCTGTACTATTCAATATGATCATGGAGGTGAGTTTGAAAACTCCATGTTTTCTGATCTTTGTGAAAGAGAGGGACTAACTCACAGGTTTTCTTCTCCCAGGACACCTGAACAGAATGGGATTGTGGAGAGAAGAAATAGAACTGTGGTGGAGATGGCCCGAACCATGCTGATTGAAAGTAAGTTACCAAGAAGGTTTTGGGCAGAAGCGGCTAATACAGCAACTTACATAATCAACAGGGCCATGGTAAGACCCATTCACAAGAAAACACCCTATGAGCTTCTAAAAGGTAAGAAACCAAACTTGTTTCATTTCAGAATTGTTGGAACAAAATGTTTTATTCATAACAATGACAAGAAAGATTTAGACAAGTTTGAAGCTAAAAGCTCCCCTGGAATATTTTTAGGTTACTCTGAAGTGTCAAGGGCATATAGGGCATTTAACATATCAGATCAGAAAGTGAAAGAGTCTCCTCACATTATTTTCAGTGAAAAGAAAGGTGTGTCTAACATTGAAATTTTTGACAGGGACTCCAATCACGATGGGGAATTCCCAGAAGACCAAGAAGAAGAGAAGACTCAGCCGAGTGGAACAACAAATCCCCTCAATCAGGAAGGGCCAAGAGAAACAGGTGAGTCTTCAACCAATGTTAGATTTCTTAAAGACCATCCGATAGATAATGTCATAGGCAATCCTGAAGATCCTCTTCGGACTAGGTCCCATTTTAGGAATGTGAATAATGAAGACTTAATTACTTTAGTCTCACAAATTGAACCCAAATCAATAGAAGAGGCCTTGGCTGATCAAGCTTGGGTCAATGCCATGAGTGAGGAATTAGGCCAGTTTGAAAGAAACAATGTCTGGGAACTTGTTCCAAGACCAGATAATGTTAATATCATAGGAACTAAGTGGGTGTTCAAAAATAAAATGAATGAAGATGGAGTCATCTCAAGGAATAAAGGCAGATTAGTAGCCAAGGGCTACTGTCAGGAATTTGGTGTAGACTTTGATGAATCCTATGCACCTGTTGCTAGGATGGAAGCTATAAGAATGTTGCTTGCCTTTGCATTTTCAAAGAATATAAAACTCCAACAAATAGATGTTAAAAGTTCCTTCTTAAATGGAGTCATTAAAGAAGAGGTTTTTGTTGAACAACCCCCCGGATTTCAATTCTCTCCTCAACCTAACCAAGTTTTCAGGTTAAACAAAGCCTTGTATGGTTTAAAGCAGGCTCCAAGAGCATGGTATGAAAGATTGACTGAATTTCTGATCAGCAAGGGCTACAAAAGAGGTAAGGTTGATCAAACTCTATTTACCAAGGGTACAAATAGAGATCTCATCATAGTTCAGGTATATATAGATGACATAGTATTTGGATCAACTAAGCATGAACTATGTGATGCATTTTCTAAAATGATGTCTACTGAATTTGAAATGAGTTTGGTTGGTGAACTAAAATACTTTCTAGGCTTGCAGGTATAGCAGCTAGAGGATGTGTGCTTCGTCAACCAGACCAAATACACATTGGAACTGATCAAGAGGTTTGGTATGGAAAACCTAAAGCACATTACAACACCCATGGGTACCAATACCTCACTGGATGCAGATGAGACAGGTAAAGAAGTAAATGCCAAACTTTATCGAGGTATGATTGGATCTCTTCTTTACTTGATAGCTTCTAGACTTGATATACAATTCAGTGTAGGAATGTGTGCAAGGTATCAGTCTAGACCTACTGAATTACATTTGGCTGTAGTCAAAAGAATTTTCAGATATTTGTCAGCTACTCATTCTCTTGGTTTATGGTTTCCTGCATCACACACATTTGACTTAATTGCATACACAGATGTTGATTATGCAGGCTGTAAACTAGACAGGAAAAGCACTAGTGGTCATTGTGAATTTTTGGGTGGGTGTTTAGTGTCTTGGGGCTCCAAGAAACAACATTCTGTGACCCTCTCCACTGTAGAAGCTGAATATGTAGCTGCAGGGAGTTGTGGAACACAAGTCATATGGATTAAACACCAGCTTCAGGACTACCAAGTAGACCTGGGGTGCACACCTATCTATTGTGATAACACAAGTGCCATTAATCTTGCCAAAAATCCTGTTTTGCATTCATGCACCAAACACAAAGAGATAAGGCATCATTTCATAAGAGATGAGGTTTCTAAAAGCAATTTTGAACTGATTCATGTAGGCACAGATAATCAGATTGCTGACATCTTCACTAAACCTCTGGATAATGAAAAATTCACAACACTAAGAAGAGAATTAGGCTTATACAAACTGTCTTAAATGTGAAGTCTGTTCTTTTTGTGAGGGGGAGTTCTGTCTATTTGTTGGTTAGCTTTCAGGAGTGCTTTGAGTGAGGGGGAGCTGATTGAGCTATGAGAGGAAGAGTTCTTTGATAGATTCAAAAAGTTTGACCAGATATGTGTCTTTGCTGGCTTTCATGACAGATCTAGTGTGGTTCTCTCAGACAGTAGAATGTCACTTAATTCTTAAGTCTATAAGTCAGTGATTCTAAAATCCAGTCAGAATCTTTCCTTTAGTATTCTTTCAGAGATCTGGATTAATTATAAAAGGTATATCTTCCTACACTGTTAATAATTCTGGTTCAGGCCAAAACTTGTATGTCTTGATATCTGACCCAATCAACCTAAAATCTAGACTTCAAGACTCACTTAAAGAAATAGTCCTTCTGGTATTGTTTTCAATCATTCTATCTCTTTAACACAAGGGCTTAACTGAACAAACATGTCTTGTTTTGGGCACTGAGAAACTGGGAGTATCATCAATGAAATGAATATTTCTCTTATGTCATGAGGTGTCAAATGCTTAAAAATGAATGAAAAGATATGACAGAGCAATGATGGCTTCCTGGTGAGTAACTGGGGACTCTGGCCTCTAATCAAGGTGTTTACTCATGTCAAAAGCCACAGTTACTAACTTTGTTCCTTAATAAAAAAAAAGGAAGTAATGAGATACTCACTCTTAGTAACTGGGGATTCAGGCCTCTAATCAAGGTGTCTCTCTAATGTCAAAAGAGTGAATCACCAACTTACTCATTGATCTTCTTGAAAATCATCTCAAAAATTCTTTGTTGTTGTGCAACTAATGGATTGCTTGTCCTCAATACCTTGAGAACACCTCTCTGAATTTGTCTCTTGCTGTCTTGTAGGATAGTTGAATGCTCAGCTATATCAGGCCATACTTGTTAACTCATGCTCTAAATCATACACTTTGTATGTTGATAAACCTTTCTATCCTTCTATGTCTCAATTGTGTACTGGAGTTTACAGAATCTTTACTTGAGTTTAGAACCTCACTTATTCTCTTAAGACCTACTCATGACTTTCTGCACTAAGCAGTTACTGCACTTCGTCCTCATGTCTCCAGCACTTTCATATATTCTGCATTTCCTTTTGCTGATGTCAAAGGGGGAGAGAATTTTAGCAATATCAGTAGATCAGATCATGAGTCTTGGGGGAGATATGTTCTTGAGCCAAGGAAATAACTTGTCTTGTGAGGAGTGAGCTGTGGGGGAGTGGTTTTTGAGAAAGAAGTGCTTCTGCAGTAGTATTTAATTTGTCTGTGCTTGCACTTGCTTTGAATTTACTTTGTCTGTTAAAGCTGCAGTTAATTGTTTGATATGCCATGATATTGCTTGATTCATAGTGTTGCCATCATCAAAAAGGGGGAGATTGTTGCATTCCTACGGTTTTGATGATGTCTCACACTATAAATCAATCTTCTATCTCTAGATTAATTCATGTTTCACCATGTAAATGAGTGCAGTTCATATGGTTGTCAGATATTATGCTCTACTTGATTTTGTCTACACTCTGTCTGCAGAGTCTGGACAGTGGTGGGTCGACCCCTCCTTACTGATGAGTCGACGCCTCAGTACATTAATCATCTTAGTCTGTCCATTCATTGGCCTTTCTATCCAAGTCCATTCATTGCATTCTCTCCATGCATTTCTCTCTCCTCCCGGTTTCCCTCTCCCGTTCCCCTCCCACGTGTTTCCTCTCCCTCCTGCGTTTTGTCTTTGCTAGGGATGCCACCCTCCGGTGATGGCCGGCGGTGGGGGGGGGCCTTGTGCCTCCCCCCTCCTCCCCATCGCTGCCACCATCCGTCGGTGGCCCAGCCTTGATCGTGCACGTCCCTGGTCCCCCCCGCCCTGGTGTGGAGGGCTTGGCCTCAGTTGGTGCTGCTTCCTCCTCCCTTGGAGCTGCTCCAGGTGCTGCCTCTGCTGCAGGCACTTTGTCCCTGGACGGTTCATCGTCCAACGCCGTTGTTCGTGCGGATCTGCATCTGAAGGCCTCCAGTGGTTCTGCTCTGTTCTTCACCGCCGGCGAGCCCCGTGGTCCTCTGTCAACCACCTGTTCTCCTCCTGGCTGCCACGTTCTTGGCCTCCCCCACACGCCACCTATCGAGGTCTCATCCCAACCTCTCATCGCCCAACCTATCCCAACGCAAGCCCTCTTGCTTGGCCACGTGGTTCATCCTTCGATTTTCTCCCCTCCTACTATCCAATCCCCACCGTCCATCCCCTCTCCTCTACCCTCGCCAGCCCCTATGCTTGGCCACGTCCCTGTCGAACCCCTCTTACCACCGTTGATCGCCCATCATCACCCTTCGCTATCACAAGCGCCAGGCCACTTCCTCTCGCCTTCAGCCACGACCCCTGCCGCCACCCTATCACCACCGTCCACTTCTCCCCTTTCCCCCTCGCCTGCACCCATCTCACTCCACGTGGCTACCGCAGACCCCCTCCCTTCGTTGACTATTGACCCTATCGACGGGACTGCAGGGATTCACGATCCCCTGTTTTCCTCCAACCCCACCTCCACGCCAGTTGCCGACGTCCCGGCGACAGCCGGTGCTCCGCTTGTGGCCCCCCCCTAGCTGCGGTGCCCCTCCCTACTCCAGCCCTCGGCTTTGGCCCCCCTGCGCCTCTGTCTGCTGCTCGCCGGAGCGCCGCCGCTGTCGAGGGGAAACAGGGGAAACCGGGCGCCTATGGCCACCAGGGCATGCCCTCCAGAGCTCCTCCTGCCCCCCCAACCTTTGGAGGTTTTCGCTCCGGCACCCTGCCGGCCGTTTCCCCCTGGTCTGGCCCTGCACGACCGGGGCTACCTGTCGGCCTGGGTTCTGTGGACTGTTCGGACGTTGCACCTTCTTTTGCCAACGTGCTTCTGCAATCGCTTGCCCCGCCGGTTCTTCCTATCTCCACACACGCCCCTGCCTTCACGGATGGTGGCGAACCGGCTGCTTTCTTCAGCATGGAGGAAATCCAGGTTTCCTGCCGGCCGCTCGAGCTTGCTCTCATCTCCAGGACGCCGCACGGTCGGCCACCGTTCCAGGAGATCAGAGCGCACTTTGCCCGGCGCTTTCAGCTCAAGGCCGACTTCCTCATCAGCTCTTTGGACCGCCATCATCTTCTTCTCTGCTTCAATCATCGGGAAGATTACCTGCAAGTCCTCTTCAAGGACTCCTTCTGAGTTATGGGCAGGCCGTTCACTCTCTTCCAGTGGTCTCTTAACTTCTCCGTCGATGAAGATTCACCCATGCTCCCCATTTGGGTGGAGTTGCCTGGACTCCCCGCCAACTTCTACCATGAGGCTATGCTCTTCTCCATTGTAGGGGGGATTGGTTCTCCTCTTAAGGTGGATCGAAGCACATTGTGCCTCACCCGCTCTCATGCTGCCAGAGTTTGTGTGTTGGCGGACCTCTCCAAGTAACTCCCCCCTCGGGCTTGGGTTGGCTATGGAGGGAGAGGTTTCTGGCAACCATTGGTGTATCCAAACCTGCCAAGCTTCTGCTGCTCCTGTAAGCGCTTAGGCCATGTTGCCCTCAAGTGCACGAAGCCCCCTGCTCAACCGTCCGTGGTGGTGCCCCCGAAGCCTGCCTCCAAGCTTCCTCACTCCACGGATGGCCCCCCCACTCCTGCGGTCGTTGCCTCTGGAGCCCCACAGGTAGCACCTCCTCTGCGGCTGCCTCCCCCCTCTACTGAGGGTCCCCTTCTTCCCACTCCCGGCCAGCCTCTTGCTGCGGGAAGTGGGGCTACGCATGGCCCTCTCTGTCTGCAGGGCGCCCTAGCCCCGTTACCAGCCCTTGCCGCGCTTGGTACAACTCCCCTGCTTGCTGTCTCCAGAGCTCCTTCACCTGAGCTACGTGCCTCTCAGCCGTGGGGGGTGGCTTTGGATGCCACCTCTATGTCCCTCCATGGGGCCCCTCTAACATGCTCGGTGGACTCCTCCCTTCTCCCTACCGATCCTCATCCGGTGGCGGTGAAGGCCGTAGCTGCGGAGGCGGGCTCTCCTTCCTACCTGGCGGCTGCTCCCTCTTTGGACCCGCTCCAGGCTGCACCAGCCACTCCCCTCTCTACTGGTTCGGGCCCAGCTGCTGCACAGGGGCCTTCCGAGCTAGCTCCTGCCTCTGCCCGCTGTGGGGCACCCTCATCTGCTACAATGCCCTCTGCTCCCCAACGCTCTGCCCCCGAGCTTGCTGTTGGCGTTGCACCTGTGGGAACTAGTTCTTCTGATGTTCCCCCACCTGCTCCTCGCTCGGCGTCTGTACCTGCTGCTTTCCATTCACCTGCTTGTGGATCTGAGGGGCCTCCCGCCCCTCCCGTGCAGCACCCGGTATCTCTGCGCCTCCCTATCCAAGTGCTCTCTGTGCCTGGATTGGAGCCCATTTTGCACTTCCCGGACTTGCCCGCAGCACATGCTAGATTTGTTGGCCTCGCCCCTCCTCCGGACTCAAGCGATCGTGGTGTTTGCCCCCCGTCTCCGCCGATAGTGGGCATCGCTTCCCCTCACCCCTCCGGGAAGGGCGATCCCCCCCGTGCTCAGATGTGCCCTCCTGCGGCCCGAGTGTCCTCCTCTTTGGCTCTTGGCCTCCCGGCGCCGGATGCTCATCCTCTTGGGGGACCTTCCTTGCCTCATGCACGGCTTAACGCCAGTGCGGCAGCTTGGTCCCCAGGGGCGCAGCCCACTTCCCAGGCGGCTACTGTTGAAGGGTCTTTGGCCACCTCCTCTTCTCCGACGGCCGCCCCCCGCCTCTCCTTCGCCCAAGCTTTGAAGAAGAAAATCAACCGGGCCCCTCCTGGGCCGATCGTCGACTCCGCCATGCCTCCTGCTCCGGTGCATCCAGTGGGTGCCGTGCCCCCCCGGATCTTGGCTTGCCTCTCAGGTTCCCCTCGCTCGTCCAGGCTCTCCATGTCCCTGGGCTTGAGCCTGCTTCGGGATTTCGCGACCTCACGGCGGCCCATACGGCCTTCGTGGGCACCTCTGGGTTGGCCCGCTCTCGGCCACCCTCGAGGATGGACGGTGGAGCTCCTCGGCATTCCTTCCGGCGTTCAAACTCCACTTCCTCCTCGCGTGATCGACAGTGCATGTTTGAGGACGCTGGTCTTCTTCCCCGTCGATCTCTACGGCTCCAGTCTTCTTCGATGGGGCCCCCGCCGCCGGTCGACCCTTCCTCCTCGGACGTGCTCGATCCCGACAGTTCGGAGGCTGATTCTCTTGACTGGCCTTGCTCTTTGGGTCTTCAGCATGGTGTCCGTTCTGTGTTCTCGTCTGACTCGGAAGGGGTCTTCGACGAAGACTCCTACTTGTAGGGGTTGGGTCTCTTCTGTGGGCGCTCGGGCTCTTGTTTCTGCCCTTGTTTGGGGTCTTTGGTCTTTCTTGGGCCTTGGGCCTTGTTCGCCTCTTGGCCCTCTTTGGCCGTTTCCCCTCCCCCCCCCTCTGTACCCCTTTCTCTTTCATGCTTTCATATATGAAAATCGCTTGCCTGGTGGTCGGGATAGTGGTTTCATCGCCTTTCGCAATGAAGAGATGAACCCCCTCTCCCGTCTCCCCCCTTGCAAGTATCACCTTTAGTTAAAAAAGTCCATACAACAGGATTGTAGCCTGTTTATCTGAAAGTCTATACATCCGGAAAGGGGCCATGTCTATACATTCTTCCGTTGAATTCATTCAAAGTCTATACATCAGCTTGATTGAGTAAGTCAGTACATCATGCCTTGTTGTTCATAGCCTTTAAAGTCTGTACATCAGCTTCGCATCTGCAAGTCTATACATTGGCTTCATATCATAAAGTCTGTACATTGGCTTCGCATCTGCAAGTCTGTACATCGGCTTCAACTCTCCAAGTCTGTACATCGCCTTCAGACTTTCAAGTCTATACACTCCATGCTCATTCAAGTCTATACATCCACAGTGTAACTTCAAAGTCTGAACATTATCTCACTCCGTCAAAGTCCATACATTTTCAGCTGAACCCCATGTCTATACAATGGCCTCGAGCTTCTCAAGTCTACACACTGTCTTCGGCCTCAAAGTCTGTATAGTCGCTGAACTGTACAAGTCCATACACTGGCAGCCCTGCAGAAGTCTATACATTAACTCAAACATTCCAACTCTATACAATGGTCCTTCGAACACTCCAAGTCTATACAGTCTGCTTTCACGATTCAGAGTCTATACATCGTTCCTCAAAGGCTAAGTGTATACACTGCTCACCGTCTCACTAAGCGTCTCACTTGCTAGTCTATACATCGCTGTTGGGCATCAAAGTCTGTACACTGCATTGTCTCAACTTGCGTCTCACTGAGCATCCATTCACTGTAAAGTCTATACAGACTTCATCGTCTTGAGAACGTCTCATGCCTTTACCAAAGTCTTTACATTGGCAGCCTTTTACCTACGTTGCACTTTGAAGTCTGTACATCGAGTGAAGTCTGGTTAAGTCTATACATCGCATAGCTCTTCATATAGGAAGTCTATACACTGCTTGCACGTGTTCAAGCCTATACAGCCTGCATGCTTCAAAACGCCAAGTCCATAGATTGGCTTTGGGCTGAAGTCTATACATTGCTTAAGGCAGAGCTAGTCTGTACATCGCACAACTTTCATACTTTCATTCTATTGTGCATCCTCTTCAAAATGAAGTGTGTACACTCGTTGGCTAACTGTTGAAGTCTGTACACTCAGTTAACCTACAAGTCTATACACTCGATTGTTAGGCTTTCAACCCTATACACTCGATAGTTAACTTCAAAGTCTATACACTCACTCAGTGTTTACACTTGCTCAGTTGCTGCTTCTGAAGTATATACACTCGTGTTACAAGCCTGAACTAACTAAGTATATACATTCCTTTTATCTTTGTCTGCAGGTGATTCAGGCTGATGATTGGGCACGTGATCCGAGGTTGGCACCTGGCACGTGATCCAAGAAACCAGGAACCTGACACGTGGATGGCAACCCAGTCAGGAGGCTGCCATGTGGTCGAAATTCAAATGATCTGGCAAAAAGTTCATGGGCGGGAACCTGAAAGCCACACGCCAATCGTCTGCTATATATATGGAGCATCGTCCTTCAGTAGAAGATGATCGTGAAAAGAAAGAGCAGAAGGCATTTGTGTGAGGTTACACGATCCAGAAAAGAGAAAGAGCAGAGAGTCATATTTTATCCAGATCTGAGAGGAACATATTTGAGAGAGAGAGAGAGAGAGTAGTGTCTGTGGTTTGAAGAATTGCTTCCTCGGAAGCTACATTTGTGTTGGTTTTTTTTCAGAAGCGATTGTTGTTCTTCGTTGGTCTTTGTTTCTCTTCTGTTTTTCTTTGTATTTGCTCATACTTCTGATTCCGAACTGTTTCCCTCCGGTGTTTGGAGGAAGGGAGTGTTACTCCGGTTTCCCTCTGGGCTGCAGAGGAAGAGAGATTGTAGATCTCTAGTTTTGCTAGTAAAGGATTGTCATTAGCAGGTTCCCTCCGGGTTGGAGGAAGGGAGAGCTATCTCCGGTTCTGCTCTAGCTGGTAGCTGGAACAGGTTTCAAGCTCTGTGGGTAGCAGAGTTTAGTTGAGGGATTTGTTTCCCTTGGTTATTCAAGCTGTGTGGCAGCACATTATTCGCAGACTGAGTCTGCAGGTTTCTAGCATTGGCTAGTGGAATCCTTACTCTAGTTGGAGTGAGGGGTGGATGTAGATTGTGGACTACAATCGAACCACCTTAAAATCTCTTGTCTCCTTTGTGGTTTGCTGCAATTGTTGATGCTCTCTATCTGCTTGGCAATGTGCTTGTGTGTGGACGGCCTCTTCCAATCGCACCTTATTACTCTGTCTTAGTTTCTCACTGCATTAGCTAGTTTGTTTAGCTATATTCGGTAGGGTGATTTTCAAAGTAGTGATTTTCCGCTGAAGTTTCAGAAAATGGGAGTGATCTATTCATCCCCCCCTTCTATATCACTCTTGCTGCGCTAACAGCATGGTCCACATTTTATGAAAACAAAACCTGCTCTTAAACCTGTCCTGAGAATGTTGCTTCACCAGCAGAGGGGCATGATTAGATGCTTCTCTGGACAAATGCTCAATAGAAATGGGGAAAAGAGTCAACCACTCTACATTTGTGAGCACCCTATCTAGCCTTGCCCAGATGCCTCTACACCCCGATTGATTGTTATGCCAGGTGTATTTTGAGCCCAAGTATCCAGCATCTACAAGTGCACAGTCAGAAACACATTCATTGAAGTCTGAGATAGCACCCAAGTTTGGGAGATTGCCACCAAATTTCTCATCTACATTCAGGATGCAATTGAAGTCACCTGCTACTAGCCATGGTCCATTGATTTGAGAGTGTAAATAAGATAAAGAAGCCCACAGAGACTGTCTCTCAGAAGCAGTACACTTTGCATAAACAAAGGATAGTTGAAACACAGGTAGAGTAGCATTTGATTGGAGAAGAGAGATTTGCTGATCATCTCTACACACAACAGAGAAATCCAGTGGATCCTTCTATAGCACCCAAATATGCGCCAAATCATCATTATTTGCAATTGCTTTATTCATACCCAACCTTCTACAAATACCATCCAGCTTGCTGACATTTATTTTTGGTTCCAACAAAATAATGCAGTCTAGTTTATGAGTTTTGATAAGAAATTTTACCCATCCTACAGATATATCATTCCCTATTCCTATTATGTTCCAGATAATAAAAATTCATGAGGAATGTATTAAGTTAGGGATGTTACCTGCAGATCCAGATCTAGTCATGGATCTTGTGATGACCCCAAGACGTTCATTCTACAAAACTCTCACATTATCAGATTCGGCAGCATAGGCAATTGCCTATCTTCGAGCAGCTACTTTAGCATTCTGCTGCTGCTGTAGATTATCAATGGACTTGGAACTTGTATCCGACTGTGCCATGGCACTGATGGTGTCAACAACTGCAAGCTCAGGAATAGGGACAATGGTACCAAGCTTTGCTAAGTTTTGGTCGGAAGGGAGCTCCATAGGAGAACTAACCACCGAACCTTGGACATTAGATGCATAATTCATATCCATAGGGTTATCCTTAAAGGTCTCCAGGGTCTTCATATATGGAAATGTTGCAATCTGACAATTGGGCTCCATAGGACATAAATTTGAAGAAGAACCAATCTTTATGGGAATAATTCCAACTGCATCACCATTTTGTGTATGACAAACTAATTTATCATGGGACTCCAGAGCAATCTCAGCCATACTATCAGGATTCGGTTTGGACAAGGGATCAATCATCTTACCATGATCGGGTGCATTACACATTGAATCCTCTGGGACAATGACACTGACAGTCGCATCCTTTTTCGGAACTACCGGTTGCCACACATTTCTGGGCTTTTGGGGTGGACGAGCTAGGCCATGAACTGGTAGATGATTAGAAGGAGGCTGAATCCTTTTCCCTGTGACTCATCCAGAATATGACCAAGTTTGGAGCAACCCCAACAAAACTTTGGGATGTCAGGGTAAATGATATATTGCCAAGCACCTCCCCCGGGAACACCAATCCACAGCCTACGAGGGTGTGTCTTCGTGACATCCATTGTTACACGGGCTACCATGGTGTGAGCGACGTCACGCGGAATGTCAGAGGAGGCAAAGCGGAGCGCGCGGGCTCGTTTTGCTGCGACACAAAAAAGGAGAGAGAGGAGAGACCACCACAGGAGATTACTCCGGTGGGGCGTGCGGGACAGATGCAATGTAATAAGATATGGGGATTAAACGGCCATAGCAGAAAATGACTCTTCGCAACCTCGGGGGATTGGAAAAGTGCAGAATTTAGGTGAAAGAAATTTAAACGGCCATTGCGGGAAATGACTCACCGCGGCCTCAAGAATATAGGCAGATATGAGAAGCACAGAATGTAAGTGACAGAAACTTAAACAGTCATTGCGGAAAATGACTCGCCGCGGCCTCGAGAATATAACAGATATAAGAATAACATTGAATATTAGTGATAGAAATTTAAACGGCCATTGCAGGAAATGAGTCGCCGCGGCCTCGAGAATATACTAGATATAAGAACATCACATAATATAGGTGATGGAAATTTAAATAGCCATTGCGGGAAAAGACTCTCTGCGGCCTCGAGAATATAGCAGATATAAGAACAGCACATAATATAAGTGACGGAAATTTAAACGGCCATTGCGGGAAATGACTCTCCGCGGCCTCGAGAATATAGCAGATATAAGAACAGCACAGAATATAAGTGACGAAAATTTAAACGGCCATTGCGGGAAATGACTCTCCGCGGCCTCGAGAATATAGCAGATATAAGAACAGCATAAAATATAAGTGATGGAAATTTAAACGGCCATTGCGGGAAATGACTCTCCGCGGCCTCGAGAATATGATGTGATCGCTAAGGGCCGGAGACCCCAAAATGAAGAAAGTGATCGCGCCTACCTCAGAAGCGGGAGATGGCGGGTTGCTTCTTCCTCTCCCTTCGGCCGGCTGATGGAGAGGGCTTTCCTTGGTTACCCTTGCAAAAGAAGAAACAGACAAATAATGGGTGGATCAGAAAAGATGACAGTGTAGTATTAGTCCCTTGATGAAAAATAATGAAATCGTGACAAGACACACACCTGGTTGGTGTTATTTTTAAACCCCTCTCGGACACGAGTAGGAGGAAAATGCTATGATGAATGGGGGATCGTGCAAACGTGCATAAAAATGGATCGCTCTTATGAAAGGAGATGACGGATGACGGGATGATGCCTGCGATAGAAATGACAAAAGAGAAGGGGAGAGAATGGCTTATTGAAGGTGCCGATGGCGGGATCCGGCAGAGCTTCGGCAGCGTGGGGACGATGTGGAAGCAGAACGGATGAAGCTAGCCTTCCTCTCGCGAGCGCGGGCACCCGAGTTGCCGGCAGAACCTCCTCCTGCAAAAGACCCACGGGTTAAAAATGGGATCCGGCAGAGTCTCTCCTTCCTCTGTCGGATCTGAAGCCCCCTCCCTTTGAGGGAGGGGGTGTGGACACACTTTTTATTTTAATAAAAATCGTTGTTTATTTGTTTATTGGCGTTTATTAAGTGCATGGGCGTGCCAGTCACAAAGTGACGATTTATTGTGCGCTCGATCTGACTAATCAGACGATTGTGTGATTCGTGTCGGGACTGAAACCCGCCGCGCCATAAAGGTCACGGCGTCATTTACATCCCCTCGGAGAGGGAAACACCCTTGATTAATCGCTGGGAAAAGGGGCCTCATGGCTAGGAAAATATATCGAGAGAAACAAGCCGATAGCGGTCTCGAATCAGTCGGAAAGCCCTATGTCTAGGGAAACAAGCATTTGAAATATGTCGGTCACTCAAGGGACCATTCTGATATTCGGGCGAGCGTCCGGCTTTAGAGAATTGTGATCATCACGTGGAAAACTAGAGCATATGTATGCCGGGGTACGGCAAGTTTGTTGTTCAAAGGGATAGGAGGCATTTGGTTGAATCCCGGTTAGAGCAGTCGGAAACCGATAAGTTTGTTCACCCGGTGCAAGACCAAGTTACGACCATACTGCGGTGGGCCCCCCCCCCCCCCCCCCCCCGCGGTCGAAGTCGGGCTCGCGTGGGCATCATTAATATTTTTGGTGCCGAAGGGCAGCGGGAAAGTGTCCCGGGACTATATTCCAAAACAAAGATGTGTACAGAGATAGCCGGCTATAGGCCTACGATGTGGGTCAGGCGATGACCATGGTTGAGGCGAACCCAAGGTCCAAACGCGACTCACGAAGGTCTTATTGATATTCCCACACGTGTGGTTGGGGGAAGACGAGAGCCGCCTCATTCCGTTCGGATTTTGTTGGTCATACGCGGACCATTTTACATTCGGCCAAAGGTCCGTGTTTGTAGCATAAGAGACGGTGACAAATCGTACAAATACCTACCGTGAGTATGGCAAGTTTAATGCAAATGTGGGATCAGATCCCAGTATATATATGTCGGTCACTAACGGACCATTCAGTATTCGGATGAAAGTCCATATTCGAAGCGTCAAAGACCACGACAAAGACATACTGATATCTACCGTAGGTACGGCAAGCTTCATGTGGGTGCGGGATTGGATCCCAGCATATATGTCGGTCCCTAACGGACCATTCATTATTCGGACGAAAGTCTGTATTAGTAGCGTAGAGGATGACGATAAAATCGTACGGATGTCTACCGTAAGTGCGGGAAGTTTAATGTGGGTGCGGGATCAGATCCCGATGAAGATGGGTCAAGCTGATGATCTATTGGCGCGAGGTGGTTACGGACTATGGCCATATCGGGGTCTCCAAGGACCACGTCTGATGCCACGGGACGTCATTACTTTTCTCTTCATGCACAGTCTTGGGAAACGAAGGTTCCAAGGTATACGTGCGTGTCGGTCACGGTCGGACCATTCATTGTTCGGACGCGAGTCCACGTTTGAAGCATCGAAGACGATGATAAAACCGTGCAAATGTCTGCCGTAGACACGACAAGTTTAATGTGGGGTTGCGGGGTTAGATCCCGGGAGAAGCGGGTCGAGTTAACGAACTATTGGCCTGAGATGTGTTCGGATCATGACCATGTCAGAGGCTCTGAGGTCCACGTCCAATACCACAAGGCATCATTGATTTTCTCTTTGCACCAAGTCCGGGGGAGTGAATTGTTAAGTATGGAGCCCGAACTCACCATCGTGCGCCCTCACACGCGGATCGACCTGCGCGATCAGTTTGTTCTCATGAGAGTGGTTCATAGTCTTTTATTTCATTCATCTATTTGGGTCCTTTCTTCTAATTTATTTATGAGTTTTAAGCTTCTCTTCCCCTTAGTTAATTGTGTTCTTTTTTTTTATATGGGACGCACACCAGATTATGATGGCAAAGGGGGGCGCGCCGGATATGGAACCTCAAGGGGGCGCCGTTTTAAGAGTGGGCAAAGGGGCGCGCCGTTTTAATGGTTAAACAAGGGGGGGCGCCAGAATTGGGCCATTCAGGGGGAGAGGGGCGCGCCGGTTTTAAGGGCGTCGGATTAGAATTGAAAGGGGTGCGCCGGGTGTGATAAAGGGAATGGTTTTGAGAGGTTAAACCGGCGCGCCGTTTAGCATCCAAAGAAGGAGATGGGGCTATTGTGAGGAGGGTTAAAACTGTGTGATGGAATAGTGGCCACGTCGGATTAGCCCCTCCCGAGGGTTTCTTGCTTTAACTGTGTGTTTTCTTTTCTTTCACCTGCAGGTTGGGTTAATGACAGGTTTATTCATCCATTTGGAAGATTAGGTTGATGAAAAAGGGGGGTTTAATCATTTTAGTCATTTATTGAGGTGAATTAGCGTGAATGCTTAAGTGTTCGTTCGAAGGGTTTGATTCACAGAGGTTCAATGGTCGTTCACAGAAGTTGCTGTATGTGAAATTAAACGTCCAGTTTGTTCTTGAGTGTTCTTAATCCCCTGACGAAAATCGGGCAGCATCTCCCCTAGACTGGGGCTTGCAAGATAGAAGCGAAGGCCACCAAACGGATTGCTCCGGGGTGACCCTCAAAAATCGGAGTGGCCTTACGGCGGTCCGAACCCATGTGTGAGTGTGGAGAGCTCGAGGGCTAGCCTTCAAGAGCGACCACGACTCACGGGCGATGAATCTTCGACGCGGGACAGATGTTTGCCACGAGGGCCATGAATGTTCATCTGGTGACGGGTTCCCTTGAGGGACATGCTATGGACAAGCAAGCCTCGAAGGGCCCTGGACGATTAGAGAGGGGGGAAGGGAGGTGTAGATCGGAACGGAGAAAACACTGAGCTTGCAGAAGGGCCCTTTTCTCTTATTCATCCTCACAAATGGGGAAGAAGTTGACACAGAGAGAGTTCACCCCGGGATGGGAGTGGAATACATTGCAAAAGGGGGTAGAAGAAGATACAGACGAGAGAAAAAAAGGAACACAGACCCCCCCCTCGACTCACCTCTCACCTCTCACACTCACACCCTCTCTCTTTCTCTTCACCTTGCCGGCGTGGATGACGGGAGCTTCCTCCTCTCTTTTTTCTTCTTCTCTTTTCTGCCCACAGCCGAGAGCACCTTCTCTTCTCCTTTTTTGGATGGCCTGCCGGGGGAAAAGCTAGGATCTTCCTCTCTTTTCAATCGCCCATGGGGGGGGGTGGTTCGAGCCTCTCTCTTCTCTTTTTTCACCAGTGGGGCATGCCTTTTATAGAACGGACAGTGGGGGAGAAAACTCCCGCCACCTCTGCCTTGTTCGCAACAACGTTGTTGTTGTGCTGGATGATGCTGGTTCGTGGAGTACACTAGCGTTCGTCCGAGGATGGGACATTTGCGGATTTGCCGGAGCCTGCTTCGCCGTTGCCGCTTCTGTGCTATCGAACGGAGGTAGAGATAGAGCGTCGGGCATTCAATGTTCTCTGCACATCATTAAACAGAGCATCGGCATGCCGACGGGATGGCTTGATTGCGCGCCGGGGAAGCAATTCAGAGAATAGAATGAGGGGTTAAAACGACGCCATATTCAAAGGGGCGCCATTTTAAGCATCAAAGGGGATGCCCATTTGCGCGCCGTGTAGCCAAAAAGAAAAGGGGCGCGCCGTTTTAAGAGGGGCGCGCGCCATTTTAAGGCCCCTTCGTGCTGTTTTAAGCACTAAACGGATTCTTCTCGAAGTCGCGGCCGTTTATATGAATGTCGGCATTCCCAGAATGTTCCGGTTGCAATGTATGGCCTCTGCAATATTCTGTTTGTAGTCTCTGGGACTCGGTCCCAGATTCTGCGTAACTTTCTGTGCATGCTGAGATTGTGCCGGAGTTCCCGACTTCTCTCTGATTCAGCTCTCGGCATGGCCGGTCGGAGCATTGTAGCTGTATCTTCTGCCTGGGGGACTTCCTTAGCAGGTAGTGGACCACCAAGCGAGTTCTCGTCCTGATCGGGCGAGGCATGAGGTTTATTCGGCATTTCTATCTTCGACTCGCGCTCAAATGTGTAGACGCGAATGTCGCCATGATCATCATCGTCATATTTTTGGCGTCCACAGGGGGTCCTCTATTTATAGAGGGGGAGGTGATTGAGGCGTCCAGGACCTTGGACGCCTCAAGGAATATTTTTTTTCTATTTTTTTATATTATTTTTTTATATTATTTTTGCTTTGAGGCGTCCAACCATATGGACGCCTCAATAGTTTTATATATTTTTATTTTTTTTCAATTTCTTTGACGCCTCCGGGACCCTGGACGCGCCTATTTTCGCCCATCGAATCGTCGTCGAAAGCCGTCGACAGTGGAGAAGACGCGTGGTTTCGGTGGATAACCGTGACTCTCGAAGGACGCGTCTAGCTTACAAGACATCTCTATGATTGGATTTATTCAAAAACGTCAAACTAAACGGCCGGAACGGCACCGCGTGTGCGCTGCACGAGGTTTCTGAAGAAGGCGTCTAACCATCTTGACACGTCAAAGATTTTCACGGAAAAAATTCAAAAAAATGTAAAAAAAATCATAAAAATAGGAAATCACCAAAGTAATTAAAAATGTGAAGGTAACTTTGGGGCATCATGGTGTAATATGAGATTTACTCATGGTAATGTCGAGAACGGCGTGTCTACAGCTGCCCCGCCTTGGCGTCTGCTTTACAAGGGAGCGGCACGTAGTGGAGTGGCATAGAAGTGGAATGAAATAGAGTGGGAACGGACTGAAAAGTAGATGCCAAGGTGTGATGAGACACGCTTTGAACATTACGGTTTGGAATGTTTTCAGAGTTTGTAATGAGGCGACCTTGAAGAGGGTCTTCCGAATTTCAACAATTGCTTGGACGGATATCAAATAACAAAGGGGAAGATGTGCGCTCAGGCACGAGTAGAAAAAGGGACCAACTTCTCTGTGTGGAAGTACCCGGGTCGTAAACCTGCAGGTTTCACCTTGGGGAGCGGTTACCAGCCAATGTGGAAGTGCTGCGGCCAAGGTGGGTCAAATAGAGTAAAAGTAAAGGAATATTTGAGGATCAATCCAAACAAGGGTCTCTTTTGGAAGAACAGCCCAGGGCTGTCTCAAGGAAACTCGATATTTCATTCAGAATGGAATATCTCATATTATAAGAATTTAAGCACAGCGGCCTTCACAATCGAATTACCTTGAATGATCTTTCGTAATGGAATCAAAGTCCTACATGAATGCATGCTGGGTTTAAAGGAAAACTTAAAACAAACTAAAATAGAAAATAGCCAAGGATAATATTGTCAAGTTGTTAATGATGGGTCAGGATATCGATCCGGTGAGCTGATACTGAGCCGGGGCCCGTTTATCCACGCACCAACTCACCAAATGGAACCATCGTCCCCTCGCTTTCACAACTTAACGGCCTATCCACACAACTTAAATTCCTCTGAAATCATCACTATTTTTGTTGAAGGGGAACTCAAATTCTAGAGTCATTCAGGTCGCAAGGTCCTTGACATGATCTAGTAGCATAAATATTATATAATACAATGCATGACATGGTGGGACTAGTTACCGAATGGCGTCACGTGATGGGACAGTGGTGTCCACCAGTGAAACCTGCACTGAACAACATCACATTAAAAGCAGTAGAAGTGCACCACAACAGAAGAGAGATCAAGACAAAATGCCTTTTGCTAAAGTCAACGACGACGACTCGACATCGATGTGACACATTCTGGCTTATACACCCTTCCCTTCCTATAAGTATCCCCCTTTGTCTAGTTCAGCCAAATGCACCAAGGAGAGCCTTGAAACTTAAGAGGAGGAGGAGAAGGATCTTGGGTTCTTCAAGATGGAAGGCGAGTCTTCCCGCCCTACGAAGAGGAGCAGGCCTAGCAGCGAATTCTGGCGGCTCTCCGACCTCGAAGGACATCTGAGTGGGATGATCCAGTCGCCTATGGTGCGTTGATTCTTTTGAAATTTCCTGTACAACCTCTCTTTCATCTCTTTCCTCCTTCTTTTCCAGTCGTACCCTCTCTTCCCAGGCCCGAGGAAGTTCTCGAAACTACCGTGGCTTTCGAAGCTAACTTCTAACATCTCCATCAGCATGAGGGCCATACTCACGAGGTGGCATCTTCAGGGACTCCTGATTCATGCCAAGCATTATGAAAAGATTCGCATGGACTGGGCGGCCATGGGTGCACTGGTGGAGATCTGGCATCCTCAGACTCACACTTTCGTTTTTCCCACCTTCGAGGCGTCCATCCTTCTTGAGGAGGTGGAACTCTTGCTTGGGTTGAAGAGATTCAAAAGGGATGGTAGGATAAAGATCATGCTGATGCTGAAGAAGGCGACTTCCGAGGACGTCCTCGGAAGCTTCATGCCATCTGGTGCCATTAGAAACGTCCAGACTCAGAAGGGAATTAACCTGCAGAAGCTCGCGGAATGGGTCATGGATGCCTTGAGAGGATTGCCAGATGATGATCGTTTGGAAGAAATCATGAAGGGATTCACAATCTGTTTGGCGGGTGCTCTCTTATTCCCTCATACCGACAACATAGTGGAGGAAGATCAGCTGAGTGCTATTTGCGGCATTTGGAATGGCAAAAGGGTGGGACCTGCCGTTCTTGCTTACCTTTACAGTGGCCTTACTGCTTCCAGCATGGGTAAGCCTCCTTTTGGTTGCGCACTTCTTCTGAATTGCTGGGTTGATTTACATTTCAAATTTGATCACCGTGAGGGGATGCCAACTGCCTTGAAGATTTTTCAACAAAGCCCCCTTTACCACATAGCCGATGTGTTAGGCTTTGGCGGTAATATAGTGAACCGTGTTCCATGGCTGAGGAAACGTGAAGACTGGAGGTCTCATTTCAGAACTATGACACAAAGCTTCTTCACTTGTGCACCGGCATGTCTACTCTCGCGCGAACTCCTCACGAGGTCTTCCCCCGAAGCTGAACTCCAACTCATTGGCGCGACTGAGTTTGTTCTTTACAACGTGCATCTGTGCTGCATTCAAATCGGCCTTCCCCGCCACTCGTTCCCACCGTTATCTGGCATCGCTCCTCTAAGGAAGAGAGAGTTGGGCGCGGAAGGCGATGCAAAGGAGGTGAAGGCCGTCAAAGTGTCGTAGAAGATGAGCACCTCGGGGAAGGCATTAGTGCACGTAGAGGAAGAATGCGAGCTGTGGAGGGCTTATGTAATCGAACTGGGGAAGTTAAGGCCTAAAATGCCTAAGCCCCTGATGTAACTCACTTTGTTGTTTTGATGAAATTAATGAGAAGTTATTGTGTAAAAAGTTTTCTTTGAATTTTCAGCCTTCATTTTTCATTTTTTTAACGCGTCTAATGTGCTGGGCACGTAAATATTTTTATTTTTTATTTTATCATTATCATTATTATTTAATTTTTTTTTAGTTTTCATCCCCCCTCTTATTATTATTTATTTTTCCTTTCTCTCCCCTTGTTTTTTTATTTTTATGTTTTTATGGACGCGTCCAAGCCCCTAGATGCCCCAATTTTTTATTTATTTATTTATTTTTTATTTTTTTTGATGGGCGCATCTAGAAGCTTGGACACCCCAAATTATATATATATGTATTTTTTTTTTTCATGGGCGCGTGCAGGAGCTTGGACGCCCCAAAGTTTTTTTTTTTTAATGATGTGGCCCTTCCTTTGATGCGCAGGATATGATCAGGATCCCGGGCTTGGCCGATGAGTGGGCGAGTGCGGATGAGCCGAACCGCGTCGGGGGAGAGAGACGCGGCAAGGCAAAACTTGAAGACTGACGCGTACGTCTCCCTGCTCAATTCCAAGATGGGCAGCAAGGTGGTGTGCCCACGCAGGAAAGTGCCGGCTACTTGCGGCGGTACAGGGGGAGCCAAGTGGGGCCTCTTCAGCTTGGGAGATGGACATAGGTGAAAGAAGGGCCCTATTTTTTTTCTTTTTTTTTTTGAAATCCCAGGGCTTAACCGATGGCTGTTGTTTATCTGTTCCAGCGTGCCCAGCAGGCAGGGATGGCAGGGATGGCCGGCGGATCATCTTCTAGCTCTCAGGATCTTTTTCTGGAGATCGCCTCCCTCCGGGAGCAACTTGCCAGTGCAGTGGCTCGCGCGATCCGGGCTGAAGAGGAGCGTGATGCCTGGGCAGTAGCCATGACAGAGCTGTGGCGTCATGATGAGGAGAGGCCATCTCCAGACATCCTGGAGTTAAGGGTCCTCCTCCAGGTGGCGAGGAGGGAGGCAGAGAGAGAGAGAGAAGAGAGGGAGAAAGAGAGGGAGGAAAGAAGGGCCGAGCGACAACAGGATCGGGATGAGAGGAAGGCCTTGGAGGCCCAGGTGAGGGAGCTCCAGCTAGGCCTTCAGGTTATGGGGCAGAGTTTAGGAGTGATGGAGACGCGCTACGAGAAAGCACGAGAGTTCGGGGTGCGACTCCGCCAGTCTGGCCACCTTTCTGTCAGTGGCTTCTTCGCCATGCCAGGGGATCAGCAGCGTGCCGTTTCTTTGGAGCAGGTATCACAGGGTGAGGGGACTGCTGCTTCACGGAGCCCCAGAAGGCCCCTGAGGGACCCTCACCTCAGGGGAGAGGAGAGGGACGCCTAGAGGGATGAGCATGAAGATGATGGCGAGAATTAGCGGGCTAGTGGATCCGCCTCCTGTCTTGCGTTGTTCATGACTGTGATGTTTATGTAGACCTATGAATGGAGTGATTTGGTTTTCTGCTGCCTATTTTTTCTCTTGCGTGTTCCTTCTCCCTCACACTTCTTCACTGTTCCCATGTGATGTGCTTGCCGAGACCCTACCCAAAATGAAGAATTGTATCTTGCTCCGACCACCTTTCGCACAGAAATCTACCACCGAAGTCAACAATGATCGCTCTAGCCGCTCTTCCCGGACGACCCTTCAATCTTCCCGGACGACCTCTACAAAATGACAGGGCATCCCTAGACTGCATAGGGAGTGAATCGTCACATCACACCAATCAATTACCCTGCGCGAGCGGTGAAGTGACACATGGGACCACAAGGAAGGTGTCCTATCACGAGGTTTATCATTAAAGGTGATGGAGGTAGCTTCGGCTCGCACTTCCTTTATTTATATAAATACCTCCCTCGTTCGTTCTCCCAGGGGCATCGTGGGCCAACTTGAGGAGTACAAGTTTCCACGGACGAAGAAGGAACTAAGAGTTCTGAGGTTGCAGAATGGAGGGCAAATCTTCCCACTCCTCGAAGAGAAGTAGGTCCAGCGGTAGCAGTTCTAGGAAACTCTCGGACCTCGAAGGGCACTTCAGTGAAAGGACCCAATCGTAACTCGTAAGATGAGCTTTCTTGCCCCTTCTCTCGTTCTTTCCTCCTTTCTTTCTTTTGACAAAACCCCTCTCCATTCCTCGTGTATGCGCAAAGTGTGATGAAATCACATATTTCATGGGAGTTGGTAGTGGCAGCATATAGAGATCTCCCGGATTTTCAGAAGGCCAGGCTAGACGTGATGGGGCTCGGAGCCTTTCTCCGGATCGAGGCAATCAAGCTCGACCTCGCCCTTGTCCAGGCATTGTGTGAAAGATGGGATCCAATGAGCCGTGCCTTCTTGATGCCTTGGGGGCACATGGTGCCCAGCCTAGAAGATGTGGTCTGAATTACGGGCCTCAAAGTGGATGGCGAAGCGCTGACTGGTATCACGTACTCTGACTATAAAGAGGCTGCTCAGAGGTTACTAGGAGTGGATCTGGATGATCGTAAGAACAGGTCCGTAGCCAAGACGCCTATCATGGAAATGTTGGGGCTTACTGACGTTCGTTCCCGTGATGATGAGTCCTTGGAAGAGTTCATGGAGAGGACTGAAAGAGGATGCCGTGCCGTCTACTGCGTAGATGCGAGCAATTGGGAGAGAGCCAACATGGATTTGAGGAGATTCCTCTTTTTCCTGTTGGGGAAATTGTTGCTGGGCTCGAAAGGACACAGCATTCATTACCGCTTCTTAGAATTCCTGGTAGACCCTCAGAAAGTGGGGCGATACGCCTGGTGTGCAGCCATGCTGGCGCATCTATTTGCGGGTCTGTCTGAAAGAGCAGACTGAGAGATAACAGTGAGTGGTTTCACGCCATTCATCCAGGTATCCCCCTTATCCTTTTTTTTTCTTCTTTTTCTTCTTCTTCTTTTTTTTTAAAGTTAATGACACACGATGGTGCAGTTGTGGAGCTATGATTACCTCCCAATGGGAAAAAACCCGTCATTGGCGTCCAATGGCGGTGCCACTGGAGAGGCGGTGGCAACCTATTACGAGCCTAGCCCCCCTATCCTACCGGCTGATGGTGTTATGACGCGAGTTGCAAGAGTTCCCTGCGGCGATGGTAGTTATTATTTCATCATTTTTTTCTTTTTTTTTTTTAATGATTAAGAAGATGTGTGTGACCTGACCTAGGTGGTCTGGAGGTCTTATGCCGGCATGACCGACGCTGATCAGCCATGGGTCATAACTAGCCGTGCCCAGTTCGGACGCAACCTCTGGATGCACTGTTTGAACGAAATCGAGCCACTTCGGCCACGATTGGCCATGAGGACTCTAGGGGTCGCCCAAGAATGGGTGGACATGACTAAAACACCACGCGTCGGGAGGAAGACGCGTGGCCCGGCGACCTCTGTTGATTGGAGAGTGCGGTTCCCCGAGCAATATGAGGACTGGCAACGGGGTGGCACTCCCATGGAGTCACATGCTCAAGACAGCGAGGACTATCTATGCCTCTATAAGGCGATGTATGCATAGCAACTCCATCCCGATGGGACTGTGGAGGTGAGCACAATTTTCTTTTTTTTTATTATTTTTTTTTATTTTTAAATTTTTTTTTGTATGTTGACCTATGCCCTGGCCACAGGATGTTCGCGACACTATGATAGCGAACCTGCAAGCTTGCCTGATAGGCACGGAGCGGCAGTTACATGATACTCGAGCAACCTTGAGTTCTTCGGTAAGCCTACATACACACGATCATAGACCAAGATTCCTGGTGCTAGGTCCTCAGTGTCACCTTATGTGTGTTGCAGCGCGCCCAGCTTGATGCGTCTTCCTCAGCAATGTGGGCGGATGGTGTCTCTTCCAGTCTATGGATCCCCACTTCCGAACTTGATTTGCTTCATACGCAGCGAGCTGTGGAGGCAGAAGGAATGCTCTCCACACAGGTGAGAGTCTTGTCATTGAATTTCACTTATTCGTGCCTCCACATACCTGAGATGATGGTTATGGCAGACGAAAGAGGTGCAAGATGCACTTGCCCGCACCGTGCAAGGGGAAGCCAGAATAGCGGAACTGGAGGAAGAGTTGCGGCATCACCCAGACGATGGCTCTTCTCGGGACACCGTGGAGCTGAGGATTACCCTTCAGCTGGAAAGGGAGGACAGAGAGAGAGAACGCGCGGAAAGGGAAAGAGACACCGAAAGAGAGAGAGTCGACAGATTGGCTGAGAGGGAGGAGCGTAGGGCCATGGAGGCCCAACTATTTGAACTTTGGACCAGCCTTGGTCTCGCTGAACAATGGCTAAGAGATGGCAAAGAGCGCTACCGAAGAGCACGAGAGCGTGGCTTTTGTGTTAGTAGCTTTTTTGCTGCCCCTGTCGATCGACGGGGAGCAGAGACGGGAAGAGGGGTACAAAGCAGCAGAGGCACCGCCTCACATGGTTTAGCAACATGCTCCAGGGTTCTTCGCCTGGAGAGTGGGAAAAGGGGTAACACTGAGAGAGAGAACATAACTTAATTTATAATTTCTAGAAGGAAATAAAGGAAGGAATGTTCAATTTCATGTCTTCTGCCTTCATTCCTACCTTTCAATCCTGTACACATTGCTCAATGAAACAAGTCAGTTTTTCTATTCTGACTTTGCCCCTTGCTCAAGAGTGAGTGATTGTTTTGAGACTAGCCTTGATAACGAGTCAAGGGGGCAAGCCTTTATTAATTAAGGTAAGATCAAAGATGATGAATGCAACATACGAGCACACAAATGGGAACATAGCGTAAAAATGTAGCACACAAATGAGATCACACAGATGCATTTTTTGCGTTGTTTGTTTATGCTTTTTTTTTGAATTTTCTTTCTTTTTTTTTCTCTTTTTTTTGAAAGACACGTGTTATTACAATCGGCATGGTTTTTGGACCAGGGGTGCTTAAATCGTTCTTAAGTATCCTAATACGGGGTTAAGGTGCTCCAAGAGGATTCCCACTTTGGGACTCACCCGACGGCGTCTTCCAAGGGCCACTTCACAAAATTTTATTTTTGTATAACTAATGCCTGTTTGCGATGGGATACTTTCCCCGCGTTACTCACGCGGGTCTTTCTTTCTTTGTTTGTTTATGATCATCATTTGGGTTTATTTGATTTATTTCGCGTGTCGATCAATCAATTAACTGACTGGCAATTAACTGACTGGTTGACTGCACGGCGTGCCAGTCACGTCAGTGACGAGTTTATTATGCGCTCATTCTGACCCGTGTCGGGCGAAAGTGAGATTCGGTCAGGACCAGCAGTCCGCCACACCATAAAGGCTATGGCGTTAATTACATCCCCCGCGAGGAGGGAAAACCTTTGATTAATTGCCGAGATAGTGGGCTGTCGAGGCCGGAATAAAGATGCGATGCTGTGAACATGACAAGATCATATGAGATGCGTCTATTTATCATGCAGGAGAGGCATGGTTCATTAAATTGGAGACCCTTGGTACGTGGCGGAGGACGTAGGTCCGAAGACCACCGCCGCGCATAGCGGAGACTTCCGATCGGGCATAACCCGGCCTTCCGTCAATGCCATTTGATATACCCGAGGGTCTATGCAAGCATGCATGCATGATACTCGTGACTATGCTAAACATGGTGATAGAGTTATGGAAAAAAGTAGAGCTCAATCACATTTATTAATCCCCGCCAAGGGGAGAGAATGGTAACACAAGCATGATAACGAGAGCAAAGTGCTGACTAACATGATAGTAAAAACATGATAACAAGACGATTCGGGCTCGAACGGCCCTCCTCGTATTCAGTTCATTACTAATTAGGTTTTATTAACTCCGACCACGAGAGACGAGGATCGCTCCGGAGGTGAGTGAACGATTAAAACAGCACAAGGGTTCAAAACCGATGCGGCTACGCGTAGGGGTAAGTTTCTCCGACGCGGCCAAACGTAGGTGAAAGTATTTAGTCCGACACGGCCATGGCAACATTAGCCCGGCGCAGTGGCTTTGGGGCGCGCCGGATTAGGGCGCGCCGGATTAGGGTGCGCCGAGAACGAACCAAATAAAAAAGGGAAATCATGAGTCTAGTGTTAATCCAGCGCGGGGGGGTACCGCACCGTATTAGGGTGCGTCGGATTAGGGCCGCGCCGTTTTAGCTTATTTTTGATGAAATTTGAAACCATTTATGTTCATTAAGATTCTGTTGAGAGTTTTGAAGTTGGTTGAGCCAATTGCTTGTTTAATTGAAGTCCAGGACCCTTCCTGATTGAAGTGATGAGCTAGTGCGAGGTTCATACTCGAGCACTAGAGTCCCTGATTCAGAATGAATGCTTTATCACGACGAGTCCATAGAGATGACTTGTGTGTCCAAAACCTGCCGAAAATTGGGCAGCATCTCCCCTGAACCTGAAAGGTTGTAGGAGAGGAACGAGGTCATGCTCACTTGTGGAGCAAGCCCCTTAAACTACCGGTCTGCATGGTGACAGCCAGTAAATTCCCAACGGACAGGATACCCCGAGGACTGGCCTACGAGGGGCACCAAAGCTCCGTGGGTGGAAGCAGAGGATGTGGTAGCTGATGATAGGAGAGACACCCCGAGGACCGGCCTACAAGGGGTGTGTGACCTACGACATACACTGCACCCGCCAGAGAGAGAGACCCTTAGGGAAAGAGGCTCCGAGCACTAGCCTGCGAGAAGCATTTACCCCTTGGTCACCACGGGGTCCCAAAGGACTGTGGGTTTGGGATTATTGGGCTGGAGCCCTTGTTGCTGTAAGCTTCGTAACCCATGAGGGACATCCATCACTCGAGAGTGGAGTTCTCTTGGCCAATTGGCAGCTCTGTGAAATGGCGGAAGATATCCCCCTCCCTGGGTGGAGGGTTGAGAGGTTGATGCTCGCGAGACTGGGTTGCCATTCACAGAATAGAATGGAACATTAGTCACGGAAAGGGGCGATCGATATGCAACTAGAAAAGTTTATCTACACACACATACCCACAAATGACTGGAATGCAGTAGTCGCGAAGCAGACTATACTGTCCCAAAACATCACCTGCCCCCTCTGAACAACGGAGAGATGCAAAGAGGAGGGGAGGCTAAGATCAGATTTCGTATCAAAATAGAGAGCGACATATGCATAGGCACAGGCGCGGAGGACCCAGGGAGGGGTTTGTCCATGTAGCCCATGGCATACCAGGGCGCGTTCAGAGTCCGGAGAAACTGGGATTTCGGAGGCGTATACGGGAAGACCCCAATAGATATATACATTTATCGAATGAGATAGCAATGGAAGAGGAAGACGAGACGCCAAACATTCAACCCATTGATGCATTCATATACGCACGATATCATTCCATTGACAGGGGAAATCACATACATATCGCGAGTTTGGGTGCCGCCATCGCGGCACGGCCACCATCCTACTCGCAGGAGGATTCACAGAAGAACAATCGGTAACTGAAAGAAGACGCAGAGAAAAGGGGGGGTGGGTTCGGCTCATATCATCGCCATCCCTCCCCCTCCCGCTTACATTCGACAAAGAGAAATCGATATCGGGAATCAGCGGAAACACAGGCGCCCACCTATTCCCAGCACAGAGTATCGGACGTCTTCTTCTTATCTGACTCCGGAGGGCTTCTGGCAAGTTGAGGGAAGACGGCGGCAACGGGCGCTCCGGAGAACCCTGCTTCTTCTCCTTCTATCCTCTCTCGAAAAGCCTCTCTGAACACCTCTCTAAAAGCCTCTCTAAAAACCCTCTTGAAAGTCTTCCTCAAAGCCTTCTTCTCTCTCCTTTCAATCGAACGGTCGCCTATGTATAGGAGGAGGTTCGAAGTCTTAATCCCACGCGGAAAATGGCGCGTCGGAAAGGGGAGCTCCATCCCTTGCACGTCGGAATAGGAGGGCGCCGGGAGAAGGTTCTTTGCGCGCTGGAATAAGGGGCACCAGATGGGGGCGCGCCGGTTTAGGGCGCGCCGTGTTAATGCTCCTTGCACGTCGCGAGTCAGCCAATGAGTCCGGGGATGATTCTGGGGGTCACCGTGAACATTTATCTCGCCAATGCTCCTTGAAACCTCGACGATACGCCTTGTTGAAGCTCTCAGGCTGACGCACGGCCATCCTTGGAGCTTCAAATGACTTCGGTTTTATTACGCGGGTTTTCCGCTGACACGGCCTTCGGCTCTATGATTCGTGCCGCTGGCTCGGTCTGGCTTGTGCCCAAAGCTCCTTAGAGGGTGGGATAACACCAGGGATAGTTCTGCCTGAGCTGGGAGGTCATTCGGCCACTAACGGGCCCATCTTGGCGGGAAGCCGTACCCGTACCGGGTGACCGGGATCTTCTGTCGACAGAGCTTTCGGTCCTTCGTTCTGAAGAGCCAAGGGAACTCCTTCATCTCAGGAGAGCCTTTCATGATGTGGGTAGCCACTGGGTAGACCGTCGTCCTTGGTCGGACAACGGGTGTAGTGTATGCGGCACGACGGAGTCGATGTCGATTCATTGGGCAGGCTTGGTCGCACTGCCGGTTGGTTGTGAGTTCACCTCGGTTCTCCTGAGGTGAAGTCCCTAGCGTTCATACGGGGTGACTTGAGGCTATGGCAGCTCGAGAAGTCTTTAATATGTTGATCTTTATCGACTTCTGTGCTTCAGCGGGTCGCATCATTCGTCTTTATGGCTTGATTGCCGACGATCACATTATGAGTGCCAACAAATGCCCCCCAGACGTGGGTGTTGTGAGCGAGGCACGAGCGCAACAAGGCCGACGGATGAGCTTCGCCAGGAATGGTCTCCTCTTCAGTTGACAGGAGCTTGGGATGGCCCCCCCGAGATAGAATCCGGAGAGATCGTCGAAGAACAGATGTCTTTGGCTCTTGATATTCCTGTTGCACCTCCATCCCAGGGGGCTGGCAGGGAAATTGTCGTCATTGAGACTCCAGCTACCGTATCGACCACCGCGGTTGTTCCTCATACCAGTGCATTGCAGCTCATGCCGTCGTCATCTTCTGGGACGGGCGACGATATCTGGGCCACTGTGGACGGCAGAGTGGAGTTTGAACTATCCGAGACGTCGCCGCTCGGTCTCCAGTCTTTGAGTGACCTTGTATGGCAGTTCTTAGGGACCCTTCAGCTGACCATAACGGCCAGCAGAGACTTGACTTATGTTCAGCTGAGGGGCTTGATAGAGCATTTATCCCACTCGCTGTTGGCCTTTGGTTGCCCCATGGATGACTGGACTCCACAGGTGATCTTGCTTCTGAAATATGTAAACAGGAGGGAATTCTTAGGTCGGAAGGCAGCTGACCAGCTGGCGGCCGTAACACTAGAGCGAGCCGAATGCCGAACAGCTCTCATTTCTCTGAAAGGGACTGCGGCGAGGATGAGGGACGATGCCAATGCCTCTTTGCAGCGCCGAAGCTTTCTCACGGCCCGGATAGCAGAACTACAGGCTGAACTTTCAAGGGCAGAGGCTGAGCTTCAAGAGGTGGAACGCCTAGAAGTCCAGAGGGTGGAGGAGACAGAGATGGCCGAGGGACAAGTTGCTTCCCTCGGGGAAAAACTATCTCAGCTGGAGGCCACTGAGTTCAAACTGCAAGAACTAGCTCGCCATCCTTCCCTGGGCATTCTGGAGTTGGAGGACATCTTCCGACGCCCTCTGCCATAGTCCTTCTCTATTTGCTTCTTTTTGATGGACTTCATGTATTTCGGGGGATGCTCCGCGTAACATGTACCCTTTATTCCATAGGAATGAAAATCTTCATTTTACTATTAAATGGCGACTCCATTCTTTCATTATTCTTTTCTTTTTCCTTTTCCACTTGCCAGTTAATTCTAGTCCGAGTGTGTGGGTCACAAGGTGCAGGAGAGCGCTCACGCCTTCAGCAAAGGGGTGAGGTGTTCGCTCCACCGCGCCGTGACTATTCTCGGGACTAATCAACGGCTAGTGCAAGCCGAGAGTCCGGAGGACCCAAAAGGGTATAGAGGCCTCTTCGGGCCTAGGAACTAAGGACAGGTGGCCCGTCAGCCGAATCCGTTGAAACTGATGTAAACTGAGGATAGGGCTTATTCATCAACATGGTTTATAAAAAAAATGATCTGCTGCTCAATGAGGACGAGGAGTCCGGGTTAGGGGGGAGAAGTCGACCGGTCCTATCGAAGGCGACAAGGGTCGATAGAAAGTCGGTCAGTCTGGGAGATGAAAACCAAAACGGATAGCGAGCGACCTTGCCGATGGTGACAAGGCTCGAAGAAGGCTAGCGACCAATCTTGCCGATGGTGACAAGGGTCGAAAAGGGTAGACGGTCTTGCCAATGATGACAAGAACCAGAAAGGGTAGCGACCGATCTTGCCGATGGTGACAAGGGTCAAAAGGGGTAGACGGTTTTGCCGATGATGACAAGAAACGGAAGGGGTAGCGACTGATCTTTGCCGATGGTGACAAGGGTCGAAAGGGGTAGATGGTCTTGCCGATGATGATAAGAACCGGAAAGGGTAGCGACCGATCTTGCCGATGATGACAAGGGTCGAAAAGGGGTAGACGATTTTGCCGATGATGACAAGAATCGGAAGTGGTAGCGACCGATCTTGCCGATGGTGACAAGGGTCGAAAGGGGTAGACGGTCTTGCCGATGATGACAAGAACCGGAAAGGGTAGCGACCGATCTTGCCGATGGTGACAAGGGTCAAAAAGGGTAGACGGTCTTGCCGATGATGACAAGAATCGGAAGGGGTAGTGACCAATCTTGCCGATGATGACAAGGGTCGAAAAGGGGTAGACGGTTTTGCTGATGATGACAAGAACCGGAAGGGGTAGCGACCGATCTTGCCGATGATGACAAGGGTCGAAAAGGGGTAGACGGTTTTGCTAATGATGACAAGAACCGGAAGTGGTAGCAACCGATCTTGCCGATGATGACAAGGGTCGAAAAAGGGGTCGACTGTTTTGTCGATGATGACAAGAACCGGATGTGGTAGCGACCGATCTTGCCGATGATGACAAGGGTCGAAAAGGGGTAGACGATTTTGCCGATGATGATAAGAACCGGAAGTGGTAGCGACCGATCTTGCCGATGGTGACAAGGGTAGAAAAGGGTAGACGGTCTTGCTGATGATGACAAGAACCGGAAAGGGTAGCGATCGATCTTGCCGATGATGACAAGGGTCGAAAAAGGGGTAGACGGTTTTGTCGATGATGACAAGAATCGGAAGTGGTAGTGACCGATCATGCCGATGGTGACAAGGGTCGAAAGGGGTAGACGGTCTTGCCGATGATGACAAGAACCGGAAAGGGTAGCGACCGATCTTGCCGATGGTGACAAGGGTCGAAAAGGGTAGAAAATAGATATATATAGGTGGGACATTGGATGAAGACTCCGCTTCGACCCTGTAAAGGGTTTTCAGGACGGAGGATGGATCACCACTGTAATACCCCGAATTATTATTTGAGCCCAATATAATTATTAAGCTTTTATTAACTGAGAATTGAATTTTTAATGAATTAATAATTGAATTTCAGATTTATTAATATTTAATTCCTTAGAAATAGAATAAGTGAAAATCTGACTATCATATAAAAATCTATAAAAATGGTAAACAGGTTAAGGTCGATGTAGTTAACAACTTTATCTTCTGTAATTAAGCCATTAAAAATCCGTGGTTAGATCTATTTAGTGATTAAGACCTAAAGTGCACACTTTTTGACCCTTACCTAACCTTAGTTTAAAATGTAAAATTAAGGCTTAATACTTAACCAAATGAGCTCAAATCGGAGGCAAATGAACGGCCATGATCTGAGGATCAAAAGCCCTCTACCAATTTCTCAAAACCCTAACCCTAGAATGCGCAGCCGGCCAAGTTTGGTTGAGTCAACCTTTTCGGCGCCGTTTCTAACACGTCACTTGCCCTGTCGAATTCTCTCAGCTCCGAACTCTCTAGAAGATGTGTGAGCTATGGATAGAAGGCTCTTCGACCCTAGTTTCGTTTGGTAGCAGCTGTGTTTTCAGAGGAGTTAGATCTGGGGAGATATCCGGCGATTACTGAAGGTGTGTCGGCAGGCCGTCGTCTACCTTCTTCCTTCCTTGTTTCTTCAATTGAGGTAGGAATTCTCAATCAAAATTCAAACATGAATACATCATTTTATTCCCCTCGACGAGATCTATCCAGTGGGACTGAAAGCCCCAATTTTTATCAGGTGTCTAGAGAGCTATCGAGGTTTTTGTGAAGGGTTAGCAAGTTCGTTCTTCTTATCTAGCATCTTATTTCAACCTTCGATTGAGGTAGGTTTAACAGGCTAAACTCTAATTAACTTATATGATGTAATCAGCACCTTATTAGCATTCTTTAGGCGTAGAAAGCCCTAAAATTCATGAAGCATGTTTAGAGGATTTCTGTTCGTAGTAACAGCATGTTTAGACCTAGTTTTGATATGTTCTTCCGAGTTGATTTCTGATTTCGAAGTATTAATCCTGATCCACATGAACCATATTGTATATGGTTGGATTCAGCATCGTAGTAGCTTTCTTTTGATATAATAAGCCCCAAATTTCATTTGGTATATTGAGAGAATTTTACGTTTTAGTCACAGCATGTCAAAATTAGGGTTTCCCGTGTTCTTGCCTTAGTAAATCACGATTTCAATAAGATAATTTGAAATTGGCCTTACTGTTAGATAGTATTCTTTGTTAGCTTTCCAACGGTACCAAAAGCCCCTTATTTGGAGTCCATTTTATTTAGTTATTAGCGTTTTAGTGCAACCCTATCAACCCCCTTAGCTTCCCGGCGTTCATCGGACGCGGAAGGGATGACCGGAGACAACCAGAGATGGACGGTCACACGATAGACCGCACAACTCAAGCCCAGACATGACTCTAGCATAGGCAGGAGTTAAACGGTTCCTAAATGACCAAACAACTAGTTGGACGGTTCAAAACTGACCACATATCCACTCCCAGTAGGTTAAACGGTCCAAACAGGACCACACAAGTTGAACGGCCCTGCAGGTGGCCGCACAAGTAGATGGGCGGCCCTGTCCTGGGCCGCACAACCCTAGGATGGGTGGCCCTGCCCTAGACCGCCCATCACATGGGCGGCCATGTCCTAGACCTCCCAACTCCCAGTGCTCCATTTGAACCCCGTTTTAGCCCCTGTTAAGCCCGATAAATATACGGCCCTTTACCAACCATTTATCTAGATAGAAAACCACTTAATACTAGTTATAATGCATTCATCTTAGTGTTCTAAATGGTAATTAATAAAATAGAAACCCACTTGATAAATGATTAATTATGCAACTAAATTTCTGTTAATTACTTGTTATTCGTGCCTACGCGACTTACGCGATCTTGTTCGTTAGCTTATCATCTTGAATCATTCTTTTTGGCATCTTGACTTAATGTATAACTTAATTCTTGTTAATTTGACATGAAATTAGGATTAATATGGTCATTAGCTTGCTGTTTAGCTGCTGTACTACAGTAGAACAGCGTGTTCAACTTTCAAACTTTTAACAAGTCGTTAGCCGATTAGCGTGCTAGTCTTGGTTTTACCCCCGGAAACTCTATCCGGCGGCATTACCATCATCACGGGATTTCTTTATATCCCTGTTATGAACCTAATGAACTACCAAAACATCATTTTATGTGTTTAAATCGCTGGTTTAAGTCTTGGATCAAATTGGACGACGAGAGGCATGCGCGGCTAGTAGTTGACCGCATATCCTCTTCGGCGGCCCGATTATGACCGCATATCTTTATACGGCCCAATATAGACCGTATATCTTATTCATGGGTCTTAATGTCTTATGGACATGAGTGGCCCATAATGCACCGTTCATACCTTCGAGCGGCCCACTGTCAGCCGTTCTTTCTTGACCTCGTGGCTAAGTTTTGGCCCAGTTCCTGTATGCACGGCCCGGTGTTAGCCGTACATACCCTTGCGCGGCTTCTGTATGACCGCACATCTCTTGGAGATGAGTTTGACCGTGTTTTTGTGCTCTTGAATCCAAGGACAAGGTTAGTCCTTTAAATCTTGAACTTATGGCAGTAATTCCTCTGATTAAATTGGCCATTAAAATTGACTGAATGTCTAGACGTGTGGGATCTTGGATCCAATAAATCGATGCCAACGCACCGTAGGGGCCCGGTCTGGTCCTGGGGAGAGCGCCCGAAAATTATTGAGCCCATGGGATGTTAATGACATGGTGAGGCATTGCACCGAATACTTGCTTGCTTGTTACGTCTATGACAAAAATCTCTTGTTACTTGTTACTTGATCGTGATTGAATTGATGTTAATTACTGCTTGTTGGCCAATTCTTTATTACTATCTCCTATTGTAAATTCTTGTACTTGTTATTTTGTTAATTCTTGGCATCTTATATTTCTTGACCTTCCAAGATCTTTTTATTACGTCGTTTCATTATATCGTTATCGTCATTTATTTATTTTTAGCATGTCATGTGAAAATGTAATTAACTTGTTAATCATGTAAACTTGCCAGTTACTTCCTACTGAGCGTCAGCTCATAGTTGTTGTTTCCCCCCTTTCCAGGCTATTCAGGTGATGAGCTTACCATCGGGGATGGGCAGGAGTGATGTCTTGAGTGCACCAGTTCTAGAGTGGTGTTGGCAGTGTTATCCTATTAGTTGCGCTTTTGAGAGTATTTAGCTTCAGTTATGTTGTTAATGTTTAGTGTTTAATGTCTCAGTTGTATTAAGTTGGTTTGAGGATTATTGTATCAGTTGTGGTTTATTTAATGATCATTAAGTTATTTCCATTCATAGCACTTGTGTTATATTTAGATTAGCTCTCTCTCTCTCTCTCTCTCTTTCCTGCTAGCTAGTTTCTAACTGTACGTCCCGAGTTTCTCCATCGGGGCGTGACAACCACTATTTGTCATTCATTTATAATTTTTTTTATTCACATTACTGACCTAAGTGCCCTTTCGGGTTTTCGCCGAAGCCAGCCCCCTCTTGCTTTTGCCCACGCGCCCTCTCGGGTTTTCACGTGGCGGGGTACCCGATTTTTCCTGCGACGCCCTTTCGGGTTTTCGCCACAGCTGGGTTATAGCCATTTTTGCACTTGTCCTAATGTAGGAGCAAGTCTGGCGGGGTATCTCTATTTTTAACCCCGTTTTATTTCCTTTTTTTTACTTCTCCCTTTTTTTTGAATCTGGAGTACAGAAGAACTTGACTGCTAGAATGCCGACTGGCCTTGCTGATGATGACAAGGGTTGGACCCTGGTTTAGTTCGTCGACACTGGTTGAATGTCGAAGCAAAGGACATGGTTCATTAACAAGGACGTAAGATTTGAGTTAAGGGTAGAGGTCGACTGATCTCGCCGATGATGACGAGGGTCGAATCACGGGTTTATTCATCAGCACGGGTCATATGTCGAAGCAAAGTTAGGATTATTACCAAGGATGGAAGGTCCACGTTAGGGGTAGAGATCGACCGATCTCACCGATGATGACGAGGGTCGAACATGGATTTGCTCATCAACATGGGTCACATGCCGAAGCAAAGGTAGGATTATTAACAAGGACGGAACGTCAAAGTTAGGGGTAGAGATCGACCGATCTCGCCGATGATGACGAGGGTCGAACATGGGTTTGTTCATCAGCATGGGTCACATGCCGAAGCAAAGGTAGGATTATTAACAAGGACGGAAGGTCCAAGTTAGGGGTAGAGATCGACCGATCTCGCCGATGATGACGAGGGTCGAATCACGGGTTTATTCATCAGCACGGGTCACATACCGAAGCAAAGGTAGGATTATTAACAAGGACGGAAGGTCCAAGTTAGGGGTAGAGATCGACCGATATCGCCGATGATGACAAGGGTCGAACATGGGTTTGTTAGAGGAGCTCCGGTGGGACTTTTGATGATTGTCCCTTTGGGAGTCTCATTAGGAGGAGGATGAAGAGGAAATTTTAAATTACCACTTTACTAACTTAAGCGCCCTTTTCGGGTTTTCGCCGAAGCCAGCCCCCTCTTGCTTTTGCCCACGCGCCCTTTCGGGTTTTCACGTGGCGGGGTACCCAATTTTGCCTGTAGCGCCCTTTCGGGTTTTCGCCACAGCTGGGTTATAGCCATTTTTGCACTTGTCCTAATATAGGAGGAAGTCTGGCAGGGTATCACTATTTTTAACCCCATTTTTCTTTTCTTTTCTTCTTCTTTTTTTTTGGATATAAAGGGTGGCAGGTCGAAGCGTGATGTCTGACCCTTGGTTGATAGTAGACGGCTGTTGGCCGGAGCACCGGGCCTCGTGCCGAGCAGAGCAGTTCATTCGTTAGCAAGGGCTGAATGCTAACGCAAAGGAATGATCTTTCGCCGATTCTGGCGTAGGGCCCGTAATGGCAACATTGTGAGAGGGCCGGCTGGGACACGAAGTCTTGAGCCGAAGGGGTTCATTCGTTAGCAAGAAGATAATGCTAATGCAAGGAAGGGATTTCATGCCAGTTCGGACGTAAGGTTCGTAATGGCAATATGGCGTATTCTTTTGAGAGCTTGGCCAGGGCAGAGTGCCATTAGACCAAGGGAAGGTAGCTCGGTTAGGGCGGAATGCCACTAGACCCAGGAAAGGTAGCTCGGCTAGGGCGGAGTGCCACTAGATCAAGATAAGGGTAGCTTGGCTAGGGCGCAGTGCCACTAGACGCAGGAAAGGTAGCTCGGCTAGGGTGGAGTGCCACTAGACCCAGGAAGGGTAGCTCGGCTAGGGCGGAGTGCCACTAAACGTAGGAAAGGTGGCTCGGCTAGGGTGGAGTGCTACTAGACCCAGGAAGGGTAGCTCGGCTAGGGCGGAGTGCCACTAGACCAAGGAAAGGATAGCTCGATCAGGGCGGAGTGCCACTAGACCAAGATAAGGGTAGCTCGACTAGGGCAGAGTGCCACTAAACCAAGATAAGGGTAGCTCGGCTAGGGCAGAGTGCCCCTAAACCCAGATAAGGGTAGCTCGGCTAGGGCGGAGTGCCACTATACCCAGGAAAGATATTCTGACCGATCACTCGGGGAATGTTGGTTGCGCTGCATGATACAGCTTTATGTGCTTTCCGTTGAGGGGAGAGAACTGGACGGCTCCTTTGTGGTCTACCAAGACGTAGGCACCCCCTTCATATACTCGATGGACGACATATGGTCCAACCCAATTTTTGACTAGCTTCCCTTTGGGGTTGGAGGCCATTACTTCTCTTCTTTTGACCATTACCAGGTCTCCTTTCTTAAATTCTCGACCTTTGACCAGTTTGTCAAAAGCACGGGCCATGCGAGCTTGGTAGAGTTGGATGTTTTGTTGTGCCCGGAGGCGTTTTCCTTCGAGCTCGGCGAGCTCTTCCAATCTTCTTTTTGCATTGGTTTGTTCACCACTGGCTAGTCCGTGCTGGACGGCGACTTGTAGCGAAGGAACTTCTAATTTGATTGGCACCACAACCTCTGACCCATAGACAAGGGAGAAAGGTAAACAGCCGGTTGGGGTCTTGTCGACAGTACGATAGGCCCAAAGTGCTTCATACATTCTTTCTTCTCAGTCCTTTTTATTAGACTTGATAGTCTTTGCCAGCAACGTGCATAGTGTCTTGCTGAAAGCTTCTACGAGCCCATTGGCTTGAGGGTTGTAGGGGGACGATGTCCTCCAGTCAATCTTGTACTTGTCGACTAGCCGATAAACCTTCTGGTTTCTGAAATGGCTGCCATTATCAGAGATGATTCGGCTGGGGATCCCAAACCGGAATATTATGTTCTGGCGGAAGAATGTTGCAACTAGTTCCCCCGTTACATCTCTTAGTGCTACCGCCTCCGCCCATCTGGAGAAGTAGTCTGTAGCTGCTAAGATATATTTGCACCCTGACGAAGATGCTGGTAGCGGCCCTACCACGTCCGTGCCCCACTGAGCAAACGGTCAGCTTGGTAAGGTCGAATGTAATGGCACTGGAGGTCTCCTTGCCACGTTAGCGTGTTCTTGACATTTCTGACAAGCCTTGGCGAACTTGCAGCAATCATCGAACATAGTGGGCCAATAGTAACCCAATTTCTTTATCTCAATTTTCATCTTTGGGCTAGTCTGGTGTGCTCCAGTTGATCCCGCATGGACTTCTTGCACCACCTGTCCCGCCTCTATTGAAGACAAGCAACGAAGTAGGACTTTCCTTCCGGCATCTACCATTATTCGGAACAAGGTTCCGCTTCTCATCTCGTAAGAGTCTTTGACCCTCAGGAGTTTCATTCTCTGTTCTTTTTCTTTTGGAAGTTGCTGGTGTTGAAACCACCCCAGGAGATGTTCTCGCCAGTCGGGCTGCTGAATCTCCTCAACGACTGCCACCTCGATCTCTTGTTCGTCGGCTAAGACTTCCGTTACACTGGGGACTTGCCGGCGGTTGATCACCGTTATGTTCAGGCTTGTGTCTGGCGGGACCGCCAACGAACTAGCCAGCTTAGCGAGGGCGTCTGCCTGAGCATTCTGGCCTCGGTTGCTATGCTTGATGCTGATGAAGTAGAATCTCGACATCAGGCGGGTTGCCAGCTGATGGTAGGGGAGAAGTTCTTACTTTCGCACATCGAATTCTCCTTCCAGTTGTTTTATAACTAGCATGGAGTCTCCGAATGCTTCCAGCATCCGAATTCCCATGGATAGAGTAATTTGTAACCCGATTATCAGGGCTTCATACTCTGCTTCGTTGTTCGTGCAATGCTTGTTTATCGAGCAAGATGTGTGCACCACTTCCCCCTTTGGGGATTTCAAGAGTATGCCTGCTCCTGCCCTGACCCTGGCCGATCCAGTGGCAGAGGTGTCAATTCTGGAAGCGCCATCGAAATATAGCTACCATAAAGAGGGCTGCACCTGAACGGCTTCTAGGGTTTCATCTTCAGGAAGCTCCGGTTCCAACGGGCAGCCCCGGGTACTAGGTGCTCAGCGAAGAAGTCTGCAATAGCTTGGCCCTTGACGGCCTTGCACGGCACATAGAAGATGTCAAACTACATAAGGATTACTGCCCATTTGCCCAGGTGACCTTTGAGTGCCGGCTGGGACATATTATATTTCAGGGGGTCCTCTTTGGATACCAGGCTGATTTCATGCGACAACATGTAGTGTCGCAGCTTCTTAACTGTGAAGACCAGCGCCAGATAGACCTTCTCAATATAAGTATATTTCTCCTCAGTTCTGACCAGTCTCCGACTGAGGTAATAGAGGGCTTGCTCTTTTCCTTCTTTATTATTCTAGGCCAGCATTGCCCCCAGAGAGTTATGTGTAGCTACTATGTATAGTATCAATGGCCGTCCTTTCACCGGTGCGCCCAGCACTGGAGGAGTCTTCAGATAGTCTTTCAGCTTGTTGAAGGTTGTCTGGCAATCTTCATCCCAATAGAAGGGAACATCTTTCATCATCAGTTTGTGGAAAGGCTGGCATCGCCCTGACAAATTAGAAATGAACCGTCGGATATAAGCCAAGCGGCCCTATAGTGATCTCAACTCGGAGAGGTTCCTTGGTGGAGGTAACTCCTGAATTGCTTTGATTTTTGTGGGGTCTATCTCGATCCCCCGATATCGGACAATGAAGCCCAAGAACTTCCCGCTCGACACTCTGAATGCACATTTCATGGGGTTCATTTTCAGCTCATGCTGCCTCAGCCTCTGAAAAATAATCCGGAGGTCTTACAGATGATCTTCTTTTCTTATGGTTTTGACCACCAGATCATCTATATAGCACTCGACCTTGTGGTAGAGCAACTCGTCGAAGATTTTGGTCATTGCACGCTGATAAGTTACGCCAGCATTCTTTAGTCCGAACGGCATCCTCTTATAATGATAAATGCCTTTAGGGGTCCGGAAAGCAGTATGGACCCGGTTATGTTCCGCGATCCAAATCTGGTTGTATCCGGATGACCCGTCCATGAATGACAGGGCCTCATGACCGGTTGTAGCATCGATCATGACTTCTGTTATTGGCACCGGAAAGTCATTTTTGGGGCAGGCTTAATTTAGATCTCGAAAGTCGACACATATCCGGATCTGTCCATTCTTCTTTTTCACGGGGACGATATTCGCCAGCCATGTGGTGTACTGGTTTTCTTCAACAAATCCCACGTCAATGAGCTTGTCGACTTCAGTACAAATTTGAGTAATAAGTTCTGGCCTCATGCGCCGCGGTGGTTGCTTCACCGGCTCGGCCTCAGGACTGATTGCCAGCTCATGTTGTGAGACAGTGGGGTTTAGACCTGGCATTTCTTCATAAGTCCAGGCGAAGCAATCCCGGTACTCTTGCAACAGCTGGGTGTATAGCTCCCGTTCTTCTGGGGATTGTTGGGCACTAAGGAAGGTAGGCCTAGGGTCCTCCTCATTTCCCAAATTGACTTCTATCAGTTCATCGACTGTGGCTTGGCCTCCATCTTCTATCTCCGGAGGTGCCGACTGGAGGTCAACGAAGTCTGGAATACCATCTTGAGCGTCGAGTTCTTTGACTTCTTCATCTGACATCATCAGAGCCTCTTGAGGATTCTATGTTTCTTGCACCAGCGGTTGCAAGGATTGTTCTGTTAGCAAATCCACTGCCGTTGCAGCTCCCAAGGGCGAGAGAGCAGCTTCAGTCTTTGTAGATGAGGTTGCAGCCATGACAGGCTGGTAGTTGTTTATTGCAGGGCTTGGACAGCATCCCGATCTTGTAGTAGAAGTTAAGGAGGTCTCGCCTTCTGGGGCAGTTGTATCTTCCGTAGAAGTGGCTTTTTCTTTCTTGGCAGCGTATTCCTCTTGATCGAAGTCGACCGAGGCTTCCCCGATTGGCAGAAGGGGTGCTGAAGTTATCATCAGTAGGACTCTACTAGAGGGAGAAATTCCTGCTTCTTCAGTATCTTCGGCTTCACTGCTGCTAGCCATATCGAATTTGGCTTGAAGGGCTGCCTCTTCAGGGTAGACCTACTCCCAACATCGGCAGGGGACCGCGGTCTCTACTTCTTGATTTTCAGGTTGAGCCAGTTCAACATGCTCAACTTCCGTCGGGTATTCATGAAAAGTTGCCCCCAACGGGCTATCTTCAGCAGGATAGAAGGTGGAGATGGTGTCCACCTCGTATCGCCCACTGTAATAATATTCTTCCAGGGTGAAGCCCAACCCTGGATGTTGAGAGACACGTCTCATTTCCTTATCCAGATTTGTGGGATACCACATTTTCTGGAAAGCTTCCTTGCGCTTATGAGAGTGATTGGGGGGGATGTGTTGCTTTTGAAACATCTTTGCCATCCGATCAGTTGTGAATGCCAGGCCCTGGATGGGAACCGGCGGGTTGCTTACATCTTCGGGGAGGCTGCAGTCTGTGTCTTCCCGAGTAGGATGCTCCTCAGCTGTATAGAACAAGCTGCTAGGTCCATCTTCCTGTGTCACCTCCCAAATTTTGAAAGGCTCGACAGTAGGGTTATCAAGGCCGGGAGTTGGCTTGGTGAGGCCATCCGAGATTTCAATATGATTGTGCCGCCGAGCGACCCGCACTTCATTAGCTTCAGGGTATAATGTTGGGGGTGTTGTTCTGCCCACGTCTCTAGATGCTGTGATATGGGAGACCACCTTGGGCTTGACATATCCGCGCGGCGGTGGTGGATACCAACTGCTGCCGGACGTGTTTCTCGATGCCCCCGTAGGGGTCTTAGCTTCCGAGGTCTTCTGAGAAGGCCCCGTATATAGGTTGGCATCCGCCAAATGACATTCGAACACCTCGAACGGGTGGGGGTCTGCAAATATCCTATCATCCTTCCCTTGGAGACTGTATTTGATGCATTGGTGGAGCGTGAAGGGCACCACCATATTTTCATGCAGCCATGGGCGGCCGAGCAGTGCCTTGTACGAGGTGCGGGAGTCAATGACATGGAACTGTACCATCGTAGTGAAATCTGTTAAGGTGAGGGTGAACTTCGCCACCCCCATTGACACTTCACACTTTTGATTGAAGCCGGCGATACGCATATCCCCGACTTTCTCGAGATGCACGTTAAAGTGGTGTCTCTCGTATATTCTATAAGGCAGGATGTTGACCGCTGCATTGGGATCAACCAGAATCCTGTTCAGATCCCTTCCATTCAGGTGCCCCTTCATATACAGCGGCATGTTGTGGCTGATGGTGGGCAACAACATATCGTCTGGAGTGAAGGTCATGCTAGCCTCCGGCATTGCTTCAGCCAGACATGTCTCAAAATGAGTAGGCATCTGGAGAGCAGTAATAATTACCTGTCGAGTCTCTTCACTCAAAGAAAGGATCTCCCAGATCGTAAATCGAGCAGGGAGCTTCTTGAGTAGCTTCATTATTCGGCTCCCAGCTCGGACATTGGAGAGCTTCATCTCTTCAGCCCGTCTGGTCCTGTTGGTTTGCGGACCCTGACGGACCTGCTTCATCTTCCTCAGATTCGGTGCTCTTCTGGCTGGTACCGACTCCTGGGTGTTCTTTATTAGCTACTGCGGGGCAAGCTCCATCTATATTTGGGTCTTTGGCAGATTGTGCTAGCTGCGGGTGAATGGCCCCGAGTGTAGGGTTAGCCTCCTGACAAGGCTGCTTCCCCTTGGACATCTTCATGAATTCAAGAAATGAAGGGACCCCCTTGCCCCCACTCTTGTTATATAGGCCTGGCGGAGGAGGGATTTGTACTCCCTTGACCTCCGGCGGAGGTGTTTTATAGGGTTGCTCCCCCCTAAACATGATGTTGTGGTTGGGTGGTGGCTTGCGCCCCCATTTCGGCCTGACCGAGTGGCATGTGCAGCAGTTGCGGCCTCGGCCTTGCCTCCCCCAGCATGGGGTGTGAAACAGATTTCCTCTTCTTCCTCCTCTCCGGGTAGGTTGAAGAGTGCTGATAGAGTATGATAGGAAACAACCTGCACTTTATCGGCCTTAGCGGCCTTCCTTTTCTTCTTCTTTTGTTTCTTCTTCTTTTTTGCTTCAGCGGGCGGGTGCCCCCAGAACAGACTGCCCACTTTATCGGGTGCCGCTTTAGCTTCCTCCTTTTATTCGAGTGAGAGCTGCTCTAATTCTTGCCATGGGACGTGGTCCCGCACCAGCAAAGGCTTCAATTCGGGCTGCATGTATTCGTCCAGCCCCTCAATGAGGTTTTGCAGTCGAAGGACCCCAGGGTTGGTTTCCTTAATCACTGGCAGCGGGGTTTGTCTCCTCCGATTATGTGTAGGTATCCTGACAGTTGTAGGTGGAGTGATCCATACGGGTGCTACCACCGGCGGAGCAAGCCGGGGTGTGACACCACGGATATGTGCCCCCTCTTTCGGGCGGGGTGCCCTCTTTTTCTTATGCTTCACAGGGACCTACTGCCATCCCTATTGTTCTTTCACGGGCTCCAAGAAATGAGCTTCATAGGTGCTCCGCGTGCTTGTTTCAGAGATTTCCTCGGGCAATGCCTGGTATAGGGAGATCATGTTGACTCCTGCCCTCCTCCGAGGGGCTTCATGTGGCTGAGGAGGGTCCACTTTGTACTCTCCCAGCTCAATCTCATTTTTCTTCACCATCCCTTCGATGATGTCCTTGAAAACATAGCAGTCTTCGATTAGATGCCCCAACATCTGGTGGTAGGGGCAGAATCTTGGGCTGTCTTTTCTCTTTAGGTCCTCCGGCCTCCTTGGCTCTGGCAGGGTGACCATGCTATATTCCGTTACCCAATCGAACAGAACCCGGGTCTTGTCCTTTGGAAATGAATAGGCCTTCTTCATCTTGTCCCTCAGCGAAGGACCTTATTTGCCGTCTGGGGCTTCTGCAGGCTGTGGGGTTACTCCCTTCTTGCCTTCATTTTTCTGTTGTTCGAAAGCTTTTATGTCAAGAGCGTTCGCTTCTTTAGGCGGCGAGCATCGCTCCACCGCCTTGCCCTTCTGGGTCGTGCCGGCAGCAGATGTAGGGGCAGGTCTGGCCAGAAAAGCTTCCACCTCGGCCACGACATTGTTCAATCGATCAAACTATCATATTTCCATTCCGATCATCTTTTCTAGAACCTCCCTTCTGAGATTCTATTTGCATATTTGTACATCGTCCTCCTGATGCGGGGGCCGCTTGCACCTCAATCCGAGGTTCCTCCACCTCTTGATATAATCGAGAGCTGTCTCATCGGCCCTCTACTTTGTTGAGTAGAGTTCGGCCACTGTGACCTCCCTCTCTGTAACATGGAAGCTTTCTATGAACTTCTTCTGCATATCTGGCCAGTCGCTGATCGACCCGACCGAGAGGCTGGAATACCATTCAAATGCGAGCCCCGTCAGTGAGGACCCGAAAAACTTTAGCAGGTATGACTCGTCGGTGGCCAAGTCGCCCATGACAGTCATATAATAGGCTATGTGTTCTCTTGGGGACCCCTTCCCGTTGAATTTGTCAAACTTGGGCGGCTTGTTGATTCCCGGGGGAAGCTGCTTAGCAGCATGGTGTTGCGGGTATGGCACCCGGTAGGCATCAAACGTGACGTAGTCGCCTTCACCCCTTTCTGCGAGCTTCAGCTCGATCATTCTTTCCACCATCATCCGGTTCATGACTGTAGGGTCAACTGGCTCTGGGTAGAAGTGTGTCGGCTTCAAGTACGGGGTGACCAGGGTGGTCACCTGTGGAGGACGTGGCAGCGGGGGTGTCTGGTGCACTTGAGGGAGCACCGGTGGTAGCAGCGGCTGGAGCTGTGGTGGCCGCTGTTGCATTGTCGCCATGCTGGGTTCTGACGACTGAGGCAGTGTGTAGAGCGGCGGAGGGCCGTCATGACGAACCTCTCCCCAGGATGATTCACCCTGGACTTTGGGTGGTTTGGAAGCTGAGGACTGTTCAGTTTTCTCCATCAGCTGCTTCTTTAGCAAGTCTATCTCTTGCCGATATTTCTGAAGTAGTACCAAGACTGATGGGTCTATAGTGGCTGTAGTGGGGATAACTTCTGTTGTCTCCCCGGACGTACCCTCAGGCAGGATGTCGAGGGTGACGTCATCTTCTTCTTCTGCCGTCACCACATTGGCGGTCAGGACGGGGGCCTTATCATCCCACCGGTGGTAGACCCGGGGTTGTTTTCCCTTTGTCATCATCAGGAGCTCCCTTGCTGCTTCTGTTCTGCGAGTATTCGGCCCCGGGGGTTGTTTTCCCTTTGTTATCATCCCACCGGTGGTAGACCCAATTTGGCCAACTCGCAGAGATCTTCGGGAAGCCCCCCATATTGGTTGGATATACCAGCCATGTTGCAGGTAAAAACCTATATCTCTCTTCTCTGTCGGTGGGCCCTTCTCTTAGCCTGATGTGGGAAGGTCAGCCTCTCGAACACAGAAGTTCTTCTTGTTTCTTCTCGTTTGGGGACGGCTTCATCGGCTTCGATCTCGAAGCCGTTATCATATCCATTGTCGTCGACTGACGACACCATCATTCTTTCTCCTACATCTTCTTCATCTGCCATTGACGGGCAATAGTCTTCATTGGTGGCGGCTGCTTGCATCCGTCGCTATTGCCCAAGCGAGGGGTTGCCTAACCCTCGAAAATAGTTCCTGACCAGACAGGTCATCTCTTCTTGACCCCGCTCTTGATGTAATAAGGGGGACAGTTGTCGACCTCCCACAGGAGGGGTATAAGCAAGCCGAGCTCTATCGGCAGGTTGTCGGAATCTTCGTCCCACAACTGGGACGTTGGCTTGACGGGCGCAGGCCCGAAAACTTTCGCGGCGCGGAGGATCCACAACCACTTCTTCCTCTTTCGGGGCCAGGCCCCTTCCTCTCTTTCCTTCCCCTCCGTCGTGAGCAAGACGACGGGGGACGGGTGCAGCTTGGTGAACAGGTTGGACCCTCTTGGGAACCCACACCTGCTTAAATTTATTTGGCCTGGGGGCAAACTTTCCTTGACCGTAATGGCCGGCTTCTTCTCTTTCCTCCCTCCTTCCAGCGAGGGTTTGATACGAGTTGCAGACGGGGATGGAAGGGACAACCCGATCCGGAACTATCCGCGTGCTGCGTCTATTGAGGAAGACGCGCATGCCACCAACCATCATAGACTTGCCGGATTGGGAGAGAGTTCCGGTAACCACAGCAGCACTCCTCCAGATCTGCCTGCGCTGACGTCCTCCGGGGTTTCTGTTGACATCATTGGGGTGAACCCCACGAACCGCATGGTGCACCAGGCAACTGGCGACCGGGGTTGGACTCTTGAGTGAGTCATGGCAGCATCAGGCCTTCAGAGGCTACATATTCTTCGTAGCTCCCTCGACAGGCTCCGAGGGTTCCACTTCTAGCATATCCACAAAGGCTAACCCCAAGAAGTTGGGGAAGCCAACAGCGACAGGGAAGCTGCCGAACTCCATAGGCACCGCCAGGTACCCTTGCGCATGATGGGCAATAATCGAAGGACCGAAGCCGACGCCAGTCAATCCAGTTGTCATCATCGTTCGCCTGCAAAGATAGACAAACCAACGATCAGCAACCTTTGGGAGGGCCTCGAAGCCAAAAGTATCTCGGCAAAGAGATGAAAGGTGACACTGGTCCCACCGGGCGTGCCAGACTGTTCGCGATGGGATCCTTTCCCCGCGTTACTCGCGCGGGTCTTTCTTTCTTTGTTTGTTTATGATCATCATTTTGGTTTATTTGATTTATTTCGCATGTCGATCAATCAATTAACTGACTGGCAATTAACTGACTGATTGACTGCGTGGGTGTGCCAGTCACGTGAGTGACGAGTTTATTATGCGCTCATTCTGACCCGTATCGGGTGAAAGTTAGATTCGGTCCGGACCAGTAGTCCGCCACACCATAAAGGCTATGGCGTTAATTACATCCCCCGCGAGGAGGGAAAGCCTTTGATTAATTGCCGAGATAGTGGGCTGTCGAGGCCGAAATAAAGATGCGATGCTGTGAACATGACAAGATCATATGAGATGCGTCTATTTATCATGCAGGAGAGGCATGGTTCATTAAATTGGAGACCCTTGGTAAGTGGCGGAGGACGTAGGTCCGAAGACCACCGTCGCGCATAGCGGAGACTTTCGATCGGGCGTAACCCGGCCTTCTGTCAATGCCATTTGATATACCCAAGGGTCTATGCAAGCATGCATGCATGATACTCGTGACTATGCTAAACATGGCGATAGAGTTATGGAAACAAGCATAGCTCAATCACATTTATTAATCCCCGCCAAGGGGAGAGAATGGTAACACAAGCATGATAAAGAGAGCAAAGTGCTGACGAACATGATAGTGAAAACATGATAACAAGACGATTCGGGCTCGAACGGCCCTCCTCTTATTCAGTTCATTACTAATTAGGGTTTATTAACTCCGACCACGGGAGACGAGGATTGCTCCAGAGGTGAGTGAACGATTAAAACAGCACAAGGGTTCAAAACCGGCGCGGCCACGTGTAGGGGTAAGTTTCCCCGGCGCGGCCAAATGTAGGTGAAAGTATTTAGTCCGGCGCGGCCATGGCAACATTAGCCCGGCGCGGTGGCTTTGGGGCGCGCCGGGAACGAACCAAATAAAAAAGGGAAATCATGAGTCTAGTGTTATTCCGGCACGGGGGGGTACCGCGCCGTATTAGGGCGCGCCAGATTAGGGCCGCGCCATTTTAGCTTATTTTTGATGAATTTTGAAACCATTTATGTTCATTAAGATTCTGTTGAGAGTTTTGAAGTTGGTTGAGCCAATTGCTTGTTTCATTGAAGTCCAGGACCCTTCCAGAATGAAGTGATGAGCTAGTGCGAGGTTCATACTCGAGCACTAGAGTCCCTGATTCAGAATGAATGCTTTATCACGACGAGTCCATAGAGACGACTTGTGAGTCCAAAACCTGCCGAAAATCGGGCAGCATCTCCCCTGAACTTGAAAGGTTGCAGGAGAGGAACGGGGTCACGCTCACTTGTGGAGCAAGCCCCTTAAACTACCGGTCTGCATGGTGATAGCCAGCAAATTCCCAACGGACATGATACCCCGAGGACTGGCCTACGAGGGGCACCAAAGCTCCGTGGGTGGAAGCAGAGGATGAGGTAGCTGATGATAGGAGCGACACCCCGAGGACCGGCCTACAATGGGTGTACGACATACGACATACACTGCACCCGCCAGAGAGAGAGACCCTTAGGGAAAGAGGCTCCGAGCACTAGCCTGCTAGAAGCATTTACCCCTTGGTCACCATATGGTCCCAAAGGACTGTGGGTTTGGGATTATTGGGCTGGAGCCCTTGTTGCTGTAAGCTTCGTGACCCATGAGGGGCATCCATCACTCGAGAGTGGAGTTCTCTTGGCCAATTGGCAGCTCTGTGAAACGGCGGAAGATATCCCCCTCCCTGGGTGGAGGGTTGAGAGGTTGATGCTCGCGAGACTGGGTTGCCATTCACAGAATAGAATGGAACAGCAGTCATGGAAAGGGGCGATCGATATGCAACTAGAAAAGTTTATCTACACATGCATACCCACAAATGACTGGAATGCAGTAGTCGCGAAGCGGACTTTACTGTCCCAAAACATCGCCTGCCCCCTCTGAACAACGGAGAGATGCAAAGAGGAGGGGAGGCTAAGATCAGATTTTGTATCAAAACAAAGTGCGACATATGCACAGGCACGGAGGACCCAGGGAGGGGTTTGTCCATGTAGCCCATGGCATACCAGGGCACGTTTAGAGTCCGGAGAAACTGGGATTTTGGAGCCGTATACGGGGAAGACCCCAATAGATATATACATTTATCGAATGAGATAGCAATGGAAGAGGAAGATGAAATGCCAATCATTCAACCCATTGATGCATTCATATACACACGATATCATTCCATTGACTGGGGAAATCACATACATATCGTGAGTTTGGGTGCCGGCATCGCGGCACGGCCACCATCCTACTCACAAAAGGATTCACAGAAGAACAATCGGTAACTAAAAGAAGACGCAGAGAAAAGGGGGGGGGGGGTTTGGCTCATATCATCGCCATCCCTCCCCCTCCCACTTACATTCGACAGAGAGAAATCGATATCAGGAATCAGCGGAAACACAGGTGCCCACCTATTCCCAGCACAGAGTATCGGACGTCTTCTTCTTCTTCGACTCCGGAGGGCTTCTGGCAGGTTGAGGGAAGACGGTGGCAACGGGCGCTCCAGAGAACCCTGCTTCTTCTCCTTCTATCCTCTCTTGAAAAGCCTCTGAACGCCTCTCTGAAAGCCTCTCTAAAAACCCTCTTGAAAGTCTTCCTCAAAGCCTTCTTCTCTCTCCTTTCAATCGAACGGCCGCCTATGTATAGGAGGAGGTTCGAAGTCTTAATCCGGCGCGGAAAATGGCACGCCGGAAAGGGGAGCTCCATCCCTTGCACGCCGGAATAGGAGGGCACCGGGAGAAGGTTCTTTGCGCACCGGAATAAGGGGCGCCAGATGGGGGCGCGCCGGTTTAGGGCGCTCCGTGTTAATGCTCCTTGCACGTCGCGAGTCAGCCGATGAGTCCGGGGGTCACCGTGAACATTTATCTCACCAATGCTCCTTGAAACCTCGACGAGACGCCTTGTTGAAGCTCTCAGGCCGACGTACGGCCATACTTGGAGCTTCAAATGGCTTCGGTTTGATTACGCGTGTTTTCCGCTGACACGGCCTTCGGCTCTATGATTCGTGCCGCTGGCTCAGTCTGGCTTGTGCCCAAAGCTCCTTAGAGGGTGGGATAACACCAGGGATAGTTCTGCCTGAGCTGGGCAATCATTCGGCTACTAACGGGCCCATCTTGGCGGGAAGCCGTACCCATGCCGGGTGACCAGGATCTTCTACCGATAGAGCTTTCGGTCCTTCGTTCTGAAGAGCCAAGGGAACTCCTTCATCTCAGAAGAGCCTTTCATGAGGTGGGTAGCCACTGGGTAGACCGTCATCCTTGGTCGAACAACAGGTGTAGTGTATGCGGCACGACGGAGTCGATGCCGGTTCATTGGGTAGGCTTGGTTGCACTGCCGGTTGGTTGTGAGTTCACCTCGGTTCTCTTGAGGTGAAGTCCCTGGCGTTCATACGGGGTGACTTGAGGCTCTGGAAGCTCGAGAAGTCTTCAATATGTTGATCTTTATCAGCTTCCGTGCTTCAGCGGGCCGCATCATTCGTCTTTATGGTTTGATCACCGACGATCACATTATGAGTGCCAACAATGCCCTGTGACCATTCTTGTGGCAGTTGACTTTTATGACGACATGGTTTCTTACTAACCTCCCAGGTATCCTGCGTGCACATCTAGATTGATTTGGGCCCCTAGACTCCTGAAATGATAATCATGCCGGTTAAGACTTAACCTGATGACAAAACCGTCATGCCATGCTTAGGCTCCCAGTTGCTTCCAACCGCAAGCATACACCGAAAGAGTGTTCGAGGTAAAAGATTTGCCCGGCCCGGGTCTATTTCCTCACAACTCTAGATGGTATAGGATGGAACACCTTGGAACCCTAACGGTCAACCGCGCGATGCTGACTCTGAATTAGACGCCGTCGCACCTATAGTGACGCGCTTGCATTGACCTAAGCCCGAGGTTGAAGTAAGAAGCCATCAAGGTGGTAGATAGAGGTCTTGACCAGCCAGAAACACCGAGACTCCTTCACGGCGATGGCTTTTGCTTTTCGAAGTAGACAATTATATGTGTGTTTTGCTAAAACGAGGTTGCTTGCCTTAGCGGGGCGGGCCTCTCAAGATTTCCGTTGAGCTTTCATCTTTGAGGGGAGAAAGAAGAGTAATGGGGTAAACCTTCCGAGAGGACCGGCAAAACCGTTAACCCGACGAGCTAACCGAGACCTACTCGACCTTTCCCTTTTGAGCGACTTTAGACCAATCCTCGAACAGAATTACGTTGCCCCTTCATGGAATTTAGCTATTGTTTTGAGGGGTTTTGCTTGTTGAACTCAGGCACGGCCACGACCAGGCTCTCTTTTTTTTTGAGGGAGACATGATGATTTGATATGTAGGAATCCCTCTTGTATACCTGCGGGGACACTGTCCTCTTCTCGTGCTCTGACTCGAGTTCGAGGAGATAAATCTTACTCTCGCCTTCAGGGTATGGTATCTTGGTTCCCTTATGCTCAGCGTTTTAAGGGCGCCGGCTGTCTCATTGGGCCGAGAAAGGAGAGAACAAAGACTACGGCTTTCCTGGAGACCTTCGAGTATGGCCCCACAATAAGCAATACGACCAATTTGTTTTGGCTAAAACAGCTGCGTGTACGCGTGTTGCCTCCTCTTATTGGGCGTAAGCCGACATGATCGGACAGGAATCTCCACGGTTCTGGCTGGCCAAGACCCGAGACCTACCGAGCCTTAACGGTTCCTATCCTACATGAGGGACAGATGCAAAGATTTGACTGCATGACGAACACTAGGCAATCCTTTTTGTTTTGTTTTTGTTTTTGTTTTGTTTTTTTGTGTTGGGCCTCCCTCGAGTTCCGCTTCGTTTGATCCTGAAAGCGAGGTGTGGGAGTATGCACAGGTTAACCCTGAGTTAGACTACAAAGACCGAAGAGTGAATTTCCGGCTCTGATGGTCCTCGTACCATGCTAGTTGGTACACTTATCTAAGGGTAGTATTTCTTAAGATAAAGCCCGCTCCAGGGGTGGGATAACTCGGTCCCTTCGGTATTGACTAGCTTATAGGCATTGCCAGGGTACACGGCTTGAACCACATATGGCCCTTCCCAATTGGGTTGAAGTTTAGAACGCAGCCCTCCATGTTTGACAAAAATTCTTTTTATAACTATCTCGCCAACTTTGAATTTTCTCTCAATGACCTTCTTTTGATAAAAATGAGCGAGTCTATTTTGATAAACACGTGCATGCTCGACAGCGGCTAGCCGCTTCTCGTCTAAGAGTTCCAATTGGGCAAGGAGTGAATTACGACGTTCGTCGAGGGAAAATTCCTCATCCAATTATACCCTGAGAGAAGGAATCAAAGTCTCGTACGGGACTACCGCTTTCATTCCGTAAGTAAGGGAAAACAGAGTCTGCCCGGTGGGGGTACGGATTGAGGTGCGATAGGCCCATAGAGCTTTGATAAGCTTTTCTGGCCAGTCTGAAAACTTACTAGACTCGCAGGTTTTGATTTTGATCAATGTTTTGTTGGTGGCCTCTGCTTGGACATTACCTTGTGGGTAATAAGGTGATGAATGATGTAATGCGATTGCGTACCTTTTGCAGAGGTCTTGAAGATTCTGAGAAATTAACTGTGGCCCATTGTCAGTGGTGATTGTGCTTGGGATGCCGAACCTGGTGAGGATGTTCTTCATGATGAACTTGCAGACTGTTGACGCCTTGATTTCCGCGTAAGCTTCAGCTTCGGCCCATTTGGTGAAGTACTTCGTCGCAATGAGGATGAAAGATTTCTGCTTGGTGAGGGAATTGGGATCACCTAGGGGACCAATGATGTCGAATGCCCACATGGAGAAAGGCTATGGGGAGGATATTGGATGAAGTGAGGAAGATGGTGAATGAATTTTATCGGCATGGAGTTGACACTTGACACACCTACGGACATAGACAGCACAATCCTCTTCCATAGTGGGCCAGTAAAAGCCTTGTCGAATGATCTTCTTAGCGAGCATTTGGCTATTTACATGGCCACCGCACACACCCGAGTGTGCTTCCTCTACGCATTTCCAGACCTCATCGTCATCAAGACACCTTAATAGAACACCAGTAAGGCCTCTCCTATAGAGTAGACCTCCAACCAATGTGTATTTTTGGGCCACCCTTCTTATGACTTTCTTATCCTCTGTGGTGGCTCCTTCATGGTAAGACTGATCTTTGTAATATTTGATGATTTCATAGAACCGAGGTTTCTCCTTGTCAGCCAGTTCTTCTTCAAATTCTGCCAACATGATTTCCCTCTTCTCAAGAATTTCTCCGTCCTGAATCTTCCGTAGGACTCTTTCTTTGATCTTTAAAAGGTAAGGGTCCTGAACGGTAGGGACGAGACGCTTGTAGATGGTGATGGATTCAGACCATACACCTAAAGGGAATCTAAAAGATGACGCCAAGGAGGCGAGGGTATCGGCCAGAATGTTCTGTTCGCGAGGAACATGGACAAAGATCAGCTTGGTGAATAATTTGGCATAAGCGGAGACCAGCTCCTGATAAGGCTTGAGCTTGGGATCAAGAGTGTGATATTTGGTAAGCACTTGGCGGAGAATAAGTTGACTATCACCCACGACTCGTAATTCAGTGATATAGAAAGAATGGGCTAGTTCCAGACCAGCTAGAAGAGCTTCATATTCAGCAATGTTGTTGGTGACTGGGAATGCGAGATGAAACGCTTCTGGGATGGTGACGCCTTCGGGCGTCAGAAGGACAATGCCTATACCCTTCCCTTGGGAATTCAGAGCTCCATCAAAATATAATGTCCACATTGGCTCGTCGGATGGAGTGATGGACATTAGTTCCTCATCTGGAAACTCTGATTGGACAGGATCGAACTAGGGAAGAGGATGGTGAGCGAGATGCTCGGCTATAGCATAGCCTTTAATTGCCTTTTGCTGGATGTAGGTGATGTCAAACTGAGATAGGAAACTCTGCCAGTGTGCTAGTCTATCGGTAAGGACGGATTTTTCCAAGAGGAACTTGATAGGGTTCATGCGGGCAATCAAATGGACCTCACGAGCCAAGAAGTAGTGTTTCAATTTATGTACTACCCAAACGAGGGAAGCACAGGTTTTCTCCAGGGCTGTGTACTTATGCTCACAGGGATTGAAGAGTTTGGACAAGTAATAGGTTGCCCGTTCCTTGCCTTCTTCATCGGTTTGTGCAAGGATGGCTCCCACGGAGTCATCCAAGACTGAGATGTAAAGGATCAGAGGTTTTTCTGGTTTGGGTGGAATGAGAACGGGTGGACTAGCCAGGTATTCCTTTAACCCTTCAAAAGCTTTTTGACACTTAGAATCCCAATGGAATTCTACTCTTGGCTTGGTCAACTCATAGAAAGGTCTACACCTTTGTGAATGCTGAGACACAAACCGACAGATGAATTGTAGCCTCCCAATTAAACCTCAGACTTCCCTCAAATTTTTGGGAGGCGGCATGTTCCTGATGGCTTTAGCTTTGTCGGGATCTATCTCGATCCCCCTTTTACTCACAATGAAACCCAATAATTTGCCCGATGACATACCAAACACACACTTCTTCGGGTTCATTTTCAATTGGAACTGATATGAGAAATATAAAGTGATCTAGAAGGGGAGGGGATGAATAGATCACTGTTTTCAACCGATTAAAAATTACTGAAGAATGATTCACTGAAAACAAGCAATCTCGGAGTTGAACCCACAAAAACCGCAGTGCGGACAATAGCTCGAGTGGATAAAAGGCACACCACAAAAACCACCACAGACAATCACACGAGTACACAGAGGTTTTTAAGGTGGTTCGGTCAGATCTCCAGTCTGCCTACGTCCACCCCTCACTTCAAATCGAAGTGAGGCTTCCACTAGCACCTGCTAGCAAAGCAGACTCAGTCTGCGACAACGGCTGATTCACAGCTTCACCAGGGGAACATCCTCCCCTCTTCCTCCAGACCCGGAGGGAACCCTAAGGACGTCAAGTCCCTAGAAACCAGGAAACAATTTCCTCTTCCTCCAACCGGAGGGAACACTAGTGATCTGCAGTCACTAGAACCAGAGACCAAGGTCTCTCTTCCTCTGAATCCCAGAGGGAACACCTCTTCTACGAGAGGGAACAATACTGCAACCTCTGTTGCAAGTAAACCAGAGAGAACACGTCTCTCTCTTCCCCTGAACACCAGGAGGTAACACAGAGAACTCTCAATCAAGAAGGAAAAACATATAAGAAACAAAAACAAGAAAGAAGGAATCCAAAATTCAGAAACTGGAAACAATGTAGCTCAAACTGAGCAGCAGACTTCGGATTTGATCCGTAAGTCAATACCCATCTTCTGATCACTCTCCTACTCTCTCTTCTCTCTCAACTGGAACACTCTAGTTTCTCAGGGAGGCTCTTTCTCTTCTGCTCTCACTCAAATTTCTTTACTGTAACCTCAGAGCCCCACCTTTTCGTAGATGATGAGGTAGTGCTTTTATAAGCGATCAGGACGGTGCATGCAAGGCGTGTGCTTCCCGCGCTCGATCCAGAACCTTCTTGCCACGTGCCCTTATAGCATTGGTTCCTTTAGTATCGGATCACGTGCAGCCCAGACACCGGTGAATGTTCTTCCTCGGACCACCTTCTTCTTTTTGTTTTTTCTTCCTCTCCTGCAAAGAATTAAAAACCATTAAAACTCAGGGCCACAAGAACTAAAACTGCATGAGGTATGTGATAGCAATACGAGATGCACTTTACTGAGAACGACACGAGATACACAAGATTATTATAGTACGAGACAAGGAGAGAATGACACGAGGTCAGATGAAAACAGCACGAGGTAGAAAGAGAACGACACGAGATACACAATAATAAAGCTGACACTACAAAGAGAACGACACGAAGTCAGATGAGAACAGCACGAGGTAAAAAGGAAATAGCACGGAATAAAAACGGTAGTAAGACACGTGATCAGAGGAAACCTGGACGAGGATAGAAGGAAGCAACACGAAGACATAAAACACGAAGGATAACACGAAGACATAAAACACGACTCGAATACAAGATTGCTCGAACTAACGAACGACTCGAAGATGAGGACGTCACGAAAACAACATGGACTGAAACCAACTCGAAGACGAAAACGACACGAAAACAACATGGATTGAAACCAACTCGAAGACGAAAATGGAAACTGACACGAAGTGTGGTCACAAAATAAGAAGGACACTTGCAACGTACAGCCTTCATATGATGAGGCGATGTGAAGACTTAGCGTTCAACTGGATGTATAGACTTGGAACGGCTTCAAGGCAACGCAATCGAATGTATGGACTTTCACAAGGTATAGACTTGCCAAAGAACTGGACGATGTATAGACTTGAACAAGGCAAAGTCTGTACAGACTTGAGGGTTCACAACGTATATACTTTGGCAAGACAATGGCTGTACATACTTGAAGTGAAGACCAATGTATAGACTTCAAAGTTCAGCTGCCAATGAATAGACTTGGAAAGCTTGAAGGCCAATGTATGGACTTAGCTTCGAACATGCTACAGTGCATTGTATGGACTTTGAAGACTGTTGCATGACGCTAAGACAATGTGTAGACTTTGGCTTGGAACGAAGGTAAAGGTGAGGCTGTATAGACTTGGAACGAACATAAGACTCGAAGACATAGGGGTGACACAGATGGAGCGACACGAGGTGGTACAGAAAGCAGCACGAGGTGCTGCAGTGTTCAGCACGCGATGGAACAAATAACGACACGAAGACAACCAACAAACATAGTTGGAACAACACGATGTACAAAAAGACAACACGAAGTATGAAAGGAACAGTACGGACATGCAGGGTATTATCTCATAGCAGTTTTTCCTGTTAATCATGGAAAGTTCGAATGCATAACATTACTCATGATATCTGATTAAAAATGACAATATTTAACATAGTGATGCTCATCATCAAAACACTAGGGAAGTCACAAAAATCTAACAATCTCCCCCTTTTTGATGATGGAAACACTATATTAAATAACAGAGATGAAGTGCAATGAGATTATGTGAAGATAAGCTGTGAGGATAAGCAATGCAGACACACAACACACTCGCCTCCTCTGACGACCTCCTCTGACGACTCCCAAGAGCTCCCCCTGAACACAACAACTATCTTCCTCTGACAAGATAACTCAGGGCACTTATCTTTCGCTCCCCCTCAACAAAACACAAGCAAGACACTCTCCCCCTTTGACATCATCAAAACTAGGGGCAGGTCTGAAGATATCACGAAAAGAAATTTGCTGACAGTGGAGAAAAAAAACAATAGAGAGTATGGCTGATAAAGGAAAGTTATTGAGATGTTTAGGTAATTAAGAAAGCCATTAATTTTATGTGAGGATTTTGAGGAACAGTTAGTCAGACTGTGTGCAAAATGGTGAATGAAGATCCGCTCCATACACAGAACCAGATTCTAAGCAAGTAAGGTACAAGATACCAGTTTAGTCAGAGTAAGTCTTTACTCAGAGAGTATAAAGCAAGGAAGTCAGGAAAACAAAGACCTGTGGTATTGAAAACAAACAAACTCAGACCTAAATGCCAAGTGAGCAGAATCTTGATATTAAGAGGGAGAAAATTTTTCAAAGATGGTCAAGATCAAAGGTAAATCTGTCAAGTACACCTTTGACATTAGGGAGACACCTTGTTTAGAGGCAGGAATCCCCAGTTACTTGGTGGCAAGACCACATTACCCCTTCTGACAAGAGGACAGAGATAGTATTCTAACTGGTGTTGACATTAAGGTGACACCTTTACCAGAGGCCAGACACCCCAGTTACTAACCAGATATGTACCATAGCTCTGTATGATCAAGACAGCTAATTAAGCCTGATTTATACTGCCATCTCATGACATGGGATTCTTTCACTTCATTGATGAAAGTCCTAGTTTCTCAATGAACAGTTAACAAGGTTGTTAATACTTCTTTCATGAATTTTTCATTAAACTGCACTTAAAACCTTGTAAATTAGTCTTGATTCAGTTTGAGAACAATACACCAGCTCCAAAGTTTTTCAGACAAAAGCACTATATACCTCATTTCGGACTTAACTAGACTAAGTAGGTATGCTGTACTGGCTAGATCAGAAGTCAGTTACAATGTAGGAAGATAGACTTGAATTCAGATTTTGATCTCAGTGGGACTAACAGCTGAAATTCCTACAAGAAATTAGATGAACAGTCTTAACGGATAAAACATTCAAAAATTTCTTTTATCCACCTACTCAAACTGATTCTCTTATAAGGTCAGCAAAAGTCCGTTCAAAGTATGTTCAGATTTGGCCAAAAGAGCATGACTCCTATTATTAATCTAGCTCCCCCTGAGACCTTGACTCCAACTCAGACTTAACCAAGACAAACCTCAAAACACCTCAAAGAAGACAAGGTGGTATCAATCAGTACGAGTGAATCAGAAAACACCCATAATGAGGTTAATTTCAGCAACAGACAATGAGTATAGATAAGCACAAGAGCACATGACAGATTATTCAGAGATCAATTATTCAATCATGAAATTCTGTAAATACCTAATTCTCTGCGCAATGTGCTAAATTTTTCAGTATCCAGTGGCTTAGTGAAAATATCTGCAATTTGTGAGTTAGTGCCAACATGGATCAATTCAAAGGTCTTCCTAGCTACTTCATCTCAAATAAAATGATGCCTGATTTCGATGTGTTTAGTTCGAGAATGAAGTACAGGATTCTTTGCAATGTTAATTGCACTAGTATTGTCACAAAAGATGGAAGTGCAACCTAGCTCAACTGAGTAATCCAGAAGCTGGTGTTTTATCCATATAACCTATGTGCCACAGCTCCCTACTGCCACATACTCAGCTTCAGCAGTAGAAAGAGCCACAGAGTGTTGCTTCTTGGATCCCCAAGAGACTAGGCACCCTCCTAAAAATTCACAGTGACCACTAGTACTTTTCTGTCCAATTTACATCCTGCATAATCTGCATCTGTATATGCAATGAGATCTAAACTACATGATGCAGGATACCAAAGACCTAGATCATGGGTAGCAGATAAGTATCTAAAGATTCTTTTTACAGCTGCCAAATGTAATTCAGTAGGCCTAGACTGGTATCTGGCACACATCCCTACACTAAATTGAATGTCAGGCCTGGATGCTGTTAAGTAGAGGAGTGAACCGATCATACCTCTATATAATTTAGCATCCACCTCTTTACCTTTTTCGTCTGAATCCAGTGAGGAGTTGGTGCCCATGGGTGTTGAGATAGTCTTGAGGTTGGTCATTCCAAACCTTTTCAGCATCTCCAGAGTATACTTGGTTTGATTTATGAAACAACCATCCTCCATTTGTTTGACCTGCAGCCCAAGAAAATACTTTAGTTCGCCAACTAAACTCATTTCAAATTCATGAGACATAGATTCAGAAAATTCTTTACACAATTTTGAATTGTTAGATCCGAAGATGATATCATCAACATATACCTGGACCACTATTAAATCCTTTCGAGATTTTTGGTGAAGAGGGTTTGGTCAACCTTACCTCGAGTGTAGCCCTTGCTCAAGAGGAATTCAGAAAGTCTCTCATACCAGGCTCGGGGAGCCTGCTTCAATCCATAGAGGGCTTTATTCAACCTAAAAACCATGTTAGGCTGAACAGAGAAATTAAAACCTGGAGGTTGTTCAACATATACCTCTTCCTTCAATACCCCATTTAAGAATGCACTTTTGACATCCATCTGCTGCAGCCGAATGTTCCTAGAGCATGCAAATGCAAGCAGAATTCGTATAGCTTCCATCCTAGCCACTGGGGCATAGGATTCATCAAAATCCACACCAAATTCCTGACTGTAGCCTTGAGCTACAAGTCTTGCTTTGTTTCTAGAAATAGCTCCATTCTCATCAACTTTATTCTTGAAAATCCATTTAGTGCCAATGACATGAGTGTTATCAGGTCTGGGAACTAGTTCCCATACAATATTTTTCTCAAATTGATTTAATTCCTCACACATGGCGGATACCCAAGAATCATGATTTAAGGCTTCTTCCACAGATTTGGGTTCCACCTGAGATACCAATGCAGCTAAGTCCTGTTCTTGGACAATTCTAAAATGAGACCTTGTCCTAGGAGGATCATGCAAATTACCTATGACATTTTCACTAGGGTGGTCTTTGTGAAATATTATCTCACCTGAGGGTTCACCTACCTCAGCTGCTCCTTCTTGCTGTGAGTTTTCTGGTTGAGCAGCTGGCTGCATCTCTTCTTCTTCAATTCTCTCTAAGAAATCTCCCTCATTAGATGGCTCCCTGTCATCATCCATCACTTTGTTAGAGAAATCATTTTCATCAAACACTACATGCGGTGTTTCTTCAACAGTTTGATCATCTTTATTAAAAACTCTGTAAGCCCTTGAGGTTTCTGAATATCCAAGAAAATTCCAGGAGAGCTTCTAGCTTCAAATTTGTCCAAACCATTCTTACCATTATTGTGAATAAAACATTTGGAGCCAAAAACTTTAAAGTAAGAAATGTTTGGCTGCTTACCCTTGAGAAGTTCATAAGGAGTTTTCCTATGAGTAGGTCTTACCAAGGCTCGGTTTAGAATGTAGCATGCAGTATTCGCAGCTTCAGCCCAAAATCTCCTTGGAAGTCCACTCTCAATCAGCATAGTCCTGGCCATTTCAATTATTGACCTGTTTCTTCTCTCAACAATTCCGTTCTGCTCCGGTGTCCTGGGAGAAGAGAATTTGTGAGTCACTCCTTCTCTTGAGCAAAATTCAGAAAATGAAGAGTTCTCAAACTCTCCTCCATGGTCAGACTGAATTGTAATGATATTATGTTCACCTTGCAATTTGATTTTATTGAACAGTTCTTCAAAGTGAACAAAGGCATCATTTTTATTTGCTAAACAAAACAACCAAGAAAATCTAGTGAAGTCATCAACTATGACTAATCCATATCTCTTACCTGACAAACTTTGTATGCGAGTAGGACCAAAGAGATCCATGTGCAAGTGCTGCAGCGGTTTAGATGAAAGACTCTCAGTTCTCAACTTAAAAACTGCACGAGTCTGTTTACCTTGTGCACAAGCATCACATAGCTTGGACCCTAACTGAAATCTTATTCGGGGCAAACCTCTAACTAGGTTATGCTTAGACAGTTTATTCATTGTAGACAAACTAGCATGGCCTAGACGCCTATGCCAGTCAAACGCAACCTGTTCAGAATTAGCAGACATACACAAGTGAGTTTCAGGATTATCATCTAGGTCTACGATGTATACATTGTTTACTCTATGACCTTTGAACATGACGTTATCAGAATTCAGCTCAAAAATAGTACAGGAATTGTGGTCAAAGAGTACCTTGTGTCCTTTGTCGCAGAGTTGACTTATACTTATCAAGTTGTGCTGAAGTCCTTCTACAAGATACACATCTTCAATGGAGTTAGTAGAGGACTTACCAACTGTACCAATTCCAATTATTCTTCCTCTGTTATTTCCACCGAATTTGACCAAGCCCCCAAACTTCATTTTCAGTTTGCTAAATTTGGACCAGTCTCCTGTCATGTGCCTGCTACAGCCGCTGTCAAGATACCACTTGTTATGCTCGGCTGCCAGGCTAACCTGCGAGAGTTCAGACAAAGTAATGTGGGACCCAATTCAAATTGGGTCCAAAGACAGTTTTAATTTATCCAAATCACACTTAGGAACCCACATTTGTTTTACTGTTCTTTTCAGTGATTTCATGTAGATTGATTCTTCCTTCTTGGCATTTCTCAGTGGGTGTTGAATGAGCCTATTCCTATTAAAATTATGCTGTTTCCGAGCAGAGAAATTGTTGTTTGGCCTCTTAGAGGAGACACGTGTGTGCTGAGCATAATTCATGTAACCATTTTTATTCAAATGAAAATTGTACTGAAGGTGATGCATGTTCGCATGCTTTCCTTGATAACTATCATGCTGACCTTTCTTAGCGAAACTGTTCACCCTTCTAGTGACATCAATAGGAATGGTCGTGTGAAAACCTTTGTTCCACAACTGTTGCACAGGAACAGTTCTAGTCTCAGGATTTCCTGACTTAGCTTGCTGACCAGTGGATTGAATAGATTTGCTGGTCGAAACCTTCATTGTAGAGACAGATTTGGAACTGGATGGGGTTTCCAGTTTTTCTTTGCCCTTGGCGGGGCAGAACGTGACAGTTTTGAATTCAAAGGGTTTTTTACTTGTGGGATTGTATCCTAATCCCTCCCTGTTGAAGTTTACCCTCGACCCCAGAAGGGCATCCAGATTGTTTCTCCCCTCTGTAAATTTTTCTAGTATTTTTCCTTTGTCCTCAATCTCCTTCTGAAGTTCAGTACATTGGTCCTGGAGTTCTTGATTAACTTTTCTAACCGCCTCATATTTTTCTGCAATCAGTCTAAACTCCTTTTTACTCTCTTCAGTTTTACTCTTCAGCTCATTCATCCTAGCTAGATTTTCCTCTCTTTCCATTCTAAACTTCTCGATCTCACTTCTAGCCTGATCTAGCTCAATGGCCATCTCCTTGGTTTTCATGTTGTCCGTAACAGCAATAGAGTGTTCCTCAGAAACAGAGTGAAACTTTCGTTTAAGCATTCTGTGCTCCTTGGTTAGAAAATTATATTTAGCTAACAGGTCGCCATAGGCGTCCTCCCAATCATCCAAAGTAAAATTCTCAAATAAGTTCGTTACCTCTTCCTCATGGTTGGCCATGAGGCAAGTCTTCTCTTCACCTTCACTGGACGAGGTGGCTTCTGGATCCTCCTCCTCGTCGCTCCATGTGCACAGCATGGCTTTCTTCTTCTTGTGCACCATCTTCTTCTGGTATCCGGGAGCCTTAGCTTGCAGCTCTGGACATTCACTTTTCATGTGACCAGGTTTCTGACAATGGTAGCATGTAACTTTCTTAACAAACCGGTTCTTCTCAAGTTCTCGTTCAGGAGACTTCCTTGCAGCATTAAATCTCTTTCTCCTGTAGAATTTCCCTTTAGTTCTCAAGAACTTTCTGAATTGCCTGGTGAGCATGGCCTGCTCGCCCTTGTCCAGGTCTGAGAATCCGTCAGAGTCTTCGCTGCTACCACCACTGCTGCTGCTGCTCTTCTTAGTATGTCGTGAGACTTTCAGAGCAACATTCTTTCCCTTTCTGTCATGTCCATCATTCCCTTGTCTGAAGTTCATTTCGTGGGTCATGAGAGACCCAATCAGCTGGGTTACTGACATGGTGGATAAATCTCTAGATTCCTCTATGACGGTCACCTTAGTATCCCAGATGGGAGTTAGGGACCTAAGGATCTTCCTGACAATGTCTTCTTGCTGAATCTCCTTTCAAATCCTCTCAGACTATTGATGATCACAGACAATCTAGCATACATTTCTGTGATCGACTCCTCTGGCTTCATCTTAAACAACTCATACTGAGTTGTAAGCATATTGATCTTGGTAGCTTTCACTTGAGATGTGCCCTCATAAATTAACTGCAATTCATCCCACATTTTCTTTGCAGTCTTGCACGCTGAAATCCTCAAGTACTCTTCCGGGTGGACGGCGCACTGTATGATGCTAAGAGCTGTCCAATTCAGTGCGGAAAGTTTAACCTGTTCCTCTGTCCACATGTCTTCGTTCGGTGGAAGTTGGTACGACCATCTGTAATTACTCTCCAGAGCTTGTGGCTTTGGGTCCTGATAAAGACTTCCATCCTGTTCTTCCAAAAGAAATAGTTATTACCATCGAAGAAAGGGGGACGGGTGATTGACTGCCCTTCAGCAATGTAGCTGCGAGGACCAGCGGATCCGTTTCCCTGGCCGTTGGACCACATATTGGGAAATACCCGCTCTGATACCAAGTGATACGAGAAATATAAAGTGATCTAGAAGGGGAGGGGATGAATAGATCACTGTTTTCAACCGATTAAAAATTACTAAAGAATGATTCACTGAAAACAAGCAATCTCGGAGTTGAACCCACAAAAACCGCAGTGCGGACAATAGCTCGAGTGGATAGAAGGCACACCACAAAAACCACCACAGACAATCACACGAGTACACAGAGGTTTTTAAGGTGGTTCGGTCAGATCTCCAGTCTGCCTACGTCCACCCCTCACTTCAAATCGAAGTGAGGCTTCCACTAGCACCTGCTAGCAAAGCAGACTCAGTGTGCGACAACGGCTGATTCACAGCTTCACCAGGGGAACTTCCTCCCCTCTTCCTCCAGACCCGGAGGGAACCCTAAGGACGTCAAGTCCTTAGAAACCAGGAAACAATTTCCTCTTCCTCCAACCGGAGGGAACACTAGTGATCTGCAGTCACTAGAACCAGAGACCAAGGTCTCTCTTCCTCTGAATCCCAGAGGGAACACCTCTTCTACGAGAGGGAACAATACTGCAACCTCTGTTGCAAGTAAACCAGAGAGAACACGTCTCTCTCTTCCCCTGAACACCAGGAGGTAACACAAAGAACTCTCAATCAAGAAGGAAAAACATATAAGAAACGAAAACAAGAAAGAAGGAATCTAAAATTCAGAAACTGGAAACAATGTAGCTCAAACTGAGCAGCAGACTTCGGATTTGATCCGTAAGTCAATACCCATCTTCTGATCACTCTCCTGCTCTCTCTTCTCTCTCAACTGAACACTCTAGTTTCTCAGGGAGGCTCTTTCTCTTCTGCTCTCACTCAAATTTCTTTACTGTAACCTCAGAGCCCCACCTTTTCGTAGATGATGAGGCAGTGCTTTTATAAGCGATCAGGACGGTGCATGCAAGGCGTGTGCTTCCCGCGCTCGATCCAGAACCTTCTTGACACGTGCCCTTATAGCATTGGTTCCTTTAGTATCGGATCACGTGCAGCCCAGACACCGGTGAATGTTCTTCCTCGGACCACCTTCTTCTTTTTGTTTTTTCTTCCTCTCCTGCAAAGAATTAAAAACCATTAAAACTCAGGGCCACAAGAACTAAAACTACATGAGGTATGTGATAGCAATACGAGATGCACTTTACTAAGAACGACACGAGATACACAAGATTATTACAGTACGAGACAAGGAGAGAATGACACGAGGTCAGATGAAAATAGCATGAGGTAGAAAGAGAACGACACGAGATACACAATAATAAAGTTGACACTACAAAGAGAATGACACGAAGTCAGATGGGAACAGCACGAGGTAAAAAGGAAATAGCACGGAATAAAAACGGTAGTAAGACACGCGATAAGAGGAAACCTGGATGAGGATAGAAGGAAGCAACACGAAGACATAAAACACGAAGGATAACACGAAGACATAAAACACGACTCGAATACAAGATTGCTCGAACTAACGAACGACTCAAAGACGAGGACGACACGAAAACAACATGGACTGAAACCAACTCGAAGATGAAAACGACACGAAAACAACATGGATTGAAACCAACTCGAAGACGAAAATGACACGAAAACAACATGGACTGAAACCAACTCGAAGACGAAAATGGAAACTGACACGAAGTGTGGTCACAAAACAAGAAGGACACTTGCAACGTACAGCCTTCATATGATGAGGCGATGTGAAGACTTAGCGTTCAACTGGATGTATAGACTTGGAACGGCTTCAAGGCAACGCAATCGAATGTATGGACTTTCACAAGGTATAGACTTGCCAAAGAACTGGACGATGTATAGACTTGAACAAGGTAAAGTCTGTACAGACTTGAGGGTTCACAACGTATATACTTTGGCAAGACAATGGCTGTACATACTTGAAGTGAAGACCAATGTATAGACTTCAATGTTCAGCTGCCAATGAATAGACTTGGAAAGCTTGAAGGCCAATGTATGGACTTAGCTTCGAACATGCTACAGTGCATTGTATGGACTTTGAAGACTGTTGCATGACGCTAAGACAATGTGTAGACTTTGGCTTGGAAAGAAGGTAAAGGTGAGGTTGTATAGACTTGGAACGAACATAAGACTCGAAGACATAGGGGTGACACAGATGGAGCGACACGAGGTGGTACAGAAAGTAGCACGAGGTGCTGCAGTGTTCAGCACGCGATGGAACAAATAACGACACGAAGACAACCAACAAACATAGTTGGAACAACATGATGTACAAAAAGACAACACGAAGTATGAAAGGAATAGTACGGACATGCAGGGTATTATCTCATAGCAGTTTTTCCTGTTAATCATGGAAAGTTCGAATGCATAACATTACTCATGATATCTGATTAAAAATGACAATATTTAACATAGTGATGCTCATCATCAAAACACTAGGTAAGTCACAAAAATCTAACAGGAACTCCCTTGATCTTTGCAACACCTTAGCCAAAACCTTCGGATGTTCCACCCTGGTTCTTGATTTCACCAATAAATCATCCACATACACCTCCAGATATATATGCATCATGCCATGAAATATGACAATCATAACTCTTTGGTAAGTAGCTCCAGCATTCTTTAACCCAAACGGCATGACCACGTAACAATATGTTCCCCATGGTGTAGTGAATGACGTTTTCTCCTGATCCTCTTCTGCCAAACGAATTTGATTATATCCCAAAAATCCATCCATAAATGAGAGGGTCTCATAACCTGTCGTGTTATCGATTAACACATCAATGTGAGGTAAAGGAAAATCATCCTTTGGACACGCGCGATTAAGGTCCCGAAAGTCGATGTAAATCCTAACTTTTCCATCCTTCTTCATGACTGGGATAATATTCGCCACCCACTGAGAATAAAGGACGACTCTAATGAACCTAGCTTTGTGTAGCTTGTCGACCTCTTCTTTCATTTTTAAAGCCATCTGAGGGTGGAAACGCCTTAACCTTTGTTTTACCGAGTCGGACCTTGGTTTTAGAGTTAAGCGATGTTCAACCAAGGTGGAATCCAAACCCAGCATATCCTCGTAGCTCCATGCAAACGTGTCCCTATACTCTTTGAGAACCTCAATTAATGCCTCTTCTTCAGATGATGGCAAATTATCACTTATGAGGAGGATCCTAGGGTCTTCCTCGGTTCCCAAATTGATTTCTTTGGTGGACTCTTCTACGGCGGCTGACGGCTCGTTGAATCTCCTCATCCCACTAGCATATGCGCCGGCCGCATCCTCATATTCTTCATCCTCGTCTCCAGTAGGGTATTGTTCATCCGTGATCTCATAAACCCCATATCCTTCATCAATCGCACAGTTGCCCTCACATTCTATCTTCGGTAGCTGGATGGGATTTTCTAGCAACTGAGGGATGGATAGAAGGGCTTGACACCTAGTGGTTAAATCTAGAAGGAATCGATGGGGGATCTACCTACCCTTGAATTTCCTTTTGGGTACTACCCTTGACTTATTATCCCTTGCTTGACTCACTGATGCGGGACAGGACTGAAATGGGCTAAGACCTACGAATGCAACAAGTGCGGCCAGCACTCGCATGCCAAAGGTAAGCCGGGCGGCTGACCTCCGTGCCGTTCCTCCGGGTGGAGGCGTCTCTCAACAAGAAATCTAAGCCCAACGACCGTCCCTATGAAGGAAGGGCGGGATCTCAGTGACTAAGAAGCCGCCGTGCGTCTATGGGAATCTAGTCCGAGCTCGGCGCTCGACTAGGGCCACGGAATGGGTACTCTCAACTCTCAACCACGCGGTGAATAGCAAAATAGCTAGGAACCTATACACACTTCACGCGGCATTCTAGAAAGTATACTAGTAAAGTAAAATGCCAACAGTGAGGAGCGTCGCACGTACCTCCACGCCTAGGCGTGGGGAAGGAACCCCGGCCGAGATCGACAACCCCGATACACAAGGACGAACAATAGTACAACCCAACCACAAATGCCCACTCCTCACAGGGAGATAACAGGCTACACAAAGAGATTCGAGGCTGCCGACGTACGGGCTGACGGGCAGCACTCGGTGAAGGGTTGGCTGCGAGGAGGATCCGAACAATGGTCAGCAGATTCGTAGCAATGCGTGACTCGGCGGTGAAAGCTCCCACGACCTGACCCGGCGTCCGAATGAGGCGCCGTCAGCGATGGCGCGTAGCTGGGTCACGGGAAGAAGTCTCGGCCAAAGGGGGCGTGCAGATTCCGTCCGTGGAAGCCGGGGGCGCACCTGCAAGTTGCGACTGGATTCTGCTCCCAGAACTGCGCGCTCGAGCGGGAAAATTAAGAAGAATTAGATCCGAAGAGCGAATGGAGCTCCGCTTGTTGGAGGACGAAGAGGACGCAGAGCAGCAGGTCCCGATCGAAGGGTTCGATCAGATCTGGCCGTGGCTGGGAGCAGTAGGCTCTGGAATCCGCCGGTGGTCCTGGCGCCGGGTGGACAGGGCAGACCTGCGCGACCTCACGGGAATGGACGCCACGAACAGCTCGGACGTCGGAACGAGGCGTGGTCGGCGGAGTTGGACAGAGGACGTAGAGAGGTACGACCGGTGAAGATCCCACGTCTAAACTCGTAGACGTCCGTCCCGTGGGATTTCTGCAATGGGGCGAACAGAACCAGGCGCGCAGGGAGAGGGGGTCCTGCGCGCGCTCACGAAGAAAATCGCCACGGGTGATGCCGAACTCTGAATGAGGCGAGACCACCTCGCACGCGTCGGCGACTCATAGTAGAATCACCCAAAAATGGGCTGGTCACCCACAGTCGCCAAGAACAGAGGAGGACGTCGCAGCACTTGGAGACGAAATCTGGTTGCAACGAGGTTGAACCTGTGAAGAGATAGAAGAGAGGGGGAACCTCGGCGTCGCACCGAGGGGATGGGCAGTCACACCCCAGTCTTGCTCCCGTCGCAGGAGCAAGGAGGAACAGAGGGGGGCGCAGCCACCTTCAAGAGCACAAGCAATTTCCTTTCCAATTTCATTCAATAATTCCAAAAGAAAAATTACAAGCCTTTATATCGGGGAGGGGAAAGCTAGGGTTTCACCCTTGCCACATGGAGGGGGGGGGGGCGCAAATGGAAGGGGGGTGCGACCCAGCCCTTCCCCATTCAATGGGGGGGTGCGGCCATCCCTCCTCCAATCAAGGAGGGATCAAAGGGAAGGGGGCGCCCAAGGGGGAAAGGGGAGGGAGATGGAGTGGGGCAAGGGATAGGGGGGGGGCCGCACCCCTCTTCCTATAATCTAGGAGAGGGGCGGATGCCACCTTCCAAGAGGAGGGAAAGAGGTGGGGGCACCCAAAACCCTAACCCTAGGTGGGCCAAGCCTTGGGTTAGGCAGCCATGCCAAATGGGCCAAGGCTTGAACCAAGAAAGTGGCCCATTAGCCCTATCTCCTACCTAATAAGCATAAAAAGACCCAACTAAAGCCTAATTGGCCCCAATTGGCCTACAAAGGTCCACACAACTAATAAAAGTGTCCACGCAGGGACTAAACCAAGGCCCAGCAGGGACTAAAGCAAAAAATAACTAAACATAACTCTGCTCGTCCGCCAAGTGATCACCGAGCCAAAGGGATGCCGGCGAGATCCGTGTACTCCGTCGTGAAGTGTGGCGCGTGTCCTCACCAATTCTCCCCGGGTGGGAAGAACTCGACCCCGTCGAGTAAGGGTCACGGTCGCTCAAGTAGCGCTCCAGCAGGTCCGGGTCGATCCTCTCCAGCTCTCCACGTGTGATCCAGGCGTCTTCTGTCGCAGGGCGCCCTCTCCAACGCACTAGGAAGCGTTGGTAGGCTCCGCTCCTGGTCATGGTCACCTGCTCATCCAGTATGAAATCTATATGCTCGCGTGTCTGTAATGGGGCTGGAAGAGGTGGACGCTCAGTAGGTGTAATACTCTCAACAGGAGGGGAGGGCCCAAAAAGCTCACTGGGAATCACCACAGGATCCCGATATGCCACCAGATCTGAGACATTGAACGTCGAACAGACCCCATAGTCGTCTGGCAGCTCAATCTCATACGCATTCGACCCAATTCGCTTCAAGACTCGAAAGGGTCCAGCACCGCGGGCCTGGAGTTTCTTCACGGCCCCCGAAGGAAACCGTTCAGGTCTGACCCTGATCATGACGTACTCTCCTTCTCGGAACTCACAGGTGCATCGATGCGCATCAGCTACCTCCTTATAACGTGTGTTGCTAGCCTCGAGGTGGTGATGATGCAGACTCCGAACTAGCTGTGTTGACTCATACCTATGTGAATGCAGTGGTGGTCCTGGACATCCAAACACAGACCTAGCATGCCTATGACTCCTACATGATTGGTCAACACGGGGAGGACCTAGACAACCAAGGTTGTATCTATCATGCATGGGTGTCCTACTGAATGTGGTAGACTCATGGGGACTAGATTGCCCAAACTCACTCATGACATTACCCCTATATGATGAGGGACATGGAGAAACATGAGAGTGAGACATGTGTCCCTGGCCTCCTAAACTCTGGCGTCTGGAAGTATGCAAGGTGAGGTGTTGGCTAGCAGGTTTGGATAGGGTGTGATGATATACCTCCTCGACTAGGTGGGGAAGAGAATATGAGTTGAGAGGCTCACTAGGGAGGGGATCGAATGGATCAAAGAAATGATGACCCCTCCCGACAGGTCCCTTCACTATACTTGCCCATGTGCGACATTCGCCCAGGTGCAGAGGATCACCTTCAGGTGCTCTAATATATGGGGCAAGGGGCTCACAAGGGAGGCAAGGAAAGCTAGGTTCCTCCCTTGGGACCATGACACCATAAGAGGAGACAAAATCAACCTCCACGGATATGGGAAAGAATAAAAGGATCTCGGAGGTGATATGTCCTATGATGTAGACCGAGGTAATAGACCCCAAAGCAGGGAGCGTGAAGCTATGACTGTAGGGTTGGTCAGACCCTAAGGTCAACATATAAGTCAACTCCCATTGAGAATCTAAACTCCTAAGGAAGTCCTTCACATTTTCAAGAAAGCAGAAGGACCGAAAAGTGGTGTGAAAGGAGTTGAGGGGTACTACCGGTAGAGCTGGTTCCATGGGTGGGTAACAAGGAATCGAAGCATCTAGAGTGGGACCCTTCCTTAACCAGCTAGCTAGAGGCTCTCCCATGACAAGTTTGCCCTCAGGAGACAAGAAAGGCCCTAGATGAGGGTCGAAGGGCGAAGCATCTCCCTCAGGTGGGGAAAGGGAATCCTCTATGAAGTAGATGGGACCTTGGCTCTCGATCATTGGTGTTAGGCTAAGAGTGTCGACCCTAACCCCTGTAGGTTCTGGCACGACTTCGTCCTGGCTCGAGGGTGGGCCAGGGGAAGTCGGTGATCCCATAGGAGTGCCCATCCTTTCAAGTTTCTCCCTAAAGAGTTGCAGGAGTTCTGCGAGGGGGAGATCTCTCAAGTTAAGGGCATTCGGGGAGACTTGCTGGTAATCATGAGATTTAGTCTCGGGCCTAGACTCACACACAGGTGGCACCTTGCTCCTCCAACTATGATGTGCTCGGTTGGGGGTAAGAGGTGATGGGCGTTGCAGAGGTTGAGCCCTTATAGTGGCCTTAGACTGGCCGAGAGAGAAAGGAGGAGTGGTAGTGCTCCTCGAGCTATGGGTCTCCGAGTAGGAGGGGGTGCATTGGGGACTGTAGATCTTCCTAAGTTCTACCTTCATCTGCTCCCATGAGTGTATGGGCTCTTGCCTCCAACCTGCCCTAAGACGCACTATGTGATTCCACGCTTTCATGGCTTGAGGTGAAAGTTGTCCCTCGGCAATGTTGACTCTCGCGGAACCATATATCCAATTCTTCTCAAAGTACTTTCCCATGCTAGCCTCCCACCTTAGATAGGCTCTAGGGCTCGATCCATCATAGCGAAGGTCCGCATCTAGAATGATGTCCAGGAATAGAGGGTCGGTCGGACCCTTGTGGAGGGCCAAGTTGTATGGAGTTGACCAAGTAGGGATAGCCATAAAGATACACCTGAGGACTCTAAATACACATGCACACTCTAGGACTATGGAAGGGACATGTAGGACAACTAAGGGATGGGACTAGACATGACTCAAAATGGAGATGGAAAAAAAGGGGAAGAATGAGGACTCAAATGCATCTAAAACAAACCTAAAGACTCACACGCAACTTAGACAAATCTAATGCCTCAATTGCACCCTAGACAACCTAAAGACTCAAATGACCTAAGACCCCAATTTGTTAGAACAAACTGGTTCCCTAAGCTCTGATACCACATTGATGCGGGACAGGACTGAAATGGGCTAAGACCTACGAATGCAACAAGTGCGGCCAGCACTCGCACGCCAAAGGTAAGCCAGGCGGCTGACCTCCGTGCCGTTCCTCCAGGTGGAGGCGTCTCTCAACAAGAAATCCAAGCCCAACGACCGTCCCTATGAGGGAAGCGCGGGGATCTCAGCGACTAAGAAGCCGCCGTGCGTCTATGGGAATCTAGTCCGAGCTCGGCGCTCGACTAGGGCCACGGAATGGGTACTCTCAACTCTCAACCACGCGGTGAATAGCAAAATAGCTAGGAACTTATACACACTTCACGCGGCATGCTAGAAAGTATACTAGTAAAGCAAAATGCCAACAGTGAGGAGCGTCGCACGTACCTCCACGCCTAGGCGTGGGGAAGGAACCCCGGCCGAGATCGACAACCCCGATACACAAGGACGAACAATAGTACAACCCAACCACAAATGCCCACTCCTCACAGGGAGATAACAGGCTACACAAAGAGATTCGGGGCTGCCGACGTACGGGCTGACGGGCAGCACTCGGTGAAGGGTTGGCCGCGAGGAGGATCCGAACAGTGGTCGGCAGATTCGCAGCAATGCGTGACTCGGCGGTGAAAGCTCCCACGACCTGACCCGGCGTCCGAATGAGGCGCCGTCAGTGATGGCGCGTAGCTGGGTCACGGGAGGAAGTCTCTGCCAAAGGGGGCGCGCAGATTCCGTCCGTGGAAGCCGGGGGCGCACCTGCAAGTTGCGACTGGATTCTGCTCCCAGAACTGCGCGCTCGAGCGGGAAAATTAAGAAGAGTTAGATCCGAAGAGCGAATGGAGCTCCGCTTGTTGGAGGACGAAGAGGACGCAGAGCAGCAGGTCCCGATCCAAGGGTTCGATCAGATCTGGTCGTGGCTGAGAGCAGTAGGCTCTGGAATCCGCCGGTGGTCCTGGCGCCGGGTGGACAGGGCAGACCTGCGCGACCTCACGGGAATGGACGCCACGAACAGCTCGGACGTCGGAATGAGGCGTGGTCGGCGGCGTTGGACAGAGGATGTAGAGAGGTATGACCGGTGAAGATCCCACATCCAAACTCGCAGACGTCCGTCCCGTGGGATTTCTGCAAGGAGGCGAACAGAACAATGCGCGCAGGGAGAGGGGGTCCTGCGCGCGCTCACGAAGAAAATCCCCACGGGTGATGCCGAACTCTGAATGAGGCGAGACCACCTCGCACGTGTCGGCGACTCGTAGTAGAATCACCCAAAAAGGGGCTGGTCACCCACAGTCACCAAGAAAAGAGGAGGACGTCGCAGCACTTGGAGACGAAATCTGGTTGCAACGAGGTTGAACCTGTGAAGAGATAGAAGAGAGGGGGAACCTCGGCGTCGCACCGAGGGGATGGGGAGTCACACCCCAGGCTTGCTCCCGTCGCAGGAGCAAGGAGGAATAGAGGGGGGCGCAGCCACCTTCAAGAGCACAAGCAATTTCTTTTCCAATTTCATTCAATAATTCCAAAAGAAAAATTACAAGCCTTTATATCGGGGAGGGGAATGCTAGGGTTTCACCCTTGCCACATGGAGGGGGGGGCGCAAATGGAAGGGGGGTGCGACGCAGCCCTTCCCCATTCAATGGGGGGGTGCGGCCATCCCTCCTCCAATCAAGGAGGGATCAAAGGGAAGGGGGCGCCCAAGGGGGAAAGGGGAGGGAGATGGAGTGGGGCAAGGGAAAGGGGGGGGGGGCGCACCCCTCTTCCTATAATCTAGGAGAGGGGCGGCTGCCACCTTCCAAGAGGAGGGAAAGAGGTGGGGGCGCCCAAAACCCTAACCCTAGGTCGGCCAAGCCTTGGGTTAGGCAGCCATGCCAAATGGGCCAAGGCTTGAACAAAGAAAGTGGCCCATTAGCCCTATCTCCTACCTAATAAGCATAAAAAGACCCAACTAAAGCCTAATTGGCCCCAATTGGCCTACAAAGGTCCACACAACTAATAAAAGTGTCCACGCAGGGACTAAACCAAGGCCCAGCATGGCCTAAAGCAAAAAATAACTAAACATAACTCTGCTCGTCCGCCAAGTGTTCACCGAGCCAAAGGGATGCCGGCGAGATCCGTGTACTTCGTCGTGAAGTGTGGCGCATGTCCTCACCACTCACATTATTTACAGAAGGAGAAAAGGCTGAAGGGGATGGTGAAGAGTGTACAGGGAAAGACCCCTCAGAGGAGGGGTAGAAAAGGTCGCTCATAGGACCTTGGATGGGTGGCCCGCAGGGCGGGATGCACTCGTGGGAGATGTAGGAGATTTCCTCAACAATGATGTGTTGTTGAGGAGTTTGAAAATTGACGTTTTTTTTTCATTTTCATTTTTGATGACAAAACAATGAAAAGAAATCGGAGGAGGGGGAAAGGTGATTATGGCTAAAGGATTGGGAGGCTCGTAGAGCAGATCATGATTGAAAACCTGGCGCGGGTTGAGAAACCAGTGCAGGTAAGTAAGTAGAGAAGGGGACCTAGGAAGATCATCAGACAACTGTCTGGCCCAGGGGGAAGACATCAGGGAAGGCTGAGGTAAGTGAATGGAGAAGACGACGGCTAATGAGCCGTCGATGGCAATGTTGATGACGGATGAAGATCTGCCGGTGACAGAGTCCTCTTGGTGAGGATGGTTTGAAACTTTGGCAACAGTAGTGATATTCTCTGGCATTTCAGAGATCAATGGCGGCCCTTCCACCTGTGGTGGTGAGAACATTCTTTCTAGTGCAATGGAAACATCTTGTATGTCAAACCATTTGCCCCATTCGCATTTTGGATCTTTGATCTTGGCTTTCTTACCGGCCCTTGAACATTTTTCAGCCAAGTACACAACATGCGATCCTCCATGTGCTTCCTACGGGTAATCTCCCATCTGAACAACGGGCCCCTTCTTGAAGTGAGAGGATAGGGTCCACGTGAGGGGTTTTCCATCCGCCTCGAGCGGTCTTTTAAAGCCTAGGCCAAACTTGTGGCCTAACCTTTTTTCCTTTGGCAGCTTCAGCCTTCCTTGTAATTGCGCACCCAAGCCTTTGCCTTGTTGATAGCCGATATTTCTCATTATCTCCCATCCTTTAGAATGGGAAGGGAGACATGACATCGGTACTGAAGGTGACTTCTTTGGTGTTAGCGGAATGCGGGACGGGTCATATACATCCAGTAGTGATAATATGGGCCGATGAGACGGCCAAACAGATGGCAAAGAGATGTTAACAGCATCCACTGTATGAAGGACAGGCGTGCTGATCACTTTAATAATCCTCCCATTGTATGGGAACTTTAGGCATTGGTGGTTGGTGGAGGGTACAGCATCCATGACTTCGATATAGGGGCGACCCAGTATAGCCTTGAATGTGGGATCCATGTCGAGGATATGGAATTCTATAGGGACTGACGCAGGGCCTACTTCTGCCTTCAAGATAATCATTCCTTGTGGTGGCCTTTTACTGTTGTCATAAGCTGTGACTGTGATCGAGGAAGGTCTTATCTATCCCTCACCGACTCCACATAACTGAAGGGTGCTCATGGAAATCACATTTATGGATGCACCCGTGTCCACCAAACATGGGTGTATGGACACTCCATTGATTTTTATCGAAACACACAATGCATATTTTCGAGCTTCCTTAAGGGCAAGCTCGTGGTTGTGGAACACAATAGACGATTGTGTGTCTGTCAGCATCAGAACGGCCGAAATCTTCTCTACAAGGAGGTCCTTGTTCACCATGACCTTTTAAAGATATTCTATTAAGGCTGCCTGATGGGATGTGGATCTCTGAAGCAACTCAAGGATGGAGATCCAAGCGGGCATCTTGTCCAAGTGTTTCAACAAATCATACTGTGTCCCAGGGATGGATTTTTCTGGCTGTTCTCCATTGTCCTTCTCTGACTGAGCCTGATCGGGGTTCTGACTATTCTGAGGAAAAACTCTGTGGAAAATCCTTCCACTCCGAAGCACTATTGCCTGTGGCTTTTGTACCTCTATGGGGGTAGCTGTGGGTTTTAACAGAGGTTTGAGGGGTAGCAGTGGAGGAATGGTTGATGAAGCCGGAGTAATGATGGGAGCAGGGATTCTGATGAGGGGTTTGTTCGGTGGAGGCATGGTGGAGGTAGAGGGGATATCATACGGGCTATGAAGGATAAGGGGTTTGGAAGGTGGAGGTGGTGGCAAAGTTGACGTGGATAAGGCTTGAGATGGGTAATGGTTTTGAGATCGGTGATGGGTGATGAGTGGTTTTGTAGGCATTGGTGGAGGTATTGTGGAGATTGGCGAGGTCACGTATGGTTGACGGATGATAAGAGGTTTGGAAGGCATAGGAGCAGATGTAGTAGAGGTGGATGGCAAAATGGAGGAGTGAGAGAAGATGAGAGGGTGTGAGGGCATAGTGGAGGGTGTTGGCTGATAGGTCATTGGTGAGTTAATGGGGGGGGTGCGAATGAGAGGACGTGATGGTAGTGGGAATGGTGAAGGCGGTACCATAGGTTATAATGCGGGTTGATGAGAGAGAGGTGCTACCCGGGCAAGGCGAGGGGGTTGCATGATGATAGGGTTGGCGGTAGCAAGAATAGAGGTACTTTCTAGGTGCCACACCTGCTCTCTCCCGACTTCCAGGAAGGAGGAGATGGGGTTGACCTGGTGATTGGGTTGTTGGTGCTCCGGCAATGGATTTTGGATTATGCCCATGTTGGGCTGTTGTTGTTGTGGTTGTTGTTGTGGCTGCTGTTGTAGTTGATGTTGTTGCTGGAACTGTGGCCTAGGAGGAGGTCTCCTGGCTTTAAGAGTGGTGATGTATCACCTCATTTCATCCCAGTCAATTACACCTTCATCATTTATATCATAGATGTAATCTTTAAACTGAAAGTAGTTCTCTACTGTGCGTCCTGGCTGCCTGTGATAGACGCAGTATCTGGAGGTATCAACATTCGGGGGCCACGTGAGCCTTTTCCTGGGTAGGATGAGTGTGTTTGAGGCCATGAGGGTGCTGAAAATATATGCCAAAGTTTCTGGCGATGGTGGGTAATAGGCTCTCTTGGGACCAATCGGCCTCCTTTGTTGCTGTGGGGGGCCATAATTCCCTAGGGGTGGAACTTGGTGGTACTGAGGTGGCGGTTGTTGTTGTTGGGGTCGGGGTTGTTGCTAGGGTTGAAGTGGTTGAGGCATATTGTTCTGGGGTGGATTGTTTTGGGGTAGAGGATGAGAGGGGAAAGGACCTTGTTGGAGGGGAAGTCAGGGCATTTGTGGAGGCCTTGGGTTGAGTGCATATTTGGTGTTGTTGACTGCACTCACCTGCTCATTTGTCACAACCCCTTCTGTCGCTCAACCAATGCCTGTCTTTCTGACCACCTTGGGCTTCGGCGGCTCAAACATGTGCATAATGGGGGAGTCTTTTAACTGGGTCTAGATATATCGGGCCCTTTCATAGAGCTCTTCCATTGTGGTAAGCTTGTTCATGGCCAGGACGTGCCTGAACTGTGGGGTTGCATTGGACACAATCATCTTTACTTGTTCAGGCTCTGAGAGGGTATCTCTTATTCTTTCTGCCAGGGACCTCCATCTGTCAGCATAGCGGACAAAATCTTCGTCGGGCTTCATTTTCTCGGTCACTAGGTCGGTAATGGAAAGGGAGGGACCGACCCTATCCCGATACTTTTGCAAGAATCTTCTTTGCACCGTATCAAAGTTCTCAGTCTCGCCGGGCTCCAAAGAATAGAACCACTCTAGCGCAGGACCATCCAATGATCTCCGAAAGAGGTATGCCAGGGATCTCTGGTCATTTTGCCAATAGGAGGATTCATACATGAAGTCCTTGAGGTGAATAAAGGGGTTGCCAGTGCCATTGTACCTGCGGTACGTAGGCATGTCGGAGGGAGGAAGATGGATCACTGGATTGATTGGCAAAGCAACCTCCGGGGTGGATTTCACGTCCACCATTTTCTTTAAATTTTGAAATTGTTCGTCCATTCTATTGAACCTGTTGAGGAGTGATTGGGGAAGCTCCTCGGGAGGTGAAGGTGGCACCTGCCACTGGGGAGGAAAATGTCTCCGGGAGACTTGAGGAGGAAACCCCGAATGGGAGGGAGTTGCCGGGCAGTCGGTAGTTGGCCTTGGGTGGAGCGGTGTGTGGGGAACAGCAGGGGTTTGAGATTGTGAAGGGAATTGGAATGAGGGTGGTTGTTGGCTCGCCTACCCTTGAAGCGAGGGAGACTGGATGGATTGCGCCAGTGAAGGAGATGGGATGGCCTGCACCGACACTTGGAGGGGTGCGATGGCTGGAGTTGACTCCTGGGGGCGGGGGAAACAGATTTCCCTTTTAGAATGGCCTGGAAGGCCCGGAGCTGCTTAGAGGTGAGCTCCGCGTTGGCGAGGACACCTAGCAAAGAGGAGATTTCCTATGGTGGGATGTGTCCCCTGCGGCAACCTGCACCTCACGTGAGGACACATAAGAAGGACCCGAGTCCATAGCATGGACTCGCGACTCGACAGATTGACCACGACCAGGGTGGTTCTCCTCAAAAGACTCGTGAGCCATGCTCAAAGTTCTTCCGGAATACAAAAACATACACTAACAAGTAGATAGCAGAAATTATTAAACAAGTGGATGCCTTTACGCCCTTTTTTTGTTTTGATTTTGATAATTTTTTTGTGTGTTTTTAACCAGATCTGAAGTTCACACAAAAATAAGGACCCTAGTTAGTTTTTGTTTCACCGCCGTGTCAACTAGGGTCTCTCGTCTCACCACGGATGGGTCGATTAACTCCGGGGAACTTCAATGGTACAACCAGCCCAGTGAACGAAGAGGGAATCCTTCGCTGTCAGGGACTTACGGAGGTCCCGGTGGAGGAGATTCTAGTCCGTCGAGAGGAATTTCCGAACGGAGAGTCCTTCCTTCACCGAGAGAGGGTGATCCTTAGAAAAAAAATGAAAAAAAAAACTAGAAAAGGGGTGGATGCATGCAATGAAGTGCTGAACAGATATACAGAACATAAGAAAACAACATAGATAACAAAGATATAATCAACATCCAATGAATCACAAGGGACTAGGGGTGAAGTGCACGAGGTGCACGAGGTGCACGAGGGATAAGAACTGAAAGTGCTACTGTGAGCACAACTAGAGTGCGCGAGGGCGCAAAGGTGGAGGAGCACACGGCAGTGACGAAATTGCAAGGGTAACCGAGGGAAAGCGAAAGGCATCCCACCGTGATCGCCAATCTATGAGCGACGTCAAGCGGAATGCCAGAGGAGGCGAAGCGGAGCGTGCGGGCTCGTTTTACTGCGACATAAAAAAAAAGGAGAGAGAGGAGAGACCACCACGGGAGATTGCTCTGGTGGGGCGTGCAGGACAGATGCAATGTAATAAGATATGGGGATTAAACGGCCATAGCGGGAAATGACTCTCCGCGACCTCGGGGGATGGGAAAAGTACAGAATTTAAGTGACAGAAATTTAAACGGCCATTGCGGGAAATGACTCGCCGCGGCCTCGAGAATATGGGCAGATATGAGAAGCACATAATGTAAGTGACAGAAACTTAAACGGCCATTGCGGGAAATGACTCGTCGCGACCTCAAGAATATAACAGATATAAGAATAACACAGAATATTAGTGACAGAAATTTAAACGGCCATTGCGGGAAATGACTCACCGCGGCCTTGAGAATATAGCAGATATAAGAACAACACAGAATATAGGTGACGGAAATTTAAACGGCCATTGCGGGAAATGACTCTCCACGGCCTCGAGAATATAGCAGATATAAGAACAACACATAATATAAGTGACGGAAATTTAAACGGCCATTGCGGGAAATGACTCTCCGCGGCCTCGAGAATATAGCAGATATAAGAACAGCACAGAATATAAGTGACGAAAATTTAAACGGCCATTGCGGGAAATGACTCTCTGCGGCCTCGAGAATATAGCAGATATAAGAACAGCACAGAATATAAGTGATGGAAATTTAAACGGCCATTGCGGGAAATGACTCTCCGCGGCCTCGAGAATATGATGTGATCGCCAGGGGTCGGAGACCCCAAAATAAAGAAAGTGATCGCGCCTACCTCAAAAGCGGGAGATGGTGGGTTGCTTCTTCCTCTCTCTTCGGCCGGCCGATGGAGAGGGCTTTCCTTGGTTACCCTTGCAAAAGAAGAAATAGACAAATAACGGGTGGATCAGAAAAGATGGCAGTGTAGTATTAGTCCCTTGATGAAGAATAATGAAATCGTGGCAAGACACACACATGGTTGGTGTTATTTTTAAACCCCTCTCGGACACGAGTAGGAGTAAAATGTTATGATGAATGGGGGATCGTGCAAACGTGCATAAAAATTGATCTCCCTTATGAAAGGAGATGACAGATGACGGGATGATGCATGCGATAGAAATGACAAAAGAGAAGGGGAGAGAATGGCTTATTGAAGGTGCCGATGGCGGGATCCGACGTAGCCTCGGCAGTGTGGGGACGACGTGGAAGCAGAACAGATGGAGCTAGCCTTCCTCTCGCGAGCGCGGGCACCCGAGAAGCCGGCAGAATCTCCTCCTGCAAAAGACCCACGGGTTAGAAATGGGATCCGGCAGAGTCTCTCCTTCCTCTGTCAGATCTGAAGCCCCCTCCCTTCGAGGGAGGGGGTCCTCTATTTATAGAGGGGGAGGTGATTGAGGCGTCTAGGACCTTGGACGCCTCAAGGAATATTTTTTATTTTTTATTTTTTATATTATTTTTTTATATTATTTTTGCTTTGAGGCGTCCAACCATATGGACGCCTCAATAATTTTATATATTTTTATTTTTTTTCAATTTCTTTGAAGCGTCCGGGACCCTGGACGCGCCTATTTTCGCCCACCGAATCACCGCCGAAAGTCGTCGACAGTGGAGAAGACGCGTGGTTTCGATGGGTAACCATGACTCTCGAATGGCGCGTCTAGCTTACAAGATGTCTCTATGATTAGATTTATTTGAAAATGTCAAACTAAACGGCCGGAACGGCGCCGCGTGCGCGCTGCACGAGGTTTCTGAAGAAGGCGTCTAACCATCTTGACACGTCAAAGATTTTCACAGAAAAAAATCAAAAAATATGTAAAAAAAATCATAAAAATAGGAAATCACCAAAGTAATTAAAAATATGAAGGTAACTTTAGGGCATCATGGTGTAATATGAGATTTACTCATGGTAATGTCGAGAATGGCGTGTCTACACATGGTATTAGACATGTTCAGAGTAGATGAATCAATATTTAAAACTTTTCCAATGTTACCAGCTACTGAGCGCAGCATTGGTTCAACGAAGAAGTTCACCGATAACCCAGGGAAAGCTATCCAAACCGGAAGAATGGGCGAGTCCTCGTAGGGAGAGAAATGCATATTCCATTTGAAAAACTTGAACAGCCGACCCTGGACATAGAGAGATTCTTGCAAAAGAAGCTGAAGGTAGTCCTCCTGATTACGGAAACGAAGCAACAGATGCCTGGAATCCAGAGCACTGATCATAAAGTCCTCCGTGAAACCACATTGATTCGTGAGATGAGACCTTATTTCCGAGAATGCAGGTCTGTTATAAGGGGTGCGAGCCACTAAGAAGAACTCAAAGGGTTCCAAGGATGCCGATATCTCCTCAGCATTGAAGAACAATGCGGGTTCACCACCGTCCGTCACAGCAGGAGCGTGAACAATGCCATGGACCATCGGCGGCTTCATGGACGAGGTGAGAACCTCAGCAAAGGAGCGACCACATCGATGAGGTTGAACAGAGGAAGGAGTGGGCGAAGAAAACTATCGAGGAGGAAGGGCAATGGGGGCCACCGGGGGCCCCCCCACTGCCGCTATGGGAAAACGTCGAGAAAGCTTAGGTCAACAAGCATGAGACTCAGATGATGAGTATGAATAACAAATGGACAAAATCACATCTTTATTTCATAATCTGACATTTCCAACAAATATCCTTCAAGGACTTACAATACTATTTAAAATCGATACAATCATTTATAAGTAGACAGATTGGGAAAGATTTATTAAAAACTATCATCACTCTCATCACTCTAGCCCATTCCCATCATCTTCGGGATTTCCTGAAAATTAACAACAATACACAGGGTGAGCTAGAAACTCAGTAGGACTTATATCTCTTTATCAGGTCACTTTAAATAATTAGCATTTTGGATCATCTATATGCTCTCTAATAAAACAAGTAATAAAATAAATGACAAATAGAGAATAAGATCAGGAAGTCAATAATTTCAAAAATAGATATTGTAGAACTCAAGTGTAAAAATGAAGATCAATAAAAAGTATAGAATTGTAAATATGGCCATGTAACAAGGATATTAACTCTTCCGGTCAAACATGTCATGTATAGGAAGTTAAGCATGTAACGAGTCAAGCATGTAATAAGTGAATTGTCTAGTTCAATGTTGCATGTCAGTTTGTGCAATGCCACACCTGATCATTCAACTCCGTCGGGCACAAGTACTTTCAGGCTTTACTCTCCTAGGACCATATCAGGGTCCCCATGTTTGCCAGGCATTGAGTATCTGGTGGACCAAAGTCCCATGTAATTTTTAGAACAATTCATTTATAATTATGGACAATCCGAGTTTCAAGAAAAGCTTAAGAAGCATAGTATAGCACATAACTAGTCATTTAGTTATTGAGGACTCTAGAGGTGGCCCCTACAGGCTTAAGAGGTGGCTCTCGTTATGTAGCACTTTGCGCCATTCCGGCCTCAAGGAGTGACTCCCATAACGTAGCACTTTGCCCTGCATGGCACTTAGCTCCTACACTCCCAAATGGTAGTTTATGGCTAAAGTACAGATCTAGCAAAATTTTCATTTCCAAAGACATGTAGTATGAACAAAAGGCATGTAGTATGAAGAAAGAATAAAGTTTATAAGAGAAGATCAAGGATGATTTAATGCATCATGTTTAATGACATTAAGGCAATAAAGAGAATGAATTGTCGGTCAAGGCGCGACCAACTCTCGCAGAAAATCTTGTAAAATAAGTTTAGATCAAGTGTTTCTCAGTCGGGTAATTAGCAGAAAACCAAAGAAAATGCGGCCAGGTAAGAGGTGGGACAGTGGGAGGCTCCCCTCGTATTCACGAGGTCTTAACTAAGTAACCACTTATCCACTTAAAGCATTTGCCAGTGGACCTCCAGCCTTAGACACCGGTCTTTCTTGGTAAACTTGCTAGCTAGACGATTTTTCGGAGACATAAAAACACGTAAATCGAACAGAAATCATTCTTGTATATTCTAACATGTTCATTTGTGAAAGAATTCCAATGAAGGAAAAGACATTGAAAAAAATGTCAAGCTTCCAATTGCATAATATGTTCATGTATGAAGAAAATTTGAAAGAAGATGTCAAGCTTTTAGATAGAGCTTAGATCAAATAGATAGGGTCAATCATGTATAGAAATTCTACGGAAATTAGAGCATAGTTATTTGAACAATAAACGATAACTTTACGAGTTCATTCACCTAGTCATTTCTTTGTTAATAGTATTCTTAAGGCAAGAACATGATTTTAAAACTCAAAATTTAAGTTTTGAAATAATGCACATAAACGAGGTAAATCGGGTATGGTTACCGTATTCAAATCATGGTCCATATGTGATCCACGTTATTGAAACACATTATGATAATGAAACTCTCATTTTTAAACTTTAAATCTTAAAATAAGCCATAAACACATTATCATGAAAAATTTACATAGAATCGGAATACTCATGCAAAGAAACATATATGGAGATCTAATTAAGTTTTCGACTGAGAGAAAACCTACCTCGTTGAAGATCAAAGAAGAATAAATTTAAGAACGAAGAACGCTTTCGAACACTCCTCCAACTTCGAGCTTTCTCCCTCTCTCCAACCAGTAATTCCTCCCAATAGATTTGTGCTTTGAGTAGGAAGAGCTCAGCTTTATTTATAGGCCAAAATCCCCCACCTAATTTTCCTATTCCACCGACCTTATTACTATTACACCAACCTTGTTACTATTAAACCAACTTTATTACTATTACACCAACTTAATTCCAGTATGTGAATGACATAATCAATGACCTCATTTATTGAATGATGTAAGAATGACCTCATCCATTAATTAGGATTAGATTAAAGCTAATAATTCTCTCTTAAATCGGATGCTATAGTACTGCTATAGTATCGACGTCTTCGCCTTCTCAGAATCGTGCCGTGAATCTCGTCATTCGTGTTAACAAGTGGGATAGTGTTCATGTTTATGTAATCTATGACAAAAAATATTCATAATTTATTTTATTTTCATCTCTCATTATTTCTTTTTGCATATGAATGCATATAAAATTTTCAAGTTGCTACATCCTCCCCCACTTAAAAAGAATTTGATCCTCCAAATTCACATGATTCATTACAAAATAATAGAAGTTCTAACAATACTAACCTAAAAATAATTCTGTATACTTCTTCTTAATCGCATCCTCTAATTCCCAAGTGGCTTCCTCTTGTCCACGACGGCTCCATTGGATTTTAACCATTGGTATTGCTCTATTCCTTAGTTGATGTAATTTTCGATCTAGTATCTTGATGGGTTTCTCTTCATAAGTTAAATCCTTTTATAGTACCAGATCATCATGTTGGATCACATGTAAAGGATCATAGACATACCTCCTCAGCATTGACACATGAAAAACATCATGCACTCCTTCCAACTTCGGGGATAAAGCCAGTCTGTATGCTACTTCTCCAACTCTATCAAGGATCTCAAAAGGACCAATAAATCTCGGGCTTAACTTTCCTTTGACTCTGATTCTTTAGATTTCTCAAGTAGGTGATACCTTCAAGAAGACATGGTCACCGATTTGAAATTTTAGATCTCTTCTTCTATTGTCAGCATAGCTCTTTTGTCGAGATTGGGCAATTTTTAGTCGGTCCCTAATCATCTAGATATTTCGAGTAGTATCTTGAATCATGTCAGGACCTACTAACTGCTTCTCGCCAATCTCATCCCAACATATGGGTGATCTACAACTTCTACCATATAAAGCTTCAAAAGGTGCCATTTGAATACTCGATTGGTAGCTATTATTGTAGGAGAACTCAATCAATGGTAAATGTTCATGCCAAGTACCACCAAAATCTATCATGCACGCTCTAAGCATATCCTCTATGATTTGATTAGTTATTTATATCTGACTATCTGTCTAAGGGTGAAAAGTTGTACTAAAATTTAATCTCGTTCCCAGAGAAGATTGCAATCACTTCCTAAAGTGAGAAGTAAATATATGATCTCTATCAGAAATTATAGATGAAGGAATGACATGCAATCTTACAACTGCCTTGATGTATAGAGCTGACCGTATATCCACCATCCACTTACTTTTGATGGGTAAGAAATGACCAGACTTGGTTAATCGGTCAACTATTACCCAGATTGCATCAAGTCCTCCTCTAGTTTTGGGAAATCCCATAATGAAATCTATACCAATGTTTTCCCACTTCCACTCCGGTATCTCCAGAGGTTTCAATTTACCAGCAGGTCTGAGATGTTCTGCCTTTACCTGTTGACATGTTATACAACGGCTCATAAACTAAGCCACTTCTCTTTTTATATTCGGCCACCAATTTTTTTTTTCAAATCTTGGTACATTTTAGTGGCTCCTGGATGAATGGTATACTTGGATTGGTGCGCTTATTCTATTATCTTCTTCTTAATTTTGTCACTATTAGGCACACAAGTTCTTCCTCGAAATAATAATTTTTCATCATTAGCTAGTTGGAAATCAGGCCTTTGGCTCAAATTTCTAGATAATTTAACTAATAAAGGATCGTTACCTTGTTGCTCTTTTATTTCAGAGAACATTTCAGGCTGTACCCTTATACTGGCAATCAAGACTCGTTCCTCCTTTGGTTCCACATTTAAATTTAATATTGTAAATTGCTCCAGCAAGCGCCATTCATTAATCATCAAACTTGATAATAGAGCCCTCGGCTTTCTACTAAGAGCATCAGCCACAGCATTACCTTTTCCAGGATGGTATTGAATAGAAAAGTCAAAATCTTTCAAACATTCTAACCATCTTCTTTGTCTCATGTTGAGCTCCTTCTGAGAAAATAGATATTTTAAACTCTTATGGTCAGAATAGATAATGAACTGCTCACCATATAAATAATGCCTCCATATCTTTAGAGCAAAGACTACTGCGGCTAATTCTAGATCATGCACAGGGTAATTAACTTCATGGGTCTTCAATTGCCTAGATGCATAGGCTATCACCTTGCCTTGTTGTATTAATACACAACCTAGGCCAATTCCCGAAGCATCAGCATATACCTCGAATCCTCCTCCCATAATAGGCAGAGTAAGAACATGTGGAGTTGTCAAACGTTCCTTTAGAGTTTGAAAACTCTTCTCATATTCCTCAGCCCATACATAAGAATTTTCTTTCCTTGTTAGTCTAGTCAATGGCACGGCAATTTTAGAGAAGTCTTTGATGAATCTCCTATAGTAACCGGCCAATCCTAGAAAACTTCAGATTTCGGTCACATTTGTAGGCCTTTCCCAGTTATTGACAGGTTCTACCTTTGAAGGGTCAATAGAAATACCTTCCTTAGAGATCACATGACCGAGAAATGAAACTTCTTCTAACCAGAACTCACATTTGCTCAATTTAGCATATAATTGATTCTCTTTTAATATCTGCAAGGCAATCCTCAAATGTGCTTCATGTGCTTCCTTAGTTTTGGAGTAGATCAATATATCATCAATAAATACCACCACAAATTGATCTAAATAGGGTCGGAATACACTATTCATAAGTTGCATAAAGGCTGCAGGTGCATTAGTCAGCCCAAAAGGCATGACAACAAATTCATAGTGTCCATATCTACTCCTGAATGATGTCTTATAAATATCTTCTTCCTTGATTCTCAGTTGATGATAACCCGACTTGAGGTCAATCTTAGAGAAATAATGAGCTCCAGAGATTCGATCAAATAGTTCATCAATTCTTGGCAGAGGGTACTTATTCTTGATAGTCAATTGGTTCAACTGCCTATAATCAATGCATAACCTCATAGATCCATCTTTCTTCTTCATAAAAAGAACAGGTGCTCCCCAAGGTGATATACTAGGTCTGATTAATCCCTTCTCTAATAATTCCATCAATTACTCTTTTAGTTCCTTCAGCTCAGTAGGTGACATTCTATAAGGAGTTTTGGATACAGGGGCTGCTCCTGCTATCAAATCGATTGAGAATGAAACTTCTCTCTCGGGTGGTATGCTAGGTAATTCCTCAGGAAATACATCGGGATATTCTCTAACAATAGATATTTCTTCCAGAATGGGTTTCTTGGTTTCGGTTATAAGGACAGAAGCCAAAAGTGCAACACATCCTTTCTTCATCATTTTTTGAGCTTGAAGGGTAGAGATGAGAAGAGGGTGTCTATGATGGCTATTTCTAGAGAAAGATAGGTCAGGGTATTCTGGTTCACTAAATGTTACACTTCCTCACCTGCAATTCACCTTAGCATTATACTTGACCAACCAGTCAGCACCTAAGATTACATCATAACCCTCCATGTTCATGCATATCAAATCAGTGACTAAGTTATGACCACTAATCAACACTTCACTAGAGGGAAAATAATGTTTTTGCTCAGTGCTGGCTCCTAAAGGTGTGGAAATAACTAGTTTAGTTTTCAAAGGAATAGGTTTTTCATGTAAGGTGGTAGCAAAATTCTGGGATATGAATGAATGGGTAGCTCTAGTATCAAATAGAACAAAAGTAGTTCTAGAATTGATGGTGAGAGTACCTTCCACCACTCCTCCTTCTTCAGTAGGTATAGGTTCTATCAGAGCTTGTAGTCTTCCTTGACGCCTTAGTCCTTCTTGAGTTTTCTTCTCCGATGGAGATTCCTTCATAAGGAGACAATCATAAATGCGATGATCCCCACTTCCACAGCGCAAGCATGCTCCCTTCTTTCTCCAGCACTCTTCAGTCTCATGGACAGCCTCGTCATAATACTTACAGATATCTTTTGAAGATATATAAGGGATGGCTTGCCTATTTCCGTTTCGAGGCTTGTTATCTTATTGAGGGGTTCTTCCATCATTTGGCCTCTTCTTTCCAAATTTGGGTTTAAAGTTTCTGACGCCAACAACTTGTTCTTTCACGACTCTTCCCATGATTCTATCCGCCATCTCCATGGCATCTTCTAGCAGTTGGGCCTTCCAAACCATCTCGGCATATGTTTGGATGTCCATAGGTGCCAGTTGGGGAATGTATTGGGGCCTTAGCCCATTCATGAATCGCTTGGCCTTCATTCTCTTTCTATTAATGAGGTGTGGAGCATAACGGGCCAGTCAAGAAAATTGGGCCTCACATTCAGCTATAGAGAGACTTCTTTGTTTAAGGGTGGCAAATTCTGTTGCCTTCTTTTCTTGGACTCTCTTCGAGAAATACTTGCCGTTGAAATATTCTAGAAATTTCTCCCAAGTGATCTGGGGATCGGGCAAGGTCACCTCCACGGATTCCCACCAAGCACTTGCATCCCTTTCTAGTTGAAAAGTTACAAGCAAAACTCTATCTTGATCCGAGCATTGCATGACTTGGAATATTCTTTCTATCTCCTTGACCCAATGTTCGGCTTCATCTGGGTCAGTGGAACTGTTGAACCTCGGGGGATTCATGTTCCTAAAGTTGCGGTGCAGGTGTCCCGCACCATGGAGATTAACTCCTCCTTGAGCCACTTGTTGTAGGGCTTGAGTTAGTCCTTGGACGGTCCTTTGCATTTCTCTCCATTGAGCACGCTTAGCGGCCATTTTCAACAGCTACAAATTTCTGCAAAACAAGCTATGGGGATTAAATGTCTAATCTCTACATACCTTAATATCTAGCCCAAGTCTCTAACCAATCTCACGGGTCAAGTATAGCTATCTATTATCCTATAGTGTGAAGAACCTAGGGTTTTCAATAACTAAGCCTTGATGCCCTAGACACTTTTTAACCATAGGCTCTGATACCAACTAAACTGTCACGCCCCGAACAAGGTGGAATTATCAAGGCATGAACAGTTATACGGGCAGGTCGATCAAGAGACTCAGATGATGAGTATGAACAACAAATTGACAAAATCACATCTTTATTTCATAATCTGACATTTCTAACAAATATCCTTAAAGGACTTATAATACTATTTAAACTCGATACAATCATTTATAAGTAGATAGATTGGGAAAGATTTATTAAAAACGATCATCACTCTCATCACTCCAGCCCATTCCCATCATCTTTGAGATTTTTTGATAATTAACAACAATACACAGGGTGATCTAGAAAGCTCAGTAGGACTTATATCTCTTTATCATGTAACTTTAAATAATTAGCATTTTAGATCATCTATATGCTCTCGAATAAAACAAGTAATAAAACAAATGACAAATAGAGAACAAGATCAAGGAGTCAAGAATTTCAAGAATAGATATTGTAGAACTCAAGTGTAAATATGAAGATCAATAACAAGTATAGAATTGTAAATATGGCCATGTAACAAGGATATTAACCCTTCCGATCAAACATGTCATGTATAGGAAGTTAAGCATGTAACGAGTCAAGCATGTAATAAGTGAATTGTCTAGTTCAATGTTGCATGTCAGTTGGTGCAATGCCACACCTGATCATTCAACTCCCTCGGGCACAAGTACTTTCAGGCTTTACTCTCCTAGGACCAGATCAGGGCCCCTATGTTTGCCAGGCATTGAGTATCAGGTGGACCAAAGTCCCATGTAATTTTTAGAATAATTCATTTATAATTATGGCCAATTCGAGTTTCAAGAAAATCTTAAGAAGCGTAGTATAGCGCATTAATAGTCATTTAGTTATGAAGGATTCTAGAGGGGACCCCTATAGGCTCAAGAGGTGGCTCCCATTATGTAGCACTTTACGCCATTCCGGCCTCAAGGAGTGGCTCCCATAACGTAGCACTTTTTCCTGTATGGCACTTAGCTCCTACACTCTCAAATGATAGTTTATGGCTAAAGTACAGATCTAGAAAAATTTTCATTTCCAAAGACATGTAGTATGAACAAAAGGCATGTAGTATGAAGAATGAATGAAGTTTATAAGAGAAGCTCAAGGATGATTTAAGGCATCATGTTTAACGACATTAAGGCAATAAAGAGAATGAATTTTCGGTCAAGGCGCGACCAACTCTCGCGGAAAATCTTGTAAAATAAGTTTAGATCAAGTGTTTCTCAGTCGGGTAATTAGCAGAAAAATAAAGAAAACCCGACCAGGTAAGTGGTGGGACAGTGGGAGGCTCCCCTCATATTCACGAGGTCCTAATTAAGTAACCACTTATCAACTTAAAGCGTTTGCCCGTGGACCTCTAGCCTTAGACACCGGTCCTTCTTGGTAAACTTGCTAGCTACACGATTTTTCGAAGACACAAAAACACGTAAATCGAACAAAAATCATTCTTGTATATTCTAACATGTTCATTTGTGAAAGAATTCTAATGAAGGAAAAGACATTGAAAAAAGATGTCAAACTTCCAATTGCATAATATGTTCATGTATGAAGAAAATTTGAAAGAAGATGTCAAGCTTTCAGATAGAGCTTAGATCAAATAGATAGGGTCAATCATGTATAGAAATTCTACGAAAATTAGAGCATAGTTATTTGAATAATTAACGATGGCTTTACGAGTTCATTCACCTAGTCATTTCTTTGTTAATAGTATTCTTAAGAGAAGAACATGGTTTGAAAATTCAAAATTTAAGTTTTGAAATAACGTACATAAACGAGGTAAATCGGGTATGGTTACTATATTCAAATCATGGTCCATATGTGATCCACGTTATTGAAACACGTTATGATACTGAAAACTCTCATTTTTGAACTTTAAATCTTAAAATAAGCCATAAATACATGATCATGAAAATTTTATATAGAATCGAAATACTCATGCAAAGACACATATATGGAGATCTAATTAAGTTTTCGCTTGAGAGAAAACCTACCTCGTTGAAGATCAAAGAAGAAGAAATTTAAGAACGAAGAATGCTTTCAAACACTCCTCCAACTTCGAGCTTTCTCCCTCTCTCCAACCAGTAATTCCTCCCAATAGATTTGTGCTTTGAGTAAGAAGAGATGTTGGCACTCAAAATATGATTAACGGCGATCTTGCCTAGAAAACGAATGACACGGCCGACCGAAGCACGGAAGCCGATGAATATCAACATGTGGAAGCCCTCTCAAGCTGCCAGAGTCCCAGGTCACTTTGTATGAATATCGGGGACTTCACCTCAGGAGAATCGAGATGAATTCATAACCAACCGGCAGTGCGACCAAGCCTGCCCATTGAACCGGCATCGACTCCGTCATGCCGCATACGCTACACCCGCTGTCCAACCAAGGACAACGGTCTACCCGATGGCCCGCCACCTCTTGAAAGACTCTCCTGAGATGAAAGAATGTCCTTGGCTCTTCAGAATGGAGGACCGAGGGCTCTGTCGATAGAAGATCCCGATTACCCGACACGGGTACAGCTTCTCACCAAGCTGGGTCCATTAGTGGCCGAATGATCGCCCAGCCAGGGCGGAACTATCCTGGGTGTCATCCCACCCTTTAAGAAGCTTTGAACACGAGTTAGGCCAACATGTCAGCATGAATCATAGTGCCGAAGGCCATGTCAGAGAAAGATATGTGAAGTGCTGAGGAAGGCTATACATCATTCTGAGAGCTTCGACAAGGCTTCCCGTCAAGGTTTTGAAGAACTGTGGCAAGATGAATGGTCACGGTGACTCTCGGGACCATCCCTGGACTCACCGGCTAACCCGCGACGAGCGGGAGATGTTAATACGGCATGCCCCTCACCAGCGCGCCCCCCTTATCCGGCGCCCTCAAATCCGGCGCGCTAATCCCCACGCCGAATTAAGCTCTTCTATATAAGAGCACTTGGTTCGACTGAAAAAAAAGGGAGAGAGAGGTGAATCGAATTGAAAAGGGGAGATCACTGGCGCCTGCTCGAGAGAGTTTGAGAGCCTGAGAGCCAATCAGATTCGAGGGAGAGAGGGTTTCCTTGGGGGAGAAGAAGGGTCCTCACTGAGCGTCCCCTCGCCGCCGTCCTCCTCTGCTCTGCCTGAAGTCTTCCGGAGCCGGAGCTGGAGAAGGAGAGAGTCCGACACTCTGTTTTGCCGGTGAAGTCTAGGTGGGTTTCATGGATTGCTTCCTGAAGACCCCTCTACTGTTTCCCTTTTCTGCTGTTGTGTAAGTGAGGGGGGAGGGGTGATGATATGAGCCCATCTCCCTCCCTCACCACCTCTTCGCCTTTCATTTCCCGTCTGTAATCCCTTCTCTGCGATCAATGGAATGGCCGTCGTGCGACAACGCCGGCGTGCCGAATGCTTATAATATGCCGAGTCTTTCGCCTCCCGTCAATGGGATGAATGATGTTATGCTCTATATGTTTCTTTTCTCGTTTCGTTCTCAGTTCGCACGCCCAATCGCTTCGTGTGATCGAATGCCGAGTTTCACTCCGTGAAACTGAACATGCCCAGGAATCTCCATGGGCTATATAAATGTCTCCCCCTTCCCCGGGGCCTCCGTGCCGGCATGTCGATTATGTTTTGCATCATCTATTCTGTGGGTGCGTGACTAGAGGCGTACTTATGTATGTACCTCTGGCCGTCCCAACTAGAGGTCGACTCTTCAGCGACTCCCAGCAATATACCCTGCCCCTTTCTCTGCATAGCAAGTACATGACTCCATGAATGTTAGTCTAACCTTGTGAGCATTAATGTCCTAACTCTATGAATGGCAATCTGTCGATACCGAATATCTCCTTTCTTCTCGTTTGTGGTTTGTAGTCACTGAACTATCCTAGTTCCATTGGCTTTGTCCCAGTGATCCGGGGAGGGGGACATTCTCCACTGTCTCACAGAACCGTCAATTGGTCGAAGGGGCTCCATCTGTTAATGATTGATGTTCTCTACGGGCCATAGGGTGAATATCAATAGGGGCTTCAGCCCAACAATTCAAATCCACGGCCCTTCGGGACCCTGTGGTGACTAAGGGATGCGTGCTCCTCGTAGGCTAGTCCTCAGGGCTTTTCTCCCTAATAGTTGTCCCTCTCTTTCGGATACAGCGCAGACTATAGGTTGCTCACCCCTCGTAGGCTAGCCCTCGGGGTCGTTGCTTCCTTCATTAGCTGCCTTATCCGCCTGTTTCAACCCACGGAGCCATGGTACCCCTTGTAAGCCAGTCCTCGGGGTTTTCTATCCGATTGGGATTTGCTGGCCGCCGTCGTGCTGTCCCGCTAGTTAGGGGCTTACTCCACACATGAGTATGACCCCATTTTTCCCCGCAATCCTTCTAGGACGGGGGAGATGCTGCCCAATTTTTGGCAGAACTTCTTAATTAATAAGATTACCTCTGTGAATTGGCTTCAATAAAACACATGTTCTCAAGTAATAAACTCTAGTGCTCGAGTATGAACCTCGCACTAGCTCATAACTTCGCTCCTAGAGAGCCCTGAACTATAATTAAATAGGCAATCAGCGCAATTAATCTTAAAACCTTCAACAACAACTTGATAAACCAAAATAGTTTCAAAATTCTTCAAAAATCAGCTAAAATGGTGCGGTCCTAATCCGGCGCGTCCTAATACGGCGCGGTACCCCCCCCCCCACACCGGATTAACGTTAGACTCATAACTTTTTGATTTCAATTGGCTCGTTCCCGATGCGCCCTAAACCGGAGCGCCCCAAGGCCACCGCGCCGGTTTAATGCTTGTCATGGCTGCGCCGGACTAAGCTCCTTTGTCTACGTTTGGCTGCACCGGGGAAACCTATCCCTATGCGTGGTCGCGCCGGTTTTGAATTATTGCATGGTTTTAATCACTCACTCGCCATCGGAGCGATCTTCGCCTCCCACGGTCGAGATTAATAAACCCCAATCAGTAATAAATTAAATAAGAAAAGGGTTGTTCAAGTCCGAACTATCTTATTACCATGCTTATACTGTTATATCTGTTAGCATCATGCTTTCGTTATCATGCTTATGTTACGATTTCCGCCTCCTTTGGCGGAGGTTAATAAATGTGATTGATCATAGTTTATCTTCATAACTCTACTACCATGCTTGTCATAATCATGAGCATCATGCATGCATGCTTGCATAGACCCTCGGGTTACGCCCGATCGAAAGTCTTTGCCATGCGTAATGGGGGTCTTCGGACCTACGTTGATGCGGGACGAATGACACGACCGGGCTAAGACGTACGACAGACTCGGATTGCGACCAGCACTAACACTCTAAAGGCAAGCCGGACGGCTAACCACAGTAGCGTTCTCCGGGTGGAGATGTCTTTCAACAGCAACTCTAGGTAGCCCGACGATCGTCCCTTGCAAGGGAAACGCTGGATCTCAGCGGTTAAGGAACCACTGTCGCCTAGGGTGGTGCAGTCCGAGCTCGGTGCTCTACTGGAGATAAGGAACGGCTCTCATTCACACACAATCATGATATTTACAACTGGCTAACGGGACTAATCTCACAAACGCAGCATAATAGACCATATACTAAACCAGCAATGTGAGAGAGGAACGAGCACGTACCTCCACGACTAGGCATGGGGAAGAATTCCCAGTCGAATCCCAACAACCCCCAATACACACAACTGTAAAATTACAATTTCAGAACCTAATGCCCACTCCACGCAGGGAGGTAAAGGGCTACAAATACTAAATTTGGGGTTGCTGGAACCCGGGTTGACGGGCCGTACTCGCAGGAGGCGAGGGAAGCGAGCCGGAGCCGATCGGGTGGGCCGAATGGAAGTCGAGTCGGTTCTGCCCACGCTGATCACCCTGCGCAGCAAACTTGCGAAGGCCGGTGTGCCAAGATCCGATGTCCGATCGGAGTTCCACTTATTGGAGAACGTCAGTGATGGGATGTAGTTCGTCTACTCTGAACGGCGTGATCAGATCTTTTCAGATCTGGGCGCAGCAGCGATTGAACTCGGCTTCTGGTTTTGTGCACTCAGAACTGCACAGGAAGACAATTAATTATGAGAAAATTGGTTGCCAATGTCGATCGAGGCGCCGTTTGTGGGGGCTCATTGGCGACGTCCAGAGGAAGACGCAGACCAAAGCGCTTGCACAGATCTACACGGGATGAGGCAGGGGCAGACTCGGGAAGTCGGCTCTGGTGCTGAGTCGGGCCTGCACAGATCAGCTTGTGCGATCCCACGAGAATCGTCGCCACGATCAGTACAGATCTCGGATCGAGACGAGATCAGTGGCAGCGCGAAGAGGACTCAAAATCCTATGATCACTCGAAAGGCAGCTCCTGATGGCTTGAGAGGAGATCTGGGGAAATTCGAAATCAGTAAACTCCAGATCTGGATAGCAGGCTCGGGCAGATCTGGGCGCCGTCACGAAAAGAATTGCTGCCGGTGATCCAGAACTCCAATCGACGTGAAACCACCTCTGAAATCTTCCTGACTTGATGAAGTATCACGGATAATTTTTGTGGAACCAGATGAGAAGGGGATGTGGAGGATATAGGGGCGAGTCACACGCCCAGATTCAATCCCGTCACAGGATTGGGCAGGACTTCACACCCAAGGGGGAAACAAGAGAATCACTCTCTCTATGCAATTTTCTCTCACAAAATTTTCATTAGCTTCTTCCCTAACACTATACACATGTTTATATAGGAATTGGCAAGGGGTAGGGGGTGATACATTCATGGGATCAAGGGGAGGAAGAGGGGGCTGCGCCCCTTTGACAATGAGAGGGGGAGAGAGGGGGACAAGGGGACATAGACTTACCTACCTTTGAAATTCAAAGGGGAGGGGAGACAAGGTGGGAGGGTGGCTGCCTAACCTTGACCAAGGAGGGGGGTGCGCCCCCTTCCACTAGCCACCAGCCTCCAACCTTTGATCCCATTCACACCTTAGCACACCTAGCCCTTGGCCTTGTTCACATGAACCCCTTTTCACACATAGCCACTAGACTCATAGACCTTTTCACACTGTGGCCCATTCACATTGGTTAACCCATTTGACCCATTCATACCTAGCCCACGGGCTTGGCCATTTAAAGGCCCATTAGTATTAAAGGCCCATTAGTCAAGCCCAATACTATTCTAGCCCATTACAAGACCATAGGCCCATTATCCTTATTACAACCCATTAATCATCCATAAGTTCCAAATAGGGCCTAGCAAGGCCAAATAAATGGGAAATGAAGGGGAAGGCTCGGCCGATGCGTCCACGTCCTCCGCGAGCTATCCGGGTCCCGCAATGTCCTCGTCCACCGGCATGTATAGTGGCGTGTGTTCGCACCAATTCTCCCTGGGTGGGAGGAACTCGACCCCGTCGAGTAAGGGTCCCGAGGCTTGAGCTCTCCGCATGTGATCAAGGCATTGTTCATCGAGGGTCATCCTAGCCAACGCACTATGAAGTGTTGGTAGGCTCCGTTCCTGGTGGTGATCACCTGCTCATCCAGTATACAATCTATATGCGTGCGTTGGGGCTGGAAGACGTGGACTCTCGGGTTGTGTGTCACTCACAACAGGATGAGAAAGCCCGAAACTCACTAGGGATCATCGCGGGTTCCGATATGCTACCAGATCAGAAACATTGAACATCGAACTGACACCATAGTCACCTGGTAGTTCAATAACGTACGCATTCGAACCCACTTGTTTCTTGACCCGGAAGGGCGGGTATCGCGGACCTAGAGTTGCTTTACGTCCCCCAAGAGGAAACCATTCAGGTATGACCCTGATCTTGACGTACTCTCCCTTTTGAACTCACGGGCATGTAGCATGCATCAGCTAACTCCTTATACGTGCATGGCTGGCCTTTTATTGGGACACGACTTAATGCAAACCATATGCATGAAAGAAAACAAACTGTAGAAACAAACAGACACACACATGACCTTAGACAAACCTAGACACCAAACAAACAATGTAACCCAAAGTTAGAGACTCTTAGACATCTAACATGAACCTACTGACTTCTAAATGGGGGTTCAGAGGTTCGGGAGGATCACACCCAAGTGCACATTGCCCTGGGTACCCGGGTCGGCAGCATGCTCTTCTAAAAGCGCATCAAAATACTCCTTCTCGAGTTCGGGGTCCGCCTCATAGAGGACCTCCACTAGCTCCGGTGTGGCATCGCAGACTGGAGTGTCCGAAATAGCCAATGATTCCTGAGTGGGACACTTGGCCGCAAAGTGGCCAATTCCACCACACCTATAGCACTGGTCACGTGGCCCTGTGCTAGAAGATGCTCCACCGATCATCGGTCCCTTTCCCTTGTCTTCTCGTTGGGCCGAGGGTGATGGGAGCTGAGGTCGGGCAGGCAATGGGGGCTGCTGGGGGTGTGGGGTGGGGATTGGTGCCTGTGGGCGAGGGAGAGGGTCCCTTGGAGAGAGGGGCCGAGGCCTGAGAGCAAAGGGGTCCTGGCGAGGGGGTTCCGGAGGACGAACCACCGGAAATCGGCTATAGGAACTTGGTGTGGTCCGAGAGTCAGACCCACGCTGAGGGATGGTTCCCGGTTGCTGGACAGGAGCAAAATCTGACTCAAACTGCTCTAATTCTAGAGCAACTTGATAGGCGACCTCCAGGGTGGTTACATTTCGACGAAAGAGTTCGTACTGATAGTGGGGCCGCAAACCACGACGGAAGTGGGAAATAGGCATCGTGCTCTCTTTCGAGATATCACATCGCAAAAAATATTCATCAAACTCTACGATGTACTCAGACACAGACCTATCACCTTGGGTGAGGTTCTGCCATCGATCAATGAGCCGTTGACGATACAAGGTGGGAAGATACTTAGTTCTAAGCCTATCCTTCATTTCATCCCAAGACTCAACCGGGGGCTCTCGACGCTGATAGAGCAAGCTCTCCACATTGCGCCAATAAGTTTGCGCTTGCCCTAACAACTTCATTTTTGCAAACCTGACTCTCCGGAGGTCCGTCATTTCGAACCACTCGAAGTACCGATCCATGCCGGCCTCCCAATCGAGATAGGCCTTTGGGTCCAAAGACCCGTTGAAAGTGGGAGGGTCTGCTCGCACGGTCCTAAGGACTCTATCGTCCTCCTCATCTCTTGGCTGATGAAAGTCATGACGGCGTCGGCCATTCCCCCCATACGCATTATCGGACCCATAGTCTTCTAGACCAAGGTCACGATGTTGTGGTTCGATGGCCTGTTGCCGGGCATTTTGAGGAGCGGGTGGGGGCTGGTTTTGGGCCGCGGGAGTGGCCTGGACTTGGGCCATGGGAGCGGGTTGGCCTTGGGCCACCGCGGGAGGAGGTGCGGGTGGGCCCTGAGCCGTTCCAGGGGGGTCCCCGTGTGACATTCTATCTAACCGTCCAACTAGATCTTGGACAGACTTGTCGGATGTCTCCATGCGTTCCTCCATGGCTCGAAGGCGACCATCCATATTTTTGGAAAAGTTCGAAAGGTGGCTTCGGACCGGTCCATCCGAGCCATAATGGCCATCATTGCCTCATGTAAGGAGTGGAAGTCTCCCGAGGCGACATCTCGTGGGTTAGCCATAGGCGTAGGGCGATGGTATTGGGTACCTCGCCGAGTGGGCATGCAACGACACACGGACTAGGAGACACCGACTAAATGCAAAGATGATGCACCTAGACCTAAACTAGTATCCGGTACGTGGCGGAGATAATCGATCCGAAGATCACTCGCGCAAGTGTGCAGTCTTCCCGATAGGCGTAGCCTTAACGTTCGGACAACACTTTTTTATGTACCGGGTTATTGGGATGAAATGCAACCTAGACCCACTTAGATGATGACTAGACGTAAATGACACTTTTTTTTTGTTTTAAACAGCCTAGACTCAAACCTGGCTCTGATACCAATTTGATGCGGGACGGATGACACGACAGGGCTAAGACGTACGACAGACTCGGATTGCGACCAGCACTAACACGCTAAAGGCAAGGCGGACGACTGACCACTGTAGCGTTCTCCCGGTGGAGACGTCTTTCAACAGCAACTATAAGTAGCCCGACGATCATCCCTTGCAAGGGAAACTGGGATCGCAGCGGTTAAGGAACCACTGTCGCCTAGGGTGGTGCAGTCCGAGCTCGGTGCTCGACTGGAGCTAAGGAACGGCTCTCATTCACACACAATCACGGTATTTGCAACTAGCTAACGGCCCTAATCTCACAAACGCAGCATAATAGACCATATACTAAACCAGCAATGTGAGAGAGGAACGAGCACGTACCTCCACGACTAGGCGTGGGGAAGAATTCCCGACCGAATCCAAACAACCCCCAATACACACAATGTCAAATTATAATTTCAGAACCTAATTCCCACTCCACGCAGGGAGGTAAAAGGCTACAAACACTAAATTTGGGGTTGCTGGAACCCGGGTTGACGGGCCGTACTCACAGGAAGCGAGGGAAGCGAGCCGGAACCGATCGGGTGGGCCGAATGGAAGTCGAGTCGGTTCTGCCCAAGCTGATCACCCTGCGCAGAAAACTTACGAAGGCTGGTGCGCCAAGATCCGATGCCCGATCGGAGTTCCATTTAGTGGAGAACGTCGGTGACGGGACGTAGTTTGTCTACTCCGAAGGGCGCGATCAGATCTTTTCAGATCTGGGCGCAGCAGTGATTGAACTCGGCTTCTGGTTTAGTGCACTCAGAACTGCACAGGAAGACAATTAATTATGAGAAAATTGGTTGCCAATGTCGGATCGAGGCGCCGTTTGTGGGGGCTCGTTGGCGACGTCTAGATGAAGATGCAGACGAAAGCGCTTGCACAGATATGCACGGGATGAGGCAGGGCAGACTCGGGAATTTGGCTCTGGTGCTGAGTCGGGCCTGCACAGATCAGCTTGCGCGATCCCACGAGAATCGTTGCCACGATCAGCACAGATCTCGGATCGAGACGAGATCAGCGGCAGCGCGAAAAGCACTCAAAATCCTATGACCACTCTGAAAGGAAGCTCCTGATGGCTTGAGAGGAGATCTGGGGAAATTCGGAATCAGTAAACTCAAGATCTGGACAGCAGGCCCGGGCAGATCTGCGCGCTGTCACGAAAAGAATTACTGTCGGCAATCCAGAACTCCGATCGACGTGAAACCACCTCTGAAATCTTCCTGACTCGATGAAATATCATGGATAATTTTTGTGGAACCAGATGAGAAGGGGATGGGGAGGATATAGGGGCGAGTCACACGCCCAGATTCAATCCTGTCACAGGATTGGGCAGGGCTTCACACCCAAGGGGGAAACAAGAGAATCACTCTCTCTATGCAATTTTCTCTCACAAAGTTTTCATTAGCTTCTTCCCTAACACTATACACATGTTTATATAGGAATTGGCAAGGGGTAGGGGGTGATACATTCGTGGGATTAAGGGGAGGGAGAGGGGGCTGCGCCCCTTTGACAGTGAGAGGGGGAGAGAGGGGGACAAGGGGACATAGACTTACCTACCTTTGAAATTCAAAGGGGAGGGAAGACAAGGTGGGAGGGTGGCTGCCTAACCTTGACCAAGGAGGGGGGGTGCCCCCTTCCACTAGTCACCAGCCTCCAACCTTTGATCCCATTCACACCTTAGCACACCTAGCCCTTGGCCTTGTTCACATGAACCCCTTTTCACACATAGCCACTAGACTCATGGACCTTTTCACACTGTGGCCCATTCACATTGGTTAACCCATTTGACCCATTCATACCTAGCCCATGGGCTTGACCCATTTAAAGGCCCATTAGTGAAGCCCGATACTATTCTAACCCATTACAAGACCATAGGCCCATTATCCTTATTACAACCTATAAATCATCCATAAGTTCCAAATAGGGCCTAGCAAGGCCAAATAAATGGGAAATGAAGGGGAAGCTGAGGTCCACGTCCTCCGCGAGCTATCCGGGTCCCGCCATGTCCTTGTCCACTGGCGTGTATAGTGGCGTGTGTCCGCACCATACGTCCTCCGCCACGTACCAAGGGTCTCCAACGCAATGAACCATGCCTCTCTTGCATGATAGATAAAAGCATCTCATGTGACCTCGTCACGTTCATGCTCTTGCATCTTATTTCGGCCTTGAACGGTCCGCTATCTCGGTAATTAATCAAAGGTTTTCTCTCTCCTGGGGGATGTAATTAACGTCATAGTCTTTATGGTATGGCGGACTGCTGGTCCCGACCCGAATCTCACTCTCGCCCCACAAGGGTCAAAATGAGCGCACAATAAACTCGTCACTCATGTGACTGGCACGCCTGCGCGATCAACTAATCAGTTGGTTATTTATTAATTAACTGGTTGATTGACCCGACCAAAATAAAACCCATCGAACAAGTCTGGCACGCCCGGTGGGACCAGTGTCACCTTTCATCTCTTTGCCGAGATATGCGGGCCCCAAGGCCCTCCCAAAGATTGCTGATCGCTTGTTTGTCTTATATGGCAGGCATACAATGGCATCATCTGGACTTGTTGTTGTTACCTTCGGTCCCGTGATCGTCGCCGGCCACGCTGAGCACGGGTACCTGGCGGTGCCCACTATCTTGGGATCATTCCCTGCTGCTGTAGGCTTCCCCAACTTCTTGGGGTTGGCCTTTGTTGACATGTTGCAAGTGTAGTCCTCGGAACCTACCGAGGAGGCTGTGAAGAAGGTCGAGGCCTTGAAGGCCCGATGCTGCTCGGGCTCGCTTAAGAGTCCGATTCCGGTCGCCAGCTGCCTGGTGCACCACATCACCCATGGGGCCTGCCCCATTCCTGCCAAGAATGCCGGAGGACACCAGCACAGAGGCTTCCGGCGGAACACTGCTCCTATCACCGGATGTCTCTCTATATCCGGTAAATCCATGCTAATTGGTGGAGTTCACGTCTTCCTAGACAGACGTGATGCCCAGGTGGTTCCGTATCAGGTCGTCCCCACCATACCAGTTCACAACTCCTATCAAGCCCTCTCTGGAAGGAGAGCTGAGAAAGAAGAAGCCGGCCACCATGGCCGTGTGAAGCTGGCCCCTAGGCTGAAGAAATTCAAGCAGGTTTGGGTCCCTAAAAAGACCTAGCCCGCCCACCAGGTCACACCAACCCGTCACTGCCCTGCATGTGATGGAATGAGAATGAAGAAGGAAAGGGGCCGGCCCCAAGGAATGAAGAGACAGTTGTGAACTTTCCACGCCGTGTAGGCTTCAGGGCCTGCGCCCGGCAGACCAACATCCCTACATTGGGAAGAAGATTCCAGCAACTTGCCAGACGAGCCCGGCTTGCTTATATCCCTCCCGTGGGAGGTCGACAATTACCCCCAATCCTACATAAGGGACTGAGGCAAGAAGAAATGACCAGCATGGTCAGGAATTACTTCAGGGGTCTAGGCAACCCCTCGCTGGGCCAACAACGGCTACTACAAGCAGCCGTGGCTGAAGAAAACTACTGCCCACCAACGACAGTTGAAGGAGAAGAAGAAAGAGGAATGACGTCGTTAGTCGACGATAATGGTTACGAAGATGGCTTCGATGCTGAAGCCGATGAGACCGCCCCTCGGTGGGAAGAAGGAAAGAGAATCTCTGTATTTGAAAGATGAACCTTCCCGGAGCATGTAAGAAGGAAGGTTCATAGACAAAGGAGAAGAATGCAGATCTTCACCTGTAACATGGCTAGCATACCTGGCCAATATGGAAGGCTTCCAGAAGATCCTCGCGAGTTGGCTCGATTGGCCGATAGGCTAGGGCCGAACACTCGAAGGGTAGAAGCTGCAAGAGAACTGTTGGCAGCAACTATAGGGGAGCAAACCCTAGCCTGTGTCCAACAGTGTGATGAACATGTTGTCCTGACCGCCAATGTGGTGACAGCAGAAGAAGGAGAAGATGTCCTACTCGACATCCTGCCTGAGGGTGCATCTGGGGAGACAACGGAAGCTATTCCCAGCACTGCGGCTATGGATCCGACAGTACTAATGATACTACAAAGGTACCGCCAGGAGATAGAGCTGCTGAAGAAGCAACTGATGGAGAAGACAGAGCAGTCTTCAGCCTCCAAGCAGCCTGAAATGTAGGGCGAATCATCACGGGGAGCCGTCAATCGGAGTGACCCCTCAGCACATTATGCCGTACCCCAGCCAGCAGAACCAAGCCTGGCGACGACTCAGCAACGCCCACCACAGCTACTAATGCCTCCGGTGCTACCACAGGTTCACCAGACACCTCCATTATTGCGTCCTCCTCCGCAGGCGACCACCCTGGTCACCCCCTACCTACATCCGGCACACTTCTACCCAGAACCGGTTGATCCAACCGTCATGAGCAAAATGATGGTAGAAGGAATGATCGAGCTAAAGCTCGCTGAAAGAATTGAAGGCGACTACGTCGCATTTGATGCATATAGGGTTGCATACCCGCCGCACCATGCTGCCAAGCGGCTCCATCCCGGGATTAGTAAGCCGCCAAAATTCGACAAGTTCAACGGGAAGGGATCCCCAAAAGAACATGTCGCCTACTACATGACCGTCATGGGTGATCTGGCCGCCGATGAGTCATACTTGCTGAAATTTTTCGGGTCCTCGCTGACGGGGCTCGCTTTTGAATGGTACTCCAGCCTCCCGATCGGGTCGATCAACGACTGGTCGGACATGCAGAGGAAGTTCAGAGAAAGATTACGTGTTACAGAGAGGGAGGTCACATCGGCCGAACTCTACTCAACAAGATAGAGGGCAGATGAAACAGCCCTAGATTATATCAAAGGGTGGAGGAACCTCGGAATGAGATGCAAGCGGCCCCCGCATCAGGAGGACGATGTACAAATATGCAAACAGAACCTCATGAGAGAGGTCCTGGAAAAGATGATAGGAATAGAGATCTGGTCTTTCGATCGATTGAACAACATTGTGGCCGAGGTCGAGGCTTTCCTGGCCAGACCTGCCCCTACATCAACCGCTGCTGCTACACAAAAGGCAAGGCAGTAGAACGGCGTCAGGCGCCTAAAGAAGCAAATGCTCTTGACATTAAAGCATTTGAACAACAGAAGGACAAAGGCAAGAAGGCGGATGCCCCACAGCCTGCCAAAGCCGGAGATGGCAAAGAAGGTCCCTCACTATGGGATAAAATGAAGAAGGCCTATTCTTTTCCAAAGGATAAGACTAGAATTCTGTTCAATTGGGTAACCCAATATGATAAGGTCACCCTGCGTGAGCCAAAGAGGCCGGAGGGCCTGAAGAGAAAAGATAGTCCAAGATTATACCCCTATCACCAGATGCTGGGGCACCCAATCGAAGATTGCTATGTCTTCAAAGATATTATTGAAGGCATGGTAAAGAAAGATGAAATTGACCTGGGAAAGTACAGGGTTGACCCTCCACAACCTCATGAGGTTCCTCTGAGGAGAGCCACAGCCAATATGATCTTTGTGTACCAGGCACTGCCTGAGGAGATCTCTGAAGCCAGCACTCGGCACACTTATGAACTTTGTTTCCTAGCGCCCATAGAAGAACAACAAGGATGGTTACAAGCCCCTGCAAAGAGCAAGAAAAAGACAGCACCTTGCCCGACAGTGGGGGCACACATTCGTGGCATCACACCACGACCTACCCTTCCGGTGGCAGCACCTGTGTGGACCAATCCGCCTGCAGCCATCAGGATACCTACACACAATCGGAGAAGATAGACTCCCTTGCCGATGGTCAAGGAGATTAGTCCAGAGGCCCGACGGCTACAGGAATACATAAATGGGCTAGATGAATATGTACAGCCTGAATTAGAACCCTTGCTGGTGCGGGATCATGTCCCATGGCAAGAACTGGAGCAACTGTCACTCAAGCAGGAGCAGCAAGCGGACACAGCATCCGACAAGGATGGCAGCCTGTTCTGGGGGCAGGCACCGGCTGAAGAGAAGAAGAAGAAGAAAAGAAAGGTTGCCAAGGTCAACAAAGAGCATATTGTGTCCTGCAATACTCTCTCGGCTCTCTTCAACATGCCTGGTGAAGCAGATGAGGAAGAGATATGCTTTACACCCGCCACCGGGGCAAGCCAGGCCAAAGCAGCCTCTACAGCACATGCAACCCGGTCAGGCCGGAAATGGGGGCGCCAGCCGCCCGCTAACCATAATATCATATTCAGGGGAGAGCAACCCTACAAGATACCTTTCCTGGAGGTCAAAGTGGTCAAGATCCCTCCTCTGTCGGGCCTTTATAACCATAATGGGGGCAGCACTACCACCCCTTCCTTCCTGGAATTTTTGAAGATGTCCAAGGGAAAGCAGCCATGTTAGGATGCTGATCTTGCAATCAGGGATACCTACCCGCAGCCCCAGCAATCTTCCGAAGCTTCGGATGCAGATAAAGCTTGTCCAGCGTTAGCCGATGAAAGGGCAGCAAGAATATGGCACCAAGCATAAGGATGCAGAATATGAGCCCAATGAGGCGGGATCGTCAGGGACCGCAGTCCAAGATGCCTCCAAGCCCAGATGGGCTGATGAAATGAAGATGTACAATGTCCGAGCAGTCAGCCGTGTAGTTAAATTGCTGAAAAAGCTCCCGGCAAGATTCACTGTTTGGAAAATTCTCTCTCTTAGTGAAGAGACCCGACAGGCGATTATCACTGCTTTGCAGACGCCTGCTCAATATGAAACAAGCTTGGCTGAAGCACTGCCAGAGGCTAACATGGCCTTCACTCAGGAAGACATGTTGCTCCCTACTATCAGCCACAATAGGCCGCTCTATATGAGGGGGCACTTAAATGGACAGGAGCTGAACAGGATCCTGGTCGACCCAAGCGCAGCTGTCAACATTCTGCCATACAGAATATACCAGAGGCACCACTTTAATGTATACCTCGATAAAGCCAGAGAGATGCGTATCGTCGGCTTCAACCAAAAGTGTGAAGTATCGCTGGGAGTAGCAGAATTCACACTCACCCTGGCAAATTTTACCACAAAGGTGCAGTTTCATGTCATCGACTCCCGCACCTCGTACAAGGCGCTGCTTGGCCGCCCTTGGCTGCATGAAAATATGGTGGTGCCGTCCACGCTCCACTAGTGCATCAAATACAGCCTCGAAGGGAAAGAGAAGAGGATATTTACTGATCTCCACCCATTCAAAGTGTCCGAGTGTCACCTGGCAGACGCTCATCTGTACGCAGAACGGTCCCAAGGGACCCCTGAAGCCAAGACCTCTGCGGGGGCACTGTGGATGCACTAAAATTCGGAGCGGGGATCCGTTCGTTTGTTGGTCGGGGTTAATTCTTCTATTTAGTGCGAGGGCGTGCCAGTCACAAAGTGACGATTTATTCGGGCTTCATGGAAGCCCATGGTGCGCTCGATCTGACTAATCAGACGATTGTGTAGTTCGTGTCGGGACCGAAACCCGCCGTGCCGTAAAGGCCACGACGTTATTTACATCCCCCATACGGGGGAACACCCTTGATTGATTGCCGGGAATAAGGGCCCTACGGCCTACAGAGAATATTAATAATGCAGGAGGATAGTGAAAGACGAACTATGCTAGAAACCCGTATCGGGACGTGAACGCTAAGACTATGTCGGCCACTCATGGGCCACTTCATGTTCGGATGAAGGTCCGTGTTTGTAGTATGAAAGATGGTAGCAAAACCGCGCGAATGTTTGCCATGAACAAGGCAAGTTTAATGAGAATGCGGGATTGGATCCCGGTAGGGATGGGTCAAGTTGATAGACTGTTGGCCGAAGATGATTTCGGATTATGGCCATGTCGGAAGTTCCGTAAACCACGTCCGATACCATAAGGCGTCGTTGATTTTCTCTTTGCACCCAGTCCGAGGGAGTGAATTGTTAAATGCATAGCTCGAGCTCAATAATGTGCGCCCTCACACGCGGATCGATCTGCGCGGTCAGGTCGTGGGGGTCAAGGGGGCAATGCCCCTTGCGGGGGTTTTCGGGGGCAGCGCCCCTGGAACAAAATTTTTAATTGAAGCGCGGGTAATAGAGTTCCTTTCATTTTTTTGTTATTGATCTTTGCATTCTTCTTTTTATTTGAGCATTTCTCTCCTTTTATTTTTTATTTTTTATATTATCCCCCCCCCCTTTTTCATATAAAGGAGGCACGCCGAGCTTGAAGTGGGCAAGAGGGGAGGCACGCCGGATAAGAGCTTCGAAGGAGGGCGCCGGATAAGGGAGCACAAGGGGAGAGCGCGCCGGCTAAGGTGGCAAGTTGGGGTGTGCCGGAATATGGATGCCAAGGGGGAGCGCGCCGGTTAATGGCAAGAAGGAAAAGGTTCCACGGGCGCGCCGGAATAGGGCAATGAACAGTATAGCGCGCCGGTTAGTGGCAAAGGAAATGAAATGGGTTTTGAGTGTGGGGTTAAACCGGCGCGGGGGGGGGGGGGGGGGGGGGTAGCGCGCCGGATTAACCCACGCCGGATTAGGGGGGCGCCGGATTAAGCATCTTCGAGGTTTTATTTTTGCTCTGTTTGATTCTTTTGCTCTGTTTCTCGTTTCTTCAACTTGAAGATTGATATTTTGGTTGGTTTATTCACTTAGTTGATGGATTAAGTTGATAGAGAAGGTGGTTAAAGCTTTCTGATCGTTTATTAAGACGAACGAGCATGCGGATTGAATATCTTATTAAGAGGGATTATGCAGGAACTTGTTCAGTTTGATTCAGAGACGGCTTCAGACATATGCTGTTCTTACTCCCAGAGGCCTTGGCTTGTTCAGCTGTTCTTATGCTTAGAGAACTCATCCTGTTCGTCTATTCTTGAGTGTTCTCATCCTGGCGAAATTCAGGCAGTACCTCCCCTGGACTGGGGGTTGCCAGAGAATAATAAGGAACACCAAACGGATAACTCCGGGGTGCACCTCGAATCTAGACCTCATGGCGGTCCAATAACCCAGATGTGAGTGCTGGAGAGCTCGAGGACTAGCCTTCAAGAGCTCTCACAACTCACGGGCGATGACTTCGTGGAACGGGACAGATGTAGGCCGCAGGTGGCCATGACTGTTCACCCTTCGAACGGGTTCCCTCAGAGTTCATGCCACAGAAGGGCAAGCTCCCGAGGACCCCAGGTGATTCAGAGAACCAGAGAAATAAAATGGAAGAAAAAAGGGGGGAAAGGATCAGAGCCATAGAATACTGCGCATGCTCACAAAGTCATTCTTTTATTCATCCTCCAAGGAAAGGGAAGGAAGAATACAACGGAGAAGATAAAAGAAAAGCTAAACGTTGAGGTGGGGGAAGAAGATACATCGGCGGGGGAGAAGAAGGAATAGAGCACAAGCTCTCCCCCTCTTCTCTCCCCTCTCTTGCTCTCACCCTCTCCCTCTCTTTCTTCACCTTGCAGGCGTGAACGGATGGCTGTAGCTTCTTCTCTTCGGAGGGTGGAGAGCTCTCGAGAAGACCTCTCTCCCTCTCCTTCTTCAACCTTCCTCTTCTCTTTTCTTCTGTTCCCTTCTATTGACCTTCCTCCTCTTGTTCCTCTTCTTTCTTGCAATGTAGCCCCCATTTTATATATTGGCCAGCCTGGGGAGGTTCCTGCCACCTCCACCTCGTCCGCGACGAAGCTCAGAGCTGACTGGCTATGCTGGACACCGTTGATTCGTCTCGTACACTGCTGCTCGTCCGAGGATGGGACGCTCAGAGATTTGTCGGAGCTTGCCTTGCTGCTACTGCTTATGTGCTGTCGAACGGAGGCTGAGACAAAACCAGGGGCATTGAATGTTCTCTGTGCATCTCATTTATGCAGAACAGAGTATCGGTCGGCAGACGGGACAGGATGAGGTTAAACTCATTTTCATTCGACGCGCCGTTTTAAGAAGAGCATATGGTGATGGCTTGTCCAAAAGTAGCGCGCCGCAGAAATGCTTCAGAGAACAGAATGAGGGGTTAAAACGACGCGGGGGAATAGTGACCACGCCGGTTTAAACCCAAGTGTAATTGGCATGCCGTATTAAGTTTTTGGCCTTCAAAATGGCCATGCCGTAATAGCATATAAAGGGTGGCGCCGTTTTAAGGTATTGAAGGGGAAAAGGGGCACGCCGGTTTAGATGAAGGCCATGCCGGTTTAACCCAAAATGCAAGGAATAGAGGAAAGGGGCGCGCCGGTCTTAGTGGCACCATTTTAAGTGCATATCGCGCCGGTTTAAGCGCCGAACGGATTCTTTTCAAGGTTGAGGCCGTTTGTATGAATGTTGGCATTCCCGGCATGTTCTGGTTGCAATGTATGGCCTCCGTAATATTCTGTTCGCAGCCTCCGGGACTCGGTCCCAGACTTTGCGTGACTCTCGGTGTGTGCTGAGACTGTGCCGGAGTTCCCGACTTTTCTCTGATTCAGCTCTCGGCATGGCCGGTCGGAGTGTTGTAGCTGTATCTTCTGCTTAGGGGGCTTCCTGAGCGGGTAGCGGACCGCCAAGCGAGTTCTCGTCCTGATCGGGCGAGGCATGAGGTTTATTTGGCATTTCTGTCTTCGACTCGCGCTCTAATGTGTAGACGTGAATGTTGCCATGATCATCATCGTCATTTTTTTGGCATCCACAGGCACCCAAAGGCACGTCCGGCGACAAATGGTTCCCACCACCGCCGCGTGGATATGTCAAGCCCAAGGCGGTCTCTCATATTACCGTCACTGGAGACGTGGGCAGGCTAGCACCTCCCGCTATATACCCCAAAGCCAATGAAGCCAAGGTCGATCAGCGGCACGACCATATAAGGGTCCCGGAAGGCCTTACCAAGCCAATCCCTGGCCTCGATAATGCAACTGTCGAGCCTTTCAAAGCTTGGGAGGTGGCGCAGACAGATGGCCCCATCAGGTTGTTCTATACTGCTAAGGAGCACCCTACCCGGGAAGACACTGATTGTCATTTGCCCGAAGACATAGAGAATCCGCTAGCTCCCGTTCAGGGTCTGGCATTCACGATGAGTCGGATGGCCAGGATGTTCCAAAAGCAGAACATCCCCTCCAACGAGTCGCACAAAGACAAAGAAGCATTCTAGAAGATGTGTTATCCCGCAAGTTTGGACAAAGAAATGAGACGTGTTTCTCAGCATCTAGGGTTGGGCTTCATCCTTGAAGAATATTATTACAATGTGCGCTATGAGGTCGACACCATCACCGCTTTCTATCCTACTGAAAACAACCCGCTGGGGCAACTTTTGATGAATACCCAGCAGAAGCTTAATATGCTGAACCGGCTTGATCAAGAGACCCAGAAACAGAGACCATGGCTCCTTGCCGATGCTGGGAGCAAGTCTATCTTGAAGAAGTGGCCCTTCAAGCCAGATTTGACATGGCCAGCAGTAGCGAGGCCGAAGATGTTGAAGAAACAGGGACATCTCCCTCTGGCGGGTCTCCGCTAATGATGATTCCAACACCTCTCGTGCTGGTCAGAGAGACTTCTGTCGAAGCCGAGCAAGAGATGCATGCTATTGAAAAGAAAAGTGCCACCCCTACTGAGGACACGGCGAACCAAAGGGGGGATGCAGTTGTTAATTCACCCCTGGAAGCTGCAACGGCAATGGAGTCGCTGATGAAACATTTCACGCAGCCGCTTCTTGCCGAGGCGGAGATCCTTGCTGAAGTTCAAATAGAATCAAATGAAGAGATCGAAGTCATTGACCTTGAAGATGATATTCCATACTTCATCGACCTTCAGCCGGCACCCCCGGAAATAGAAGATGGAGGCCAAGCCACGGTCAATGAGCTGATAGAAATCAACTTGGGAGATGAGGACGACCATAGGCCAACCTTCCTCAGTGCCCAGTTATCTGCTGAAGAATAGAGGCGGTACATCCAGCTACTACAAGAATACCGGGATTGCTTTGCCTGGACCTACAAGGAAATGCCAGGGCTGAGCCCTGCAGTCTTACAACATGAGCTAGTAATTAGCCCTGAAGCCGAACCGGTGAAGCAACCGCCGCGGCGTATGAGGCCAGAGCTCATTACTCAAATATGCAAAGAGGTGGACAAGCTCATTGATGTGGGTTTCATCGAAGAAAATCAATATACCACGTGGCTGGCCAATATTGTGCCCGTAAAGAAGAAGAATGGGCAGATCCGGATATGTGTTGACTTCTGAGATCTGAATTAAGTGTGCCCTAAAGATGACTTTCCAGTGCCAATAACGGAGGTCATGATAGATGCAACAACCGGACACGAGGCCCTATCATTCATGGATGGGCCATCCGGCTATAACCAGATATGGATCGCGGAACATGACCGGATCCACACTGCCTTCCGAACTCCCAAGGGCATTTACCACTACAAGAGGATGCCGTTTGGATTGAAGAACGTCGGCGCCGCCTATCAGCGGGCGATGACTAGAATATTTGATGAGCTACTCTACCATAAGGTAGAGTGCTACATAGATGACCTGGTAGTCAAAACCAAAAAGAAAAAAGACCATCTGCAGGACCTCCGAGTAGTCTTTCAGAGGCTAAGGGAGTATGAATTGAAAATGAACCCTATGAAGTGTGCGTTTGGAGTATCGAGAGGGAAGTTCTTGGGTTTCATTGTCAGATACTAGGGAATTGAAATAGATCCCGCAAAGATCAAAGCAATTTAGGAATTACCTTCACCAAGGAACCTCTCCGAGCTGAGATCTCTTCAAGGCCGCCTGGCTTACATCCGGCGGTTCATATCCAATTCGTCGGGGCGATGCCCGCCCTTTCACAAGCTGATGATGAAAGATGTCCCCTTTTATTGGGACGAAGATTGCCAGATAGCCTTCGACAAGCTCAAAAACTATCTGAAGACCCCTCTAGTGCTGGGCGCACAGGTGAAAGGACGGCCATCGGTTTTGTACATCGCAGCCACATATAACTCCCTGGGGGCAATGCTAGCCCAAAATAATGAAGAAGGGAAAGAACAAGCCCTCTACTACCTCAGTCAAAGATTAGTCAGAACTGAGGAGAAATACACCCACATTGAGAAGATCTGCTTGGCACTGGTCTTCGCCGTCAAGAAACTCCGACACTACATGCTGTCACATGAGATTAAGCTGATCTCCAAGGCGGATCCGCTAAAATATATCATGTCCCAACTGACACTCAAAGGTCGTTTGGGCAAATGGGCGGTGATCCTTATGGAGTCTGATATCTCCTACATACCACAAAAGCCCGTCAAAGGCCAAGCTATCGCAGACTTCTTTGCTGAGCATCCAGTACCTGAAGACAGCCCGCTGGAACCAGAGCTTCCTGAAGATGAAACCCTAGAGGTCGGCCAGGTGCAGCCCTCTCTATGGCAGCTGTATTTTGATGGTGCTTCCAGAATTGACACCTCAGCTACTGGGTCAACCAGAGTCAGAGCGGGGGCAGGCATAGTCCTGAAGTCTCCAGAAGGAGAAGTCATATATACATCTTGCTCAATAAACAAGCCATGCACAAATAATGAAGCAAAATATGAAGCCCTCATAATCGGGTTGCAGATTACTCTGTCTATGGAAATCCAGATGTTGGAGGCATTCAGAGATTCCATGCTAGTCATAAAACAGTTGGAATGAGAGTTTGATGTGCGGAAGCAAGAACTGATGGGGACATCAACGTCAGCCCGCTCACATTGTGTTTGCATCTATGTCCTTTTATATTTGTATGTATACCCTTGTGATATGGGTACACAATAGTAGGTCTGAGTGGGTTTATTTGCAAAAGGCCATTGGGTCTTTTTGCAAAAGTGCATGTAGGCCCTGCAGGGGCCCCCTCCCTCCTCCTTATTGGTCCACTTGGACTCCCGGGCCCAAGGGAGCTGGTCCATGGTCCAACCTTGGACTTGGACCTAGATTTAATTAAAGAAGACAAAATCAAATTGCCTTCTTTAAAGGGGGGGGCGAACCTTGTATTTTATTGTGATTTATTGTGGTTGTTCAAACCACATCCCAGCCCTTCACTCATCAACCCTTGATCCAAGGGTCTAGAATTAGTTAGAGACCTAGTCTATATAATGTTGTATTTTTCATGAGAAATTGAATGGAAAAATCAGAATTTTTGTGAGTATTCAAGGAGCTTGGTGCGCCCCTCTCTCCTCCCTTGCTGTTCTTCCTTCCCCAACCCCAGATCTAGAGTGTATCCCTCTTCTATCATCCTCTCTCAACCTCCGGTGATCGTCTGTGCCGCCGCCGCCGCCGCCGTTCGTGCCGCCTTCGAGCCGCCGTGGAATCGTCATCAAGTTTCTGTCCTGCTGGACAGAGGTGTAGTTCAAGAATTCCTGAAGCCAGCCACGAGTTCTGATCGATTTGAAATTTTGAGGGTTGGTTCCTATCTTCTAGCCCCTTCTCCACAAAAAAATTGAGGTTCAAAATCCACCGTTTCATATCCTTACCATTTCATTCAACTCTCAATCTCATATCTGTTCTGTCACTATCTACAGTGACAGTAGCCCTGAGTTCTCCACCTTCGACCACCCTTTTGATTTTTGTTAGACCTCCCAATTTAACTGGGAGTTCTGTCCATTGTCCCCTACCGCCACAATGTTTCTTAAATTTTTAGCATCCTGCTACCTATTTTTAAAAATTCATGTTTTACCGAAGCTACAGTACTTTCAGCCAGATCCCAGATCCGACCGTCATCCACTAAACAAATCACAGAAAATCATAGATACATCCAAACGGGTCCAAACAAATTTTGATGTCTTCCCAGCTCAAATTCCGACAACTTTTCTGAAGAACATAACTGCTGATTCGAACGTCTTCCTCACGGTCAAAGGCAATCCACAGGGAAGTTATCTACTGACCTGTGATTTCAGGAACTGTACAATAGAAGATTGAAAATTCCATAAGTCATGATTCAAGCAGATCCAGGCCAGATCTTTAGGTCTAGGTTTAAGAACTTCAAGCTAGCTTTCCAACGGCGCCAATCTCGTGTCGATCCGACGTCGGGGCTGATCGCAGCGTCCATTCTCGCCGGAGCGCGCACTGCAAAACAGCAACCACCAGTCCGTGGACAGCAAACCCGACGGGTGCCGATCGGAACCGCCCGACCCCCGGGCGACGTTCCGGTGTGCCGCCAGCCCAGGGAACACTTCCCTAAGTGTCCACACTACAACGGCGCCACCGGGTCCCACACGACCCCTCCAGACAGCACGTGGGCCCCACGGTCGTGATCACGCGTGTAGCCGAATCAACACACGAAGCTGCCCGTCATCCCGAATTCGGTCCTCCCGGGCCCCTGGTGTCGCCCTTTACCTCCCTGCGTGGAGTGGGCATATTTCCATTGCTGTAATATTCATGTATTAACTGTCCCGGGAGCACGAGTTCGGCCGGACCCGTCGTCCCCACGCCGATGCGTGGAGGTATCGCATTCGCTCCCTTACTTGACATTTTGCTTAATTTTCATATATACTTGCTTATGCCACTGCTAGAGAGCATGATAGGGTAATTAGCTCGCTTTCTATTTATATCACCGCTGCTGCGAGAGAGAGCGTTACCATCCCGTGACCCGATCCGGGCACAAGTGAGAGCCGACCACCCTAGCTCACAGCCGGTTTCTCAACCGCGCACATCCGACGCTTCCCTCGTTAAGGGGCAGTCACGAGCTTGTCGTGTCCGTGGTCTCGTCCTGCATCAATTTGGTATCAGAGCGAGTTTGAGTCTAGGGTGTCAAAAAAAAAGAGTGTCATTTACATCGAGTCATTAGTCGGTTTAAGTCGAGTCTAGGATCATCATTGTTTTAAAACAAAAAAAAAAGTGTCTTTTGCATCACATCCCAATAACCCAGTATATCAAAAGATGTTGTCCGAACGTTAGGCTACGCCTATCGGGAAGGCCGCCCACTTGTGCGAGTGACCTTCGGGTCGATTATCTCCGCCGCGTACCGCATTTTGGTTAAGTCTAAGCGCATCATTTTGTATTAGTGTGTTTTGCTTTAGTCGGCATCTTCTAGTCGGTGCGTTTGCATGCCCACTCGTCGGGGTACTCAGTACTCACCCCCACCACCACCTATGGCTAACCCACGGGATACCTCGGGAGACTTGCACTCCCTACAAGAGGTGATGATGGCCATTATGACTAGGTTGGACCAATCCGATGCTAACTTTCAGACTTTCTCCGATAATATGGATGGTCGCCTTAGAGCCATGGAGGGGCGCTTGGAGACCTCTGACAGGTCGGTCCAAGACCTCGTTGGGCGGTTAGATAGGATGTCACACGGGGACCCTCCAGGGGCAGCCCAAGGCCCACCCGCACCTCCTCCCGCGGTGGCCCAAGTCCAACCCGCTCCCATGGCCCAAATCCAGGCCGCTCCCGTGGCCCAAAACCAGCCACCACAGGCTCCTCCACCCGCCCTTCCTCGGGTTCCTCAACTACCGCACCGTGACCTTGGTCTCGAGGACTATGGTTCCGACAATGCCTATGAGGGATATGGTCAACGCCGTCGTGGTATTCAACCACAACGAGATGAGGATGATGACCGGGTCCTTAAGACCGTGCGAGCGGACCCTCCCGCTTTTTAGGGGTCTTTGGATCCGAAAGTCTACCTAGATTGGGAGTTCGGCATGGACCGTTACTTTGAGTGGTATGATATGTCGGAGCGTCGAAGGGTCCGATTCGCCACCATGAAACTCATGGGGTAGGCACAAACCTATTGGAAGAATGTGGAGAGCCTGCTACTTCAGCGGTTAGAACCCCCGATCGATACATGGGCCGAGATGAAGAATAAATTTCGGCAAAAGTACCTTCCTCCCACATACCGCCAGCGACTCATCGATAGATGGCAAAGTCTTATCCAGGGAGACCGGTCCGTCTCCGAATACATCGCGGAGTTTGATGAGTACTTTCTACGATGTGGTGTCACGGAGGAGAGTACCATGCCCGTGTCCTGCTTTCGACGTGGTTTGCGGCCACACTACCAGTATGAGCTTTTTCGCCGCAATGCCAAGACGTTGGAAGAGGCATACCAGGTTGCTCTCGAGATGGAGCAATTTGAGGGAGAGTTCGAGTCTAGCCATCGGTTGGGCCCCACCCCTCTCCATAGTGCCGAGCCCCGTCACTCCATATGTTGCATCCCTATGGTTTTGATGATGTCTCACACTATAAATCAATCTTCTATCTCTAGATTAATGGTGTTTCATCATGTGAGTGAGTACAGTTCATTTGCCTGTCAGATATGCATGCTATCTTGATTCTATATACACTGTTTGGTTAATATGAACAGCAGTGGGTCGACTCATAAGAAAGGGTGGGTCGACGCATCAGAGCATTGATAGCTTGGGCACAAAGTCTATACACCAGCTGGATCCATTTAGTCTGTACATTGGCATATCTTCCTTAAGTCTGTACATCGGGCACCTTCTTACTGAAGTCTACACATTGATCCTAATACTCTAGTCTGTACACTGCCCGACAAGTCAAGTCTACACATCCGATAGTGTAAGTCTATACATCGCCCAGAGTCTTGTTTGCAAAGTCTGAACATTGCTTCAGAGTTAGCTTCAGCAAAGTCTATACATTCGGTTCCTTGAGCCAAGTCTATACAACGCCAACCCAACACATTGAACAGTTCTCCAAGTCTATACACTAGACTTCATTTCTCTAAGTCTATACACTGGCCTGTGATTCACCAACTCTATACATTCGATATCTTTTCCTACGCATTGGCCAAGTCCATACATTCAACTTTTCCCTACGCTTTCCAGGCCAAGTCTGTACACCACTAAGTGTGTACATTGCATGCTGCTCAAACGTTCAATGTTCTTCAAAGTCTGTACAGCATCCGTCTCAGCCAGCATCTCAAGCTGCGTCTTAGGCAAGTCTGTACATCGGCCTTTTTCGTTCAAGTCTATACATTGAACTGTGTCTTAGGAAAGTATGTACAGAAGCTTCAATTTACCAAGTTTGTACATCGGCTTCATTCGCTCAAGTCCACACATCCACAGTGCTTTCACAAGTCTATACATTCACTTGAGTTACACCAAGTATGTACATCGCTGAAGTCTTCACAAGTCAGTACAGTGCTTGAGCTTCACAAAGTCCATACATCGCTTCAAGCGATTCAAGTCTATACAGACTGCCTTTACATTCAGAGTCTGTACATTGGTCCATCAGCCGATCGTTTCATTCAGCAAGCTTCAAAGTCTGTACAGCCTGTCTGTCTTCATGGATTGTGTGCCTTTCGTGCGTTGACGCACTTGGCTGACTGCGTAGACGCACACCTTTCTATCTTGCTCACTGCGTCGACGCTGACACTGGATGCGTTGACGCATTGGCCTGTTACCAAGGGCGTGAGCATCTTGCCTGAGGAAGCTGAGGCGACGCTGCTCGATGGAAGCGTTGACGCCTTGGGTTGATGTTCAAAGATCTGTTGATCAACATCAAGTCTGTACAGCATGAAGTCTGTACATTGGTTTCGATTTGAACAGAACGCCTAAGTCTATACATTGCTATGGATTGCCCTGAAATGCTTAAGTCCATACACTGAAGATGCTGAAGACCTCCAAGTGAATACACTCTCACATGATACACACTTGGCTAACTATCGTTTCAAGTCTGTACACTGCTTAGGCTTCGTGAAGTCTACACAGTGGCTGAGCCTTGTAAAGTGTACACATTGGTAACAATCGTTTCCATTGTTCATGTCTATACACTGCCTTCACGTGCATTTTATTCAGTAAGTCTGTACACTCTCTCACGGTGTGCACACTTACTCTGTTGTGTTTCTAAAGTATATACATTCATGTTGAAAGCCTGAACTAACTATGTCTATACATTCCATCTGTCTGTCTGCAGGCGATTCAGGCTGATGATTGGGCACGTGAATAGAGGTTGGTACCTGACACGTGATCCAAGACAACAGGCGCATGACATGTGGATGGCAACCTTGTCAGGATGCTGCCATGTGGTCAAAATTCAAATGATCTGGCCAAAAGTGCATGGGCGGGAACCTGGCAGCCACACGCCATTATCTGCTATAAATATAGAGCTTCATCCTTCAATAGAAGCTCGATCATGAAAAAAAAAAAGCAGAAGCCATTGGTGAGAGTCTGCACGATCCAGAAAAGAAAAAGAGTAGAGAGTTCCATATCTGAGAGGAGTTTGTTCGAGAGAGAGAGAGTGTGTGTGGATTGATGAATTGCTTCATTTGAAGCTACATTTGTATTGGGTTTCAGAACCGATTTCTTCTTCATTGGTTTTTCTTTCTATTTTGCTTTCGTTTATTTTGTTCTTCCATTCTGATTTGAATTGGTTTCCCTCCGGTGTGTGGAGGAAGGGAGTACTACTCCAGTTTCCCTCTGAGTTGCAGAGGAAGAGAGATCGGTGATCTCTGGTGTTGTTAGTGACAGGTTGTCATTAACAGTTTCCCTCCGTGTGTGGAGGAAGGGAGAGGATTCTCCGGTTGTGTTCTAGCTGGGAGCTAGAATAGGTTTCAAGTTCTGTGGGTAGCAGAGCTTGGTCGAGGGATTTGTTTCCCTTGGGTGTTCAAGCTGTGTGGCAGCATGTTGTACGCATACTGAGTCTGCTGTGATCTAGCTTTGCCTAGTGGAATCCTCACTCTAGTTGGAGTGAGGGGTGGATGTAGATTGCGGACTGCAATCGAACCACCTAAAAACCGAGTGCCTCCTCTGTGGTTTGCTATTGATTTCTGTGCTCTTCAACTGCTTGTCCCTTTGCCTTCAAGTGATCAGTTCTTTACTCTCATCTATATTTCTCTGTGTACGGGTTAAGGAGGTGTGTTAGCAGTAGAATCTATTTTCTGCCTGAGTTTCTGCAAATTGGGAGTGATCTATTCATCCCCCCCTTCTATATCACTCTTGCTGCGCTAACACCATAGGCCCACATCAGCGGCCTCCCGTGGCTCGACCTCAGGAGTCCACCCGTCAGGAGCACTTCGCTCCACGGCCTCGTCCTCCTCCACCCCGGGATCTATTTCCACCCCAACCACCGGCGCCCGTTGCCCGTTCCCCGGCTCCTATAGCCCATCCTCTGGCACTGGCACCCCCTTCACTATTGTCCAAGGCACCTACATCTCCCCCTTTGCTGCCTACACCCCCTACCCGACGGGATGATAAGGGTAAGGCCCCTTTTATAGGAGAGAGTAGTCGGTCGAGAGTGCAGTGTTTCCACTGTCATGGATTTGGCCACTTTGCCAGCGAGTGTCCCGCTCGCGCCACCCTAGCCTTAGGTGTTGGAGAGCCCGCACCTCCCGAGCTTGAGTGTGTCAATTATGAGGCCGATGATGCACTAGCCGATGAGTACTATGCCTTGGGGGGAGAGTTGGATGGCTCACCCGCTGCCCAGGATGCCACCACCTAGTGGGCTTGTGTCAACATTTTAGTCTAGGGTCATATATGAGTCGGTGTGTTTTTCTTGTGTGGTTTGTTTGTGTGGTGTGTCTCGAGTCGATTGTTGTGTGTATTGCATGGTAAGTCTGCATGAGTCTTGTGCAAGCTCGTTGTCGGTCTCTCATGAGTAAGAGGCGAGTGGACTCACTTGAGGAGTATGGGGTCGATTCTACATCTATACCCAGATCAGTCACCTATAGGGACTCAGCGGTGATTCCTAGTGAGTCTTCGAGCTGTTTCCTTCCTTTTAAGAGTGCCCTTCGGAGTGACCACCTTTAGCCATAGCAGTTCGCATATCGAGTATATATGGAATGAGCAGGTGCCGATCACTTGGAGTGGAGCATACCTGCGCTACTTGGTTCGGTGATGGATCCGTCGGCACTATTCGAGCAGCAGCACCCCTTACTCGACGGGGTCGAGTTCCTCCCACCCGGGAAGAATTGATGGGGACATCAACGTCAGCCCGCTCACATTGTGTTTGCATCTACGTCCTTTTATATTTGTATGTATACCCTTGTGATATATGGGTACACAATAGTAGGTCTGAGTGGGTTTATTTGCAAAAGGCCATTGGGTCTTTTTGCAAAAGTGCACGTAGGCCCTGCAGGGGCCCCCTCCCTCCTCCTTATTGGTCCACTTGGACTCCCGGGCCCAAGGGGGCTGGTCCATGGTCCAACCTTGGACTTGGACCTAGATTTAATTAAAGAAGACAAAATCAAATTGGCTTCTTTAAAGGGGGGGGCGAACCTTGTATTTTATTGTGATTTATTGTGGTTGTTCAAACCACATCCCAGCCCTTCACTCATCAACCCTTGATCCAAGGGTCTAGAATTAGTTAGAGACCTAGTCTATATAATGTTGTATTTTTCATGAGAAATTGAATGGAAAAATCAGAATTTTTGTGAGTCTTCAAGGAGCTTGGTGCGCCCCTCTCTCCTCCCTTGCTGTTCTTCCTTCCGCAACCCCAGATCTAGAGTGTATCACTCTTCTATTATCCCCTCTCAACCTCCGGTGATCGTCTGTGCCGCCGCCGCCGCCGTTCGTGCCGCCTTCGAGCCGCCGTGGAATCGTCATCAAGTTTCTATCCTGCTGGACAGAGGTGTAGTTCGAGAATTCCTGAAGCCAGACATGAGTTTTGATCGATTTGAAATTTTGAGTGTTGGTTCCTATCTTCTAGCCCCTTCTCCAAAAAAAAATTTAGGTTCAAAATCCACCATTTCATATTATTACCATTTCGTTCAACTCTCAATCTCAAATCTGTTCTGTCACTGTCTACAGTGACAGTAGCCCTGAGTTCTCCACCTTCGACCACCCTTTTGATTTTTGTTAGACCTCCCAATTTAACTGGGAGTTCTGTCCATCGTCCCCTACCACCACAATATTTCTTAAATATTTATCGTCATGCTACCTATTTTTAAAAATTCATGTTCTACCGAAGCTACAGTACTTTCAGCCAGATCCCAGATCCGACCTTCGTCCACTAAACAAATCACAGAAAATCATAGATACATCCAAATGGGTCCAAACCAATTTTGATGTCTTCCCAGCTCAAATGACAACAACTTTGCGGAAGAACACAACCCCTGATTCGAACGTCTCCCTTGCGTTCAAAGGAAATCCACAGGGAAGTTCTCTGATGACCCGTGATTTCAGGAACTATACAACAGAATATTGAAAATTCCATAAGTCACGATCCTAGCAGATCCAGGCCAGATCTTTAGGCCTATGTTGAAGAACTTCAAGCTAGCTTTACAACGGCGCCAGTCTCGTGTCGATCCGACGTCGGGGCTGATCGCAGCGTCCATTCTTGCTGGAGCGCACGCTACAAAACAGCAACCACCAGTCCGTGGACAGCAAACCCGACGGGTGCCGATCGGAACCGCCCGACCCCCGGGTGACGTTCCGGTGTGCCGCCAGCCCAGGGAACACTTCCCTAAGTGTCCACACTACAGCGGCGCCACCGGGTCCCACACGACCCCTCCAGACAGCACATGGGCCCCACGGACGTGATCACGCGTATAGCCGAATCAACACACGAAGCTGCCCGTCATCCCGAATTCGGTCCTCCCGGGCCCCTGGTGTCTCCCTTTACCTCCCTGCGTGGAGTGGGCATATTTCCATTGCTGTAATATTCATGTATTAACTGTCTCGGGAGCACGAGTTCGGCCGGGCCCGTCGTCCCCACGCCGAGCGCGTGGAGGTATCGCATTCGCTCCCTTACTTGACATTTTGCTTAATTTTCATATATACTTTCTTATGCCACTGCTAGAGAGCATGATAGGGTAATTAGCTCGCTTTCTATTTATATCACCGCTGCTGCGAGAGAGAGCGTTACCGTCCCGTGACCCGATCCGGGCACAAGTGAGAGCCGACCACCCTAGCTCACAGCCGGTTTCTCAACCGCGCACATCCGACGCTTCCCTCGTTAAGGGGCAGTCACGAGCTTGTCGTGTCCGTGGTCTCGTCCCGCATCAAGAACTCCTCCCTTACTATCAACTGGCCCTCCACCTGATGGCGCGATTGTATCTCATCAAAATCTGGCATATCAACCAAGGACAGAATGCCCAGGTGAATGCCCTCTCCAAGCTGGCTAGTTCTTTGGCAGTCCCACCAGACACAAGCCTAAATATAGCCGTAATCAACCGTCGACAGGTCCCCAGCGTGACAGAGGTTCTGGCTGATGAACAAGGAAATGAAGCGACAGCTGTAGAAGAAGTACAGTAGCCCGATTGGCGGGAGCACCTTCTGCGATGGTTCCAGCACCAACAGCTCCCGAAAGAAAAAGAACAAAGAATGAAGCTCCTAAGGATCAAAGACTCTTACGAGATGAGAAGCGGAACCTTGTTCCGAATAATGGCCAATGCCAGAAGGAAAGTTATGCTCCGCTGCTTGTCTTCGGCAGAAGCTGGGCAGGTGATGCAAGAAGTCCATGCCGGGTCAGCTGGAGCACACCAGGCCGGGCAGAAGATGATAATTGAAATAAAGAAATTGGGCTATTATTGGCCCTCCATGTTTGATGATTGCTGCAAGTTTACTAAAGCTTGCCAAAAATGTCAAGAGCACGCCAACGTGTCCATGAGACCGCCGGTGCCGCTACACCCCACCATACCAAGTTGGTCGTTCGCCCAATGGGGCACGGATGTGGTAGGGCCACTGCCAGCATCCTCGTCAGAGTGCAGATATATCTTATCAGCCATAGATTACTTCTCCAGATGGGCAGAAGCAGTTGCGCTAAGAGATGTAACGGGAGAATTGGTCCCAAGATTCTTCCGACAGAATATAATATTCCAGTTCGGGGTCCCCAGCCGAATTATCTCTGATAATGGAAGCCATTTCAGAAACCAGAAGGTTTACCGGCTGGCTGATAAATATAAGATTGACCGGAGGACCTCGTCCCCCTACAACCCTCAGGCCAACGGACTAGCAGAAGCCTTCATTAAAACACTATGCACACTGCTAGCAAAGACTATCAAGTCTAATAAAAAGGACTGGGAAGAAAATATGTACGAAGCGCTTTGGGCCTATCGTACGGTTTATAAAACCTCAACCGACTGTTCGCCATTCTCCCTCGTATACGGATCAGAGGCTGTGGTACCGATTGAATTGGAGGTCCCCTCGCTGTGAGTTGCCATCCAGCATGGTTTGGTTAGCGGCAAACAGACCAATATAGAAAGAAGACTGGAAGAGCTTGCCGAGCTCGAAGGAAAGTGTCTCCGCGCGCAACAAAATATTCAACTCTACCAAGCTCGCATGGCCCGTGCTTTTGACAAGCTGGTCAAGGGTCTAGAATTCAAGAAGGGTGACCTAGTGATGGTCAAAAGAAGAGGAGTGATGGCCTCCAATCCCAAAGGGAAATTGGTTGAAAACTGGGTTGGACCATACGTCATCTGCCGAGTATACGAAGGGGGTGCGTACGTCCTTGTGGATCACAAAGGAGTCATTCAGTTCTCTCCCCTTAATGGAAAACACTTGAAGCTGTATCACACAACTCAACTAGCATTCTCAGAATGACCAGGACCTACCTTAGCCTAGTGGTACTCTGCCCTAGCTAAGTTCTACCCACCTTGGTCTAGTGGCGTTCCGCCCTGGCCGAGCTCTTCCTACCTCGATCTAGTGGCATCCTGCCCTGGCCAAGTTCCACATGCCTTAGTCTAGTGGCACTCCGCCCTAGCAAAGTTCTACCTACCATAGTCTAGTGGCACTCTACCCTAGCTAAGTTCTGCCTACCTCGGTCTAGTGGCATCCCGCCCTGTCCGAGCTCTACCTACTTTAGTCTAGTGGCACTCTACCCTATCTAAGTTCTACATACCTTAGTCTAGTGGCACTCTGCCCTAGCTAAGTTCTGCCTACCTCGGTCTAGTGGCATTCCGCCCCAGCCGAGTTCCACCTGCCTTAGTCTAGTGGCACTCCGCCCAAGCTAAGTTCTGCCTACCTCGGTCTAGTGGCATCCCGCCCTGGCCGAGCTCTACCTACCTTAGTTGAGTGGCACTTCACCCTAGCTAAGTTCTACCTACCTTAGTCTAGTGGCACTCTGCCCTGGCTAAGTTCTACCTACCTCGGTCTAGTGGCATTCTACCCCAACCGAGTTCCACCTGCCTTAGTCTAGTGGCACTCCGCTCTAGTTAAGTTCTACCTACCTTGGTCTAGTGGCATTCCGCCCTGGCCGAGCTCTACCCACCTTAGTCTAGTGGCACTCTGCCCTAGCTAAGTTCTTCCCACCTTGGTCTAGCGACATTCCACCCTGATCGAGTTCTTCTCACCTTGGTATAGTGGCATTCCACCCTGGCCGAGCTTTGCCCACCTGTGGATGTAAAAAAAGAGAGAAGAAAAAGGAACGTTCCTGCGGCACAGACATTTCGACACCCTGAGAACAAGTCGAGGATGAAAATGCCGAACAAACCCCGTACCTCCTCCAAGAAGGATGAATATATATACTCGACGCTCCGCCGCCCAACGAGAAGCCCTTCGGGAAGAAGAGACGGCCCTGGCTCTCCAGTCGGCATTGCCAAAAGCCGAATCAGGAAAAAACCTAGTAATTCGAAGACGGGCTCGCCATGTGTCGAAAATCACTCGAAGTCCTAAAGCGGGACTCGGGGGCTCTGAACTAAACATCACGGAGGTAGTTCATTACAACTAGAGCATCGCGGGAGTGCAAGTGTTCGCCTGAATCACCACGAAGCCGAGATGAAGTCTTTTGACACTTAAACCGGCCCGACCTCCACTTAAATCGGCGTGCCCCTCCAAGGGGGTTTTTAGCCGGCGCACCCCTCCTCTTAGTGCTAATTCGGTGTGCACCTGAAGTTGCTCTTAAACCGACGCGCTCCTCTATTGCTCTTAAACCGGCGCGCTCACCCCGCGCCGTTTTAACCAAGGCTGCCGTCCCATCTTCCGTCTAATCCCTTATTTTCGGGTGTGAACAAATAGAATTTACTCGAATTTGGCTAACAGCCTGTACCTGACCAGCATGCAACCACCTGAGCCCTTCCTGCTCCCAGGAATGGAAGGCTTCGAGCTCCACACCAGCCATCGCATCTCCACCGGTCACCATCGGCCAATCTTGGGGCTGCACCATCCCTACTCTATCAGCGGCTCTCCTGGTAGGCCACTCAATGACTTCAGACACGAAGAAAGAGGCAACAGAGGTGAGCCGGAGGGGATGTAGCTTGTGCTCTCTTCCTCCCCTACCTCCCACTGATATATATATATATAACGAGACGAAGAGCTGAAGAGAGGAGAGTTCGGTGAGAGGGGGGGCTGTCTCCGGCATCCGAAGAGAAGAAAAAGCTCGATCCCCCTATGCTTGCAAGGTGAAGAAAAGAGAGAGTGTGTGAGAGAAGAAAGGTGAGTTCGGAGGGCGGGAGCTTGTGCTCTCTCCCCCTCCCCCACTGATGTATCTTTCTCTTTTCTTCGATGTATTTTCCCTCGCTTTGGGGTAGATCCCCTTCTGTATTTAACCTCCCTTCCTTCGTGGAGGAATAAAAAGAAAGAAAGGCTTTTGCACTACATGTTATTGTTTTTTGTTTGTTAGCCTTTGCCTTCCCTCCCTCATCTCCTGCTCATCCAGGGTCCTCGAAGCCTGCCTCTCCGTGGCATGGCTTTCTAAGGAACCCGTCGAAGGGATGCACACTCATAGCCTCTCATGGCGTACATTCATCCCGCTTACGAAATCATCACCCGTGAGCTGCTGGAACTCTTGAAGGCTAGTCCTCGAGCCTCCACAAGCACTTATGGGTTAACGGAGGCCTCACTCCGAGTTTCGAGGTTCACCCCGGAGCAATCCGTTTGGTGTTCCTCTATTTTTCTCTAGCAAAACTTCAGTCCGGGGGAGATGCTACCCAAATTTTGCCAAGCGAAGAACACATAAGAACAAACGAGCAAACTAAGCTTTTTGGGGATAAGAACAGCGTATTTTTGAAGCCTGTGAATCAAACTGAACCCCTGAGTTCTTGCATAATAAACCCTCAAGTAAAACATTCAAATATACATACTTGTTCACCTCAACAAATGATAAGAAGCACTCTATTGATTTAAAGTGTCAACTGAACAAACAATCCATCGATTTGATCAATCTGCAGGTTGAAGAAACAAGAACAGAAGCAAAAAGGGTCAAGAAGAATGAAATAAAACTCGTAGGACCTAACTCGGCGCGCCCCTAATCCGGCGCGGGCTTATCTGGCGCGGTACCCCCACGCACCGGATTAGCTTCACACTCAAAACCATTTCAAAATTCTTCGAATGAATAGTGCTTAATCCGACGCTCCCCCTTGCATAGCCCTCTATTCCGGTGCGCCATACTATTCATTGGCCTTAATCCGGATCGCCCCTCTCTCCCCATGGCATCCCACTTAAACCGGCACGCCCCCTTTTGTGGCCTTAACCGGTGCACTCCCTGATTTGCATTGAACTGGCGCGCCCCTCCCTTATAACACTCTTAAATCGGCGCGCCCCTATTCTCTCTTGGCATCTCCCTTAGTCGGCGTGCTTGGAAAGAAAAGAATAATTAATCAAAATAAATGGCTTTAAGCTAATGGATAAAATAAATGAAAGGAAAATGAAGCCGATAATCAAAAATTGCCCCTGCTATAACTAAAATTTTTGTTCCGGGGGCTCTGCCCCCGAAAACCCCCGCAAGGGGCGCTGCCCCCTTGACCCCTGCGACCCGACCGCGTCGATCGATCCGCGTGCGAGGGCGCACGCTGGAGAGTTCGGGCTTCACACTTAACGATCCACTTCCCCGGACTGTGCGTGAAGAGAAAAGTAATGACGCCCCATGGCATCGGACGTGGACCTCGGGAACCCCGTTATGCCATAGTCTGAATCCATCTCGGGCCAACAGTTCGTCAAACCTGACCCACCTCTACCATGATCCAATCCCGCACCCACATTAAACTTGCCGAGCCTACGGCAAACATCTGTGCGGTTTTGTCACCGTCTTTTATGCTACAAACACAGACCTCTGTCCGGAGATGAAACGGTCCATGAGTGACCGACATATATGTATCTATGAACACTTACGCCCCAATGCGGGTTTGTTTAAACGCGATCCTAGATTTTTGCTCTCGCTTTGTTACCATAAATTTTCGGCCGTAGGGCCCTTATTCCCGACAATCAATCAAGGGTGTTCTCCCATATGAGTGATGTAAATAACGTCGTGGCCTTTCTGGCAGGGCGGGTTTTGGTCCCGACCCGAACTACACAATTGTCTAATTAGTCAGATCGCACGCACCATGGGCTTCATCGAAGCCCGAATAAATCATCACCTTTGTGACTGGCACGCCCTCGCACTAAATAAACGAATTAACCCGATCAATGAACGAACTGATTCTTTTTGAATTTTAGTGCGTCCACAAGTCTGGCACGCTCGGTGGGACCTCACCACCCTTCATCTCTTTGCCGGGACTAAGGGCCCTACGGCCCCTTCTTGTAATACTAATTGCTCGATTTGCAAATGCAGGTCACACTTCAGACATCAAGGATGGTGCTCACTTTCGGCTAGCAGGCCGTCGAAAGCCACATCCAGAATGGATACTTGGCTGTTCCCCTTGGCTTTGGGAGCTTCCCTCCCGTAGTGGACTTCCCCAACTTCCTTGGGGTGGCCTTCGCAAACCTGTTGGATGTGGAGGCGTCCGACGTTGCTGAGATCAACGCTCCCATTCAAGGAGCCGCCAAAGCTACTGTCGACCAATCATCGGCAAAAACTACCAAGATTGTCCCGACTGGGGCATTGAGCTACCACGTGCACCACGCGCACCCGACCGTTGGCCCATCCCACCAAGGGTCAGCCTCCCACCAAAGGAGGCTCCGGAGGAGCCGTACTATCACTGCACCTAGAGGCTGCTTCTCCAGCACTGGCAAGTCTGCCATTGTCGGGAGCGTCCGAGTTCTCCTCAGCGGACAATGCTCTGAGATGATCCCAAAGCGGGTCGTGCCTGCTGTACCAGTGCGGAACTCATTCCAAGCACTAGAGAGGATGAAGAGGAGAATGATGTCTGCTGCCCCGGCCAAAGCGCCGAAGCATGGGTCAACCTCCAGGCCGGCCAAAGTCAAGCAGGTTTGGGTTCCCAAGGGAGCCCAGATTACTTCACCCGCCCAGGCGGGGTCTAGTACCTTATGCCCCGTGAGGGCACGACAAGAAGATCGGGTCGAGATAGCGACCCCTGTGTACCAGCGGGTACTCACCACACTGTTGGGTTCGGTGCTAGTATTCAGAGGGGGGAGTGAATGAATATAACCCGTTTAAAAAAACTTTCACCCAATATAAAATTTCGCTCAATTAGAATTTTGCTCACTCAACAGATTAAACACTTAGAACAAAATCTGATCAAGTTATCTAATGAACCTGTGATCAAACACTTGGAGCGCCCCTATGCAAACATCTAGCGGAAGCAAACAGATAGAAACATCAAACCACTGCACAAGGGGTTTTTAGGTGGTTCGGTCCAGCAGACCTACATCCACCCCACACTCAACCCGAGTGTGGCTTCCTGCTGACTCACAGCTTGAAACCACTGGGCCTCACAGCTTGCCTACAACCCGCTGAGCAACACAGCTTGCTGTCCAGAGGATACACCTCTGCAAACCGCTGGGGAAATACAGCTTAACCCATCCGAGATCAAGTCTCGCCAGCTGAGGATTACAGCTTTACCTGTCCAGTGGAAACCTCCACTGCCCGCTGAGCAACACAGCTTGCTGTCCAGTGGAATCCTCCACTGCAAACCGCTGGGCAATACAGCTTAGCCGTCCAGAGGCAGCACCTCTGCAATCCGCTGACTAACAGCTTGAAAGGAAATGTAAAATGGAAAACAAAATACAAGATAACAGCATCGGAAAGCTGTAAACGATAAAGCACAATATGGCTCCTAAAGAGCTGACTGGCTTGGATTTGATCCACGGTCCAGTTAACAGATCTCCCTCGATCTCACTCTCTTTCTTCACTCTCTCTCTTTCTCTTTCTTCTCTGCTGCACTTCTCTTCTTCTTTCGCTAATCTCTCACTCTCTGCTCTTCTCCTCTTCTTCTTCTTCTGCTCTTCTTCTTTTCTGGATCGTGGCTATCTGTATGGACTTTTCTTTTCGCCAACTCGATCAACCTTCTTCTGTGGAAGGAGGCTCATATATATAGCAGCAGCCAGCAAGAGGGCAGCACTGGGCATGTGTGTCCTCCGCATTTCCCGCCAAGATATTTGGCCACGTGTCAGCATTCTATCAGTCCTTTAGTCTCGAATCACGTGCTGCCCAGTCACGTGGAAATGTTCTTCCTCGGACCTGCAAGGAGATACAACCCATTAAAACTAAGGGCCACAAGAACTAAAGCTGCATGAGGTATGTAATAGTAATACTAGATGCACTGAGAACGACACGAGATACACAGGGTGACTACAGCACGAAGTAAGGAAAGAATGACACGAGATACACTGTGACAGAACAGACACAACGAAGAGAACGACACGAAGTGAGGTTATAAAACAACACGAGGTAAAAAGAAGAACGACACGAGATATATACGATGACTACAGCACGAAGTAAAAATGACATGATATAATAACCAGTAATGAGAACGGCACGAGAACAACATGGAGACAAAATAGAAACCAACACGAAGTGTGGTTTCAACATACGAACGACACGAGGTCTAGGAAGAACAACACGAAGACATAATACGGAAACGACACGATGTAAGTGAGAACAGCACGAGGTGAAACGACACGGGCTGACCACGACACGAAGACAAATAATAGAAACCGTCACGAGTTGAAAAAAACACGAAGACGAAGACAGACACGGCTATCACGACACGTGATGAAGCAGTGAAACCAGAGACAAAGGAAACGACTCGAGGAACAACAGTAAATGACACGAAGACACAATAAAGGGAATGACACGAAGATGAAAGGAACAGTGCAATGTATAGACTTTAAAGAAATCGAAGACCAATGTGCAGACTTGGATTTGAAGACTAGTGGGCAGACTTCAAGTTTAACTGTGGATGTACAGACTTGAAGCTCCTGAAGCAGTGTACAGACTTCGAAGATCCATTGTGGATGTATAGACTTGATCATCCAGCAATGTATAGGCTTTCAATGTGAAGACTTGAATATGTGAAAGCTACAGTGAATGAGTGTACACACTTGACCAGATCAAGGGAAATTCGAGTGTACAGACCTCATGTCATGAGACGCTGAAAGAGACAGTCCAATGTACAGACTTATGAAGACTGATGCATGAACAATAATGCATAGACTTAGGAGCATATGACCCGGCTGTACAGACTTCACGCGTTGACGCTGTACACACTTCCAATGAAGTGCGTTGACGCTGTACAGACTTTGCCTAAGACGCTGTCCATTGTCTAGACTTGCGATGCCTTCGCCAAATGCATACTACAGTCCAATGTATGGACTTAGACGAATGATGCATGAGACGCTCAATGTATCGACTTTGAGCTTGCTATGCAGTGTATAGACTTAGAGCATAAACCCCACGATGCAATGTATAGACTATGCACATACCAGAAGTCTAACACAAACAATATATCAGTCATACATGTGCATTCTCCAGATGATATATAAATCACAATCATGAAGCTATCATCAAAGCACAATGTCATCAAAACACTCATTGTGTTGCTATCATCAAAACAAAACAGCATTGCTATCATCAAATCAGCATAGCACATGATTGTGCCTAGGGGGCACAACATTCTCCCCCTTTTTGATGATGGCAACACACTGTGATAGTGAGTCACACACAAATTTTTCTCCCCCTTTGACATGATCAAAAAGAGAAAAACAGTAAAAAATATGAGTGCAAAGTGCAATATGCATGCAAATTCCTCTAGAACATTCTCCCCCTGAATGTAAGACTCCCCTGAATTATTTCTCCCCCTAAATAAAAGCTCCCCCTTTGAGAAGGAATATGATCAGATAAACAAGGAAGAAAAGGTAGGAGGGTCACTAGACAACAGCTGAATCATTGGTTCAGAGAATAAGCCTGATTATAAACAATAGTTAAAGTATAAGAATCATCAACATACAATTTTCAAAAATTTAGGTTTAATAGTGATAAATCTAGAGTAAAACACCTGACCCCTAAAAAAGAGTTTTAGATTCCATTTATAGCAATGAATCTAGGGCACATGGTATTAATAGATAAGTCTGAAATAATACCCTTTTGTGTCTAAACAAGGAAATTCAAGAGAGGCAACTTGAACATGTATTGAGAAAAACAATTTTCACTCAATGACTTTTGATTTTCGAAGGGTTACAACAGTTTGATTTTCATTTTTCAATTTCTGAACCTGAACTAAGTGAATAGACCGGTGGCATTTATGCTGTTGACATTAGGTGTACACCTTGATCAGAGACAGGTACCCCCAGTTACTAGGCGTAAACTACTAGATCTATTTCAGATCAAGACCTACAAGGAATAGTCTTCACTTTTGACATTAAGGGTACACCTTGATTAGAGGCCAGTACTCTCAGTTACTTGGTGAGGACTCCCCCTATAGATTTGACCCTATGAACAGAGTTAGCTTGAGGCACTTCATGACATGTGAATTTTCCTGCTTCATTGGAGGAGTTCACAGTTTCTCAGTGCAATTAACCATTGCTCTGTCACAATGTTCAGTTCTTTACATTTATGATCTTATTTACTGCTGCCCTTAATTCTTTTAGAGTGATTGTTTGAAAAACATTACACACTCTTGTTCACCTGTTCTAGACATTTCCAGATTAACACATTTAGGCATTACAAAAAACTTTTTCTATTTTAGCTATGAGACAAAGATTAAGAGCTATAAAAGTTTTCCTTTTATCTCAGATTCTGAAGGAAGACATTTGACTCTTCAATTTATAAAGGTTAAACCTTTAGTTCTTTTCAATTTGTAGATGTGATTCTTATAAGTGAACAATTGCAATAATCACCACTCAATGTACTAAACCAGATACAGGACTGTTGTTCAGTGAAAAAGATGGGGAAAGGATAGCAATTGGCAATATGATTCAATGAGCAACTGATGTCAAAGAATTTGAATCATTTAAATGAGAACACTGAGAAGTGAATAGGATTTAATGAATTGAATAGAACTCTCAGCTCCCCCTGACACCATGATGCAAGGATATGCTATGCACTAGACTGTTCTACATGCAGACTATGCAACAATGATATATGAGGCAAGTATGCAATCAATTCAAGTTTATGCATCCAAGTCATGCACATTTTTATCCTTTTTCAGATTTTTCAAAAATATGATGCAGTAAAGCATCAGATATATGCACAGTAAAACTCAGTACATGAAGAGATCATCAACGATCAATCAGGCAAATCAACATGAAGCTCACAATTTTCATGCTTACAATTTTAGATAATGGAATTTAAAAACAGATTTCAGAACTGACCTGAATTGAGTCCTGGGGTTTTCTTTCTTGAGTGTCTTGGTTAACCCCTTCTATTCATTTCCAAGGCACACTTGCAGCATGTCATTCAATGTGATTTTGCAGGAACCCAAGCAGTCTTGGGTCCTGTACTGCCCCTATCAGGTGTACTGAACAATTTCTTAGCAGAATTATCATCATATTCCATCAGAAAACAATCAACCATAGAATGTCCAAATAGCCCACAATAATAACAGGAAGCAACATGCTTTGTTTTCTTGTTATGCACACAAGTATTAGCATGAAGTCTTTGTGCATTAACATGAAATTTTCTATTGTTGGCATGAACATATTGTTTTCCATAACCTGCCATCCAGCAGTCAGAAACTTTGTGGCCAAGTTTTTCACATTCAAAACAAGAATCATAGAGAGCAGGGAATTTTACAGACTTAGAGTTCAATCTATTTCCCTGAGCATGTCAGCAGTCCTTGACTGTATGGCCATGCTTTCCACATTCGAAGCATGCTGGGGTTCTTTTGCCAGAAGCAGTTTCACTTGCAGGGAAATTTACAAGTTTTAAGTTGACTTTCTTTCCCTGGGCATGCCAGCAATGAGCTGCAATGTGGCCCATCTTGCCACAATGGAAACACTCTATTTTCCTTCTTTGAAAAACATAATTTCTAGCAGAAACTTTCTGTGCAGTAGTAGCAGCTAGGTCATCTAATTCAAACATCTTACACTCATGCATCATATGACCTATCTTATTACAATAAAAACACTGCACATTCTTTTCCTTTTTAAATTAAATTTTATGAGAAGATTTTTCACAGCAACTTTCCTTTTTCTTTTGTTCAGCCCTGTGCTTATTGTTTTGAGATTTCTTAGATGAAATACATTTTAAGGTACTAGCACATTCTGAACTTTTCACATTTGAGCCAAGTAGTTTATTCAAACTGTTTTTACCTTTGACAAATTTAGACAGAGTGTTTTTCAGATTTTCAATTTCACATTTCAATGAAGCAATACTCACTTCATACTTGGATAGCTCAGATTCACATGCAATTAGCTGCTGTTGCAAAGCATCATTCAGGTTCTTCAGAGTTTCATTTTCTTGTTGAACCTTTATTTCAATGTTGTTTTCATTTTCCTTCACAACAGATTTTCCTTTTTCAATTGACAGCCATTTCTCAGAGAAGACAGTATTAAGAACCATTAGCATTTTATTTTGATCCTTCAAGTAGACATTTTCAGATTTCAGACTTCTAACCTCATGCAACATTTCTTTTCTTATTTTTCTCTTTTCAGATTTCAGTCTATCATATTTATTCAATAAATGCTCATTCAATTCAATCATATTTTTCAGAGAAAAATTATAAGTATCAGAGTTTATCTGTGATGAAGTGTCCTCCTCATAATCTTCGTCTTCTTCTGTTGCCATGAGACAATTCTCTTTATCCTGGGTTCTGCTGCTTGCTATCATCTCGACCACTTCGGAAGCACTGCAGCAATTAACTACACATGGAAACTTGTCAATGTTTATAGCCCTTTGAGTTAGCTCCAGGGCCTTCTGATTATCAGAAAATTTTTGTCTGTCTGAAGTTTTCCATAAGTATTCATCCTTTGGAACTTCATAGGAACTGTGTGCAATGACTATCCACAGATCTGGATTAGTTTGCATCACATATTCTCTGAACTGATTAAACCAATTGTAGAACCCTGAACCTTCAAACTTCGGAGGATCAACAGTGAGTTCAATGCTTTAGACAGAATAAGAGTTCTAGGAAGAACACTAATCAAGCACAATGAATCAACTCAAATAACACCAAAAACAAATGAGCAAAGCAAAGCACAAGTCAGTGAAGCAACACACGATTTCAAAAGACCCACTCTGAAATGCACCAGAAGCTAGCAGGATCCTCTGCAGATTATTAGATCTGATAGATCAGAGACCCGCTCTGATACAAATTGTTGGGTTCGGTGCTAGTATTCAAAGGGGGGAGTGAATGAATATAACCCGTTTAAAAAAACTTTCACCCAATATAAAATTTCGCTCAATTAGAATTTTGCTCACTCAACAGATTAAACACTTAGAATAAAATCTGATCAAGTTATCTAATGAACCTGTGATCAAACACTTGGAGCGCCCCTATGCAAACATCTAGCGGAAGCAAACAGATAGAAACATCAAACCACTGCACAAGGGGTTTTTAGGTGGTTCGGTCCAGCAGACCTACATCCACCCCACACTCAACCCGAGTGTGGCTTCCTGCTGACTCATAGCTTGAAACCGCTGGGCCTCACAGCTTGCCTACAACCCGCTGAGCAACACAGCTTGTTGTCCAGAGGATACACCTCTGCAAACCGCTGGGGAAATACAGCTTAACCCGTCCGAGATCAAGTCTCGCCAGCTGAGGATTACAGCTTTACCTGTCCAGTGGAAACCTCCACTGCCCGCTGAGCAGCACAGCTTGCTGTCCAGTGGAATCCTCCACTGCAAACCGCTGGGCAATACAGCTTAGCCGTCCAGAGGCAGCACCTCTGCAATCCGCTGACTAACAGCTTGAAAGGAAATGTAAAATGGAAAACAAAATACAAGATAACAGCATCGGAAAGCTGTAAATGATAAAGCACAATATGGCTCTTAAAGAGCTGACTGGCCTGGATTTGATCCACGGTCCAGTTAACAGATCTCCCTCGATCTCACTCTCTTTCTTCACTCTCTCTCTTTCTCTTTCTTCTCTGCTGCACTTCTCTTCTTCTTTCGCTAATCTCTCACTCTCTGATCTTCTCCTCTTCTTCTTCTTCTGCTCTTCTTCTTTTCTGGATCGTGGCTATCTGTATGGACTTTTCTTTTTGCCAACTCGATCAACCTTCTTCTGTGGAAGGAGGCTCATATATATAGCAGCAGCCAGCAGGAGGGCAGCACTGGGCGTGTGTGTCCTCCGCATTTCCCGCCCAGATATTTGGCCACGTGTCAGCATTCTGTCAGTCCTTCAGCCTCGGATCACGTGCTGCCCAGTCACGTGGAAATGTTCTTCCTCGGACCTGCAAGGAGATACAACCCATTAAAACTAAGGGCCACAGGAACTAAAGCTACATGAGGTATGTAATAGTAATACTAGATGCACTGAGAACGACACGAGATACACAGGGTGACTACACAACGAAGTAAGGAAAGAATGACACGAGATACACTGTGACAGAACAGACACAACGAATAGAACGACACGAAGTGAGGTTATAAAACAACACGCGGTAAAAAGAAGAACGACACGAGATATATACGATGACTACAGCACGAAGTAAAAATGACATGATATAATAACCAGTAATGAGAACGGCACGAGAACAACATGGAGACAAAACAGAAACCAACACGAAGTGTGGTTTCAACATACGAACGACACGAGGTCTAGGAAGAACAACACGAAGACATAATACGGAAACGACACGAAGTAAGTGAGAACAGCACAAGGTGAAACGACACGGGCTGACCACGACACGAAGACAAATAACAGAAACCGTCACGAGTTGAAAACAACACGAAGACGAAGACAGACACGGCTATCACGACACGTGATGAAGCAGTGAAACCAGAGACAAAGGAAACGACTCGAGGAACAATAGTAAATGACACGAAGACACAATAAAGGGAATGACACGAAGACGAAAGGAACAGTGCAATGTATAGACTTTAAAGAAATCGAAGACCAATGTGCAGACTTGGATTTGAAGACTAGTGTGCAGACTTCAAGTTTAACTGTGGATGTACAGACTTGAAGCTCCTGAAGCAGTGTACAGACTTCGAAGATCCACTATGGATGTATAGACTTGATCATCCAGCAATGTATAGGCTTTCAATGTGAAGACTTGAATATGTGAATGCTACAGTGAATGAGTGTACACACTTGACCAGATCAAGGGCAATTCGAGTGTACAGAACTCATGTCATGAGACGCTGAAAGAGACAGTCCAATGTACAGACTTATGAAGACTGATGCATGAACAGTAATGCATAGACTTAGGAGCATATGACCCGGCTGTACAGACTTCACGCGTTGACGCTGTACACACTTCCAATGAAGTGCGTTGACGCTGTACAGACTTTGCCTAAGACGCTGTCCACTGTCTAGACTTGCGATGCCTTCGCCAAATGCATACTACAGTCCAATGTATGGACTTAGACGAATGATGCATGAGACGCTCAATGTATCGACTTTGAGCTTGCTATGCAGTGTATAGACTTAGAGCATAAACCCCACGATGCAATGTATAGACTATGCACATACCAGAAGTCTAACACAAACAATATATCAGTCATACATGTGCATTCTCCAGATGATATACAAATCACAATCATGAAGCTATCATCAAAGCACAATGTCATCAAAACACTCATTGTGTTGCTATCATCAAAACAAAACAGCATTGCTATCATCAAATCAGCATAGCACATGCTTGTGCCTAGGGGGCACAACACACACCGGTTTCACCAGAAAGCACTCGCCGTCGATACTACCAGCGTCACCACCACGCTGCCCGTGCGGGGCCTCCAACCTACACGCCCGTTGCTATTGCCAGGGTGAGATCACCGGCCTTTCCTTCTGCCCAGGCCTGGGAAGGAATGGAGGAGGCTATGAGGAACTACTTACGGGGCCCGGGGAACACTCCCCGGGGAAATCAAAGACTACTGGGGGAAGTAGCCACTACCTGTGAAGAAGAGGAAACCTGACCTCTGCCTAGTGTGGGGTCAAGAAATTGCTCGAAGGAGTGCCATGAAGCCCCGCCTCGAGGAGAAGCGAAAGCATGGAGATCGGTCTTTGAGAGACTGACCTTTCCAAGCAAGCTATCGAGAAGGGCAGCAAGAGAAGGCATGAACATGGTGATATACACCTATAATATGGCCGGAGTATTCGGCCGACATGGAGCTCTACCCACTGACCTTGAAGAAGTGGCTAGATTCGCCAAAAGGCAAGGCCCTCTCACTAGAAGGGGGAGAGCAGCGAGCGAGGTATTGTAGACTCGCGTTGAAGAAACAACCCCTGAAGAAGTTACGGCAGCCTTAACTGACAGTGTTGTCATTGCCGGAGATACTAGCGGGATGCCATCTACTTCATCCCAAGAGGTACCGGAAGAAGAAAGATTGGGTACCCCCAGTCTCCCCATAAACGACCTTGCCATATTACTCATGTTGCAGCGATATCAACAAGAGGTTGAAATGTTAAGAAAATAGTTGAATGAGAGGGACACCCAGCCTTCAACTTTCTGGCAAATTGAAGCACCGCCTGAAGTGCCTAGGGGCAACGAGCAAGCCCTTGAAGCCTCTCCACAGAAGACGGTGTTTCCACCGATGCCCAGCCACACTAGGGACATTCCTCTTCAACAGTCACAACAGGTAGCACCAGTGCCGCCATCGGCCTTTCCATTCCAAGGGTCGACTGTCGCACTGCAAGCAATGGTGTTGACGATGCCACTTGCACAGTCGGCCCATGCTTACCCAGACCCGGCTAACCCAGTAGCGGCAAGCAAGTTAATGCTGGAGCAAATGATAGAGCTAAAGCTCGCCAAAGTGAGAAATGGTAACCACACCTCATTCGATGTATACAAGGTCCCATACCCAGCCCACCATGTTACAAAAAAGTTACCTCCTGGTGTCAACAAGCCACCAAAGTTTGACAAATTCAACGGGAATGGCTCGCCCAAAGAGCATATAGCACATTATATTAATGTCATGGGGAACCTGGCCATGGAGGAGTCCTACTTGCTGAAGTTCTTCGGATCCTCCCTCACAGGCCTCGCCTTAGAATGGTATTCAAACTTGCCGATCGGCTCTATCAATGATTGGCCAGATATGCAATGGAAGTTCCAAGAGCAGTTCTATGTTGCTGAAAGAGAGGTCACAATGGCCAAGCTATATGCCTCCAAGCAGGGGCACGATGAGACGGCCTTGGAATATATCAAGAGATGGCAGAATCTCAGCATGAGATGCAAGCTTCTGCCACATCAGGAAGATGCTGTCCAGATATGTAAGCAGAACTTGAGACGGGATATCCTCGAAAAGATGGTCAGGATTGAAATCAGGTCTTTCGACCGACTAAACGGCATAGTAGTGAAGATTGAAGCCTTCTTCTCTAGTGATTTCTCTGTCCCTACTGTCGCCAGTCAGAAGGTCGAAACAACGGACAAGAGGCCCGTGCCTAAGGAAGTCCACACAGTTGACTTCAAGGTGTCTGAGCGACAAGAAGATAAAGGGGTCTCCCACCCTCCTCCCGTCAAGCCGGCGGAGCGACAGGAAGGCCCCGCCTTGCGAGCCAGGATGAGCAAACCATACTCCTTCCCTAAGGAGAAGACCCGGAGCCTATTCGAATGGGCCTCCCAATATAACAATGTCATTCTTTCGGGGCCGAAGAGACCCGGTGATTTCCAAAGAAAAGATGACCCCCGATTTTGCCCGTATCATCAGGCACTGGGGCATCCTATTGAAGACTGTTATGTTTTCAAAGATGTTGTTGAAGGCATGATCAAGAAAGGGGAACTCCAACGAGGCAAGCATAAAGTGGACCCTCCACATCCACATGAGCTGCCCGATTTGAAGAGAACAGTCCACATGGCATCTTTATATCACCTGTTACCTGAAGAGGCATCCGAAGCTTTCTCAACATGCGCTGATGAATGCGTCCCGTGCGGGCACTCAAAGTCTCTGGGCCCAGTGCAAGAAGCTGAAGGAAAATCTGAAGTGTTGCGTGCACTAGATGACTCATCGCAGGGGCATACACCAACATCGAAGGAGAAGAAAAGGAAGACCTCAAAGAATAGAAGTGGCGTCATCCTATCTTGCCACACACTCTCAACCTGGCCCGGCTCAAGCCAAACCGGTGAAAGGGAGAATGAAGAAGCATACATTCCGCCACCTAGTGAGGAGGCCCTTTATTATAGCCCTTCTCATGTGAGGGTCTAGGGGCAAGAATGTTAACTTTTCAAGGGCAAGGTGTTGTCGGCAATGACGGCATGATGTCACCGGCCTCATTCGAGGCCAGGACAGGAGGCAGCACTTCTAACTTCCCCCAACCCACCTCCGCCAGGGTGGCAGAATTATATGAAGAATTGCAAGAAGTCGAAGTGTCAAGAAGAAAACCAAGCAAGACGGGTTTATACCTGGCAATGCCCGGGCAGGTGGGGCCATCATCTGAAGCTTTCTGGGGAGGCTGTGAGTCACTCGAGGTCCCACCACCGCCAGCAATGCCCCGAATGGTACATGATTACACAGGGGGCATCCCCTCCCAGTGGTCGCAGCATGCATCTTTGACACCTCGCATGATGCCGGGAACAAACCCACCTCGCCAATTGACTGGGTCGCACCTGAGTTTGATAGCTCCCGCGGGGACAAATAAGCCAAGGGCCGAGCGAGTAGCCAGAATGAGGCGAGTCGAGAGCAAAGCCATCGAGGCCGAAGTACAAACATCCGACCAAAGAAATGATGAGTCCACCCTGGACTATACGAGAAGAAGGGGAGACCCCCATGAAGGATGCAGAAATGCTCCAAACTACGAGAGCACCGTCCAAAGACACGCAAGAAGCCTGAAGAGTGAAATAGTACAAAGGGTGATGGATATTGAAATCAGAACACTTGAGGAGCTAAATGATCTAACAGCTGACGCTGAGGTCTTTTTGGCAAAGTATTGCCTGGCTACTACCGCCCAGAGTAGAGGGAATGAATCAGCCGACAAGTAGTCGGCGCGAGAAGGGTGGTGCGCCCCAGATTTTGAAGCTTTCGAGCGACGGCAGGAGAAAACGAAGGTTACGGCCGGAACTTCTTTCACTAGGCCCGCTGACCAGAGAATTTCATTAAGGGACAAAATGAGGAAGCCCTACTCCTTCCCGAGAGATAAGACCCGGGCCCTCTTTGAGTGGGTTCAAGAAGGTGACAAAGTTGTGCTCCCAGAGCCAAAGAGACCGAATGACCTCAGAAGAAGAGACGACCCCCAGTTCTGCCTATATCATCAGACGATGGGGCACTCCATTGAAGACTGTTACGTATTTAAAATGTTATCGAAGGCCTGATCAAGAAGGGTGAATTACAAAGGGGAAAGTACACGGTGGACCCACTGCGCCCTCACCAAATGCCCAACTTGAAGGCTGCCGACGTGGCTACACCACACCGGTCGAAGAATAATGTGCCCTAAAGGATATACCATGTTCCTTTGAGCAATGGCAGGAAGTCTGAGAAGATGCTGCCAGATACTGGTGATGCCTCATCCTGGGGACATCCATATAAATTGACAATGATCGCATGCTCGGCTGTTGCCAGATGTACCCCCTTTTTTTAGGAGCGATGTCCACTTGTAACAGTGACGCATATCTATGAAATGGTGAATGATCATCTAGGCTTATTAAAGGCCGTTCTATCACAAATTTTTTGCATTACACATTAGCTGTTTATTGCAAGGGCCACCCAGACGATGGAATCTGCAGATAGAAAAACAAAAAAGGAGAAATGATGGCCGAGCATCGGTGAAGGAACATCGCATACATGAAGATGAGGGCTGATAGCCAAAAGAACAATGTTTAGCCATCGGTGTTTAAGTCGATAGATGCCTGTAAACATGTAATTATTACCGCTCGAGTCAATGAGTGTTCAGCGACAGCGACAGATATTCAGCCATCGGGGCTTCAACCCGACAGATATTCAGCCATCGGGGCTTCAAGCCGACAGATATTTAGCCATCGGGGCTTCAATCCGACAGATGTTCAACCATCGGGGCTCTAAACCGACAGATGTTCAGCCATCGGAGATCTAAACCGACAGATGTTCAGCCATCAGGGCTTCAAGCCGATAGATATTCAGCCATCGGGGCTTCAATCCGACAGATGTTCAACCATCGGAGCTCCAAACCGATAGATGTTCAGCCATCGGGGCTCTAAACCAATAGATGTTAACCCATCGGGGCTCTACACCGACAAATGTTCAGCCATCGGGGCTCTAAACTGAGAGATATTCAGCCATCGGGGCTTTAAGCCGATAGATATACAGCCATCGGGGCTTCAATCCGACAGATGTTCAGCCATCGGGGCTTCAAGCCGACAGATACTCAGCCATCGGGGCTTCAATCCAACAGATGTTCAGCCATCGGGGCTTCAATCCGACAGATGTTTGATAAGCGTCCATTCTCTATGACAATTCATCGCATGTACACCATTTTATGTGCATATAATTAGGCAATTATGCATGATCTATCGTTAATCTCAACTTCGCTTGTAGATTGGACATTTCACGTAAATTAATTAATTTGACGATTTCATTTAATAAAATGGAGTTGAGAGTCATGAACATTAATTCTCCATTGCATAATTACAAGTAATTGTGATTCATGTGCACATTATGGTAATTTTTATGGATTAAATCGTAATTATATGTGTGCAGGACACCGAAGGTAATTGCAAAAGAAGTCGGGGGCAAAATTATCTTCACCACTTTGACCAAGTCAAAAGCACATATTTGGGTTGGAGGGAAAAAAATTTCAAAAGTTTGAAATTGATAGAAAGAAACACATATTTTGGTTGGAGGAAAAATTGAATTCAAAGTATGAAATAAAGGAGAGACATGATGAGCCTTGGGAAAGAGGGTGCCCAAAGTCTAAGAAAGGGGGTGCCCACCTACTTTTCCTTTTCCCCATACATCATCTTCTATCCAAATCTTAGCCATCTATCTCCTTTTAATACAATCTTCACCCTCCATTGACCCAACTTTCCCTATAAATAGCCCATGACAAGGAGGTGAAGGAGAGTTCTTCTTTTGGCAATTTCTCTCCCAACCTTAGGTCACCGATTTCTCCCCCTTCGGTTCGTTTTATGCTCTTGCACTCTTCATGTAAGTTCTTTAATTTTAAATGCTCTACAACTTATTCTTATGCATCATCTTCTAATTCCTTCTAGTTTTTAAGATATTTTATATTTTTCACTGTAGTATCCTGTTCATTTGTGAACCAATGTTTCTCTCTGTTCTTCCCCTTATTTCTCTACTTTCTAATCATTTTATCCTCTTGCTATCTTCATGAAAGATCTTTATTTTTAAGTGTTCTATAATTTATTCTTATACATCATCTTCTAATTCTTTCTTGTTTGGAAGTTATTTCTCATTTTTTAACTTGATATCCTGTGATTGTACTGTTCATACGAGGTGCTAGCTTCTGTTATTCCTTCATTTTAAAGCCTTTATGCTCTTCTTTACTATATGAGTTCTTCATGAAAGTTCTTTTTCTCTTGTAGATCTAGATTTTATTATTCTACCACTTCCTCTAATTCTATCACTTTTTTAAGTTATTTTTAATTCTCCTCAGTTTAGTTTTTTCTACACAGTTATTGTTCATCCGTGCAGACCACTTCTCTTCTTCCTCTGATTTCACCCTCTTCCTCACATTTTCTCTCTCTATGTCCTTCATCAAAGGTCTTTCTCTCTTCCCCCTCTTCAACTTCTTTTTCTTGGGCATCCCCTAATTCATCTTACGTTCAAAGTTTTTCAACCTCCAAAGGTAGCTTCAACGACGAAGGTGACTTCCTCCCGGTGTAGATGACATCTTCCTCAATGTTGTTCGTGATCCAAGGCCAAGAGAGGATGACGCCGTCGTCACCATTTCTGATACCATCTTCACACCTCAGACTCCTTTTATTTTTATTGCTTTAGTTTCATTTTACTTCATTGTAATCCCGCCACATATTTGTTGTAAGTTTATCTTGCACTTCATGTACTCTTCCTTTTAAGTTAATGAAAGGAGTTATTCTTTTGATCTAGTTCTTGATCTTCTACCCTCTCTACCTCCTTCTTCTATCTCTTCTTTTTACTTAATGTAATTATTTTCTATAGCATAGGCGCATAGTTATAGACGTTTTCAATTAAGTGTTTGGTTTGTTCATCATTTCACTATTTTCTTTAAGCAAAGCCAAATAACAAGTGTTTTCCAAAGGACTCCAAAGTTTTTAACTCTAAAAATCTCTTCTTCTTTGTGGAATCGACTCTTCTCGCCACCTTATTGCGTCTTACTTTCATCTAGTGCGATTTGGAATTTTTAAGATTGATACGCGTGTTTTAAACGATGAACTTTCTCGTTATCAATTTTTGGCGTCGTTGCCTGGGAAGAATGATGATTTTTAGTTGAAGAATTTTATTTTCCTTGTGTTTATAGTTTACTAATAAAGCTCTCTTTTTTTTCTTTTTTCAAAAAAAAGGAGAAAATTCAAAAAATTAGAGGTAAGTTTGTCTTTCTTTCTTTCATCTTTTGATTTTGTCATTCATTTCCAAAAAAAGAAGAAGAAGAGAACGAGAGATTATGCATCAAGTAAGTCTTCAAACCTATTCCTCTCATTTTGTGTCATTTCCTTAATGATTCTTGCATATTGTGGTAAGATAGGTTCACAAAATAAAAAAAACTCTTTACTTGAACTCAATAAAAGTCTTCATTCCAAGAGTAGAAATCACACTTTCATGTTTTAGGTCATGCATCATTTTGAATAGTATTTATTTTTCCTTGTTGTTTAATTGTTGTTAATTGCATTGTTGAAGATTGCGAGAGGCAAGGTGAGTACTCTAACTTTTCCAAAAGCATGCTCATGCATTTCCATACTTGCATAGAATCCCTTATTTGAACTTGGTTTGTTGCATATCATTTCAAAGTATCTTAAGGGCAACACCCATAAGCAAGATAAGGTGGGGATTTCATCACCCTTCCTTAGCCCACAAATCATAATTCCCTTGCATCTTTGCATCACCTAGACCTTAAATAAAATCTAGTAGACATTGGCCCTATGTTCACACTGTGGTTCTTGTGTTATTTGGGCTTACCCTCTTGTGGAAACCGGTGCCTAAGACAAGACGGTCGAATGGCAAACGTCTTAAGCGGGCTAGTGGTTTGTAATTAGGTCCCTACGAAGGTAGGGGGTGCCTCCCACTACCCCACCCCTTACCTGGCTGGTGGAAATATTGAGGGTGAACTTAAGTTACACTTTAGCCATTTTGTGAAATCTAATTTGTACGTCTAGGTCACATCTAGGTCATTAGGTAATTTGTATGACAACTTGTTTGTGTTTGCATAAAAATAAAAAAAATAAAAACAAAAACAAAATCTCCTCTTCTCTCTCTTCGTCCTAGTTTGAGTAAAACAAAAAAAATCATCATAAAAATAAAAAAACCATCATTTTACATTCATATAGTGATTAATTCATTGCATTTGCATCATTAAAAAAAATAAAAAATAATTAAAAAGTGAATTTTAAAATAAAATGGGTGAGAAAATTTCAATCTTTGAGTTGGCTAATAAATTCGATGAGGTGGACTTGATGGCCTATGTTTCTTGATCTATTCTTTGGGCTATGAATTTAAATTCCTTCATTCGACCTTATTATCATGATCATAATGACATGTGGGCCAAGCCGATCCATTATGTTAACAATAGTCCCACTCAACCTCTACCTTTCACCCAACTTGGCCCGGCCCATTACGATAGTTCACACTCTTGGCCGGCTTACAATGAAAGCCCATCACTCATAAGGGCCCAACTTCATTCCTTTAATCAGGATCATGTCAAATCCACTCAATTCCTTCATGGGCCCTATAATTCATTTCACCCCCAAGAACAGGCTCAAATTGCTCAAAGTCCTTCCAGACCTTCTTATGATTCCTATGGGGGAGGACAACATAATAGTTCTTGGGATTCTTATCAAGGCCCGGCCCAAAATCTTCCAGTTCATTTTTTTCAAAAGTGGGCTCCATCTTCAAATCACTCTTATGATCAAGCCCACTATGGAGGATAACATACATCATCTCCCCTACCTCACTATTCAACTTCTTATCCTTCGAATTTTGCTTCTCAATCTATACATTTATCTCCTCCACATTCAGCTCTCAAGCAAGAGGACAACTTTAATCAATTTTATCAATTCATCATGACTCAAAATCAATCCATCCAATCTCGACTAGATCGACTTGCTACAAACATCAATGGCATGGAAGAGGATAAATTGCCTAGCTACTCCAATGTAAATTCTCATTATCAACTTCCACAATTTGAAAGCTTTTGTGATCAACCCATGAATCCTCATGAACTTAATACTCAAGTCACTCTCAATTTAGATAATGGGGGAATTGTGGAGGAGTCTTCTCAGGAAGTGTTGGAGAGAGCTAGTTGTAGTCATGATGATAATCAAAAAGATGATCTCGAGAAGCTTGAGCTAAATTATACTTATGAGGAGAGTTCTAAAGAAGAAGATGATCTCAAGTTGGGGGGTGAAGAAGAAGAAAGTAATATGCTAGGCCATGATAAAATCTCATTCACTTCTTTTCTTGAATTTGAGGAGACCTTGTTCCAAGGGAAGGATGAAGAGGATGTACGAGTGGAGAATGAATTGAGTAAGGTAGTTACTGATCTCTCTTTAGTAAAGGAGGAGGCGGGTACCTTTCATAATTTTTATCTCGATTGGGCATCTCTAAATCAAGGGGAGGATATTGATCTGCTATCTATTCCTGACATCGGCAACTCTCACTTTGTGTTGGACACTTTCATGTTGGTCGATTTGTCTGATTCCATTGAACCTTCTAAGTTTCATGATGTTGAGGAGTATGCTTCTTTTACTGTTGATTCTCCTAAGCTCCTTGACATTGATCCTTTGCTTGAAACCCCTCTCCCTATGATCCCTTCTCACCTCATTAATGTTTATGAAATCTCTAAAAGTGAGGGAGAACATATGTCACGCCCCCACGCGGAATATCGGGACGTACAGTTAGAAACTAGCTAGAGATAATATTAATATGCTATACTAAACAATCGTACAGGTGCTATGGAAAGAAGTACTTCTATTGATCAAGAAAGACTCCAAGTTTTATTACAATAACCATCAATGCTTAAACACGATCAACCATAACTTCCAAACTGATTCTAATACAATAACTGACTCCAAAAGGTAAATAAAGTGCTAACACAACACTAAGGAGTAACTAATGTAAACAACTATGCCAGCTCGGCATCTACTAACAGGTACACTCAAGGGTATCACTCCTGTCCCTCCCCTTCAGTATGCGCATCGTCACCTGAATAGCCTGGAAAGGGGGAAAATAACTATATGAGCTAACGCTCAGTAGATAGTAACAGGCAAGTTTACATGATTAACCGATTAGTTACATTTTCATATGCAGTGACAAGAAAAGAAATAACTGACGAGACGATAAAACATCGTAATATAAGATCTTGCAAGGTCAAGAAATATATGATGATAAGAATTAACAAGAATATCAAGTACAAGAATGTTCAATAGGAAATTGAAATATAGAATTGGCCAACAAGCAAGTATGTTAAACATCAAGTCAAGCACGATAATGTAACAAGTATAATAAGAGATTTTCTATCGTAGACGTCACGCTGATCATGCACTCGGTGCAATGCCTCACCATGTCATTATAAACTCCCATGGGCACAAGCACTTTTCGGGCGCTCTCCCCAGGACCAGACCGGGCCCTTATGATGCGTTGGCATTGATTTGTTGGATCCAAGATCCCAAGTTTTTTCTAGACATTTAATCAAGTTTAATGGCCAATTAATCAGAGGAATTTTTGTCAAAAGTACGAGATTTAAGGACTAACATGTCCTTGGATTCATTATCTTAAAAACTCGGTATACGGTCACTTCTAGGCCGTTTGACAGGACATACGGCTACTACTGGCTGCATTACAAGAACTGGACCAAACTCAGTCCACGAGGTCAAGAATGAACGGTTGACAGTGCCGTTTAGGTAAGTAAGCAGTACGTGACCTTAAGACACAATTACGATACTTATACGGACTACACTAGACCGTTCATGGACACAAGCAGTCAACTATGGGCTGCTCATGTACTAATTAGCCCAAGTTGATCCGTGACTTATAGCCCAGCGATTTGGTCACAATTTCCAGTTCGTAGCCGGATCATATGGGTCTCAAAATGGCGGATTCTAACTCGCCGGATAGAGTGTCCGGGTAGAATTGTACTAAGGGACAGCAATTTAGGCTTAATGGCCGTAATGCCATATAGATTGTTAGTGTGCTATTAGTCTATTCTACCGGGGTATAAGGGCTTTTAATTGATTTCCTAACAGCCATTTCAAAATACCTTGATTCGTGAATTATTATAAATCTCAATTTCAAGATAAGTTAATTACAAGATGGTAACTCAAGATACTAGAACAAGCCAATAATGACAATAGACAGTAATACAAGACAGCAATTTACTTTCAAAATTACCCTTTTATTCTATGGGTTTCTAATTAACCATTTGTGTGTGTTGAAGTGGAGATAGTAATCGGAATGGTTTTTACACTTTGATTGAGTGCAGGGATCATTGTTCTTCAATTTTGGATTGAGGAACACCGGGCTTAATTTGAGATATAGGGTTGCATGTATGCGTCATTGGTTCCTCAAAATATGGTTTTTAATTGGACTAGGCTAGAATGGGTCGATCCCCTCACGGTCCGGATCGATCCTCACGTCAAAAACACGTAAACCGGGTCTGCCAGCACATGGGTCGACCCATTGGGTTGACCCCTGGAAAACCAGGGGTCTACCTGCGTGTGGGTCGACCACTGGGGTCGACCCCTGCACAGACAGACTGCTGTCTGCTGTTTGGGTCGACCCCATGGGTCGACCCCCGCACGTCTACAGTTAGGGTCGACCTATTGGGTCGACCCCCGCACGTCTGCTATTTGGGTCGACCCAATGGGTCGACCCTCGCGCAGACATACTCTTGTCTGTCTATGGGTCAACCCAATGGGTCGACCCCTAGGTTCGCAGATGCGAACGAGACTTCCGGAAACCCATGAATCTCACCCAATTGGGGTCTAATTGGACTGAGATTTTAACCCCATGCCCCTAGGTTCTTGATGGACATATTATGGTCATATACAAGGGTTTGGAACACTAAATTCACCGGAAAACCAATCGAACGCCCGTTTGACAGCCCTTCACTATTTCCACGAGATCTCCCTCCACACCTAATAGAATTTGGGGCTTTTACAACCAATGGAAAGAGCTCTCCGAGAGGATCAAAATGGTATACTCATGTGCAGATTTTGGTCGAGGGTACCTACCTTAATCGAAGGAACAAAGAAGAAGGAAGGAGGACGACGGGATGCCGACACACCTCCACTAATCTCCCGAGATCTCCCTGGATCGATCTCCACTGCGGCCGCCGCTGCTACCAAAGGATTCTAGGGTTGAAGAGCTTTATTTTTATAGCTCATACACCTTCTGGAGCGTTCGGTGCTAGGAGAATTCGTCGATGCAAGGTGAGTGTTTGAAACGGCGTCGAAATGTTTGACCTAACCCATGCGCGACCAAATGCTTCCCATACGATAAAAACATTTCGTGGCATTGTGAGAGGGGAAATGATCCTCTCTTTAATACCTTTCATTTGCCCCTAGTTTGGGCTCATTTGGTTAAGGAATGAGCTCGAATTTGATGTTTTAAGGTGGTGGTTACTATTGAGCACGAATTTGGTTAGGTAAGTGTGAAAATTTGACTAATCCCACTAATTTGGCCTAGTTAATGATTTTATTAGGGTTGGCCATAGAAGAACAAATTGTTAAACGTAATTGATTCTACAAGAATATGATTTTTATGGATTTTTATAAAATAGTCAAAATGTGACTTATTCTATTTATTAAAGAATTAATCTAATTAATTTTGAATTAATTCTCATTAATTCAAATAAATTCAAATAATTTCTAATTAAATTTCTAAAAGAATTTGGGGTATTACACCATCCCCCACTTAAATAATTTGGTCCTCCAAATTCACTGCACTTTAATACAGAGATAGGGAAAGACTAGCTCACCTAGAATAAGTCAGGATACCGCTTCCGCATAGTATCTTCAGACTCCCAAGTAGCTTCCTCAGCTCCACGCCGACTCCACTGAATTTTGACCATAGGTATGGAACGATTCCGGAGTTGCTGTTGCTTCCGATCCAGAATCTTGATAGGTCTTTCTTCATAGGTCAAATCTTCCTTCAATTCGAAATCCACATGCTGAATGATATGAGTGGGGTCGTACACATATTTCCGTAACATAGACACGTGGAAAATATTATGTACGCCTGACAATTGAGGCGGTAATGCCAATCTGTAAGTAACCTCTCCCACTCTATCCAGAATATCGAACGTACCAATATATCTCGGACTCAGCTTGCCATGAATGCCAAATCTTTGAATCCCTCTTGTAGGAGAGACTTTCAGAAATACATGCTCGCCAACTTGAAATTCCAATGCCCTTCTTCTATTGTCGACATAACTCTTCTGTCTTGATTGAGCCACTTGTAACCGGTCTCGGATAATACGGATGTTCTGTGATGATTCTGAAATAAGATCCGGTCCAAGCCATTGCTTCTCACCTACCTCATCCCAACATAACGGGGAACGACAACTTCTTCCATACAATGCTTCAAAAGGAGCCATCTGTATGCTAGATTGATAGCTATTGTTGTAGGCGAATTCAATCAATGCCAAGTGATCACTCCAACTGCCTCCAAAATCAATCATGCATGCTCTAAGCAAATCTTCCACTATCTGGTAGGTTCTTTCAGTCTGTCCATCTGTCTGTGGATGAAAGGTAGTACTGAAATTCAGACGAGTATCCAAAGACGCTTGTAGTCCCTTCCAGAAATGTGAAGTAAACTTGGGATCTCTATCAGACACAATGCTTACTGGTATACCATGGAGCCTTACCACTTCCTTCAAATACAAAGTAGCCAATACATCAACTGTCCATTTGGACTTAATGGGTAAGAAATGAGCTGACTTTGTCAATCGATCGACAATCACCCACATTGCATCAAGTCCACCTCGAGTCCTAGGTAGACCCATAATGAAGTCCATGCCAATGCTTTCCCACTTCCATTGGGGTATGTCGAGTGGTTTCAACTTTCCTGCCGGTCTGAAATATTCAGCCTTGACTTGCTGACAAACCAAGCATCTACTCACGAAGTCTGCAACTTCCCTTTTCATATTTGGCCACCAAAAGGATCTCTTCAAATCCTTGAACATTTTAGTGCCTCCAGTATGAATGGTGTATTTGGATCTATGTGCTTCCTCAAGAATCTTGTTCTTTATTCCAGCTTCATCAGGTACACAAGTTCTACCCTGGAATAACAATCTTCCATCGTCAGCCATCGTGAAGTCAGGTCTGTTGCTTAAGCTTCCCTTGATCTCTACAAGCTCGGGATCATTATCTTGCAAAGATTTGATTTCCATCAACAATTCGGGCTTAAGTTGAATCTGTGTAATCATAACCCGATCATTGTTAATATTCAGATCCAGACTAGCTAATTGTTCCAGTAGCTTCCACTCTTGTAACATGAGACTTGACAATCTAGCTACAGGCTTCCTGCTTATTGCATCTGCCACAACATTGCCTTTTCCAAGATGATACTCAATTGAGAAGTCGAATTCCTTCAAGTACTCCAACCATCTTCTCTGCCTCATATTGAGTTCCTTCTGAGAAAATAAATATTTCAGACTCTTATGATCTGAAAACACTGTGAATGTTTCTCCATACAAGTAGTGCCTCCATATCTTTGTGCCTTTTCCACGGATTCTCTCCGTCATTTCTAGAGTATCTTCTAGGACTTGAGCTTTCCTCACCATCTCAGAATAGGTTGAGATCTCCATCGGTGCCAATTGATTGATATAATGCAGCCTCAGTCCATTAAGAAAGCACTTAGCCTTCATTTTCTCGGTGGATATTAAGTGAGTAGCATAACGAGAAAGCCGAGAAAACTGAGCTTCATATTCTGCCACAGATAGACTTCGCTGCTTCAAAGCCGCGAACTCCGCTGCCTTCTTCTCTTGCACTCTATCAGAAAACTATTTGCCATTGAAGAACTCCTCGAACTCCTCCCATGTGACTTGCTGATCACCGAGAGTCGCCTTTACTGATCCCCACCATGTTCTTGCATCTCGTTCAAGTTGAAAAGTTGATAGAAGGACAAGTTCTTGATTGCTGCACTGCATTACTTCGAATATCCTTCCCATCTCATCCAGCCAGTGCTAAGCTTCATCAGGATCAGTCGAGCCACCAAATCTCGACGGATTCATTCCCCGAAAGTTCCGATATAAATCACCAGTGCCATGGTGTGCAGCTCCTGCTTGGGCCGCTTGTTGCAAGGCCTGAGTAAGGCCTTGAACCGTACGCTGCAAGTTACTCCATTCCGCACGTTCAGCTGCCATTGTAAAAGCCTACACGTGGGATAGATTACTTAGGTTCATTAAAAATAGATAATAACACGATTAAGATATGAACTTAACCCAAGTTTCTACCCAATCTCACAAGGTCAGGTCCTTAGATTTTAACAAGGTTAGGGGTCCTATGATAACACTTAGAACCCTAGAACTTGGAAAACCTAGAACTTTTAGGGAAACCTAGGAATATTTAACCTAGGGCTCTGATACCAACTAAATTGTCACGCCCCAACGCAGAATATCGAGACATACAATTAGAAACTAGCTAGAGATAATATTAATATGCTAAACTAAACAATCGTATAGGTGCTATGGAAAGAAGTACTTCTATTGATCAAGAAAGACTCCAAGTTTTATTACAATAACTATCAATGCTTAAACACGATCAACCATAACTTCCAAACTGATTCTAATACAATAACTGACTCCAAAAGGTAAATAAAGTGCTAACACAACACTAAGGAGTAACTAATGTAAACAACTATGCCAGCTCGGCATCTACTAACAGGTACACTCAAGGGTATCACTCCTGTCCCTCCCCTTCAGTATGCGCATCGTCACCAGAATAGCTTGGAAAGAGGGAAAATAACTATATGAGCTAACGCTCAGTAGATAGTAACAGGCAAGTTTACATGATTAACCGATTAGTTACATTTTCATATGCAGTGACAAGAAAAGAAATAACTGACAAGACGATAAAACAGCGTAATATAAGATCTTGCAAGGTCAAGAAATATATGATGACAAGAATTAACAAGAATATCAAGTACAAGAATGTTCAATAGGAAATTGAAATATAAAATTGGCCAACAAGCAAGTATGTTAAACATGAAGTCAAGCACGATAATGTAACAAGTATAACAAGAGATTTTCTGTCGTAGACGTCACGCTGATCATGCACTCGGTGCAATGCCTCACCATGTCATTACAAACTACCATGGGCACAAGTACTTTTCGGGTGCTCTCCCCAGGACCAGACCGGGCCCTTATGATGCGTTGGCATTGATTTGTTGGATCCAAGATCCCAAGTTTTGTCTAGACATTTAATCAAGTTTAATGGCCAATTAATCAGAGGAATTTCTGTCAAAAGTACGAGATTTAAGGACTAACATGTCCTTGGATTCATTATCTTAAAAACTCGGTATACGGTCACTTTTGGGCCGTTTGACAGGACATACGGCTACTACTGGCCGCATTACAAGAACTGGACCAAACTCAGTCCACGAGGTCAAGAATGAATAGTTGACAGTGTGCCGTTCAGGTAAGTAAGCAATACGTGACCTTAAGATACAATTACGATACTTATACGGACTACACTAGACCGTTAATGGAGACAAGCAGTCAACTATGGGCTGCTCATGTGCTGATTAGCCCAAGTTGATCCGTGACTTATAACCCAGCGATTTGGTCACAATTTCCAGGTCGTAGCCGGATCATACGGGTCTCAAAATGGCGGATTCTAACTCGCCGGATAGAGTGTTCGGGTAGAATCATACTAAGGGACAGCAATTTTGGCTTAATGGCCGTAATGCCATATAGATTGTTAGTGTGCTATTAGTCTATTCTACCAGGGTATAAGGGCTTTTAATTGATTTCCTAACAGCCATTTCAAAATACCTTGATTCGTGAATTATTATAAATCTCAATTTCAAGAGATAAGTTAATTACAAGATGGTAACTCAAGATACTAGAACAAGCCAATAATGACAATAGACAGTAATAGAAGATAGGAATTTACTTTCAAAATTATCATTTTATTATATGGGTTTCTAATTAACCAGTTGTGTGCGTTGAAGTGGAGATAGTAATCGGAATGGTTTTTACACTTTGATTGAGTGCAGGGATCATTGTTCTTCAATTTTGGATTGAGAAACACCGGGCTTAATTTGAGATCATAGGGTTGCATGTATGGGTCATTGGTTCCTCAAAATATGGTTTTTTAATTGGACTAGGCTTGAATGGGTCGATCCCCTCACGGTCCGGATCGATCCACGGGTCGAAAACACGTAAACCGGGTCTGCCAGCACATGGGTCGACCCTTGCAAAACCCGGGGTCTGCCTGCGTGTTGGTCGACCCCTAGGGTCGACCCCTGCACAGACAGACTAATGTCTGCTGTTTGGGTCGACCCCCGCACGTCTGCTGTTTGGGTCGACCCATTGGGTCGACCCTCGCGCAGACAGACTCTTGTCTATCTATGGGTCGACCCAATGGGTCGACCCCTGGGTTCGCAGATGCGAACGAGACTTCCGGAAACACATGAATCTCACCCAATTGGGGTCTAATTGGACTGAGATCTTAACCCCATGCCCCTAGGTTCTTGATGGACATATTATGGTCATATACAAGGGTTTGGAACACTAAATTCACCGGAAAACCAATCAAAATCACAACCTATCTAGGAAGAACACTTAAAAACCTAGTCTTAGCATGCTTCTAATCAAACACGAAATTCTCTAAGCATGGTCTATAAAAATTGGGGCTTTCTACGTCAAATGATAGATAACATGCTGATGATTACAACCATATACATTAATTAGAGTTGGATCTGTTATCATTTACCTGAATCGAAGAGAGATTTAGAAGTTAGAACGAAGAACGCCCGTTTGACAGCCCTTCACTATTTCCACGAGATCTCCCTCCACACCTAATAGAATTTGGGGCTTTTACAACCAATGGAAAGAGCTCTCCGAGAGGATAAAAATGGTATACTCATGTGCAGATTTTGGTCGAGGGTACCTACCTTAATCGAAGGAACAAAGAAGAAGGAAGGAGGACGACGGGATGCCGACACACCTCCACTAATCTCTCGAGATCTCCTTGGATCGATCTCCACTGCGGCCGTCACTGCTACCAAAGGATTCTAGGGTTGAAGAGCTTTATTTTTATAGCTCATACACCTTCTGGAGCCTTCGGTGCTAGGAGAATTCGTCGATGCAAGGTGAGTGTTTGAAACGGCGCCGAAATGTTTGACCTAACCCATGCGCGACCAAATGCTTCCCATACGATAAAAAAATTTCGTGGCATTGTGAGAGGGGAAATGATCCTCTCTTTAATACCTTTTATTTCCCCCTAGTTTGGGCTCATTTGGTTAAGGAATGAGCTCGAATTTGATGTTTTAAGGTGGTGGTTACTATTGAGCACGAATTTAGTTAGGTAAGTGTGAAAATTTGACTAATCCCACTAATTCGGCCTAGTTAATGATTTTATTAGGGTTGGCCATAGAAGAACAAATTGTTAAACACAATTGATTCTACAAGAATATGTTTTTTATGGATTTTTATAAAATAGTCGAAATGTGACTTATTCTATTTATTAAAGAATTAATCTAATTAATTTCTAATTAATTCTCATTAATTCAAATAAATTCAAATAATTTCTAATTAAATTTCTAAAAGAATTTGGGGTATTACAACCTAAAATTTTGCTTGATAATAAGGTCTTCATTAATGTTTTCAACACTTAAAAAGACCACCAGTGGGAAGAAAATTTTGTGATCATTAATCAGGGGGATCCTTTTGGCCTAACTGATCCATCATGGCATTTATCTCAGGTCACCCCATTAAAAGTAAGGTTGTTAACCCACGCATTGCATGATCAACCTAATTGTGATAACAACCACTCTAGCTCCTACGCTATCATGCTCAATCTCATCTTGTTGTGGTATAATGCTGCGTTTTTCAATGAAGACGAGATAACATGGTGGCTCATTCTCAAGTCAACATGTTGGTTATGAAGCTAGCACCTTCTATGCATGCGTCTGGCTGAAGACGGAAAACTTAACGCTTTTGAGAGGTAACACAAGATTTTTATTGTTTGATATTTTTGTTTGAGTTTGGTTTAGTACTCAGGTCAAGGCCAAGGAGAGGAAGTCGTCGCCATCCATGACATTGATGGAGGTTTCATCCCGCATATCCGGTTGTCTCTTTTCTACTCAGAAGTATTTATTGATACATTATTCTATTGCTTTCAAATCTATATGCCATTGAGGACAATGTCATTCAAGTTGGGGGGAGAGAAAAATTTTCATGATGCATATAGTACAACATGATAGGAGTTCTATCTTACATGTCATTGTTGCATGAAAAGAGAAAGATGTAAACCCCATTTTGAGTTTCATGATTCATGCTTAAATTAAAAGTAATTCTGGAATAGAAAAGACAAGGGAGAAGAATGATGGGAAATTTAGTCAATCTAGCCATGGGAAATTGATATAATAATCCCTTTAAAGTTCATGTGCACTTTAGAAAAAAGAAATTCACGTTGCACACTAATGAAACAAACAAGACAAGCCCTCTACTATTTTTGGTATGTTGTCTGATATTCTGCTGTTTTTAAGAAAAGAGATCTTTTTACAAAACTTCCTACCAAATTATCTATCAAATAAGTGAAATGGCACTATGAAAAAAAAGAAAAAGAGAGAGAGAGAGAGAGAGAGAGAGAGAAAGAAAAAAATATCATGAAAAATGTCCCTAGTCTTAGTAACCGGGCCTACTTCACCTAAGACGTGTTGAGGTTCGCGTAAAACGAAAAAGGGAACCTTGATCTGCGAAATCGGGCCCGCTTCTCCTAAGGCAAGAGTCGAGGTTCACGTTGAGTAGTGAAGCGTAGTGCAGCATCATGTGTGGTATAAAAGATTCCAAAGGGACAAAGTAATAAAGTAGACAAAAAACTAATATATTTGATGCTCTTATCTAAGAAGTGCAGAGTTGAAAGGCATTTGCTTGGAATAGCGAATGGGGGATGCAATTATCTAAGCTGTGAAATTGGTAGTTACATATGCACAAGTGCTATTGAGCTTTGATTTGAATTCTTATTATTAATTTCCTACATAAGGCTAGTGTGCATTAATGATTCCAGATTCCTAATCTTTGTTTGATTCTATGAAGGGAGAGCTGATATGAGAGTATGAATTTTACAAACTCTTGTTAGTCCTAAATTTTAATTTATTTACATTGCTAAGGGACTAGCAATGAGTAAGTTGAGGGGTGTGATAAGCGTCCATTCTCTATGACAATTCATCGCATGTACACCATTTTATGTGCATATAATTAGGCAATTATGCATGATCTATCGTTAATCTCAACTTCGCATGTAGATTGGACATTTCACGTAAATTAATTAATTTGACGATTTCATTTAATAAAATGGAGTTGAGAGTCATGAACATTAATTCTCCATTGCATAATTACAAGCAATTGTGATTCATGTGCACATTATGGTAATTTTTATGGATTAAATCGTAATTATATGTGTGCAGGACACCGTAGGTAATTGCAAAAGAAGTCGGGGGCAAAATTATCTTCACCACTTTGACCAAGTCAAAAGCACATATTTTGGTTGGAGGGAAAAGAAATTTTAAAAGTTTAAAATTGAGGAAAAGAAACACATATTTTGGTTGGAGGGAAAATTGAATTCAAAGTTTGAAATAAAGGAGAGACATGATGAGCCTTGGGAAAGGGGGTGCCTAAAGTCCAAGAAAGGGGGTGCCCCCTCCTTTTTCTTTTCCCCATACATCATCTTCTACCCAAATCTTAGCCATCCATCTCATTTTGATACAATCTTCACCCTCCATTGACCCAACTTTCCCTATAAATAGCCCATGACGAGGAGGTGAAGGAGAGTTCTTCTTTTGGCAATTTCTCTCCCAGCCTTAGGTCGCCGATTTCTCCCCCTTGGGTTCATTTTCTACTCTTGCACTCTTCATGTAAGTTCTTCAATTTTAAATGCTCTACAACTTCTTCTTCTGGATCATCTTCTAATTCCTTCTAATTTTTAAGCTATTTTATGTTTTGCACTGTACTGTCCTGTTCATCTGTGAACCAATGTTTCTCTCTGTTCTTTCCCTTATTTCTCCACTTTCTAGTCATTTTATCCTCTTTATGTCTTCATGAAAGATCTTTGATTTTAAGTGTTCTACAATTTCTTCTTCTACATCATCTTCTAAGTCTTTCTTGTTTGTAAGTTATTTCTCATTTTTTAACTTACTATCCTGTGATTTTACTGTTCATCCGAGGTTCTAGCTTCTGTTATTCCTCCGTTTTAAAGCCCTTCTACTCTTCTTTTCTATCTGAGTTCTTCCTCTCTTGTAGATCTAGATTGTATTATTCTACCACTTCCTCTAATTCCATCATGTTTTTAAGTTATTTTTAATTCTTCTCGCCACCTTATTACGTCTTACTTTCATCTAGTGCGAGTTGGAATTTTTAAGATTGATACGCGTGTTTTAGACGAAGAACTTTCGCGTTATCAATGTTCAGCCATCGGGGCTTCAAGCCGACAGATATTCAGCCATCAGAGCTTTAAGCCAACGGATGTTCCGCCAACGGGGCGTTAAACTGACAAGATATTCAGCCACCAGGGCTTCGACCGAAAGATGTCTCATCATCGACCTTCGAGCCGAAAGCTACCCCACTATCGACTCCCAGCCAACAGCTTCCCAATCAAAGAATCAACATTCCACTTTGGTCCGGGTCCTTACCTGGCCAGAGAAGCAAAGAATCAACCTTCCACTATGGTTCGGATCCTTGCCCGACCAGAGAATCAAAGAATCAACCCTCTACTTTGGTCCGGACCCTTCCCCGGCCAGAGAATGAAAAATAACCCTTCCACTTTGGTTTGGGTCCTTTCCCGGCCAGAGAATCAAATAATCAACCTTCCACTTTAGTTCAGGTCCTTCCCCGGCCAGAGAATCAAAAGAATCGACCTTTCATTTTGGCCTCGTAGCCTGCTACTGAAATACCTTTTCGGCCTTCCACAGCCCGCTACCCATCACCTTATAGCTTAGCCATTTCGGCCAAGGCCCACTATGAAGATTAATCCATCTGTCCCGCCGTGCTTTCCGATATCTTTCGGTCTTATAGCCTGCTCCCCTAACCTTTGGCCCTTGCAGCCCGCTTCCCAACACCTCCCGACTTCTACGGCCTGCTTCCCTGATGTCCCTCGGCGTCTCTGGCCTACTGCCCGACATCTTTTGGCCCTTATGGCCCGCTCCCCTAATGTCCCTTGGCTTCTATAGCCCGCTTCCCTAATATCCTTTCGGCCCTTTACGGTCTGCTTCCCAAATACATTTACTATCACTACGCTTATACATAACAACTATATGTTCTTACACAACAAAAAAAAGAGAAAGCAAAAAAAAAAGCAAAAAAAAAGAAAGCAAAACGAAAGAGACCAAAATGCTTGGTTGTCCTGCTTGCATGCTTGCTTGTAATATAGAATAACGCACCTCCTTGGAATTTTTTAGGACCATGTTTCCGTGCTAAATAATGTCGCCCCGATTCCGGATGCACATGCGTCACGACATACGCTCGAAGGGAACCCAATTATGGCGGGTGCACACGTCAAAGGAAAGAGTCATGGCTAAATTGCTGAGCCCAACTAACAAAATAAACCTGAGACAACACTCCCACACTTCACATTTAATGTGTTCAATGGTCTTCTACCATAGAGATTGCCTGACTTTCTTCTTAGCACTCTACAGGTGCTTGAATTCCTACACTCGCGTGAAAGGTAATCGTGAGGAAAAAGCCGCCTACCCCCATTAAACAAAAGAGAGAGAGAAATGATGCAAAAAGAAGAAGAAAGAGAAACGTGAATCCGAGTAGCCGGGAATCTCCACTGAAACAAATGAGGAGACTCGCGCGAAATGGTGAAGCGAATTACAGTAAGGATGAAGCCTAGTAGCCGGGAATCCCCGTTGAGACACATGAGAAAACTCACGTCAAACGGTGAAATCCGTAATAGAATTACAGTAAGGATGAAGCCTAGTAGCCGGGAATCCCCACTGAAATAAATGAGGAGACTCGGGCCGAACGGTGAAATCCGCTGCCAAAATAAACAGATGGGGGCTTTGCGAAGCTACCGAAATCAAGAGCCTGAAACCTATGTGTAGGCGCTAGAGTAACCCTCGAGTATTACATAGAAAACATGCATATCCCTATGTTTAGGGCCTTTTGTTCACATGTTTGCACCTCCACGCCACAGAGAATTGCCTCAGGTGAAATGCATGAATTTAAGCTATGCATGCAAGACATGCGATATCCTATTGACGGGCGCACCACCCCTCAGTTGTGCCCTGTGGCCCGCACCGTGTCTACGAATTATGTGCGATGTCTCTATCCTATCCCCTATGTAGGGAGCTACCTTATGTGCATTTTTATGTTAGGCTTAATGATGAATGCATGCATGCTTGAATAAAAGAAATAATAATAATAATAATAATAATAATAACCCCAATTTCGGCTCTTGCAGCCCGCTTTCTCAGTTCTGGCTCGTACAGCCCAATCTTGGCCCTCGCGGCCTACTTCCTGCCCTTGGAGCTTGCTAATCTCCTAACTTCGACTTCTGTAGTCCGCTTCCACAATTTGGGCTCTCATAGCCTATTCCCCAATTTCGGCTTTGTAGCCAGCTTCCCGATTGCGGCTCTTGTAGTCCGCTTCCCTAATTTTAGCCTCCATGGCCTACTTCCGCCACACTGATTCCGACCCTTGAGGCCCACTTTCCGGGGTTCAAATTTCACAGTCGGTACTCCCGGCACATTAAAGAACATTAAATCCTTTCACTTTGGTTCGGACCTGCCGTCCAGCCAGAGAACAAAAAGATTCTTTCCACTCTAGACCAGACCTTCCGTCCGGCTAGAGAACAAAAAGATCCTTTCACTCTAGATCGGACCTTTCGTCCAGCCAGAGAACAAAAAGATTCTCTCCACTCTAGATCGGACCTTCCATCGATTCAGAGAATAAAAAGGTTCCTTCCATTCTAGATCGTTCGGCTAGAGAACTAAAAAAGAATTCTCTCCACTCTCGTACGGACCTTCCGTCTAGCCAAAGAATTAAAAGACCCTTCATACGGCCGGATCCTTCCCCCGGCACATTAAAAAGAAAACATCCTTTCACCTTGGCCCGAGCCTACCATTCGGGTGAAGAATCAACCTTTTCTTTATGCTGACACTAGCCTGAATCAACAAACTCTTCTCTCCATCCATTCGGATGACGAATACCCCTTTTGATCTGGACCTTCCGTCCGGGTCATTGAATCAACAAATTCTTCTCTCCGTCCCTTTGGGCGACGATGATTCCTTTTGAATAAACCCTTCTCTACACCCATGTCAGCCCTTGACATCCTGTCGGCACTGACAAAGAACACCCCACCCGAACCTTTCGTCCAGTATTGGGGAATCAACCCTTTCTCCTTGCGTTGGCACCAGCCCCGTACCAACAAATATTTCAATGGACAAATTAACCATGTCAGCCCTTGGCACCCTGTCGGCACTAACGAAGAACACCCCACCCGAACCTTTCATCCCAGATTAGGGAATCAACCTTTCTCCTTGCTTTGGCACTAACTCCGTGTCAATGAATAAACCACGTCGGTCTCTGACTCCCTGTCGGCATCAGTGAACAGACCAGTGGCCCAGACCTTTTGCCTGGTTCCATGAACAAAAAGACCCTTGCTTTGGCACTAACCCTGTGTCAATGAATAAACCACCTCAGTATTACAATTCCCTGTCCCACCGACGAACAAACCCGTGGCTCGGACCTTCCATCCAAGTCTATGAACACAAAGAAACCCCTCCTTGCTTGGCTCGGACCTTCCGTCCCAGTCCATGAACAAAAAATGCATCCCCTTTTGTTGGCTCGGACCATCCGTCCGTGTCGATGAATGAACAACTTTTCTAAACCTAGCACGAGTCACCAACTCCTCCTTGGGATTGGCCTCATCTAAGTCGTTTTGGGCCTTTTGCCTGGGACGACGCATAAGCCCTTCCTTCTTGCTTCGGCATTCACCCAATGCCGATGACTAAAACCCCACTCCGACATGTCGGTCCACGTGCATATGCGGTGAAGCGATCCCCTCATCCCTTCGCTGAAGGAGTGAGCGCTTTCCCGTGAATTCACATCGGACTAGCATCCCACTGGCTCGGAAGAACAGATATCCTATCGAAGAACTCTACACTCGTGGGCCCCGTGCACTCGTCCCTCGCTTGCGCCACCCACGAGTGGGGGGCATTTGTGGACGTAAAAAGGGAGAGAAGAAAAAGGAACGTTCCTACGGCATAGACGTCTCGACACCCTGAGAGCAAGTCGAGGACGGAAAGGCTGAACAAACCCCGTACCTCCTCCAAGCAGGATGAATATATAAACTTGGTGCTCCGCCGCCCAACGAGAAGCCCTTCGGGAAGAAGAGATGGCCCCGCCTCTCCAGTCGGCATTGCCAAAAGCCAAATCAGGAAGAAACCCGGTAATTCGGAGACGGGCTCGCCATGCGCCGAAAATCACTCGAAGTCCTAAATCGGGACTCGGGGGCTCTGAACTAAACATCATGGAGGTGGTGCATTACAACTAAAGCATCGCGGGAGCACAAGTGTTCGCCTGAATCACCACGAAGCCGGGACGAAGTCTTTTGACACTTAAACCGGCGCCGCCTCCACTTAAACCGGCGCGCCCCCTCCTTTGGCCTTAAACCGGCGCCCCCACCAAGGGGGTTTTTAGCTGGCGCGCCCCTCCTCTTGGTGCTAATCTGGTGTGCACATGAAGTTGCTCTTAAACCGGTGCGCGCCTCTATTGCTCTTAAACCGGCACGCTCACCCCGCGCCGTTTTAACCAAGGTTGCCATCCTATCTTCCGTTCGATCCCCTATTTTCGGGTGTGAACAAAGAGAATTTACCCGAAATGGGCGAAAAGCCTGCACCTGACCAGCGTGATTCCACCTGAGCCCTTCTTGCTCCCAGGAATGGAAGGCTTCGAGCTCCGCACCAGCCATCACATCTCCACCGGTCACCGTCGGCCAATCCTGGGGCTTCACCATCCCTACTCTATCAGCGGCTCTCCTGGTACGCCACTCAACGACTTCGGACATGAAGAAAGAGGCAACAGAGGTGAGCCGGAGGGGATATAGCTTATGCTCTCTTCCTCCCCTACCTCCCACTTATATATATATATAACGAGATGAAGAGTTGAAGAGAGGAGAGTTTGGTGAGAGGGGGGGCTGTCTCCGGCATCCGAAGAGAAGAAGAAGCTCGATCCCCCTGCGCCTGCAAGGTGAAGAAAAGAGAGAGTGTGTGAGATAAGAAAGGTGAGTTCAGAGGGGGGGAGCTTGTGCTCTCTCCCCCTCCCCCACCAATGTATCTTTCTCTTTTCTCCGATGTATTTTCCCTCACTTTGGGGTAGATCCCCTTCTGTATTTAACCTCCCTTCCTTCGTGGATGAATAAAAAGAAAGAAAGGCTTTTGCACTACATGTTATTGTTTTTTGTTTGTTAGCCTTTGCCTTCCCTCTCTCATCTCCTGCTCATCCAGGGTCCTCGAAGCCTGCCTCTCCGTGGCATGGCCTTCTAAGGAACCCGTCGAAGGGATGCACACTCATAGCCTCTCATGGCGTACATTCATCCCGCTTACGAAATCATCACCCGTGAGCTGCTGGAACTCTTGAAGGCTAGTCCTCGAGCCTCCACAAGCACTTATAGGTTAACGGAGGCCTCACTCCGAGTTTTGAGGTTCACCCCGGAGCAATCCGTTTGGTGTTCCTCTATTTTTCTCTGGCAAAACCTCAGTCCGGGGGAGATGCTGCCCAAATTTTGCCAGGCGAAGAACACATAAGAACAAACGAGCAAACTAAGCTCTTTGGGGATAAGAACAACGTATGTTTGAAGCCCGTGAATCAAACTAAACCCCTGAGTTCCTGCATAATAAACCCTTCAAGTAAAACATTCAAATATACATACTCGTTCACCTCAACAAATGATAAGAAGCACTCTATTGATTTAAAGTGTCAACTGAACAAACAATCCATCCATTTGATCAATCTGCAGGTTGAAGAAACAAGAACAGAAGCAACAAGGATCAAAAAGAATGAAATAAAACTCGTAGGACCTAACTCGGCACGCCCCTAATCCGGCGCGGGCTTATCCGACGCTGTACCCCCTACGCCGGATTAGCTTCACACTCAAAACCATTTCAAAATTCTTGAAATGAATAGTGCTTAATCCGGCGCACCCCCTTGCATAGCCCTCTATTCCAACGCGCCTTACTATTCATTGGCCTTAATCTGGCGCGCCCCTCTCTCCCCATGGCATCCCACTTAAACCGGTGCACCCCCTTTTTGTGGCCTTAACCGGCATGCTCCATCATTTCCATTGAACCGGCGCGCCCCTCCCTTATAACACTCTTAAATCGGCGTGCCCCAATTCTCTCTTGGCATCTCCCTTAGCCAACGTGCGTGGAAAGAAAAGAATAATTAATCAAAATAAAAGGCTTTAAGCTAATGGATAAAACAAATGAAATGAAAATGAAGCTGATAATCAAAAATTGCCCCTGCTATAACTAAAATTTTTGTTCCGGGGGCTTCGCCCCCCAAAACCCCCGCAAGGGGCGCTGCCCCCTTGACCCCCATGACCCGACCGCGCCGGTCGATCCGCGTGCGTGGGCGCACGCTGGCGAGTTCGGGCTTCACACTTAACGATCCACTTCCCCGGACTGTGCGTGAAGAGAAAAGCAACGATGCCCCATGGCATCGAACGTGGACCTCAGGAACCCCGTTATGGCCATAGTCCGAAACCATCTCGGGCCAACAGTTCATCAAACCTGACCCACCTCTACCGGGATCCAATCTCCCACCCACATTAAACTTGCCGAGCCTACGGCAAACATCTGTGCGGTTTTGTCCCCGTCTTTTATGCTACAAACACGGACCTCTGTCCGGAGACGAAACGGTCCATGAGTGACCGACATATATGTATCTATGAACACTTACGCCCCAATGCGGGTTTGTTTAAACGCGATCCGAGATTTTTGCTCTCACTTTGTTACCATAAATTTTTGGCCGTAGGGCCCTTATTCCCGGTAATCAATCAATGGTGTTCCCCCATATGGGGGATGTAAATAACGTCGTGGCCTTTATGGCACGGCGGGTTTTGGTCCCAACTCGAACTACACAATTGTCTGATTAGTAAGATCGCGCGCACCATGGGCTTCATCGAAGCCTGAATAAATCGTCACCTTTGTGACTGGCACTCCCTCGCACTAAATAAACGAATTAACCTGATCAATGAACGAACCGATTCTTTTCTAATTTTAGTGCATCCACACCACCTTGGTCTAGTGGCACTCTGCCCTGGCCGAGCTCCCAAAAGATATATATGTGTATATATATATATATAAATAATAGCATACAATACAACATTGCCATTACGGGCCTTACGCCCGAATCGGCATAAATCTATCCCTTGCGTTAGCATTTCTTTCTTGCTAACGAATAAACCCCTTTTTCAGCGCAAGACTTCGTGTCCTAGTCGACTCTTCTACAATATCGCCATTACGGGTCTTACGCCCGAATCGGCACAAAGTCTATCCTTTGCGTTAGCATTTCCTTCTTGCTAACGAATAAACCTCTTTTTCGGCGCAAGACTTCATGTCCTAGCCGACTCTTCTACAATATTTCCATTATAGGTCTTACGCCTGAATCGGCACAAAATCTATCCTTTGTGTTAGCATTTCCTTCTTGCTGACGAATAAACTCCTTTTTGACGTAAGAATTCGTGTCCTAGCCGACCCTTCTACAATATTGCCATTACGGGCCTTACGCCCAAATTGGCGCAAATCTATCCCTTGCGTTAGCATTTCCTCCTCGCTAATGAATAAACCCTTTCTTGGTGCAAGACCTCGTGTCCTAGTCGACCTTCGCTCAACATCACCATTACGGACCTTACGTCCAAAGTGGCTAAAGCTCCTCCTTTACGCTAGCATTGTCCCTCTGCCAACGAATAAACCGCCTTCACTGGCGTGAGGCCATGTGCTTCAGTCGGTAGCTATCTAACGTCACCAAGGGGTCAAATATCGCATGTTGACTTCTCAACATCCTCCTGTTATGTTAAAAAAAAGTGAGAGAAAGAAAAAAATGGAGCTTAAAATAGAGGTGCCCCGTCGGCCTTGTTCCTACATTAGGACGAGGGCAAAAATGGCTATTACCCGGCTGTGGCGAAAACCCGAAAGGGCGCCGCAGGCAAAATCGGGTATCCCGCCATGTGAAAACCACAAAGGGCGCGTGGGCAAAAGCAAGATGGGGCTGGCTTCGGCAAAAACCCGAAAGGGCGCTTAAGTCAGTAATGTGATAATTTAAAGTTCCTCTTCACCCCCATCCCAATGAAACTCCGGAAAGGGTGATCACCCCAGACCCTGCCGGAGATCTTTTTCCTCAATATCCTTTCGACCCTTGCCATCATCAGCAAGACCGGTCGACCTTTTCCCATGACCTGGACCTTCCGTCCTCGTTAATGAATAAACTAATCCCTTGCTTCAACACTTAACCAATGTCAATAAACAAACCCGCTTTCGACCCTCGCCATCATCGGGAAGACTGGTCGACCTTTTACCTTAACCTGGACCTTCCGTCTTCGTTAACGAACGAACCTATCTCTTGCTTCAGCATTTAGCCAATGTCGACGAATAAACCTGTGACCGACTCTTGTCATCACTGACAGGATCAATCGATCTTTTTCTCTTAACTTGGACCTTACACCCTCGTTAATAAACCTATCCTTTGCTATGGCGTTCATCCAATGCCAATGGACAAGGCACTCTCGGCCCTTGCCATCATCGGCAAGACCGGTCAGTATTCCCTTAACTTGGACCTTCCGTCCTTGCTAATGAATATGTTATTGCTTTGGCATTCAACCAGTGTCGACGAACAAACCTGTGCTCGACCCTCGCCATCATCGGTAATACTAGTCGACATCTAGTTAGCCCAGACTTCCTCATCCGTTGCTAACAAACGAGCCCACGTTCATCCCGGATTCATTCCGTGAATCAAACAAGAAGTGTGAGTCAAAAAAAGAGAAGAAAAAAAAGAGAGAAAAGAAAAATGAGGCTTAAAATAGAGGTGTCCCGCCGGCCTTGTTCCTACATTAGGACGAGGGCAAAAATGGCTATAACCCAGTTGTGGCGAAAACCCGAATGGGCACCGTAGGTAAAATCGGGTACCCCACCACGTGAAAACCCGAAAGGGCGCATAGGCAAAAGCAAGAGGGGGCTGGCTTCGGTGAGAACCTGAAAGGGTGCTTAAGTTAGTAAAGTGACGTTTTAAAGTTATGAACCACCTTATGACCCCTGTCATCATCGGCAGGACCGGTCGATATCCTTGTGACCCTCGTCACCATCGGCGAGATCGGTCAACCTCCTTGTTACCCTCGTCACCATCAGTGAGATCGGTCAACTTTCGTGTGACCCTTGTCACCATCGACGAGATCGGTCAACTTCCTTTGCGGCCCTTGTCATCATCGACAAGATCTGTCGACCTGTACTGCTGACCCTCGTCACCATCGACGAGATCGGTCAACTTCCTTTGCGGCCCTTGTCATCATTAGCAAGATCGATCGACTTGTACTGCTGACCCTCGTCACCATCGGTGAGATCGGTCAACTTCCATTGCGGCCCTTGTCATCATCGACAAGATCGGTCGACCTGTACTTCTGACCCTTGTCACCATCGGCAAGATCGGTCAACCTCTTTGCGGCCCTTGCCATCATCGGCAAGATCGGTCGACTTCCATCCGACCCCTGTCATCATCGACAAGACCGGGTGGTAAACTTGTGACCCTCTTCACCATCGGCAAGATCGGTCAACTTCCTTGCGACCCTTGTCATCATCGGCAAGATCAGTCAGCCTACTTCTTTTGACTCTCGTCACCATCGGCAAGATCGGTGAACCTACTTGTGACCCTCGTCACCATCGGCGAGATCGGTCAACTTCTTTTCGACCCTTGTCATCATCGGCAAGATCGGTCGACCTACTTCCTTTTGACCCTCGTCAACATCGGCGAGAGCGGTCAACCTACTTCTGACCTCCATCATCATCGACAGGACCGGTCAATATCCTTACGACCCTTGTCATCATCGGGAAGATTGGTCGGCCTACTTCTGACCCTTGTCACCATCGACAAGATCGGTCAACCTCCTCTGACCCTTGTCATCATCGGCAAGATCGGTCGACCTACTTGTGACCCTTGTCACCGTCGGCAAGATCGGTCAACCTCCTTGCGACCCTTGTCACCATCGGCAAGATCGGTCGACCTATTTCCTTTTGACCCTCGTCACCATCGGTGAGATCGGTCATCCTACTTCTGACCCTTATCATCATCGGCAAGATCGGTCAACCTCCTTGCGACCCTTGTCACCATCGACAAGATCGGTCCACCTACTTTTGACCCTTGCCATCATCGGCAAGACCGGTCGACATCCCCTTTAGCCTGGACTTTTCATCCTCGTTGACCAATAAGCCCCCTTTGTTTCGACATGTAGCCTATGTCGATGAATAAACCCTGCCCTCAGTTTCCGTCACCATCGATGAGTCTGGCAGACAAGCCTTCTAACCTTATTTCTTGGCCCTAGGGGGGCCTCTACACTTTTGTCCTTCAGACTTTCGGCCTACATTAGCCATTGCTTGGCCCCGAGAATAGTTACGACGCGGTGGAGCGAACTCCTCACCCCTTCGCTGAAGGCGTGAGCGCTCTCCTGCCCTAGTGACTCACATACTCGGACTAAGCTAACTGGCGAAGAATAAAAAAAAGAAGGGAAAGGAAAAGAATAATAAAAAAATGGAAAATGAAGTCGTCATTTAGCAGCAAATGAAGATATTTCATTCCTATGAAGCAGCAAGATACATGTTACGCGGGGCATACCCGGGGTACATAAAGTCCATTGAAACAAAAGGGGAAAACAGAAAGGACAATTGCAGCGAGCGTCGAAAGATGTCCTCCAGCTCCAAAATACCCAAGGAAGGGTGGCGGGTCAGCTCTTGCAGTTGAGACTCGACGGACTCCAGCTGGGATAGTTTCTCTTCAAGAGAAGCAGCTTGCCCTTCGGCCATTTCCGCTTCCTCTATACTCTGAACTTCCAAATGCTTGGTCTCCTGAAGCTAGACTTCGGCCCTGGAGAGTTCAGTGCGCAGTTCAGCTATCCTGGCTGTGAGGAAGGTTCGGCGCTGTAAAGAGGTACTGGCTGCATCTCTCATCTGCCCCGCAGTCCCTCTTAAGGAGGCAAGAGCAGTTCAGCATTCAGCCCGCTCCAATGTTATGGCCGTCAGTTGATCAATTACCTCCCAGCCCAGAAATTCCCGTCTATTCATGTATTTCAATAGCAGTATTACTCGTGGCGTCCAGTCGTCCATGGGGCAGCCAAAAGCTAACAGCGAGCGGGACAGGTGCTCCACCAAGCCCCTCAGCTATACATAAGTCAAATATCGGTTGGCTGTTATGGTCTGTTGAAGGGTCCCCAAGAATTACCACACTAGGTCGCTGGATGATTGAAGACCAAGTGGTGACGTCTAGGGAAGCTCAAAGTCTACTCTGCTATCCACGGCGGCCCAGATATTGTCACTCATCTCAGAATATGGTGACGGCATGATCTGCAAGGTGCTCGCACTGGAACCAACTCCAGCAGCTGATGCAACAGACGGGGTCTCGATGACAGCAACCTCCCTGCCAGCTTCTTGAGGTGGAGCAGCACTAGGAACATCGATGGCCGAGGATACCTGCTCCTCACCCCCAGCCTGGCTGACCTCCATATGGCCAGTTTCAGTAATAAGAGCCAAGGCCCCGGAAGCCCCAGCCTCCTCTTCAACAATTTCTCCCGCCTCTATCTCGGGAGGGCCACCCTTCTCTAGGGCCAACTGTCGTCCGGCTTTAAGCGGCTGAGGTTCCACGACTGCCGCCGATTCGTCAGTCCTCACAATTACCCTAGGTCCTTCTGGACCCGCTGTTGCCGCATAGTCTTTGGGGTATCGCAGGGCGATAGGCTGCAAGACTGGCGGGAAGGTTGGGTGATCCGCACCTAGAGCCGGGAGAGGTATCTGCACCGTTATGGTCGGCAGTACCACCTCAGTCTGCATCAGAAGAATATATATCAAACAGCTGATATGAAAAGAAGGGAGAAGTAATAAAGTGCAGATAGTGGGAGATTTCTCACCTCAATCGGCACTAAGCTCAAACCTCCAAGGGTGGCCTCTGTGGCTCTAGCCCCTTCACTTACAAGTGACCCTGATGGCCCAGGACCACTCCATGCCAACCGAGGTGGGCTGAAGGTTGTATATGTTAGGGTGCTAAGCCCAGATACAGAGGAGGGGTGAATGTATCCCGTTCAGAAATTATGCCCAAATTAAATCTCTAAAGCTCAGATATGCGGAATAAAAAGTAATGAGCTTTCCAAGATGAGATGATAAGACAACAATAGATCAAACAGTTGGACTGTAACAATGCAGCCACCTGATCAAACCAGAAACGTAGATAGAACAAAGCAAACCAATCACACCTAGCAAAATATAATGCTCAAGGTTAACTCCCTAGATAATACAACTAGCCAAGCATGCACAACCTGTGAATGGGAGGTAGAAGATATGGAGCTAACGCAAGGCAAACCACTGCACATATAATTTTTAGGTCGTTCGGTCTTTCAGACCTACATCCACCCCTCACTCCCAACCGGAGTGAGGCTTCACTAGCCAACGCTAGAAACAAGCAGATTCAGTCTGCGAACACTTGCTGCCACACAGCTTGACCAGGGGAACAGCCTCCCCTCTTCCTCCCAACCGGAGGGACACCCCAAGTGACTCCCAGTCACTTGGAAACCAGAGACCGAAGTCTCCCTTCCTCTAGACCAGGAGAGAACCCACCAGTGACTCCCAGTCACCAGCAAACCAGAGGTCGAAGACCTCTCTTCCTCCAGACCAGGAGGGACCCCTGGACTTGCAACCCACAAGCCCAGAATCGGAGATCAGATCTCCCTTCTCCTGAGACCACAGGAGGGACCCGACCTCAGTCCAAAGGATCGGAAGAACACAGTAAATCAGATCAAATAAAAGGAAAAATAAGAAACGAAAATAACACAGCAAACACAAGCTGTAAATGAAAGAACGTCATATGTGGCTCCTATGGAGCTGAATGGCCTGGATTTGATCCACGGTCCAGTAAACAGATCTTCAGTAGCTTCTTCCTTCTTCTCCACGAACTCTCTCTCTCTCTATCTCTCTTTCTTTCTCCTCTGCTCTCCTTTTCTCTCATGCTGTTCTCTCCTTCTTCTCTGCAACTCTTTTTCTTCTGCGGCTCACTCTTCTTCTATTTCTTCCTACTTCTGCTCAAGGCTTCAGTCCTTCTACTTCGATCACCCTTCATCTGAAGATGAAGGTTTCTATTTATATCAGCAGTAGTAGCAGCTAGGGCGTGTGGTCTCCACAGCTCCCGCCCAATCGACTCTGCCACGTGTCAGCATCTCAGCTCCTTGGATCACGTGCCAGACACCTGCAAGACAAATGAGGAGTTCAGTCGATTAACAAAATCAACTGGAGACAGTGTATAGACTTTATAACTCATACTGTAAAATGCAGTGTATAGACTTTATAAGCAGCAAATGAGCAAGTGTAAACACTGAGTAAGTGTATAGACTTTGAGTCTTCATGCGAGCTCAGTGTATAGACTTGAGGAAATTCAAGCAATGCAACACAATGTATATACTTAGAAACAGTAAGTGAGTAAGTGTGTACACTGGGAGAGTGTATAGACTCGTGAGACTTCATGCGAACTCAGTGTATATACTTGCTGAAGAATGCATTATCATAACAGGGGAAATGTGTGGACTTCTGTGAAGTGTATGAAGCCACCGAGTGTATAGACCTGTTGAGGGAAGGGCTGTACAGACTTTAGGACCTATGAAGACGATTGAATAGACTTTGCCTTAGAAACGAGTGTTTAGACTTTGAAGCAAACGCCAGGTAAACGATGTGTAGACTTGGCCAGAAAACGTAGGGAAAGGTATGAGTGTATAGACTTGGCCAAACGTAGGGAAAGGTGAGGAGTGTATAGACTATGCTTCACTTCGAGCAGCCACAGTGATGTATAGACTTAGCCTTTGAGATGTGGCTGTACAGACTTGGAGAGTTGAAGCCAATGTACAGACTTGATGATATCAAACCGATGTACAGACTTGCAGATGCGAAGCCAATGTACAGACTTTATGATGTGAAGCCAATGTACAGACTTGCAGATGCGAAGCCGATATATAGACTTTAAAGGCTGTGAACCAAGGCATGCTGTACAGACTTACTCAATCAAACTGATGTATAGACTTTGAAGGATTTGAACGGGAGAATGTATAGACTTTAAGAACCGAAGCTCACGTTGTACAGACTTTGTTACCCAAACGATCAATGTATGGACTTGAACTTCTGGAAACGAATGAATAGACTTTGCCACAGTCTAATGTATAGACTTCCGGTGTGAATGAAATGCTGTACATACTTGCTCAAACAGTCCGATGTATGGACTTGGAATTCCAACAGAAGGATGTATGGACTTTGATAAGAGAATGGCTGTACAGACTTCAACACAGCTGCGATGTACAGATTTTGACAAAGCAGCGATGTACAGACTTTAAGTGAAAGTCCGATGTACAGACTTTAGATGAATACCACTGTATAGACTTCGAATATGAAGACCAATGTATAGACTTCAATTGAGTGCATTGGCTGTACAGACTTGGAAATCTTTGAATGCGATGTACAGACTTGGACTCAAGGAATGGCTGTACAGACTCTGAGTGAGGGCATGAACAGTGAATCAATGTGTAGACTTCACTTCAAGCAAGCTACAGCCCAATGTATAGACTTGCTGATGAAACAGTCTGATGTACAGACTTGTCTAAATGCAAGCAATACACAGATTTGCAAAGACACTGAATGAGACGGTCGGCTGTACAGACTTTGACTCGAACATGCATATGAGACGCTGAATAAGACGCTGGAATGTACGTACTTGATGCATGTGAACACTGAGACGGATGTATAGACTTGCAGCTTGAGACGCTGACAGAGACGGTCCACTGTATAGACTTCAAATGCAACAAAAGACTCTGTATGGACTTGGCCAGTGTACAGACTTCAGATGATGAACGATGCATGCTATGCAATGTACATACTTCGAAGTTTCGCATGCAATGCAGTGTGTGGGCTTGTCATGCCTACTAAAGGCGATGTACATACTTGCTGCACTAAGCTCACTGTGATGATGCAAGGATGTTTAGCCTGAACAGAAATCCACAAGCAAAGTGAAGCAACTGATGAATGTGCATATGAATGCTTTATGCATCAGATAACATGGCTGAACATCAAATATACAATGCTTTATGATCTGATAAACTAACAGAACAGCAATGCAGTGTTTTGATAAACAGACTGAAACTGAACATATGAAAGATGACTCATTTCAGCAAGATGACTCATAGTGATTAACTCACACCAAAACCAATCATTAAAAGATTAACTCACATCAAAGCCAATCATCAAAACCACAGGGGCACAACAATCTCCCCCTTTTTGATGATGGCAACACTTCACTGTGAGTAATTCTGATGACACAAACTATTCTCCCCCTTTGACTTCATCAAAAAGAAAATAGTTTGAGAAGTTAAAGCAAACCAGCATGCAATGATTGAATAAAATTCTCCCCCTTTGGCAAAAATCTCCCCCTTTGATATAATCAATATGAATGCAGATATAGAAGGAGATACTAAAATGCAAGAGCTCCCCCTAAAAATATGAATGCAAGAACACAATTCTCCCCCTTTAAGAGTTTCTATGCAGAATGATGCATATGACATGGAAGCTCCCCCTCAATAAGTGGAATCTTATGAGATGGATAACAAGGAGAGGTTCAGGTCAATGAATCAATGATATTGAGCAGAAGAGTTTCAAGTAGCAGATTTTCAAAGAAGCTCCAATCACAAGAATTAGTCAGATTTTCAAGAGATATCAATCTCATAAATCCAAAACATAAGTTTTCAAAGTCTTCCATTATAAGGGCTTATGAATGAGCTTTATTGAACAACATGGTTTAAACATGATGTATGCAGAGTTTATCAATAAAATTCTATATTGATATCTAAAACCATAGTTTAATAAAAATGAACCAAGCCCTCATATTTATCTTGATTAATCTCCCTTTCTCTTACACAATCAAATTTAATGACTTCTTTCGGAATTACATGCACTAGTATTGAAATCAAGCAATTATGAAGTCATATGATTTTGTCTAGGGTTGTAGCAATTTGATTTTAGCATCAATATTCAGATATTTCAATTTGTTCAACAATTTTCTTGCTACAAATTTTGTGAGCACTCTAGTTCAGTGCACACATTGTAACTAGAGGATATACCTTGATCAGAGGCCAATATCCCTAAGCACTTAGTGTGACTAACTGTCATGCTTTATGTGAACAGAGGTAGCATTTACACATCCTGACACACTCCAAATCATTTCTGGATGAGTGAGTTGTATTTCTCAGTGTGCATGCCATTGCTCTGCCTGATTTTCAATGAATTTTATTTTGCAGAGTTAACTAAGGCACCTCATGACACAGTCCTTTGGACATGGTTTCTCAGTGACCAAAGTCATTGCTCTGACAACACTTTACCCTTTAGACATTTCAGACTAATTCATTAGCTTCAAGTCAATAATAATTTCATGTACTTAACCAATTAAAGCCATGAATTCAATAATGCAGATTTCAGAAGATTTTACAAGACACAGCATGAAATAGATGGTTAAGGTTTATTAAACATGCTTCAGATATTTTTAAGAGATTTTAAAGTCAAACTCCATGAACATTAAACTTAAACCACATGAGTTATTTCAGACATTCATAAAAATGTATAATAGAAGATTTCTAGTTCAAGATTTTTCAGATTTATGATCGAGATAGCCCATTGAAATCTTCATGAAAGACTGATAGAATTCTGAAATCAAATGATACCAATTGATAAGAGAGATTTTGAAGCCCAATATTTTTCAAAATGTGATCAAGGTTTGTCAATAGAATCAATAAGAAAGTGTATGCAATGAATTCTCACAAGAGTATGCATTTGACAACCTATATGCAATTCATTGACTCCCCCTGACAACATGCATTCAGTCAATCATTTTGGCATTTTCAATATAAGGAAATGCAATGCACTATATGTATGCAAGGACATGCAAAGACTCATCATTGAATGCTATGCAAAGATATGCCATTTACTCCCCCTGAAAACATGTAATGTTTGCACTGAAAACTGAACATATGATTCCAAATGATATTGTGACTTGTGCACATTCAGACTGTCCTATCCAGCAAAGTGACCCATGGTACTAGGCGGAGTACTTGGTCTAAAAGACCACCTCTCACATAGTAAGAACCTCCAGACAGATTTCCCTGCCTTTTGGTAGCTTACCATTTGATATACCATTGAGGTCAATCATGATAATTCAACATGGGCAGCATGCATGGATCAAATTTCAGCTTATCAGATTTTTCAGAATGCAATAGTCAGATTTCAAACAACATACATATGCAGTTCAGTTTTTCAGAAATTGTAAGTTTATTCTCATTTCAATATCTAAACAGCCAATTCATATGAGCATTAAGAGACACGAATGCTCATAGTGTTCAAAGATGACAGATATGCAAGAACACATCAAACTAGATATGCAATGAGTTTCAAAACAGGAAATGTAGAGAATTTACCTGAAAAGTTGAGAAGGGGTTTTCATTCTTGATTGCCTTGGATTAATACCCCTTTTTATTCCATTCCAAGGCACACCTGCAAAGCAAAGTTATTTTGCACAAACAGGTACCCAAGAGGTCTTGGGTCCTGAATTGACAATGACATTCGTAGCAGGTTTTCTAAACAATTTTCTAGCTGCTTGGTCATCAGATTTCATCAAGTAGCAATTATTCATTGAATGACCAATTTGTCCACAGTAATGGCATGAATTAGCAGATTTCAAATTCTTCTTATGCACATTACTGTTGTCATGAAGTTTATTGGCAGAGAGAGAGTTCTGTTTACTATAATGATAGTAAGATGCATCAGGTTTCAGATTTGATCTATGCACATTCTTGTTAGCATGAAATCCATGTGCATATGCATGAAACTTTTTGTTGTTACAGAATTAAAATTCTGTTTACTAAAACCGGCCAGCCAACATTCAGCAGCTCTATGGCCTGGCTTCCCACAGTTATAGCATGAAAAGCTCACAGATTTTCTGGCAGAGAATTTGATAACATGGGGGTTAAAAGAATTCTTCTGAATGTGCCAACAGTCCTTGACTGTGTGGCCATACTTCCCACATTTGAAGCACTCATTGTGCTTGCCTCTAAAAACATTTCTTCCAAAAGCATTTCCATTTGCAGGGAGTTTAACAGTTTTAGAATTGAATTTTCTACCCTGAGCATGCCAACATTCAATAGCCCTGTGGCTCAATTTGCCACAGTGAAAGCATTCAGTTTTCTTTTTGTTCTGAGCAGAGACATGTTTCCTAGCATGCTTTTTGTTGTCTTGTTTCAGAATAAAGCAATTATCCATAATGTGGCCAACCCTACCACAGTAATGACATGAATTCTTGTTTTTATGTGCATGTGTATGTGTATTCATGTCAAGCACAGATTGAACTTTCTCAACATATTTAAAATCTATCTTTTTCTTGGTGGCAGGAAAGTTCGAGTGATGTACAGTATGCACTTTTTCAATGTGATTCACTCCTTTCTTCACATGACTGGCCTTTTCCATTTTTCTAGTTTGTTTCTGATTCTTCTGAACATTTGGTTGTTTATTTTTTGAGGTGGTGGCTACATCTGATGCTTTGATAAAAGATGTCATTAGCTTATTTTTGAAAGCCTTTTTATTGACATTGTTGTAGCCTAACCCTTCCTTTTGAGTATTGACCTTAACTCCTAACAACCTGTCCAGATTTTCTTGTCCACTCACAAACTTTGACAGAGAGTTCTTTAAGTCTTGATTTCATTTTCTAAGAGGTGATTTGTAACTCATAACTGGCAATCTCTTGCTCACTGCAATTCATAGCTTCACTCAAAACATTGTTAGCAGTTTTATATTTCTCAACTTCCTGTTCTAGATTGCTCAGTTTATCAGAATCTTCAATGCAAACAGTTTTTCCTCTTTCTAAGGCTAGAAGTCTCTCAGACATAGTGGAGTTCAGCATTTTTAATTTCTCATTTTCTTCCTTAAGATTGTCATACTGAACCAATTCATTTATTTGAAGCTGATCTTCTGAATTGACTTCATACTTTCTTCCATTTTTAATTCTCTTCATATCTTTTTACTATTTTTCAAGATCTTTCTGTAATTCTATGTTTACAGACTTTATGGCATTAAGTTTTTCAATCAGCAAATCATTCTCTCGTTTAAGTTTCTCTAATTGTTCTTCATTTTCTTTGGAAAACTTTCTGAGAGAGTCATTCTCATTTTTCAGCTTGTTTAAATCAGATTTAACACATTCAAATTCTTTCAGCAAATCCTTGCTCTGAACAGAATCATGACTAGCTAGGCTAAGCTTCTTTTCAAGTTCTGAGATTTCTTTTACATGATCTTGATTTTCAATTTTTAGCAATGAAATTTGTTTCTTCAGCATTTGAGTATCAGACATACTAGCATCAAGAACATTTTTCAGTTCAGCACAATTTCTACAAGGAGAACTTGAACTAACTAACCCAGTACCCTTCTTCAATTTTTTATACTGTTTTCTTAACAGTTCATGAGATTCAAGTAGCTCAGAATATGCATTTTCCCAATCATCTAAAGTATAGTTTTCAAAGGGATTTACCTCATCATCATCATCATCTTCATCTTGACTGCTGCCTTGATTATTTCTGTCAGCCATCATGCAGCTGTCCTCATTTCTTATCTGAGTTCGCTTCAGTATATCCAGAATGTCTTTAGCAGACCTGCAATCATGAAGGCAAGACCATAAGGCTCTGTCAGTAGCTGCTTTCATCAGATTAAAGGCTTTCTGATTTTCTCCATCCTTTGATCTGTGTCTGTCGGTCCATTTGGATACTTTCGTTGGTAATGTGTGAGGACCTTGTGAAATTAATTTCCACATATCAGGATTAACAGTATTAACATAAGCACGTAAAGCACTGTGCCACTGACTGAAATCAGAACCACTAAAGACGGGTGGATGAGCCATTGAAAATAAATCAGATTAATGCAACAGGAATATTGATGCACTAAAAACAAATTAGCACCGAAGACTGCAAGATCGGATCTGCAGGTCGCTGGACCTTCTAAGCAGACACCGCTCTGATACCAATTGTTAGGGTGCTAAGCTCGGATACAGAGGGGGAGTGAATGTATCCCGTTCAGAAATTATGCCCAAATTAAATCTCTAAAGCTCAGATATGAGGAATAAAAAGTAATGAGCTTTCCAAGATGAGATGATAAGACAACAATAGATCAAACAGTTGGACTGCAACAATACAGCCACCTGATCAAACCAGAAACGTAGACAGAACAAAGCAAACCAATCACACCTAGCAAAAATATAATGCTCAAGGTTAACTCCCTAGATAATACAACTAGCCAAGCATGCACAACCTGTGAATGGGAGGTAGAAGATATGGAGCTAACGCAAGGTAAACCACTGCACATATAATTTTTAGGTGGTTCGGTCTTCCAGACCTACATCCACCCCTCACTCCCAACCGGAGTGAGGCTTCACTAGCCAATGCTAGAAACAAGCAGACTCAGTCTGCGAACACTTGCTGCCACACAGCTTGACCAGGGGAACAGCCTCCCCTCTTCCTCCCAACCGGAGGGACACCCCAAGTGACTCCCAGTCACTTGGAAACCAGAGACCGAAGTCTCCCTTCCTCCAGACCAGGAGGGAACCCACCAGTGACTCCCAGTCACCAGCAAACCAGAGGTCGAAGACCTCTCTTCCTCCAGACCAGGAGGGACCCCTGGACTTGCAACCCACAAGCCCAGAACCGGAGATCAGATCTCCCTTCTCCTGAGACCACAGGAGGAACCCGACCTCAGTCCAGAGGATCGGAAGAACACAGTAAATCAGATCAAATAAAAGGAAAAATAAGAAACGAAAATAACACAGCAAACACAAGCTGTAAATGAAAGAACATCAGATGTGGCTCCCATGGAGCTGACTGGCCTGGATTTGATCCACGGTCCAGTAGACAGATCTTCAGTAGCTTCTTCCTTCTTCTCCACGAACTCTCTCTCTCTCTATCTCTCTTTCTTTCTCCTCTGCTCTCCTTTTCTCTCACGCTGTTCTCTCCTTCTTCTCTGCAACTCTTTTTCTTCTGCCGGCTCACTCTTCTTCTATTTCTTCCTACTTCTGCTCAAGGCTTCAGTCCTTCTACTTCGATCACCCTTCATCTGAAGACGAAGGTTTCTATTTATATCAGCAGCAGTAGCAGCTAGGGCGTGTGGTCTCCACAGCTCCCGCCCAATCGACTCTGCCACGTGTCAGCATCTCAGCTCCTTGGATCACGTGCCAGACACCTGCAAGACAAATGAGGAGTTCAGTCGATTAACAAAATCAACTGAGACAGTGTATAGACTTTATAACTCATACTGTAAAATGCAGTGTATAGACTTTATAAGCAGCAAATGAGCAAGTGTAAACACTGAGTGAGTGTATAGACTTTGAGTCTTCATGCGAGCTCAGTGTATAGACTTGAGGAAATTCAAGCAATGCAACACAATGTATATACTTAGAAACAGTAAGTGAGTAAGTGTGTACACTGGGAGAGTGTATAGACTCGTGAGACTTCATGCGAACTCAGTGTATATACTTGCTGAAGAATGCATTATCATAACAGGGGAAATGTGTGGACTTCTGTGAAGTGTATGAAGCCACCGAGTGTATAGACCTGTTGAGGGAAGGGCTGTACAGACTTTAGGACCTATGAAGACGATTGAATAGACTTTGCCTTAGAAACGAGTGTTTAGACTTTGAAGCAAACGCCAGGTAAACGATGTGTAGACTTGGCCAGAAAACGTAGGGAAAGGTATGAGTGTATAGACTTGGCCAAACGTAGGGAAAGGTGAGGAGTGTATAGACTATGCTTCACTTCGAGCAGCCACAGTGATGTATAGACTTAGCCTTTGAGATGTGGCTGTACAGACTTGGAGAGTTGAAGCCAATGTACAGACTTGATGATATCAAACCGATGTACAGACTTGCAGATGCGAAGCCAATGTACAGACTTTATGATATGAAGCCAATGTACAGACTTGCAGATGCGAAGCCGATGTACAGACTTTAAAGGCTGTGAACAACAAGGCATGCTGTACAGACTTACTCAATCAAACTGATGTATAGACTTTGAAGGATTTGAACGGGAGAATGTATAGACTTTAAGAACCGAAGCTCACGTTGTACAGACTTTGTTACCCAAACGATCAATGTATGGACTTGAACTTCTGGAAACGAATGAATAGACTTTGCCACAGTCTAATGTATAGACTTCCGGTGTGAATGAAATGCTGTACATACTTGCTCAAACAGTCCGATGTATGGACTTGGAATTCCAACAGAAGGATGTATGGACTTTGATAAGAGAATGGCTGTACAGACTTCAACACAGCTGCGATGTACAGACTTTGACAAAGCAGCGATGTACAGACTTTAAGTGAAAGTCCGATGTACAGACTTTAGCTGAATACCACTGTATAGACTTCGAATATGAAGACCAATGTATAGACTTCAATTGAGTGCATTGGCTGTACAGACTTGGAAATCTTTGAATGCGATGTACAGACTTGGACTCAAGGAATGGCTGTACAGACTCTGAGTGAGGGCATGAACAGTGAATCAATGTGTAGACTTCACTTCAAGCAAGCTACAGCCCAATGTATAGACTTGCTGATGAAACAGTCTGATGTACAGACTTGTCTAAATGCAAGCAATACACAGATTTGCAAAGACACTGAATGAGACGGTCGGCTGTACAGACTTTGACTCGAACATGCATATGAGACGCTGAATAAGACGCTGGAATGTACGTACTTGATGCATGTGAACACTGAGACGGATGTATAGACTTGCAGCTTGAGATGCTGACAGAGACGGTCCACTGTATAGACTTCAAATGCAACAGAAGACTCTGTATGGACTTGGCCAGTGTACAGACTTCAGATGATGAACGATGCATGCTATGCAATGTACATACTTCGAAGTTTCGCATGCAATGCAGTGTGTGGGCTTGTCATGCCTACTGAAGGCGATGTACATACTTGCTGCACTAAGCTCACTGTGATGATGCAAGGATGTTTAGCCTGAACAGAAATCCACAAGCAAAGTGAAGCAACTGATGAATGTGCATATGAATGCTTTATGCATCAGATAACATGGCTGAACATCAAATATACAATGCTTTATGATCTGATAAACTAACAGAACAGCAATGCAGTGTTTTGATAAACAGACTGAAACTAAACATATGAAAGATGACTCATTTCAGCAAGATGACTCACAGTGATTAACTCACACCAAAACCAATCATCAAAAGATTAACTCACATCAAAGCCAATCATCAAAACCACAGGGACACAACAGTATAGTCACTTTCGTAAGTCGAAGATGCCCCGACATCCTCGGTCTCCATATCAACCAATGGGAACTCCTCGTCACTGAAGCCGCCACCATAATTGACATGCTTGGAAGAGGAAGAGTCCTCTGCCTGTTCTGGATGCTCCACCATCGGAGCGGATGTCTTGCTAATAGGGACATCACCCTCAGCAAGGACTTCCCCAATCGGCTCTACAATGGGAGCATCTATTGAATGGATCTCGGGGGCAGGCTCACCTCCTGAAACAGCTTGCTCCCCAGCAGCAGCAGCTTCCTCCACGGCCTCGGCTTCAGGAAGTAATGTCGGTTGTATTTCAATTGAAATTTGAAGTAAGGAGCAATTAAGCCAATTGAAGACATGATGGCTCACGGAGTCCCTATGAACAAATTGTAAAGTACCTTCCATTTCATGCATGGGCGTCTGGGAAGGTAGATCTCTCTCCACAGGAGCTGCGGGGACTTCCCCTGCCCCTTCTCCAGTCACGACGCCTGCTGCCGCTTCTAGTCCAACGACCGCAGCAACCGTGCCGGCAACCGCAAAGAAGGATCAGCCAAGGCAGCTAGAATGAACAAATAAACTATAGAAGAATGAAGAGCTTACCTTCAGCTTCAGGCCCCTCCGTGTGAGAAGCCTCAAACTCTTCAAAGGATACAGCTGGTGGAAGGACGGTTGCTGGTTCCTTTTCTGCGGCCTTCCTCCTGCGTGCCCGTGTCACTCGGGTCACTGCCGCTTTGGCTTTGCCGATAGCCTCCCTTAACTGGGATCGGGTCCGCTTTCGCGAATCACCAGGAGGCAGTGGTGTCGTGGTCGGGGCCAGCTCGGGAGTCTCAAAATATGTCAGCTTTTGAGCTTTTATTATTAGCTCCCTAAAGTGCCGAGTCTCCTCCAAAGTGAGTCGGACTGCATACGCATGAAGGTGAGAATGATATATGCTGCAACGAAGAAAAGAAGCTGGCCGAAGGGCTGGAATAAAGAAATAGAACATACCTGCTGGCCTCGTATAAAAAGGGAAAAGAGGCCAATAAAACAGTGATGGCACTTTGTCTCTCGAAGCTGCCTCGCGAATAAGCCAACACAAGTCTCCTATCTTCTCACTCTGATCGGCCAGCAACGCCAAGTCTGTGTGGCTGCGAGAAGACAAGTGGTAATACAGGCTCAGATGGTCCAGTCCCCATCCGTCAGCATACTTAAATAAAATATGAAGGGGCCGGTCCAGAATAGCTTCGCTTGGGCCACCCACTTTTTGAGAGCCCATGGGAACGAAGAAGTGCAAACAGCCAAGGGGTGTTATCATACAAGGCATCCCGCCTATCTTCCCTACGGATAAAAGTCCGATAAGGATGCAATCTATCAACCTCGGGACGCCAGTCGACTACGACTGAGATAGGCTCCTCCACCGGTAGAGGGAGTTGCTGAAGAACCACCCTTTCGCTACTTACGCGGCATAATCCCCAAAGCGTCTTTACATAGTCATCCATGCCGATTGCAGGCAGCTTCGGATCGACTTTGGACGAACGACTCTTCGCAACTTTCTGGGCTTCCAAATAAGCCCTCACCTCTGTGTTGGTCCAAGACTTCAGCTTCTTCAAGTAAGAAGGCTCAATGTTAAGGGCTGGCTCCGGCTGGGAGTCCAAAAATCTGTGCTCCGCAACGGCCCAACATTTTCGGCGGGAGCTCCTGTAAAATCCGGTCCGTGCATTCCACCACTTGATATATTCAGGGGTAACGCGGGGGAAATGAGCAGGGGTTGGCACCCTGAATGAAACATCCTCTCAGCGGTGGAAGTAGTCCCACCATATACGGGCATCATCGTTGGATACTGGCCCAGCTCTATGCCTGTTTGGCAATGCAAATTATGAAAAAGAAAAAGGAATGTGCTGATCTTAGCCAAAATTCTGACTGAAGTGGAACGGATAATATGGCTCCAGCCACAGAATGCCACTCTTTCGGAATACAAGGACGCTTGGTCTAATAGCTAGCGCCCAGTCAACCAGTTCCTGTTCCAGGATGGGCCTTGTGCACTTGGCCCCAGAAATCGGATGGATATATTCTTCTGTCTCAAAAAGCTTGCACTGCCTTTTCCTGTTCACCAACGGGCTTGAATGAGCAGCCAGGCTCCAGAAGTGAAGAACCCCGGGTGAATCTGTGGGAACCCGGGCCAGCTTGCCCTGAATGGCGAAGATCTGTTCCGCTACCGATGCCAGTTCGGCACTCGCGAACTCTATCATCCGCGGAATAAGATGAACCGATTGCAGCACCTGAGGAGCAGCCTCTGGGAACAGGGTGCAGACCCAAGCATTGAATAAATGTAACGGACCAACCATCCACAAATTCTTGGGGAGACGCGTCTTGTGCAGATCTCCCAGCATCTTGAAGATGCGGCACAGAGCCACCGGGCAAAGGGACAGCTTTGTGCCCCAAGCCATGAGACAAGCGGGATAGATGGCTTCCGTTCTGATCACGCTCTCGTCGCCTTGCGGGAGAGCAAAAGAACAAATCCAATAGGTCAAATACGTAGCACAGTGGGTGACTGTGTCAACACCAGTGGGGTTAGGGTTCTCCCTCTACCCTCCCCTCGAAGATGATGATGCGGCGGCCTGTCGCCGGACCCTCTTCTTCCTCTTCGGAGCCATCGACGCTACTACAGGGAAGTCCTCGTACTTCTTCTTCCCGCCGAAGAAATGTTGGAGCCAAGTGCCCATCCGCACTCTCCACTTCTCGCCTGACTTTCGAGCCTCCCTCGTGTCATATGACGAGCGACAGAGTGTGCGGTACGCCTTCATCAAATAACGATAGGCGTAACCTGCCAAATATCGACCCTCACCGTCGGTCTGATCTTTCAGCCAATCGGGCCAGCAAACCTCCTCGTATGGCTCTCCGTCGATGGGTAAACCACTGAGCTGTGAGAGGCTCCATAGATCCAAAGAAGTTTCTCCCTGCGAAGTATAAAAAGTGTTGTACTCAGGACAGAATACTTTGATCATGCCGCAGCATAGGCCTCGGGATATGGGGTAGTGGTACCTTGAGGTGAACACGCTGTGATATATGCCAGCCCTGGTCAAGATGGGAGCGTAGTGCTACAGCACATAGTCTGTGAATTCCACTGCTCCGGGTCTGAATGCGTGGGCGTCGGTGGCCCTCAGCTCGGGAAACCACCCCACAGATATCTGATGCTTAAAGCGGACCGCCAGGCAGTCCAACAAAAAAGATTCTTCTCTATACCCCCATTTCAACGGGGCAAGAAACAAGCCAAAGATCAGCTTCTCCCGGTCTACCCGGCCTGTGGAGTCATTCCACCGAGCAGGCACAAATTCAGGGGCCCTAGTCAGCAGCCCATTTTCTGGAGCCAGATCTTGCAGTCCAAGCACGGCGCTCCATTTCCTGACTTCTCCGGGAAGATAAATAGGCCTTCCCCACACCACACAGTCTGTCAAACTGTTCCTCTCCACTAGCAAGGCTTGCTCGGCTTTGCGAACAAGGAACATATCTCTCTTCCCTTGAAGATTGAAGCGCCTAAGGAAGGACATCAGATGTTTGTCCTTAGGGTGATCCCTCCTGACAATGCCTTCCCGGTCATAATGAAAAGAGTCACCCCCGAGGATGAGGAGATGGCTAGTGTCCACTGTGTCGGTCTCTGAATCCGAGGACTCTGCGACTACAACAAGCTGATCGTGCCCTCGATCTAGGGAATGAACGTTCTCCCATGTCACCACAGCACGGGAGGCAGAAGAAGAAGAGCCAGACGCCATTTTAGCTGCAAAAGGCACATCAAAGAATAAGCAAGGTCAGAAAATAGTTGATCAAGACAAATTTCTGACAAAATTTCGGCAGAGTCTCCCCAGCACGGGAGATTGCCAAAGAAAAGCGGGAACACGTCCACTAAGGGAACGGTCCCTAAAAGTAGACATCGGCATTACACCGAGGCCAAACGGGACACCCGGGGGAGTAGCTCCGAGGGCAAGCCCTACTAGAAGCCTCCCGGGGACCAAAAGATGGGTTTTAAAACCTGGATAATCAACACTCTCACTCACTCGCTCGAAGGAGTCGGCCACGGCCGCTCTCAACTCACTCGGGGCCGCGAGGGGAGAAGAAGAGAAGAGCAGGAAGTGAGAAAACTCTGTTGCAAATGAGGAAGGATGAAGGCAAAAATAAAGAAGATGAAATATATAGGGGAGTCTTCCCCTTGGCTAATCTGGCGCGCTACTTAGCACGCCAAATTAACACCTTCCCAAGCCAAAAGGCGCGCCGTTTAAAGGCGCGCCACATTAACACCTCCCAATCCAAAAGGTGCGCTGTTTAAAGGCGCGCCGAATTAACACCCTTCCAAGCACCCAAGGCTGCGCTGGATTGAGACTTCAATGCCAAGGGTGCGCCGGATTAACTTCCAACTCTCAAGGGCGCACCGGATTAAACCCCGCGTCGTATTAACCCCTTCAATGTCACGCCGGATTAACATCCGCGCTCGATTAAGGACCACTTCCGAGCACCTGCCGTCCAGATGGGAAATCTACCTGGGCGAGGCTCATCCGTCGGTCTTGCTACACTCATGCCTTGCTCGCAACACCCACGGCTGGGGGGCATTTGTTGGCACTCAAAATATGATTAATGGCGATCAAGCCTCAAAGACGAATGACACGGCCCACCGAAGCACAGAAGCCGATGAATATCAACATGTGGAAGCCCTCTCAAGCTGCCAGAGTCCCAGGTCACCCTGTATGAATACCGAGGACTTCACCTCGAGAATCGAGATGAATTTACAACCAACCGACAGTGCGACCAAGCCTGCCTAATGAACCGGCATCGACTCCGTCATGTCGCATACGCTACACCCGCTGTTCGACCAAGGACAACGGTCTACCCGATGGCCCGCCGCCTCTTGAAAGACTCTCTTGAGATGAAAGAATGTCCTTGGCTCTTCAGAATGGAGGACCGAGGGCTCTATCGGTAGAAGATCTCGATTACCCGGCACGGGTACGGCTTCTCGCCAAGCTGGGTCCGTTTGTGGCCGAATGATTGCCCAGCCCGGGCGGAACTATCCTGGGTGTCATCCCACCCTTCAAGAAGCTTTGAACACGAGTTAGGCCGAGCTGGCAGCACGAATCATAGTGCCGAAGGCCGTGTCAGTGGAAAACCCGCGTGTTCAAGACAAAGATATGTGAAGTGCTGAGGAAGGCTATACGTCATCTTGAGATCTTTGACAAGGCTTCCCGTCAAGGTTTTGAAGAACTGCGGCAAGATGAACGGTCACGGAGACTCCCGGGACCATCCCCGGACTCACCGGCAAACCCGCGACGAGCGAGAGATGTTAATACGACGCGCCCCTCACCGGCGCGCCCCCCTTATCCGGCGCCCTTAAATCCGGCGCACCTAAAAAGCTTCGAGAGCCTCTTACCCAGCGCGCTAATCCCCATGCTGGATTAAGCTCTTCTATATAAGAGCACTTGGTTCGACTGAAAAAAAAAGGAGAGAGAGGCGAATCAAATTAAATAGGGGAGATCACTGGCGACTGCTTGAGAGAGAGAGAGAGAGAGCCTAAGAGCCAATCAGATTCGAGGGAGAGAGGGTTTCCTTGGGGGAGAAGAAGGGTACTCACTGAGTGTCCCCTCGCCGCCGTCCTCCTCTGCTCTGCCTGAAGTCTTCCAGAGCCAGAGAAGGAGAGAGTCTGACACTCTATTTTACCGGTGAAGTCTAGGTGGGTTTCGAGGATTGCTTCCCGAAGACCCCTCTACTGTTTCCCTTTTCTACTGTCGTGTAAGTGAGGGGGGAGGGGCGATGATATGAGCCCATCTCCCTCCCTCACCACCTCTTCGTCTTTCACTTCCCCTCTGTAATCCCTTCTCTACGATGAATGGAATGGCCGCCATGCGACAACGCCGGCGCGCCGAATGCTTATAATATGCCAGGTCTTTCGCCTCCCGTCAATGGGATGAATGATGTTATGCTCTATATGTTTCTTTTCACATTTCATTCTCAGTTCGCACGCCCAATCACTTCGTGTGATCGAATGCTGAGTTTCACTCCATGAAACCGAACATGCCCAGGAATCTCCATGGGCTATATAAATGTCTCCCCCTTCCCCGGGGCCTCCGTGCTAGCATGTCGATTATGTTTTGCATCATATGTTCTGTGGGTGCGTGACTAGAGGCGTGCTTATGTATGTACCTCTGGCCGTCCCAACTAGAGGTCGACTCTTCAGCGACTCCCGGCAATATCCCTTGCCCCTTTCTCTGCACAGCAAGTACATGACTCCGTGAATGTAAGTCTAACCTCATGAGCATTAATGTCCTAACTCTGTGAATGGCAATCTATCGATACCGAATATCTCCTTTCTTCTCGTTTGTGGTTTGCAGTCACTGAACTATCCTAGTTCCGTTGGCTTTGTGCCAGTGATCCGGGGAGGGGGACATTCTCCACTGGCTCACAGAACCGTCAATTGGTCAAAGGGGCTCCATCTGTGAATGATGGATGTTCTCTACAGGCCATAAGGCAAATATCAATAGGGGCTTCAGCCCAACAATTCAAATCCATGGCCCTTCGGGACCCTGTGGTGACTAAGGGATGCGTGCTCCTCATAGGCTAGTCCTCAGGGCTTCTCTCCCTAACAGTCGTCCCTCTCTTTCGAATATAGCGTAGACTATAGGTTGCTCACCCCTCATAGGCTAGCACTGGGGGTCGTTGCTTCCTTCATTAGCTGCCTTATCCACCTATTTCAACCCACAGAGCCATGGTACCCCTTGTAGGCCAGTCCTCGGGGTTTCCTATGCGATTGGGATTTGCTGGCCGCCGTCGTGCTATCCAGCTAGTTAGGGGCTTACTCCACACGTGAGTATGACCCCGTTTCTCCCCTGCAATCCTTCTAGGACAGGGGAGACGCTGCCCAAATTTTGATAGAACTTCTTAATTAATAAGATTACCTCTGTTAATTGGATTCAATAAAACACATGTTCTCAAGTAATAAACTCTAGTGCTCAAGTATGAACCTCGCACTAGCTCATAACTTCGCTCTTGGAGAGCCCTGGACTCTAATTAAATAGGCAATCAGCCCAATTAATCTCATAACCTTCAACAACAACTTAATAAACCAAAATAGTTTCAAAATTCTTCAAAAATCAGCTAAAATGGCACGGTCCTAATCCGGCACGCCCTAATATGGCGCAGTACCCCCCCCCCCCCCCCGCGCCGGATTAACGTTAGACTCATAAATTTTTGATTTCAATTGGCTCGTTCCCGGAGCGCCCTAAACCAGCGCGCCCCAAGGCCATCGTACCGGTTTAATGCTTGTCATGGCCGCGCCGGATTAAGCTCCTTTGCCTACGTTTGGCCACGCCGAGGAAACCTATCCCTACGCGTGGTTGTGCCGATTTTGAATTATTGCATGGTTTTAATCACTCACTCGCCTTCGGAGCGATCTTCGCCTCCCACGGTCGAGATTAATAAACCCCAATCAGTAATAAACTAAATAAGAAAAGGGTTGTTCAAGTCTGAACTATCTTATTACCATGCTTATACTATTATATCTGTTAGCATCATGCTTTCGTTATCATGCTTATGTTACGATTTCCGCCTCCTTTGGCGGAGGTTAATATATGTGATTGATCATTGTTTATCTTCATAACTCTACTGCCATGCTTGTCATAATCATGAGCGTCATGCATGCATGATTGCATAGACCCTCAGGTATATCAAATGGCACTGACGGAAGTCCGGGTTACGCCCAACCGGAAGTCTTTGCCATGCGCGATGGGGGTCTTCGGACCTACGTCCTCCGCCACGTACCAAGGGTCTCCAATGCAATGAACCATGCCTCTCTTGCATGATAGATAAAAGCATCTCATGTGACCTCGTCACGTTCATGCTCTTGCATCTTGTTTCGGCCTTGAACGGCCCGCTATCTCGGCAATTAATCAAAGGTTTTCTCCCTCATGGGGGATGTAAATAACGTCATAGCCTTTATGATATGGCGGACTTCTGGTCCTGACCTGAATCTCACTCTCGCCCCACAAGGGTCAGAATGAGCGTACAATAAACTCGTCACTCATGTGATTGGCACGTCTGCGTGATCAACTAATCAGTTGATTATTTATTAATTAACGGGTTCATTGACCTGACCAAAATAAAACCCATCGAACAAGAGCCCGGCCCTATTTATAGGCCAAAATCCCCCACCTAATTTCCCAATTCCACCAACCTTGTTACTATTATACCAACATTGTTACTATTACACAAACTTTATTACTATTACACCAACTTAATTCCAACATGTGAATGACATAATCAATGACCTCATTTATTCAATAATGTAAGAATGACCTCATCCATTAATTAGTATTAGATTAAAGCTAATAATTCTCTCTTAAATTAGATGCTATAGTATTGCTATAGTACCGACGTCTTCGCCTTCTCAGAATTGTGCCGTGAATCTCATCGTTTGTGGTAACAAGTGGGATAGTGTTCATGTTTATGTAATCTATGATGGAAAAATATTCATAATTTATTTTATTTTCATCTCTCATTATTTCTTTTTGCATATGAATGCATATAAAATTTTCAAGTTGCTACATCATTTGTCTAGGTCTAGGGTTTAGTATAAGACCTCTCTTGTTGCATTTTGATCAAAATTAATGAAGAAAATTGTTGGAAAATAGCCAAGGGCGCGCCCCCTCGCTCTCTTTTTCTTCTTGTTCTTCCTCTTCCTTGCAGCAGCAAGGTCTAGGGTTTAAGACCCTTTCTTGGGAGCGATTCCCAAGTCTATCTCCTCCCCTGGATGCGACGTCCAACTTCTGCCGCTGTCGCCTCCGTTCATGCCGCCATCAAGCCACCACAGCCATCTTTCCGAGCTGTTGTCCTGGATTCTGACCTACAGATCTGAAGCTCAAAGAAAAGGCTATAACACCAGATCCGATGGTCAGATGGAGTTGAGTTTTTGAGGATTGGTTCTCCCAGTTCTTGTTCATTCCTAGTTTAAATTTCATGTAGATCAGAGTCTATTTGAGTCCCTTCCCAGTCATTTGTTTTACCCCCTCATAGTCTGCCTGTGTGCGGATCTGCGAGATAGGCACTTGATAGTTGATTTTTCCCACCCCCCAAACCCTGTCATAAAAATACAAAAAATTATGTTCGTGATCCCCACTCCCCCCCTCTCTCCAAAAAATTCCCCAATTCCTAGATCCACCATCCCCCCATGGTCAAAATTTGTTCTCAGGCAGATCCTAATCTACCCTATCTATTTTGTGTTCCGGGACAGAAACAACAACCAACTATTAGAGGTTTTCATTTTCAACCCAACCATTGGACGGACCTGAGTTTCAAGTATGTATAAGCCCTTCGAGTCCTCTTTCCAATGGCGCTAATCTCGCCCCGATCCGACATCGGATCTGGTCATGCCGGCCATTCTCGTGGAAGTGCGCCGTCCTGCTCCGAACCATGCCAGTAAAAAGGGGTTGCTGCATAAATCCCAGGAAAATATGCCGGAGTACTTACAGCGATCGCCACTACCGAGGGTCGACCCAGGACCCTCTGCCACCGTCCCGGTGAACCGTCACCTTCAGAAGCTCTCCGGAGGTCATCATCCCTTTGGAAGCCCTTGTTCGTTGTCCTGCCGGCCAGCAAAGGGTCACTCATTAAACTGCCCCTGGTCACTGTCGCTATTTCATAAGAATTAGTGACAGCTTGCGTGCGCGTTCATTCAATAAGCGCCCAATGCTTGTTCGCTATTTTCTTATGCATCAGGAGCTACGTAAAACTGTATATCAGTGACATGAATCATGGTATTTTGATCTATATGCATGCACTACACTTATACTTATACGTTTGTGCTTCAGTTCTTGAGAAAATCTACCATTTGGTTGGTCGAAGTTGAAGGGAAGAGAAAGGAAATAAGAAAGTGCAGCAACAGACAGTGCAACGGCAGCTACTGCTTCTTTCATCGGTAGTAAATAGGAAGAAGGAGAAGAAGCAACAAGATTCTCCCTTCTCGTATGATGGCAAGATGATGAAATTGATGTACTGTAGTAGTAATAACTGCAATCCGCTGCACTCGAACAGGTAGAAGAAGAAGCAACAGACTTCTTCACAGTAATGGTCGCCGGAGGACAAAGACGATGAGAAGAAATAAGGAAGTAGAGGCTCCTCCTCATGTGCACGAGCGGCAGGAGAGTATGATGATGCTCGCCAGGAAGGAGAGGAAACAGAGGAAGACAACGTCGCAATGGTTCTTCGAACGTAGTAGCAATAGCAACCCTTGCTCGTTGGACGGGGGGTTATATTTGTAGAGTTTGTGTTCTTAGTATTCTAATGGGATTTAAGTTCCTACGTAGGAATCCTAACTAGTCTAAACTTTCCCATGCATATCCTTCCTACTACCAAAACCTCAGCCACCTTCCTAGCTGGGTTCGAAAACCCTAAAAGCTCATGCCTGGTTCGAACGTGATAAACCTTTTGTGTAAAACAAAAGGAACCCTATTGTCCATTTAATTGTATATATATCTATTTATATAAACCTATCCTCGTAACCCCTTCTTGGCCTATTGGCTATTGGGTTGGGTTTATAGAAACAGCCTACTATATGCTTATACGTGTATATACCCTATACATCCTTTATCATGGGAACGGTTATGGGCTAGGACTAATAAGGCCCATATGGCTCATGTAGCTTCTCATGTTCGTGGGTTTACACATAAGGCCCTTGTATGTGGTTTGAGAGCCTTTGGTGAGTGTTGTGAATTGAGCTTTAGTGTTTAACAAGCCCCATTAGTGATGGTTGTAGGCTAAACCATTATGTACTAATCCTTCCAACCCATTAGTTCTTACCATACCCTGGTTTAGGGTCTTCCAATGTTCACCTACAGGTTCGATAAAGAACTATGAGATTTCCTCTCCTTACTCAACTATAAGCCCATTAGTCTTTAGACTAAAATCACCTATGTGAGGCCCGTACTTGGTGCAAGGTCCTTTAGCTTGAATTGGTTATTGAGTCTATTAGTTGTGGTTCTCCTTTACATTAGTTTAAAGCCTATTAAGTTTTGGGTGGCCTTTAGCTCATTGATAGGTTGTTCTTAATGGTTAATTCCATATTTGTGTAGGATCTTTGTATGTGATTATTATCACTACTCTTATTCATCTATCTACCTTATGGGTATCAGAGACAGGTTCGATCCTATCAACGTCTTTTATTCATTAACTAGTCTCTTTTTGTACATAGATAAATACTTGGGTTTTGTCTAATGACTCTTAATAAAATAGAGAGGTCATATTCTATTTTATTTTTAATTAGAAGATCTTGCATCATCCCTTATGGAAATTTACAAGATTCACAATATTATTTCTTCTTTTCTACAATATAGTTAATTATTTCCATATTTCCCTTTGATAATTTTTACCGGGCGTTACACCCTCCCCAACTAAAAAGAATTTGGTCTCCAAATTCTCAACACCTTCTACCTCTAGGACGGGGAACTACTAAGGCTACCATGCAGGCAAAAAGAATCCAAAATGGACGGAATGGAAAAGAACTAATTTAAGTTTAAGGATGAGGGATACCTTCCACGATTTCTTCTTTTGTGGTCTTCGCTTCCACCAAGGCTTGAGTCCCTTCCTGGAGTTCCAGGTTTAAAAGAGGGCATTTGGCTATCCTATGTTCAAGGCTTCCGCATCGTAGGCATGCCCCCATCTTTCGATAGCAAACCTCCGATTGATGGTTTATTTTACAACAATACCTACACTTTTCTTGAGATGGATCTATAGGAGTTGCCTAACATTTACCCTTCTTACACTTCTTACACTTTTGGGAACTACCACTCTTGTTTGGCCTCTTCTTGGTTGTGGTGAACTTCGTAGAATTAACGACTCGATTCTTCCCTTCATTTCTCTCCACTTGGTTCTTTTCTTCCACCTTCTCTTTCTCTTCCACAGCCTTCTCTAACATTTGGACTCTCCATACTAGTTCCACATAAGCTTGGACATCTACCAATACCATTTCGGGAACAAAACTCGACTTAGGCGCCTCCATTTATTGAGGTTCCTGCAAGAATAATTGGGGGATTAACTATTGATTCAAGAATTTAGCTAGTGAATAATAATGAAACTTAAGTATTTTATCCTTCCTTTAGAATTTTAACCCTGAGCTCTACCCAAATCTCACGGAATTCCTATAGGATGACCGATGGAATAACTCGACCCATACTTAGACTTGATGACCTAAGGATTTGGAAAGCAGAAGCTCTGATACCACCTCTATCATGCCCTGAACCAATAGTAGCGGAATGTGTCATCTGCCCGGAACGTGGCAGTTAAATAGTCGTGTCAATCAGAGCAATACACAAGGCCAAAATTGACAAAAATAAATTTTATTGATATAAACTTGTCATTACAACTTATTGACTCAATTACGACATAAAAGAAAAGGAAAGGACACACTAATAGGACTTAGACATTTGAAACGTGATAAAAGACACCAAGCTACTTTAGACAAGACGAACAAGATAGAAGACACCATACTAGACACAAGAAAAGTGAAAGACACGGGTCATCTAGTTTCCAGAGCTCTCTTGCACACTTGCCCTTCCCAGTTGAGTCTCGATCTCGATAGTCACCTGATTACCTGAAAATGTTGGAATAAAACTGGGTGTGTGAACGCTTAGTAGGAATTATATCTCAAGAATAAGCTTGCTTTAAGTAAATTACATGTTACAGGAAGATGCATGTATCGCTATGCATGAATGATCGCAAGATGAAACGGAATATATGCGTAGATATATCCATTGAGCAAAATATGGAATTACTAGTAAAAGAATAAGCAAAGCTTCAAGGGATTATCAAGCATGTTATAATTGTACAATGTCATGAGATATTGGCTATTTAATGTTCTAGCAAGTACCACGTCGAGTCAAGTACGTCAAGTAATGTCATGTATTGTCACGAGAGAGAGAATGTGGAATGCCATTAAATCTAGAACGACAACTACTTCGGTGCAATGCCACACCGTGATCAATCAACTCCCATGGGCACAAGTACTTTCGGGTGCTCCTCCCAGGACCAGATCGGGCCCTATATGCGCCGGCATTGGGTTATGTATATTTTAGACATCGACAATAGTGTATAGCCAATGTAGAGTTCCAAGGAATATACTATAGTAGGATGATAAGGTAGATTCACGGAATTGAAGGAGTTCAAGGTCAGAGCGTGAATAAGAATGATATACCGACAAATCCTATGATAAATCAAGACATATCATGAAACTGAGTAATTGGCGTCCACTCAGTCGCCATCAATTACAAAAATAACGCCACTGTCTGGTCGCTAATTCCTGTGAATAGTACATGTTTGATGAAATAGCGCCCATACACTGGTAGCTATATCAGTGAAACAACGCCAACGACCTGGTGACTAATTCCTTCTGGCGCCCATGTCATTGTCGCCAATTGCTGACAGAGAACAGACTTTGCAAAGACGCCAAAAACAATGCTCTAAGAGGGCTAAGGCATCACGTTTCTTTAGAGTGATGTGACAAGACACGGTGTCATGGGTTTTTAAGGTACAACCTGCTCGACTACCTTGAGGGAATCCAAGGTTAGCAGACTTACGGAGGTCGCCATGATGAAATCACTAGTCCGAAGGAAAGAATATCTTGCGGAGGGTTCAAACATCACCGAGAGTTAGTGTGTAATCGGTAGAATGAAAACAGAAACCCCATCTACAGATGTGAAATGAGAGTGTCAATAGACCCGTGATATGGGCCGGGAAAACGTGATAAAACTGAAAGATAGGAAACATCGCCTCAACAAAAGTCATTGTTTCAAGAAATAGCGGCTATCTGAAAGGTCATTCAATCTTAATTAAAAAAGAATTTTCAAGAAAATAATAATAATTAACGACACCGTATATGGGCGTTAATTTTAGAATTTCCCAGAATTTTAATATTCATAACTATAAATAGCGAATATGTATGATGGTGTTAATTCTTTAAATGACATCTTGATTTAGGTTGCACATTCATGAATTTAAATATAATTAGTGGAGAGGGGAAATCTCGTCGCCCGCACGGAGAGGCCAAAAGAGGTCCAACCAGACCGAATGAGGCCCAACTCCTTGAAGTGGCAGCCCCCGGGCCCACTTAGTATAAAGCCCAAAAACTCACTCGGTACAAGCACTTCCTAGGCGGCCTTTGGGTTGGGAAGTCCGAGCAACAGTTCGATCGGGAAAGCTCTCTCGGAGCCCCCTATTCCCAGTCCCGACCATGCACTCATCGCTCAGAAGACCACTCCTGGGCAAGTGCCTATCGCTCGCGCTCACTAATGGAAGCTTATTAATACGGCCATTGCGAGTCCCTTAATGGCAGGAAGCTCAAGGGGGCAGGGGAGACCAAGAGCCCGCGTGCTGTAAGGAGCCCGCATGAAAGACGTAACCCCCCTGAGACTCCTCGCTTACAGGGATCAGTCGCACAACGGGCCACTATTTAAACTGGAAAAGCCCTACTACGAAGAGGTAAGCAAGGCAAGAGCCAAAAACCCTGAGCAGGAACCACTTCACCTTTTGGTGGAGAGGGATCTCGCGCTCCCACCTTCCTCCTAACTATTCCCTTCGCACCAGAGCTCTACTACTTTGCTGACTTAAGCATCGGAGGGTCTTCCCGGGGATCTATCCCTGGGCACCTCTGACTCGTTTCCCTTCTTGCAGTTCATACTTCAAGGGTACGTGGTCATCCTCTTCCCCGCTCAGGAACAGTGCGAGATCGCCCCTCTTCATCTGGCACGTCTGTGGGAAACGAACAAAGAGCCATCATGGTGCAAAGAAGTTTTGGCAGGAGGACTGTCGGTGACCTGGGGAAAACCCTGGTGACAGAAGAAGGAGCACCTTCTCTCCCCATGGAAAACTCCCTGCCGAGCAACCACGCCAACGAAATACCTCCATCGGTGGAGGGGGAACAGCTTCCCAGCGGGAGCACCGACGCCCTCCAAACCCTCAACCTAAAACTGGATGTCCTCGTGGATCTCATGAGGGCCCAGGTGGCCAGGGAGGAGAAGTCACAACTCCCCTAGAAGAGCCCCCCACGTGGAGATGCCTCCCAACAAACCGCTGGAGGCCGTTTTACCCTCCGGGGACGGTGGCTCATTCGCAACCTGTCGGGAGGACCATCGCATGCCCCTCCCCCAGAGCAGGAAGCCTCCTCAACCCCGAGGAGGGAGAAGACCGGAGCACGCCGACTGTTTTTGGAAGCCGAGGTCCTCGAGGAGCATCGGGACAGCATGCAAGTGCGCCCCCCAGCCCCTCGGGCCAGCGACAACCGGAGCTGTCTCTCCGACTATGAGACTTTGAGAGACGTTTCGCTAAGCAAGAGCGTGCCCTCCGTGCCTTGCAAAAGACCTCTCCCGTGGAGGACAAGGAGTGATTCCCGTTCTCTGACTATATTTTGAAGGCAGATATATCTCCCAAGATCTCACTCCCGACCTTCAAGTCGTACGACGGCCAGGGAGACCCAGCTGACCACTACGATAGCTTCGACGCCCTAATGGCCTTGCATGGGACGTCTGACGTAATCAAGTGCTGAGCGTTCGTGAACACTCTGGTTCAGGGTGCTTAGGCTTGGTTCAGGGCCCTCACCCCCGGCAGCATCCACAACTTCAAGCAATTCGGGGGAGTGTTCAAGGAAAGCTTCATCGGCAGCGGTCCACCCCGGTCAGTAGCGGGATTATTGGCCCTCAAGCAGGAACAGGGGGAGAAGTTGCTGGCTTATATCAACCGATTCAAATCGGAAGCCCTGCGCATCCCCCGCCTGGATGTGGCCTTTGCCATCACCGCATTGACCGGGGGTACCCGTGATGAGAACCTGCAGGCGAGCTAGTGCTTCATCCTCCCACCTCCTTGCCGAGCTAGTGACCCTGGCCTTGCGCCATGCAAAGTGCGAGGAGGTCCTCAACGCCTGCCGAGGCACGATAAGCTCGGGTCGGGAGGGGGACAAGAAGCGACCGTTCGAGCAAGGGACGGGCCAAGGAAAAAGGCAGAACCAGGACGGAGACCGAAAAGAGCCATCCCGAAGTACGAGCGGTATACCCCCCTTACCGCTCCCGTCTATGAAATCTATGAAGACATCAAAGCTCGGGCCTCCTCAACCAACCCGAGCCTATGAAGGCCAAGCATCGCAATCGTCGCAAGCATTGCCTGTTCCACAGCGATCACGGGCATCACACCAGCGATTGCCATCAACTTCAAGACGAGATTGAGTGCCTCATCCGCCATGGACACCTATCCCGATATGTGTCGGGCAGAAGGAAGACTGAGGTGCCCCTGAAGAAATCGACAATGCCCCCGCGGAGTCTACATCAACGTCATCGCGGGTGGTGCGGCATCAGGCGGAGATAGCAGCCGAGGAAGAAAGCGTCACGCCTAGCGGGCGAGCCGAGCCTCCATTGAGCACTCTACGGCCCCGTAGGGAGAGAATCGCAGGCCCTGGTATTCTCCGACCAGGACCTGGAAGGGTTAACCACCCTGCACGATGACGCTCTCGTTGTATCGGCTACAATAAACCATTGTAACGTAGACAGGATTTTAGTCGACAATGGTAGTGCCCCTGATGTATTATCCTATGAATGTTTCCTCAAGATGGAGAGAATCCATCTAAACTCCGCCCGATCCGAACCCCCCTCTGTGGGTTCAACGGCCAGGCAACTTATCCCGAGGGAGCCCTGAGCCTGCCAGTTACTATCGGCACCCCGCCAAAACCGTTACGGTTATGGTAGACTTCATCGTGATTAAAGGGATGATGGCATATAACGCCATCTTCGGACGAGGTATCCTCAGTCGAATGAGAGCGGTGCCCTCTACCTTTCACCAAAAAATGAAGTTCCCAACCAAGTATGGCGTGGGGGAAGTCCGAGGTAACCATGCATTGGCTAGACGGTGCTATATAATCTCGGTCGAAGCCACTAGGCCGGAAGGGAAAATAAAGAGTAAAGGGAGCCGAAGAGGGACCCGCAACATCTGAGCCTGGTGGCGAGTTGCTAACGGTCTTCCTTAACGGTGACCCGACTCTAGAGTAAAGATCGGAGCTGATCTACCACTTGAGGAACAGGAAAAATATAAGGATTTCCTTGCCCGGTATATCCGAGTCTTTGCATGGTCTGATGAGCACCTTCCTGGGATCCCGGGAGATGTGGTGATGCACAAGCTCAACCTCGACCCAACGGTGAAGCCAGTCCAGCAACGCAGGAGAAAGCATGCCCCGGAGAAGCAAGCGGTCATCAAAGAGCAAGTCATCAAGGGGCAGAAGACTGGCCTTTTTCGTCCGGTCCTGTACCCTACGTGGCTCGCCAACGTCGTCCTGGTGCCAAAGGCTTCTGGGAAATGGCAAATGTGCGTGGACTTCACCGACCTCAACCAGGCTACCCCAAAGGATTGCTACCCGCTGCCGAGCATCGATCAACTGGTCGATTCAACCTATGGCAACGAGCTGCTCAGCTTCCTAGACGCCTACTCTGGCTATCATCAAATCAGGATGGACCCGGAGGACATCGAGAAGACCGCCTTGATCACCGAGTTAGGCGTACACTGCTACACCCGGATGCCGTTCGGGCTAAAGAACATTGGGGTGACATATCATAGACTGATCAACCACATCTTCGAAGGATAGCTCAGTCGAAACGTCGAGGCCTACATTGATGACATGCTCGTCAAAACGCCGAAGGCCGAAGACCACCTCGCCGACTTAGCCGAGACCTTCGACACCCTCCTGAAGTGCAACATGAAGCTCAACCCTACCAAATGCCTTCGGAGTCAGATCTGTGAAGTTCCTAGGCTTCCTAGTAACTCAGCGTGGGATTGAAGCCAACCCCGACAAAGTCTAGGCCATCCTGGACATGTGGCCTCTCACCTATATCAAGGACGTCCAACGCCTTACGGGGCACATTGCTGCGCTCAACCATTTCCTATCCCGGGCGGCCGAACGATGCTTACCCTTCTTCAAATTGTTGAGGGGGCCCAAAATGGCATCTGCTACGTACACCTGGGATGAGGAATGTCAGAAGGCATTTGCCGAACAAAAGGGATTCTTGGCCTCTCCTCCGGTGCTGTCCAAGCGGTCCAAGGAAGCTCTATACCTCTATCTCTCGGAACCCCTTCTACAGTGAGCTCGATCCTCGTCAGGAATGATGCGGGGATCGAGAGACCAGTTTACTATACCAGCAAGGTGCTTAATGAGGCTGAAAGAAGGTACCCCGCAATCGAGAAACTCGTGCTAGTGTTGGTTACCTCAGCCAAGCGCCTCCGACCCTACTTTCAAGGGCACTCCATCGTCGTATTGACCGGCGAACCTCTGAAGAAGATTCTCTTTCACCCTGAAGCCTCGGGATGCCTTGTCAAATGGGCCATCATGCTTGGGGCCTACGACATCTCATACTGCTCCCGCTCGGCCATCAAAGGACAGGCTCTCGGAGACTTCATCACCGAAAGCACAGTCCCGATTAAAGAAGTACCTCCACCAGCGCCCGGGCCCACTTGGGATCTGTTCGTCGATGGGTCCTCCAACTCGGCCGGATGCGGTGCCGGTGTCCTTCTCAAATCCCCTAAAGGAGCAGAGCTGCGGTACGCCCTAAAGTTCAACTTCCAGGCGTCCAACAATGCCTCCGAATACGGAGCCCTTATCTCAGGGGCCAGGATGGCTCGACGACTAGGGGCCGAGCGAGTCAGGATCTACACTGACTCCCAATTGGTCGCTAGCCAGGTCAATGGTGATTACGAAGATCGGAAAGGACAAATGGTCAAGTACCTCCAGGCAGTCAAGAGGATGGCCCAACTCTTCAAGAGCTTTGAGGTAGTCCAGATAGCTCGGGAAAAAAAATCCCGAGTGGACGCCCTCTCTCGACTGGCCTCCTCGCTCAACCCCGCAGGTACACGATCGGTCTTTCTCGAAGAGCTCGAGCAACCGAGCATCGAGTCCGAGCTTATGACCGTTGACCCGGCACCCCCAAGCGACTGGCGGGCCCCCTACATATCCTGGCTCTGGGATTCTCAAGAGCCCACCGACCCTCGAGAGGCTCGGAAGCTCAAGTACCAAGCTCGGCGTTTCGTCATGCTAGACGAGGCCTTATACCGCAGATCTTTCTTCGGTCCCCTCCTCAAATGCATCAGCACCGACAAAGCCAGCATAGCGGTTCAGGAAGTACACAAAGGCATCTGCAAAGTGCACCAAGGAGGAAGATCGCTCGCCAGGATCTTACTTCGGCACGGTTACTGGGGGCCAACTCCCCAGCGTGGCTGCATGACCTACGTACATAAGTGTGACCGATGTCAGTGCTTTGACCACCTGACCCACCAGCCCGCCATGGAGCTCGTCACCCTTGCCGAGCCATACCCCTTCGCGCCTGGGGGATCGACATCTTGGGGCCATTCCCCACGGCTCAAGCTCAGAAGAAGTTCATCATCGTCGCCATCGACTATTTCACCAAGTGGATTGAGGCCGAAGCCACCACCAAGATCACTGAATCAGTTGTATGGAGTTTTGTTTGGAAGTCGATCATCTGTCGCTACGGTGTCCCCCGAGTGATCGTGAGCGATAACGGTTGGCAATTTGATTCTCATTACTTTAGAGACAGATGTGCCGACCTTAACATTCACAATCACTTCACTTCGGTAGCCCACCCTCAGGCTAATGGACTGGTCAAAAATGCGAATAAGACTATCTTAAAAGGCATCAAAACCAGGCTCGGCAAGGCCAAGGGAAGTTGGCTCAAGGAATTACCGAGCATACTACGGTCGCACCGAACTACTCCAAGGACGGCCACCGGTGAAACACCTTTTCAGCTGGTGTATGGCATGGAAGCCGTGATTCCGTTGGAGGTCGGCAATCCCTCTCTCCAAGTCGTCCACTTCAAACCCGAGGTAAACAAGCAGAAACTGTGAGAAAACCTCGACCTAGCGGATGATATCCGAGAGATTGCAAAGATCCGAGCAATGGAATACCAACGGCGCATCACTCGATAGTACAACTCCAGAGTCCGAGACAAACACTTCCAGACGGGAGACTTCATCCTTAGAAAAGCCGAAGCATCTCGACCACTAGAGGCGGCAGGGAAGCTGGCCCCTACCTGGGAAGGCCCCTATCGAGTGGTCGAGACGCTCGGGAAAGGAGCATACCGATTGTCCACCATGGAAGGAACACTCGTCCCTCGGACATGGAACGTGACAAATCTTCGCAAGTTCTACTTTTGATCATTTGGCCAGCATGCACATGTAAGCAAAATAGAATAAACGTCATCCTTCTCTTCTTATTAAACTTTGATGTACAACAAGTAGGCCACAGCCAATACAGTATACATGTACAGAAATTACACCCTCTGGCACTATAACGCGAGCAGAACGCTCGGCCAACCCCGTAGGCACTCCTACGTCCAGCCACTAACTCTGCCTCGTGCAAAAACTGGCTCGGACAAAGGATCGTCGGCCTCGTTGGTTTGAGAAAAGCTTGGAGAAAAGAAAGGGGAGAAGAGGAAGGAATACAAGTGAAGGCCTCCTCTCTACCAACTCTTTGGAAGGCAGAGAGAGCAGGCATCCTCCGAAGAGTGAAGGAGGAGGGAGAAAAAGAAAACGGCGGAGATGGACGAGGAGGCAGGGGGAGGCCAAGAAAGGAGGGAGCTTAATGAGCTCCCCCCTCCCCCTGGGATGGCGTCGGCGAGTTAGGAACAGGAGGGCGACATGCTTTAGCATGATGAACCCTCTCCCAGAGTCACCCCCGACTGACGAACCCTCTTCCAGACTGAAACAGTAGGAGCTTCCCTCCTACCACCATCTGCATCATCATCTTATGAAGCGCCCTCCATGCCCCGCCAAGATCGACAGCACAACACCTCGCAGAAGGGAAATAAGGAGAAACCGCTAGGGATGGCCTTAAGCGATGAAAGGAAAAGGAGACACCTCTCGGACCTTTTATAGGCCGAAGGGGGAGCTGATCACCTTAAATGACTCTCCCCTTGCAAAACACGCTAAAAGGGCTTTCCCCGAGATGGTTACCTCATTTCCCAAACATCCCACCAGCGGGATGCGTGAAGCGGCAAGTCATTAACGGCGGTATGGAAAAACGGAAAGGTGCCAGCGCCATGTCAGTTATTTGACAGATCGGCACGTGCGATATCTACAGGAAAAATCGGCACCTTCTCAACGACTACGGATCTGGTAGTCAAATCACACCAAAAGTGGTAAGAAACAGTCAATTCAGCATTCAATATTGCCGCTATTATATTTTCCAAAAAAAGCCTTACCCGGCTACATAAGGGAAAGAAAAAAGAAAGAGAGAACTATTACATCAGGCCTCAGGCCCATCTTCAGGCTCGGCAGGCAAAGCTTCCTCAACACCAGATGATCTGTATTCTCGGCGACGGCCGACCCAGGCACTGACCCCACCTGTGTGGGAACTGTCTCGGTCGTGCGCTCTCCTGAAGATGTTGGAGTTGGCAATCGCTCAGACGAGGACTCCCAACCCTCCTATTCGCTCGATGTATAATGGGAAGAGTCGGTCGAGCCCCAGTCCGAGTCATAGCGTTGCCCGGAAGGACAAACGAGCCTAGACGCTTGGGCCTCTACTTCTATGATGGCCCGATCAAAGCCCTGGGAGAAGCCCTTCCGAAGACCCCGACGGTAGCCCGGCTTATAATAAGGGAAGGCAGCCTGGAGAAGAGCCGCATGATAGGCCTCTGAGCACTTGTGTCGCTCGAGTGTGTCCACCCTGGCCAACTCCGCCTGCCTCTCGAGCTCGGCTATCCTCTATTCTAACTCGGACAGTCTTCTCTCGACCTCGGTCAGTGCATCCTCGGCCCCCCGGACTCGGCCCTCGAACGCCTCCTGCTCGGCCTTCCACTACTCATCACGCTCGACCTGAATCATACGCTCCACCTCTAGGAGCTCATTCTTCCGGTCGACCATACGACGGGCCTGGGCCAGCTGCTACGCCAACGACCGAGCCTCCGCTTGGCTCGACTGCACCTGAGCCCGAAGCGGGGCCACCTCCCGATGAAGGTCACCAAGATCAAGGGTCAGACGCTCAACTTTCCGATCGAGGGCACCACGGGCCCACGAGAGAGCCTCCCGCACCGACTCCACCCGAGCATACGCGCCTACTGCCTCAGCCTCGAGCTGGGCCAAGATCAAGCTGCCTTCCATAAGTTGCTCGAAAAGCGTGGAGGGGGGACCCCTTTGGAGCTTCTCTCGCACAACCCCCGAAGCAATAGAAAGGCACCTCCGGTACAGGGAGGCCCGGACACTGAAGGAACTGGTTGAGGGAAGGGAAGCACTCTCCGTAGCAGTCGGGATTGGGGCACCTTCCCCAAGCAATCCTGCCTCGGGGGCCCCACCAGTTGACTCGGGATGAGCAGCCCCGCCGTGTACCTCTCCGGCCTCGGTCGGTTGTGATCAAGTCACTACGTCATGCGACCCTCCAGCCTCGACCGGCTCGGACCGGGCTCCTCCGTCTGGCGCCCCCTCTACTTCGCTCGACGCCCCAGCATCGGCCATGATCCCTTCGTCAATTGCCCCCTCTTGCACCGCAGTGGGAGGAGGCAATAGGGGAAAGCTCTGAATTAGAGGACTCCGGAGGAGAAGGAAGCTGACAAATCACCGCCTCAGGATGCTCCCCTAGCTCCGATGGCCGCAATGATTCTCCGCTCTTCCGAGCTGCTCTCACAGCACAGGAGCCCCCCTCAAATATAAATGTAAAGAGAGGCAAAACCCTAAAACCCAGAGATAAAGGGGCGTAAAAACGCGCAAGGCTTAAACCGGAGGCGACGCGGTGATCCGATCACCCGAGGAGGGGCCTTCTCTTATTCATCATGACGGGCATATTTTCAAGGCAAGCCACATCATGTGGCCCCTACCAGAGAGAAATCGCTACCCAACCAGAGCCACAAAAAGTCCAGCCCAAATGCTACTCGTCCGAGCCTAAATTTTTGGCTCGGGAGTAGGAGGGGGACAAGTGGAGAGGGGAAATCTCGTCGCCCGCACGGAGAGGCCAAAAGAGGTCCAACCAGACCAAACGAGGTCCAACTCCTCAAAGTTGCAGCCCCTGGCCCCACTTAGTATAAAGCCCAAAAACTCACTTGGTACAAGCACTTCCTAGGCGACCTTCTGGTTGGGAAGTCTGAGCATCAGTTCGATCGAGAAAGCTCCCTTGGAGCCCCCTATTCCTAGTCCCGACCATGCACTCATCGCTCGGGAGACCACTCCTGGGCAAGTGCCTATCTCTCGGGCTCACTGCTGGAAGCTTATTAATACGGCCGTTGCGAGTCCCTTAATGGCAGGAAGCTCAAGGGGGCAGGGGAGACCAAGAGCCCGCATGTTGTAAGGAGCCCGCATGAAAGACGTAACCCCCCTGAGACTCCTCGACTTACAGGGATCAGTCGCACAACGGGCCACTATTTAAATTGGAAAAGCCCTACTATGAAGAGGTAAGCCAGGAAAGAGCTAAAATCCCTGAGCAGGAACCACTTCACCTTTTGGTGCAGAGGGATCTCGCGCTCCCACCTTCCTCCCAACTATTCCCATCGCACCAGAGCTCTACTACTTTTCCGACTTAAGCATCGGAGGGTCTTCCCCGGGGATCTATCCCTAGACACCTCTGACTCGTTTCCCTTCTTGCAGTTCATACTTCAAGGGTACGTGGTCATCCTCTTCCCCGCTCAGGAACAGTGCGAGATCTCCCCTCTTCAATTAGTATTTACTGGATTTTCCAAAACAACGCCACCGTATAGGGGCGTTCATTCTTTAAATACCAACAATATGACTATCGTTCATTTTTTGTTTGATGCTACGCATCGGGCTGGTACGCTATTAGACACATAGCACTGTTTACATATTTGGAGTTTTTGTAATCAGGAGAAAAATGACATGGATAGACAGAGAAAAATATCAAGATTCTAGAATTATGCTCATGCAACAATTTTAACGTCAGGTTTCATAAATATTAATTTTTAAGCATGTGGTATTTATTAAACATACTAAAGAATTAGCAGATTGGCAATGGGTCGCTCATTAAACTGCGCCCTGGTCACTGTCGTTGTTTCATGAGAATTAGCGACAGCTTGTGCGGGCGTTCATTCAATAAGCACCCAGTGTTTAGTCACTATTTTCTTATGCATCAGGAGCTACGCAAAACTGAATATCAGTGGACATGAAATCATGGTATTTTGATCTATATGCATGCACTACACTTATACTTATAGGTTTTTGCTTCAGTTCTTGAGAAAACCTACCTTTTGGTTGGTCGAACGTCGAACGAAAGAGAAAGGAAAAAAGAAAGTGTAGCAACAGACAGTGCAACTGTAGCTACTACTTCTTTCAGTGGCAGTAAATAGGAAGAAGGTGAAGAAGGAGACGAAGCAGCAAGATTCTCCCTTCTCGTATGATGGCAAGATGATGAAATTGATGTATTGCAGCAGCAATAACTGCAATCCACTACACTTGAACAAGTAGAAGAAGAAGCTCCTCCTCACGTGCACGAGTAGCAGGAGAGTATGATGACGCTCGCCAGGAAGGAGAGGAAACAGAGGAAGATGACGTAGCAGGGGTTATTCAAACGTAGTAGCAATAGCAACCCTTGCTCGTTCGACGGGGGGTTATATTTATAGAGTTTGTGTTCTTAGTATTCTAATGGGATTTAAGTTCCTACGTAGGAATCCTAACTAGTCTAAACTTTCCCATGCATATCCTTCCTACTACCAAAACCTCAGCCACCATCCCAACTCGGTTCGAAAACCCTAAAACCTCACACTAAGTTCAAAACGTGATAAACCTTTCGTGGAAAACAAAAGGAACCATGTTGTCCATTTAATTATATATATATATTTATGTAAGCCTATCCTCGTAACCCCTTCTTGGCCCATTGGCTATTTGGTTGGGTTTATAGAAACAGCCTACTATATGCTTATACGTGTATATACCCTATACATCCTTTGTCATGGGAACAGTTATGGGATAGGACTAATAAGGCCCATATGGCTCATGTAGCATCTCATGTTTATGGGTTTACACATAAGGCCCATGTATGTGGCTTGAGAGCCTTTGGTGAGTGTTATGAATTGAGCTTTAGTGTTTAACGAGGCCCATTAGTGATGGTTGTGGGCTAAGCCATTATGTACTAAACCTCCCAACCCATTATTTCTTACCATACCCTTGTTTAGGGTCCTCCAATGTTCACCTACAGGTTCGATAAAGAACTATGAGATTTCCTCTCTTTACTCAACTATAAGACCATTAGTCTTTAGACTAAAATCACCTATGTGAGGTGTGACGACCCAGACTCTAGATACCGGGTAAACCCGATACCACTTGGATTCTGAGAAGCCTCCCAAGAGCGGTAAAGCTCCGAAGGGATAAAAGGTGTGTGTGGAGTACATCGAAGTTCCAGATAAAGCAGTAAGCAATTAATATTTCAATGATCAGGGTTGCTAAAGGAGCAGAAATAAAATTACATTTTTAATTACGAATTTAAATTATAGAGTCCAGTCTAGAAAAGACAAGAACAGTCCAACCGAAAAGAGAACGTACTCTCAAGTCGGGGGAAACCCGACACTGGCAACGCTAGCAACTACGAACTGACGCACCGCTCCAAGAACCACGAGGAAGAAGGACGACCACACTTGAAAAGCAGGGGTGAGCCTCGTGTCACTGGCTCAGTAGGTGTCTCGCAGATCCCCACTTGAAACAACACAGTAGCACGCAAGACAACAACGCTAAACATTAAAGCAGGAGCAGAGGTAATAGTAGTGCTTAACTACAATAGTAAAGTTGTAAAAGCAAGAGTAAGAACAGCTAAAGGAAAGAGCAAAGCCGTACCGAACAAAAACATGGCTACCGAACGAACCTCGATTCTCTAAGCTACTCCAAACAGCAACAGAAAGGTAAACCCCGATCTCACAAAGTCGGGCATTACCGATCCATCAACGAAGCACTATCTCCATAGCGAAAGCCTACAGAAACAAGCAAAAGCCCTACAAAGACCTACACAGTTAAGAAACACTAATGCATACACAACTAGATCGTCGTGCACGCTAAACTGACTTCTAGTGAAGCCAAGAACAGACTACCCGAAAAAGTCACGAAGCACAAGAGTCATGCGTCATGTGACAGAAGTACCTCCTTTCTAGAAGAATAGCCAGATGCGTCCACTGACGTCTTACACTGTGCCTCAGGTATCTCGCACTTGCCTGGAATAGTGGTAACTGAGACACTCACAAAGAACCAAGTAACTACAGTAATGAGTGACTAGTCAGGGTCACGCCCGTCGGCACTCGTCCAACCGCCCCTGGCAACGTGTACACACACAAGCCCAATGCCGTGAGCCAGGCATCTAGCTAGTTTTCCCGCCAATAGGACACTATCGCAAAGCAAGGGGGCCCATGAAAAGTAGCCTAAAAATCATCTATCGGGAATTGCCCCGCCACCACTCCTAGGTGGGCCGACACACAGGAAAGTGTCATCAGGCTACGACTAGTGGAGGCTCACTAGACACCGAGACTCCAAAATAGCGAACACCAAAGTACAGACAGTGTAAGCACACACCTGTCGCACGTACTACTGAGCACAATGCAGTACACCACTACAACCAGACTCAGGATAGTCAACTAGACTTGCTGACAACAATCCTTGAGTCACAAGACTCAGGTCAAGATCGTAGCACATCACAACAACACGCTGTTAATCAGCATAGTCCCTAAGCCAAAAACTATGGTAAAACACATTAACGATGAGTCCTTGGCCTCCGAGCCACACAACGGACTTACAATTCCGTATAACATGAAACACGGAACACGAGGGATCACCAAAAAGCCCTAGAAGCACATGACATGCAAATCGAGGTAAGACGATACCTCTAAACGCCCAAAACCATGTCTCGATCCTCATAGGGTAGACGAGACACTCACGAGGTCACGTGTCAACCATTGGTCACAACCGGGTTGACCAGAAACCATAATGACCATCGAATAATCCAAAACACTACTCGGTACAGTGGCCCTCTCAGACACCCTATAATATAGTCATAGCCCTCATAGGACATCCAAGACATCCACGGAACAGTTGGCTAACCAACGGGTTTAAGCCACATCAACAGGAAATCAAACCAACACAAAATAACACTTTGGGCAGGTGGCGGTCTCACCTTGACCGCTAGACCAACCTGGCGGTCATCCAAAGGGCCGCTACCTTCAAGAGAAACCCCAAATATCAAATCCACATGAACAGGAGCCTTGCGGTCTGCCTTAGGCTGCTTCTTCCCAGAAAATGGTCTCCTCATGGCTGCAAGAGGGACCACAACGGTTACAACCTGGCCGCTTCCCCCAGTCCAACTCCCAACAGTTAAACTGACTCGACCGGTCAAAATCCCAAAATGGTCTGCATAGAACCGTTTCACAGGGAAAAGTAGTCACCACTGGGCCGCCTAATACCCCATTGCGGTCAGAGCTAGACTGCTAGCCCAAACAGACATAAAACGTTGACCAAAATCAACCGATGAAAAATGGTCCACCAAGGGCCACTAAGAGCTCAATGGCAGTCAGTCGCCTGGCCGTCTAGCCATTGAACTGACATAGCCAAAACAACGTAGAGAGTAGCGGTCACCAATGGGCCTTTAAACAAGAACCAACGGTCCTACCTGGGCCACTTCACGGAGCTTACCGATCTTCCTCAGGCCGCTATGCCAAGCTTAGAGGTCCGTCCTAGGCCGCTAGCTGACTCATGCGGTCAGTCACGAGACCGCAAAGCCAAACCGACTTACCTACTATTTATAGAGCTTGGTAGCGGTCCCCATAGAGCCGCTTCACCCTAGTGGCGGTTCATGGTTGGACCGCCACTCCCATACGTAAACCGTAGGGAAGCTCAAAACTCAGTCAAACCACGCCCCAATCATGTCTAAACGACGGGGAAACAACCCTAGACACAATATCAATCTTCCACAAGTCGGAAGGGATCAATCCGTGCATAAAAACGTAAGAAACGGGCGATTCCCACGAATCGACCCAAAACGAGTCACAAGGGTGGCCGGGCTCATACTGGCTCCAATTCTCAACCAAATGAAACCAAATTAGCGGGAATGGAATGCCAATGTGCTAGTGGTTCAAATGAAACTAATCTAGCTGAAAACCATCGCCTGGAACGGCGACGTCGGCTCACACCCCCCAAACATGATTTTCGCCCAATCGAAGCAAAACTCGCTCATACTCGCACTGTTCGGCTCCAAATCGCGAGGGAATGCAAGAAAAGAGTAGGGCATCTGCCCCCCTACCTCCATCGAAGATCTCACACACCGAAACGGCCACGATACGCTGAAAACCATCACATGAAACCGCCCACGCCGGCTTTGAATCCACCGAGGGATCGCGCCAACGCCACGCTCCATTCCTCGCACCAGCACGTTCCATGACAACTCCACGACGTTCCTGTCTCGCCCACCTCGCCACGGTCACGCGCCTCATGGAGAGAGGAGAAGAGAGGAGAGAGAACAGAGGGAGAGAAGTGAACGGCGGTGAGGAGAGAGGAAGGAGAGAGAAGGGGTTAAAAGAAAAAGGAAAATAGTAAATTATGCAATTTTCGTAAAATCTGCTATTCTGCGCAAAAATTCATAAATTTTGAAAAATATGAAAAAATAGTCTTCGCGATCCTCGGAACGAGCACAACGCACCTGTAGCGTCCTTGAGTAGCAAAACTTAACGGTCAACTCTCCACAGGGTTCCGCAAGTTATACAAGGGAAAAACCCACGTGGATCATAAAACACGTATCAGGACCCACGAAAGCAATCCAAAAGCTCTCCGATAAAGATCCGAAGAATCCCAGATATTACAGTCCTCTCCCCTTAAAGGAATTTCATCCTTGAAATTGAAGGAGCTAACAAGTGAACTGGGAAGAACAAACCCAAAACACTGGCTACGCTCTCCAAGCATCAGGAAAACCTCGAACACAAAGCACGATAACACAATTCTCGAAAAACACAATTCCCAAGGGACATTGCCAGACCACAATCACAGGTACACACTTCGGATCTCAAGACAAATCAATCCATAGAACGAGCATGGCACACAATTGAAAACAAGTCCGACACCTCCGAAATAGGGCAACGTCGCTTACGTCTCACAGGGAAAGGAGACACGACCCATGCCACAAAGATAGCTACCGATAAAATGAACGGCTGACACAACAAGCACTAGCTTATCAAGGGAAGCCCAACAACATCGGCTTCCGTGCCAAGAATAACAATGAAACTGGCACACCGAACGCCAATGACAGCACTGGACCATGAGCATAATCAAGTCAGTCCTCACTCAGACATTACATCTGATTCGAGTCGCATAGCAACTCTACCACGATCGAAGAGTATAGTAAAACCAACCGACAAGACCTCGGCCCACACAATGCCAAATCAGACTCGCAGGGAACTCCTCCCGAGCTGAACACAACCACAACCCAACAACAACAACAACAACAACAACACCTACAGAATCCTGACTCCATTCTCAACACAGAACCACGGGACACAACTGCAAGATGGGTCACATCAAGGTAGAATTACAGATGAATACACGGCTAACATATACAAGCCATACTACGAGCTGCTCACCAACAAGGACCCACAACAACAACAACAACAACAACAATAATCTCAGAAAATGCATCTTAAGGACCACGCTCACGTCCCGAGAGCACAACTCCCAACAAAATGCAGAAGAAGAAAAGGGTGCTCAACCAGCATATATGCTGATAGATTTCCCCAATTCTCATACATGCCAGTGCCAACGCCACAAAGCTTCAAGCAATGGCACGACAACCAATAACATCAAGGCACACCTAGCCAAGACGATGCTACACCGAGGAAACAAATCTCTCGGCCTGCCAGAATCTTCTAACCAAATGATCCTCAACTTGTGGGTTATAAGCCCACACGCTTCCGCTGCGCACTCATACAACGCACACATGCATCATAAATAACTCAGCATCCGCATCTCAGCACACACTCAGCGCCATCGCAATTCACGAAACTACAATATACCACGCCTCGAGTATCGATCCTACTAATAGCCAATCACAAGTCCCCAGAGTGGAAACCAGGAAGAGCACCAGCTTCAGCACAAAACACAAAGAACACTAATCTCAGCTTATCCTCACGTCCTGACACGATTACTAAACCTTCACAGCACAACAGCCGCCAATCATGGTACATCGGACGCGGTGCACAATGGCTCCCAACACACAAACTGGGTCCAAAGCCAAGCAACCACTGAACAAAGCACAGATTAGGCTCAGAACTAACACTATCCACACTTAAGTAGACACAGGACAAAGGCTTCATAGAGACAACGCTCCCAAAGCTTACCTCAAAAAGACTCCACCAAACAAGATGAGAAGAATCAAGCCCGACTAACAGTAGCTCACCAGGAAGGAAAATCCTAGGTTCGCCCGAGCATTCTCTCAATCAAGGTATTCAATCGACCACCTCAACACAACCTTAACACCTCAAGGGCTAAACAAACTCAAGCTGGGACGACCAAAACAACATAAAAATGTGCACGACCATCACCCCAATGATAAAGTCACCAGCCACCTGAACAAGCCACTGAAAAATATCGAACACCACACCACAGATTCACGCCTGCCGGCAAACTCTACCAAGTGTGGCACAACCGAGATAAACACCACGACGAAAGAAGAACTCTCCGTCGCAATCCGACGAGAGCAAATCCATCATCACAGCGCCAACACAGAGCACACAAGTGCTCACAAGAGAACAAAGCGATACAAAAACATAAAAACCTAATGCCAGCTGCCGACTATACTGGACCTTATGGGCTCTGAATACTGCGATATCTCGAATTCCCATGTACTTTCACACAACTAGCTCTAATACCAACTGTGATGACCCAGACTCTGGATATCAGGTAAACCCGATACCACTTGGATTATGAGAAGCCTCCCATGAACGGTAAAGCTCCGAAGGGATAAAAGGTGTGTGTGGAGTACATCGAAGTTCCAAATAAAGCAGTAAGCAATTAATATTTCAATGATCATGGTTGCTAAAGTAGCAGAAATAAAATTACATTTTTCAATTATCAATTTAAATTATAGAGTCCAATCCAAAAAAGATAAGAACAGTCCAACAGAAAAGAGAATGTACTCTCAAGTCGGGGGAAACCCGACACTGGCAACGCTAGCAACTACGAACTGATGCACCACGCCACGAACCACGAGGAAGAAGAATGACCACACCTGAAAAGCATGGGTGAGCCTTGTATCACTAGCTCAGTAGGGGTCCCGCAGATTTCCACTGGAAACAACACAGTAGCAGGCAAGACAACAGTGCTAAACAGTAAAGCAGGAGCAGAAGTAATAGTAGTGCTAAACTACAACAGTAAAACTGTAAAAGCCGGAATAAGAACACCTAAAGGAAAGAGTAAAGCCGCACCGAACAGAAACACCGCTGCCGAACGAACCTCTACTCTATAATCTACTCCAAACAGTAATAGAAAGGCAAACCCCGATCTCACAAAGTCAGGCGTTACCGATCCGTCGATGAAGCACTAGCTCCATAGCGAAAGCCTACAAAAACAGGCAAAAGCCCTACAAAGACCTACACAGTCAAGAAACACTAACGCATACACAACTAGATCATCGTGCACGCTACACTAACTTCGGGTGAAGCCAAGAACAGACTACCCGAAAAAGTCACGAAGCACGAGAGTCATGCGTCATGTGACAGAAGTACCTCCTTACTAGAAGAACAGCCTGATGCGTCCAATGACGTCTTACACTGCGCCTCAGGTATCTCGCACTTCCCTGGAACGGCAGTAACTGAGACACTTACAAAGAACCAAGTAACTACAGTAATCAGTGACTAGTCAGAGTCACGCCCGTCAGCGCTCGTCCAACCGCCCCTGACCATGTGTGCACACACAAGCCCAATGCCTTGAGCCAGGCCTCTAGCTAGTTTTCCCTCCTAGTAGAGCGCTACAGCAAAGTAAGGGGGCCCACGGAAACTAGCCTAAAAATCGTTTATCGAGAACTGCCCCGCCACCACTCCTAGGTGGGCCGACACACAGGAAAGTACCGTTAGGCTACGACTAGTGGAGGCTCACTAGACACCGAGACTCTAAAATAGCGAACACTGAAGTATAGACAGTGTAAGCACACACATGTCATACATACTACGGAGCACAATGCAGTACACCACTACAACCTGACTCAGAACAGTCAACTAGACCTGCTAACAATGATCCTTGAGTCACAAGACTTAGGTCAAGATCATCGTACATCACAGCAACACGCTGTTAATCAGCCTAGTCCCTAAGCCAAAAACTATGATAAAACACATTAACGATGAGTCCTTGGCCTCCGAGCCACACAATGGACTCACAATTCCATATAACACAAAACACGGAGCACGAGGGATCACCAAAAAGCCCTAGACGCACATGGCATGCAAATTGAGGTAAGACGATACCTCTAAACGCCCAAAACCATGTCTCGATCCTCACAGGATAGATGAGACACTCACGAGGTCACGTGTCAACCACTGGGTCACACCCGGGTTGACCAGAAACCATAATGACCCTCGAAAAATCCAAAACTCTACTTGGTACAATGGCCCTATCAAACACCCTATAACACAGTCACAGCCCTCATAGGACATCCAAGACATCCACGGAACAGTGGGCTAACCAAGGGGTCTAAGCCACATCAACCAAAAATCAAACCAACACAAAATAATACTATGGGCAGGTGGCGGTCTCACCCTAGCTCCTAGACCAACCTGGCAGTCATCCAAAGGGCCGCTACCTTCAAGAGAAACCCCAGATATCAAATCCACATGAACAGGAGCCTTGCGGTCTGCCTGAGGCCGCTTCTTCCCAGAAAATGGACTCCTCATGGCGACAGGAGGGACTACAGCGGTCACAACCTGGCCGCTTCCCCCAGTCCAACTTCCAATAGTTAAACCGACTCCACCAGTCAAAACACCAAAACGGTCTGCCTAGAACCGTTTCACAGGGAAACGTTGTCACCCTTGGGCCACCTAATACTCCCATGCGATTAGAGCTAGACCGCTAGCCCGAACCGACATAAAACATTGACAAAAATTAACCGATGAAAAACAGTCCACCAAGGGCCGCTAAGACCTCAATGGCGGTCAGTCGCCTGGCCATCTAGCCATCGAACCAACATAGCCAAAACAACGCAGAGAGTAGCGGACACCAATGGGCCGCTAAACAAGAACCAGAGGTCTTACCTGGGCCGCTTCACGGACCTTAGCGGTCTTCCTCAGGCCGCTATACCAAGCTTAGCGGTCCGTCCTGGGCCGCTAGCGGACTCATGCGGTCAGTCACGAGATCGCAAAGCCAAACCGACTTACCTAATATTTATGGAGCTTGGTAGCGGTCCCCATAGGGCCGCTTCACCCTAGTGGCGGTTCCTGGTTGGACCGCCACTCTCATATGGCAAGTAAACCGTAGGCAAGCTCAAAACTCAGTTAAACCATGCCCCGATCGTGTCTAAACGACGGGGAAACAACCCTAGACACAATATCAACATTCCACAGGCCGTAAGCGATCAATCCGAGCATAAAAAGGCAAGAAACGGGCGATTCCCACAAATCGACCCAAAACGAGTCACAAGGGTGGCCGGGCTCATACCGGCTCCGATTCTCAACCAAACGAAACCAAATTAGAGGGAATGGAATCCCAACATGCCAGGGGTTCAAATGAAACTAATCTAGATGAAAACCATCACCTGGAATGGTGACATCAGCTCACACGCCCCCGAACATGGTTTTCGCCCAACCGAAGCAAAACTCGATCATACTAGCACCATTCGACTCCAAATCACTAGGGAACGCAGGAAAAGAGTAGGGCATCTATTCCCCTACCTCCACCGAAGATCTCACGCGCCGAAATGGCCACGATACGCGGAAAACCATCACACGAAACCACCCAAGCCGGCTTTGAATCCATTGAGGGATCGCGCCATCGCCACGCTCCATTCCTCGCACCAGCACGTTCTACGACAACTCCATGGCGTTCCTGCCTCGCCCACCTCGCCACGGTCGTGGTCCCCATGGAGAGAGGAGAAGAGAGGAGAGAGAATGGAGGGAGAGAAGTGAACGGTAGTGAGGAGAGAGGAAGGAGAGAGAAGGGGTTAAAAGAAAAAGGAAAATAGGAAATTATGCAATTTACGTAAAATCTGATATTTTGCACGAAAATCCATAAATTCCAAAAAATATAGAAAATTAGTCTTCGTGATCCTCGGAATGAGCACAACGCACCTATAGCGTCCTTGAGTAGCAAAACTCAACGGTCAACTCTCCATAGGGTTCCGCAAGTTGTACAAGGGAAAAACCCGCGTGGATTGTAAAACATGTATCAGGACCCACGAAAGTGATTCGAAAGCTCTCCGATTAAGATCCGAAGAATCCAGGATATTACATGAGGCCCGTACCTGGTGCAATGTCTTTTAGCAGGAATTAGTTATTAAGTCCATTAGTTGTGTTTCTCCTTTACATTAGTTTAAAGCCTTTTAAGGTTTGGGTGGCCTTTAGCTCATTGATAGGTTGTTCTTAATGGTTAATTCCATATTTGGGTCGGATCTTTGTATGTCATTATTATCACTACTCTTATTCATCTATCTACCTTATGGGTATCAGAGATAGGTTCAATCCTATTAAGGTCTTTTATTCATTAACTAGTCTCTTTTTGCACATAGATAAATACTTGGGTTTTGTCTAATGACTCTTAATAAAATAGAGAGGTCATATTCTATTTTATTTTTAATAAGAAGATACTGCATCATCCCTTATGGAAATTTACAAGATTCACAATATTATTTCTTCATTTCTACAATATAGTTAATTATTTCAATATTTCCCTTTTATAATTTTTACCGGGCGGTATAGCCTCCTTCTGAGCCATTTGGCTCTTGACTGGGCTGGAGAAGCAGCCCTGGTGCAGGTGCTGTAGATTCTGTGCAGCTTGGATGCTGATTTATGGGTGGACACCCCTTAAGGGCGGAATGATTTTCTTTAGCTTTTGACTGTTGTGAGTCACCATTGGAATTTGTAGTTGCTTCCATAGAGATGGACTCCTAGCACCTGCGTGGGGCAGTAGCTTCTTGATCAACATGCGCACGTGGCAGAGACGGGCGACAGCTCTTCGACTCAACGGACGGTCCCGTCAGTTCGTAGTCCCACAAGTATTCATCATAGATTGCCTCAAGGGAATCTTCGCCTGTCGAGGTAGAGATGGAGAGCATGTCAACTTCATAATAATCTTCCACAGAGAAGCCCAACCCTGGGTGCTGAGTAATCTGTAGTAGTTCTCTGTCCATATTTGGTGGATACCATAATTCTTTGAACATCTTCTTCTGACTGTAGGGCTAGCACAAGGAGATCTACTACTTTTTGTCCAACTTAATCGTGTGGCTAGTTATATGAGGGAGTCCCATAATTCGGACAAGTGGGTTATGCGCCTCTTCTGGGAATCTACAATCATCATCCCCTTTTGTAGGCTGCTCTTTGGCCACATAAAACATAGTAGGCCGGCCATCTGGATTGGGGACCTCTAGGGTCTTTAACAATTCAACTGTTTGGCAGTTTGCATTAGCTATGGGCTTGGTGATCCCTGGCGGGACCTTGACATCCCCAAGTAAGTCTTCGAGTTCTAACACCCCCGACTTAGGATAAATGTTGGAGTGAATTGCCCTGACCTCCCTCTTCTTCCTTAGATATGAGTGACACCTCTGGGGGATCCACATAGTCATGCGGCGACGGAGGGAACCAGTCATCGGATTCTAATTTCTTCTTTCCTTTATCCTGAGCTAGGTGGGAAGGCTTCTTCGGCTTCTCCAGATGCAGAGATGCATCGAGCAGGTGGCATTCGAACACCTCAAAAGGGAGTAAATCCACAAACATCCTTTCTTCTTTCTCGTCCCAGGGGTACTTTATGCACTGGTGGAGGGTAGAGGGCACCACCTGATTTTGATATAGTCATGGTCGGCCGAGCAGCGTCTTGTATGACGTATTGAAGTTTATCACATGGAATTGAACTTTGGTAGTAATGTCGCCGAGTGAGAGCTCAAACTCTGCCACGCCCATAGGGACTTCAAACTTTTGGTTGAAACTAGCAATTCTCATATCCTTGACCTCGATCAGGTGCACATCAAAATAGTGTTTCTGATATACTCGATAGGGGGGTATATTCACTGCAACCCCTGGGTCAATCAAAATTCTGCTTATTGGTTGACCGTTCAGTTGCCCCCTCATGTAGAGTGGTCTATTGTGGCTGGCAGAGGGCAGAAACATGTCTTCCTCCGTGAAGGCCATAGCTACCCTTGATTGTGCCTAGACAAAACATCTCTCAAAGTGTGCCGAGGTTTGTAGAGCCATGATAACAGCTTGTCTGGTTTCTTCGTCGAGGGAGAGTATCTCCTAGATGGTGAACCTTGCAGGGATTCTCTTCAGTTGCTTCATTATTCTGTTGCTGGCTCTGACATTAGCCAACCTCATTTTTTCAGCTTTGCTACGCCTGCCATCATTGTGTGCCTGAGGAGCCGGCTCAGAAAGTGGCTTGTCTTCTTCTTCGGGTGCTGCCTGGGCCTGCTGCACCGACTTGACTAGCTCCCTCTCTTGCATGAATTTGGCAAGGCTTGGAATGCCTGCTTAGTGTTTACTTGCTAGAGGAGAGACCGCTGAGGGTAAGGTTGGGGCATTCTTGGCCTTTGATTGTGGCTGCGGACATGGCCGCTTGCCCTCCTAAGAGGATAGAAATTCGGCAAAGGAGGGGACCTCTAGACCGCTTGCATGTTCAGGGTAGAGCCCCATCGGAGGGGGAATTTCTGCGCCTTTAACTTCAGACTGGGGGACTTGGTATGGCTATTCGCTCCGGAACACGATGTTATGGTTAGCTGGGGGAAGGTGCCCCCACTTTCTCCCAGACCTAGTGGCATGCTTGGAGGAAGAAGCTTCAACTTGATTCGCCTCTACCCATGTGAGGCTGTGGACACCCAAAATGTGATCGATGGCAATCACGCCAAACAGCAAAAAGAACACGCCCGGCCAAAGAGCAAAAGCCAAAGGAAAGTAATGCACAAGTGTCCCCTCGGACTACTGAAGCCCCAGGTCATCTGGCGAGAGTGTCAGGGACTCCACCTCAAGATGGTCAAAAGAAATCCACCGTAAACCGGTAGTGTCATTCGTCCTAACCAATGAACCGGTATCGACTCAGTCGTGCCGAACAAGCCCCGTATGTCATCCTATCAGGGTGAGAATGTACCTTGTGGTTTGCCACCTAACAAGAAACCCTCTTGAGATGGAGAAATGTCTTTGGCCCCTTGGAACAAGGTTCCGAAGGCCACATCAGTAGAAGACCCGGGTAACCCGACACGGGTACGTCTTCTTACCAAAAGGGTCCCTTAGTGACCGAATAGCTGCCCGACCGTGGCGAAAGTACTCCGGGTGGTGGCCCACCCCCTGGGAATATTGCAAATATAGACATAGCCAGTCCGGCAGCGCAAATCGTAGTGCCGAAGGTAGTGTCAACATAAAACCTGAGAGTCTGAATTAAGGACATGGATGGCGTCGGAATTGGCCAGTCAGCGGTCCAAATGTTTCCCCGATACTTCTCATGCTGGTCTCATAGGGCCACGACGACATGAAAGTTCAAGTTGACTTTCGGAGCTAGTCCGAGATCCACAAGCCAAGGCCCGGCTTAACAAACACGTTAAGGTGATAAACCGGTGCGCACATAGCCATATGCTAATCCGGTACACTCTTTGATCCCCCTCGCCGGATTAGGTTGACACTCCTACTTGGCCTATAAGAAGGCCCATTGGCGAACAAAAAAGGGAGAGAAAGAAGGCGAATGAAAAGCATAGAAGAGAGTCGTATGCAAATGGTGTGAAAAGAACAGAGAGAGGGGAGACTTGGGAAAGAAGAAAGGAGTTGAGCGGAGTTATCCACCGTTCGCCACCAGAGAGAAGAGCCTCAGAGCGAGAGAAGGGAGCGATATTCCAATAATCTGTTTCTATGGAATAGATTAGAGTTGGGTGTGTGGAATGCTACCTCCGTTCATCTTCTAACCCCACCCCTCTATCAGTATTTCTCATGTGCCTTGTAATGAAACGAGTGATGATATGAGCCCGCATTTTCTTTTATTTCCTCTTAGTTTGAGCCTTTGGCTATTTTTTTCCCCTTCATCTTCCGATGTGAAAGAATGTAATGGGACGGTCTCGTGCGGCAACGCCAGGCCGAATGCAATATATGTATTTTCTTTCTTTTGAACATGTCTTAATATGTATCTGAATACCTCTCTGGCTTTGCTGCGTTTATTTTCTTGTCTAATACTTGGTTTCTTTGATTGATACCGAGCATGCCCTGGGGTAACCCAGGGCTACATTAACAATTATCCCCCTCCCCGGGGTCCTCTTCCAGTATGGTAGCTATGTTGAATGCACCACGTGCTCATCATTGGTTTCACCGCAGGAGACATACATGTGTGTCCATCTCCGTTTCTTTTTCTGGGAGTGGCTTCCCTACCATCTCTCCATTCGCAGTCATGAATTGGAGAGAACAGGGTCATCCCCACAGTCTCGGTGCGAGGCCTATGGTTGTGACCATTCTCCCATATAGCACCCGCCAGTCGTTCGAGCGTTTGTGCCTCACATCCTCTGTGGCTCCCTGGCTCTTATTAACTTTCTTCCGTGACCAGCCTACCGTTGGCAGTGTCGTGGATGAATGGTATCGTATTGTGACTTTTTTGCCCCAAGCAGGGTGGGGGAAGGTTCAGTTAATATGATATGTTCCCCATCTCAGTTCACGGGTGAAATTGGTGGTTTAATGTGAATGTTTACTTTGTTTCGACCGTCAAGACTTACTAACCGGGGAGGGGGAATATCCCCATCGAGCGTTCATGTCATTTCTTTCTGAATCACCACAAGGTTATAGGGTCCTGTCCGTCAGTGACACGGAGTCCTGCAAGCTACCTAAGGTGAATATTAATCGATCTTTTGACCCAACATTAAATCTACATTCCCCAGGGAATGGTGGTGGCTGTGGGTAAGAGACCTCTTGTAGACTAGTCCTCAAGGTTTTCCCTCATTCTAGCCATCCTTGTTGATCCATATCTTTGGCCCTTGGAGTATTGGTGCCCCTCGTAGGCTAGTCCTCGGGGTTTCCATCCATCTGGGTCTGCCGGTCACCGTTTGGAATTTCCGACTTTAAGGAGCGTACCCCAATTTCTGTGGGACTATCTCCGGTTTCCCCTCACAACCCTCTGGGTATGGGGAGGTGCTGCCAAATTTTTGGTTGAGCACTTAGTCTGGATTTGTGATGGAACCTCAGTTCTAGAGATTGCAAGTTTGCTAAGGACCGTGCTTGAGTAGGAACCTCGCCCGAGTCTTGATCTGCCTCATCTACAGAGCAGCTAAAATTTGAATCTACTCATTGATCAACTTTAATCAATCTGCTGGACAATCGAATTTGAATGCACTCACTAAATAAACCTTTAATCACCATCAAAAGGGCTGAACAAAACTGCATTAAAGCTTAATAGTTTAGAAAATCAAACTCCACCCTCAAAATCGACGCGCCCCAAAACGGCGCCTACCCCCCGCGCCGCTTTAGCTTAACACTCATTAACCGTTTTATCCACACGGTCCCTAATCAAGCACGCCCCTGGCCCACCATTCAACCCTTCATAACACTACGCGCCGTTTTCAAACCCTTCGCATGCATCGACCTTGGCCATTCACCTGCACAGACCTTCTCCATGTGCATGAACCTCAACAGCCAATGTGCATCGACCTTCCCAACGTGCACCGACCTCAGTAGCCAATGTGCATCGACCTTCCCATGTGTATAAACCCTGAAACCCCCAATGTGCATTGACCTTCCCACGTGCATAGACCTTGAAACCCCAATTTGCATCGACCTCCCTATGTGCATCGACCCTGAGACCACCTATATGCATCGACCTCCAAACCCCATGTGCATTGACCTCACCCCCAATGTGCACCGACTTCATAATAACAAAAGGGAGAAGTAAAAAAAAAGTAACAATAAATCATTATGAGAGAAATAATGTATAAAAATTAATAAATCATCTAAAAAATTAATAAATCATCATTTAAATGATAAATCATCATAAAAATTGAAAAATCGTCTAAAAAAATTAATAAGGCATCTTAAAAATCAATAAATCATCATAAAAATTAATAAATTATCTTAAAAATCAATAAATCATCATAAAATTAATAAATCATCATAAAAAAATCAATGAATCATCATAAAGATTAATAAGTCATCATGAGGAAATTAATAAACCATTAAATAATAATAATAAATAATGAATCATCATGAAAGGGTTGTTGTTAATTGGCCGGGGAATACATATCGACAATAATAAATCAACCAGCTGAGCATGTTCTTTCCTTTTGTTTATTCATTTGAATGTAAAAATTGTGTGTGAACACACTTATCATTGTTGCTTTGCTTGCTTGCTTCGCATGCATGTTTATTCAATATTCGTCATCACCTTGGGCCTCGGTATATCAAATGGTGATCCGCCGAAGGTCAGAATGGCTCTGACCAGAAGTCCCCACTATGCGCGATGGTGGTCTTTGGACCTACGTCCTCCGCCATGTATGGAGGGTTCTGGGTAGTGAATGAATTTGAACTACGCGCTTGAGTTTATATTTTTGTTCCCGCGTTATGAATTATCATTCTCGCCGGTTCATCTATGTTTGCACATTTATATAGCCCCCGTGGCCCATTATCTTGACAATTAATCAAGGTTTTTCCTCCTTCTCGAAGGATGTAATTAACGTCATAGCCTTTATGGTACGACAGATTGTCGATCCCAACACGGACCTCACAATCGACTGACTGAGTCAGATCGAGCGCATAATAAATTTGTCACCTCAGTGACTGGCACGCCTACGTAATAAATAAATAAATTGACCAAATAAACCATTAAATAAAATCCCATCCCAACATAGCTAGCACGCCCGGTGGGACCGAGTCTCCCTTCATCTTTTTGCCAAGATAAGTGTGCCTCGGGGGCCCTCCCAAGGAGCGCTGATCGTTTGTTTGTTTCTGTGATTCTAGCAGACGACAATGGTTGCTGGAATCGCTGCTCTAACCTTTGGCCCCGCGATCGTGGCCAACCATGCTGGTAATGGGTACCTGGCGGTACGTACCATTTTTGGCACCTTCCCACCAGTGGTCGGCTTTCCCAACATCTTGGGGGTAGCCTTCACCGATGTGTTGAATGCCGAAGCCTCGGAGGTGGTTGGGGAAGACGTCAGTAAGAAGCCTCAGGTTGCCAATACCCGAACCTGCAGGGGCCTGCCAACAGGCCGGATTCATCTAGCAAGCTACATGATGCATCATGTAGCCCGTGGGGTCCATCCCGCTCACTACAACAAACCCGGGGATCACCGCCAGAAGAACTCCCAAAGAAGGGCTGCTACTCCCATCATTGGACGCCTGTCAGTGTCTGACAAATCTATTCTAATCGGCGGGGTACGTGTCTTCTTAGACTGACGTGACACCCAAGTGATTCCAGATCGGGTGGTCTCTGTAGTACCGACCCGCAACTCCTTCCAGGCCCTGTCAGGAAGAAGGGCTGAGAACGAATAAACTATTATACGCAGCGAAGAGTGATATAGAAGGGGGGGGATGAATAGATCACTCCCTAAAAATAAATTCTCAGCAATAAACCACAACTTCGTTTCTCAACCCTTCAGAAACAGTACAAAGGATAGCTAAGACAATCAATAACTAACACCGAAGAAAGAAGTGAGATCGAGAGAGATGTTCACAGTCAAACAAAATGCCAAGCAGATAGAGAGCAACAACGATAACAGGCAAACCACAGAAGAGACAAGAGTTTTTAAGGTGGTTCGATTGTAGTCCACAATCTACATCCACCCCTCACTCCAAACCAGAGTGAGGATTCCACTAGCCACAGCTAGAAATAGTAGACTCAGTCTGCGAACATATGCTGCCAAGCAGCTTGACCAACCAAGGGAAACAAATCCCTCAACCCAAACTCTGCAACCCATAGAGCTTGATACCTGGACCTGCTACCCGCAAGACCAGAACCGGAGACGTATCTCCCTTCCTCCAAACAGGAGGGACACTGCTAGTGATAGCCCGTCACTGGCAAACCAGAGATCACAGATCTCTCTTCCTCTGAAGCCCAGAGGGAAACCGGAGAATCTCTCCCTTCCTCCGAACACTGGAGGGTAACAAGATGGAATAAAAAAGATGAAGTGAAAAATAGAAAACAAGACAATCGATGAAGACAATCGTTTCTGGAAACCAAAACAATGTAGCTTCCGAAGAAGTAGATCTTCACATTCAAGACTCTTCTCTCTCTCAAGGACTTTTCTCTCAGATCATTTCTCTCAAATCATTTCTCTCTATCTTCTCTCTGGAACGTGGAGGCTCTCTCTATTCTTCTTCTGCTCAGGGACTCCTCTTCTCAGCTTTTCTCCAGTTTTCTCTTTCAGTCACAGAGGACACCCTTTTATATGGCTTTCATCCTGAATTCCATGACTTCACGCGTGTGGCGTGAGTGGAGCTCGTGCCCTCCTTTTTCAGAGAAGCCTCGGATCACGTGCCAAGCAGCAACCTCGGATCACGTGCCCAATCATCAGCCTGAATCATCTGCAGGAATAGAAGAAAGGGATGCAACCAGTTAGTTCAGGTTTTGAACTAGGCGTGTACAGACTTTAGATGCAGTATATAGACAAGTATGAACAATGTGAGAATGTGTAGACTTGAATGCCTTCATGCGACCTCAATGTACAGACTTGAGGAATGCATGAACATAACAGAAAGAAATGTATCGAGTTAGTTCAGGCTTTTAACAAAGCGTGTATAGATATGATGCATGAACAAGCCATAGCAACTGTATAGACTTAACCAATGCGAACACAGGCTGTACACACATTGATTGCGTGCATGAGAAGGCAGTGTACAGACTTGATGAAAGCAATGCATGCACAATGATGTAATGTTCAGACTTTGCTGAAGGCTACCAGTCGATGTATGGACTTGGCTGAAGGCAACGCTGAAGCAATGTTCAGACTTCATGTATGCAATGTAGTGGCGTGTACACACTTTGTGAATGCGAAGCTATAGCATGTATAGACTTCAAGTAAAGATGCATGAGCAATGTATAGACTTAGCATCTAACTAAGTATGCACAATGACAAGGGATGCTCAGGCATGCAGTCAAGGGATGTACAGACTTAGCAGCTAGATGCACACAATGTATAGACATGATCAATCTTCAACATATGGATGTATAGACTTAGAAGATATGTGTGTGAAGCTCAACAATGTATAGACTATGCATATGCACAATAGCGAGTGTATAGACTTGCTACGGCATCAAAGTATGCACAACGTAAATGACACCTTCTTCCTAGGCATTTGTTTCAAAAGTGACGCCACTTTTGGTGGGCGTCAAATTCCAGACACAGTGGAATGTGTAGACTTCCTTCGGCACAAAGCAACATATCGATGTACAGACTTTGGCTTGATCAATGCACAATGCATATATGGATGTACAGACTTGAACGTAGGTAAAGATACCAATGTTCAGACTTGTGCAATGTATGGACTTAGTGTTGTGCGAGCATTGCTGCTGCCAGTGTACAGACTTGATGATGTGTAAGACGCTGCTAGACTCTGTACAGACTTGCTAAGACGATGCATGAGACGCTGCCAGACTATACAGACTTCGAGTGAGACGATGCATAAGACGTTGAACAATGTATAGACTTTATCGTAGGTAAAGTCAATATTATCCAGACTTTAACGTAGGTAAAGCAGACATTGTATAGACTTGCGATCACACAGTAATGTGTAGACTTCGAATGCCTGCCTGCATGCGATGCAATGTACACACTTAGTGGCTTGCTATGCCTGCGAGGTACAGACTTGGTGTCTTGCATGCTGTGCAGTGTATAGACTTTGAAGTCTTGCAAGCTGTGCGATGTATAGACTTTACTATGCGTGCATGCTACGATGTGTAGACTTGATGAAATGCAAGGCAACGCAGACACTGGCTGTAGAGACTTGGATATGTATGCAGGGCGAGGCAAGGCAAACTCTGTACAGACTTGAAACACAAAGAAGCACAGAACTCAAAGAAGCACAGGGAGTGTACAGACTTAGTCTTGCTACAACGGGCTGTACAGACTTGGTCGAGACGATGCATAAGATGCTGCCAGACTCTGTACAGACTTGCTAGACGATGCATGCACAAGACGCTAAGGAATGTACAGACTTTGCGAGCTCCAGGCCGATGTACAGACTTAGTGTCTCATGCAACCAGACAAGTTAATGCACAGATGATGTACAGACTTAGTGTAAACTGGATGTGCAGACTTTGTAGCATGAACAACACTATCCTAAATGATCAAGCATGAATTGATCTAGAGATAAAAACAGATTGATTTATAGTGTGAGACATCATCAAAACCGTAGGGATGCAACAATCTCCCCCTTTTTGATGATGGCAACACTATGAATCCAGCAATATCAAGGCCAAAAAAAAATAACAGCAGCTTTAACAATCAAAGCAAATTCAAAGCAAACGCATGCAAACAAATCAAACACTACTGCTAAAACTCTCCTTTCTCCAAAATCACTCCCCCACAACTCACTCTCAGATATTGACATGACAAGCTATTCTCCCCCACAGCTCATGAACAATTCATCCCCAAAGCGCATGACAACTCATGACCTACTGATATTGCAAAATCTCTCTCCCCCTTTGACATCATCAAAAGGAAATGAATGATATATGAAAGTGCTGGAGACATGAGGAAGAAGTACAGTAACATCTTAGTGTAGAAAGACACGAGCAAGTCTTAAGAGAATAAGTGAGGTGCTAAACTCAAGTGAAGATTCTTGAACTCCAGTAAACAATAGAGAGCTAGAATGAGAGAAAAGTTTATCAACATACATAGTATATGATTTAGAACATGAGTTAACAAGTATGGCAGGATTTAGCTGAACAAGCAACTATCCCAGAAGACAACAAGAGACAAAATCAGAGAAGGTGCACTCAAGGTATTGAGGACAAGCAATCCATTAACTTGTAAAGACAAGGGATTTTGAGGTGATTTTCAAGAAGACCAATGAGTAAGTTGGTAATTCACTCTTTTGACATTAGGGAGACACCTTGATTAGAGGTCTGAATCCCCAATTACTCAGTGTGAGTACCTCATTACCTCCTCCCTTTTTTTTAAAGGAACAGAGTTAGTAACTATGGCTTTTGACATGAGGAAACACCTTGATTTGAGACCAGAGTCCCCGGTTACTCACCAGCTAGCCACCATTGCTTTGTGATGGTCAGAATATTAATATCATTTCTTTTCAATTTTTTGTTAAGCATTTGACACCTCATGACATAGGAGAAAATTTCATTTCATTGATGAAGCTCCCAATTTCTCAGTGACCAAATCAAGACCATGTTCATTCAGTTTATCCCTTGTGTTGAGGAGATGGAATGATTGAAAACAATACCAGAAGGACTATTTCTTGAAGTAAATCTTGAAGTCTAGATTTCAAGTTGTTTTGGTCAGATATCAAGACATACAGGTTTTGGCCTGAACAGGAATCACTGATACTGTAGGAAGATATACTTTATACAATTAATCCAGATCTTTGATAGACTACCAGAGGAAAGATTCTAGCTGGACTTTAGTATCACAGACTTATAGACTTAAGAGGTGAGTGAGATTCTACTGTCTGAGAGAACCACACTAGTTCAGTCATGAAAACCAGCAATGACACACATCTGGTCAGTCTTTTTGAATCTGTCAAAGAACTCCCCCGCTCACAGCTCAACTAGCTCCCCCTTCATCAAAGCATTATTGAAAGCTAACCAACAGACACACAGAACTCCCCCTCACAATATGAACATGCTTCACAATTAAGACAACTTAAATAAACCTAATTCTCTTCTTAGTGTAGTGAATTTTTCATTGTCCAGAGGTTTAGTGAAGATGTCAGCAATCTGATTATCAGTGCCTACATGAATCAGTTCAAAGTTGTTTTTAGAGACCTCATCTCTTATGAAATGATGCCTTATTTCTATGTGTTTGGTGTGGGAATGCAAAATAGGGTTCTTGGCTAGATTAATGGCACTAGTATTATCACAATAGATAGGTGTGCACCCCAGGTCTACTTGGTAGTCCTGAAGCTGGTGTTTAATCCAAATGACTTGTGTACCACAACTCCCTGCAGCTACATATTCAGCCTCTACAGTGGAGAGGGCCACAGAATGTTGTTTCTTGGAGCCCCAAGACACTAAACACCCACCCAAAAATTCACAGTGACCACTAGTGCTTTTCCTGTCTAGTTTACACCCTGCATAATCTACATCTGTGTAGGCAACTAAATCAAGTGTGTGTGATGCAGGAAACCATAGACCAAGAGAGTGTGTAGTTGACAAATATCTGAAAATTCTTTTCACTGCAGCTAAATGTAATTTAGTGGGTCTAGACTGATACCTTGCACACATTCCTATACTGAACTGTATATCAGGTCTAGAGGCTGCCAAGTAAAGTAGAGATCCAATCATACCTCGATAGAGCTTGGCATCTACCTCTTTACCTGTCTCATCTGCATCCAGTGAGGTATTGGTACCCATGGGTGTTGTAATGTGCTTCAGATTATTCATACCAAACCTCTTGAATAGTTCCATTGTGTATTTGGTCTGGTTGATGAAGCATCCATCCTCTAATTGTTGTACCTGCAAGCCAAGAAAGTACTTTAGTTCACCGACCAAACTCATCTCAAATTCAGCAGACATCATTTTAGAGAATTCATCACATAGTTCACAACTAGTTGATCTAAACACAATGTCATCTACATATACCTGAACTATGATGAGATTTTTATTTGTACCCTTGGTAAATAAAGTTTGATCAACTTTACCTCTGTTGTAGCCCTTGCTGATCAGAAATTCAGTCAGTCTTTCATACCATGCTCGAGGAGCTTGCTTTAGACCATACATGGCTTTGTTTAACCTGAAAACTTGGTTAGGTTGAGGAGAGAATTGAAATACAGGGGGTTGTTCAACAAAAACCTCTTCCTTAATGACTCCATTTAAGAAGGCACTTTTAACATCCATTTGTTGGAGTTTTATATTCTTGGAACATGCAAAAGCTAGCAAAATTCTTATTGCTTCCATCCTAGCAACAGGTGCATAGGATTCATCGAAGTCAACTCCAAATTCCTGACAGTAGCCCTTGGCTACTAGTCTGGCCTTATTACTGGAAATGATTCCATCTTCATTCATTTCATTTTTAAACACCCACTTAGTTCCTATGATATTAACACTTTCTGGTCTTGGAACAAGCTCCCAGACATTATTTCTTTCGAACTGACCTAATTCCTCACACATAGCATTGATCCAAGATTGATCAGCCAAGGCCTCTTCTACTGATTTAGGTTCAATTTGTGAGACCAAAGCAATTAGGTCTTGATTATTAACATTCCTAAAATGAGACCTAGTCCGAAGAGGATCTTCAGGGTTGCCTATGACATTATCTATCGGATGATCTTTAAGAAATCTAACATTTATTGAAGACTCACCTGTTTCTTCTGGCCCTTCCTGGTTGGGAGGATTTGATGTTCCACTCGGCTAAGTCTTCTCTTCTTCTTGGTCTTCTAAGAATTCCCCATCATGATTGGAATCCCTGTCAATATTTTCAATGTTAGTAACACCTTTCTTTTCACTAAAAATGATGTGTGGAGACTCTTCAACTTTCTGGTCTATTTTGTTAAAGACCCTATATGCCCTTGACACTTCAGAGTATCCTAAGAATATTCCAGGGGAGCTTTTAGCTTCAAACTTATCTAAGTCTTTCTTGTCATTGTTATGAATAAAGCATTTAGCTCCAAAAATTCTGAAATGAACCAAGTTTGGTTTCTTACCTTTTAGTAGCTCATAGGGTGTTTTCTTGTGAATAGGTCTTACCATGGCCCTGTTGATTATATAAGTTGCTATATTGGCTGCCTCTGCCCAAAATTTTCTTGGTAATTGACTCTCAATCAGCATGGTTCGGGCCATCTCCACAATAGTTCTATTTCTTCTCTCCACAATTCCATTCTGTTCAGATGTCCTGGGAGAGGAAAACCTGTGTGTTAGTCTCTCTCTTTCACAAAGATCAGAAAACATGGAATTTTCAAACTCACCTCCATGGTCAGATTGAATTGAACAAATCTTGTGTTTTCCTTCTTGTTTGACCTTATTGAAAAACTGATTAAACTTTTGAAAAGCATCACTTTTATTGACTAAGAAAAAGATCCATAAAAATCTAGAGTGGTCATCAATGATCACATAGCCAAACCTATTCCCATTAAGACTCTGAGTCCTAGTAGGACCAAAGAGGTCTATATGGAGAAGTTCCATTGGTCTAGAGGACAATGGCTCAGATCTTAGCTTGAAAGAATTTCTGGTCTGTTTGCCTAGAGCACAGGCATCACATGATTTTGAAATAGAATTGAACTTAATTCTAGGCATGTCTCTAACTAAATCATGCTTGACCAATTTATTTAAAGTAGAGAAACTAGCATGGCCTAGATGTCGATGCCATTCAAAAGCATCATTTTCAGAATTAGCAGATAAACAAAGATTAGGTTCAGATTTAACGTCTAAGTCTATCATGTAGACATTATTCACCATGTTGGCTACAAATTTAACCACATCAGAATTTATTTCAAAAATTTTGCATGAGTTATCATCAAACACAACCCTGTGACCCTTGTCACATAATTGACTAATGCTAATCATGTTGTATTGAAGACCTTCCACAAGTTGAACATTTTTAATGGAGTTTGTGGAAGACTTACCTACTGTGCCAACTTCAATGATCCTACCTCTGTCCTTTCCTCCAAATTTGACCAGACCCCCTACCTTCATCTCTATCTTGCTGAACTTGGATCGGTCTCCTGTCATTTGCCTGGAGCAGCCACTGTCGAGGTACCACTTGTTGTTCTCAGCTGCCAGGCAGACCTACACAAACAGAATCAAGTAAAATGATTTGAAACCCAAGATGAGTTGGGTCCAAAGACATTATTCAAATCTCTAAGCAAATGTTTAGGAATCCATATTTGCTTCAACATGGTTTTCTCTGGCACCTTTACTTCTAGTTTATTGAAATTATAGCCAGGGTTCTGTCCAGCTGGTCTGGAGAAGTAAGCTCTATTCCAGTCATTAGGCTTCCCATTCCTAGGATATCTCCTGTGAGCTTGTTGATTAACAGATTTTTGAGGATGATAGTTATTTCCCCAGTACATCCTGTTTGGACCCATCTGTCTGTAGTAATTCCAGCTCTTATTCTGAACCACTTGCTTGGTCCATCTACCATTTGTGTTCTGGTGAGTGGGCTTAGTGAAGTTCTTCACAAAATTCATTCCCAATGTAAATGGTCGACCAACATTGTTTGTTGAACTTTCTTTCAGACATTGAGCTCCTCGACTGCTATTTGAGCTGAATGGTGTGTCCAGCTTCTCTTTTCCCTTCTCTGGGTAGAAGGTGGTGATTTTAAATTGAAAGGGTCTCTTGTTAGTTGGGTCATAGCCTAGACCCTCCCTGTTGAAGTTAACCCTTGTCCCTAGTATAGCATCCAGACTTGTTTTTCCTTGGATAAATTTTTCCAAAACCTTCTGTTTGTCTTCCAGCTCTTTTTGCAGGGACTCAGAGTTTTTTAAGAGTTCAGCGTTCACTTTCTTAACAGCTTCATATTTCTCTGAGGTCACTCTATTTTCTTTTAGGCTTTCTTCAATTTTAATTTTAATTTCATTGAGCTGGGTGAGACTCTCCTGGTTTTCTCCCTTGAGCTTTTCATTTTCTTTTCTTAGGGAAGTCATTTCTTTTAGTTCTTCTTTTAGTTTCTGATTTTCCTCACAGACTTGGGTTTGTTCTTCAACATTGGTATTAAATTTCCTCTTCAGAACCCTATGCTCTTTACTAAGTGAATTGAACTTATCTAATAATTCATCATAGGCATCTTCCCAGTCATCAATAGAAAAATTTTCAAAGACATTTGTTACCTCCTCTTCGTTGTTTGCCATTCGGCAAGTTCCTTCTTCATACTCCTCTGAGGAAGTGTCTTCAGGATCTTCTTCCTCATCGCTCCACATGCAGACCATTGCCTGTGGATTCTTCTTTTTCTACACCTTTGAGCTTTTCTTCTGAAAGTTGGGACCCTTCTTCTGGAGATCTGGGCAGTCCCCTTTCATGTGCCCCTGTTTCTTGCAATGAAAACAAGTCACTCTCTTAGTATTTCTGTCCTTATCATTGCTGAATTCAACGTTCTTACTAAAGGAGTATGGCTTCTTCCTCCTAAAGATCTTCCCCTTGTTCCTTAAAAATTTACTGAACTGTCGAGTGTGCATTGCCTGCTCCTCCTGATCAAGATCGAAAAAACCATCGGACTCGGGGCTACTGTTACTGCTGCTGCTACCCTTGTTGCGGGATGCCTTGAGAGTAATATTCTTGCCCTTCCTGTCACTTCCTTCACCACCTCTTTTAAAGTTCATCTCATAGGTCATGAGGGATCCTATGAGTTCAGTCACTGTCATAGTCGTCAGATCTTTCGACTCTTCTATCACGATGGCCTTAGTGTGCCATGCTGGGGTTAGAGACCTAAGTATCTTCCTGAATACATCTGCTTCAGCCATCTCTTTCCCTAGCCCCTTAAGAGTATTCATGATCAAAGACAACCTGGCATACATTTCAGTGATGTTCTCCTCTGGTTTCATCTTAAACAATTCATACTCAGAGGTGTAGAGATTTACCTTCGTGGCTCTCACTTGAGCTGTACCTTCGTAGATTAGTTCCAGCTCATCCCACATTCGCTTGGCCGTCCTATAGGCTGATATGCGGGCGTATTCGTCTGGGTGAACAGCACACTGGATGATGTTCAGGGCCGTCCAGTTGAGTGAAGATAACTTGACATGTTCATCTGTCCATGCGTCTTCGTTCGGTGGCAGATCATACGGCCCTGTAGTGATTACCCTCCACAGCTTGTGGCTCTGTGCCCTGATGAACACCTCCATCATGTTTTTCCAGAAGAGATAGTTATTACCATCAAAGAATGGAGGGCGACTGATGGATTGACCCTCAGGCATGAAACTTCGAGGACCATTAGGATTACCCTGACCGTTAGTCCACATGATGATAACCTGCTCTGATACCAATTGTTATGGGCAGCGAAGAGTGATATAGAAGGGGGGGATGAATAGATCACTCCCTAAAAATAAATTCTCAGCAATAAACCACAACTTTGTTTCTCAACCCTTCAGAAACAGTACAAAGGATAGCTAAGACAATCAATAACCAACACCGAAGAAAGAAGTGAGATCGAGAGAGCTGTTCACAGTCAAACAAAATGCCAAGCAGATAGAGAGCAACAACGATAACAGGCAAACCACAGAAGAGACAAGAGTTTTTAAGGTGGTTCGATTGTAGTCCACAATCTACATCCACCCCTCACTCCGAACCAGAGTGAGGATTCCACTAGCCACGGCTAGAAACAGTAGACTCAGTCTGCGAACATATGCTGCCAAGCAGCTTGACCAACCAAGGGAAACAAATCCCTCAACCCAAACTCTTCAACCCACAGAGCTTGATACCTGGACCTACTACCCGCAAGACCAGAACTAGAGACGTATCTCCCTTCCTCCAAACCGGAGGGACACTGCTAGTGACAACCCGTCACTGGCAAACCAGAGATCACAGATCTCTCTTCCTCTGAAGCCCAGAGGGAAACCGGAGAATCTCTCCCTTCCTCCGAACACTAGAGGGTAACAAGATGGAATAAAAAAGATGAAGTGAAAAACAGAAAACAAGACAATCGATAAAGACAATCGTTTCTGAAAACCAAAACAATGTAGCTTCCGAAGAAGCAGATCTTCACATTCAAGACTCTTCTCTCTCTCAAGGACTTTTCTCTCAGATCATTTCTCTCAAATCATTTCTCTCTATCTTCTCTCTCGAACGTGGAGGCTCTCTCTATTCTTCTTCTTCTCAGGGACTCCTCTTCTCAGCTTTTCTCCAGTTTTCTCTTTCAGTCGTAGAGGACATCCTTTTACATGGCTTTCGTTCTAAATTCCATGACTTCACGCGTGTGGCGTGAGTGGGGCTCGTGCCCTCCTTTTCCAGAGAAGCCTCGGATCACATGCCAGGCAGCAACGTCAGATCACGTGCCCAATCATCAGCCTGAATCATCTGCAGGAACAGAAGAAAGGGATGCAACCAGTTAGTTCAGGTTTTGAACTAGGCGTGTACAGACTTTAGATGCAGTATATAGACAAGTATGAACAATGTGAGAATGTGTCGACTTGAATGCCTTCATGCGACCTCAATGTACAGACTTGAGGGATTCATGAACATAACAGAAAGAAATGTATCGAGTTAGTTCAGGCTTTTAACAAAGCGTGTATAGACATGATGCATGAACAAGCCATAGCAACTGTATAGACTTAACCGATGCAAACACAGGCTGTACACACATTGATTGCGTGCATGAGAAGGCAGTGTACAGACTTGATGAAAGCAATGCATGCACAATGATGTAATGTTCAGACTTTGCTGAAGGCTGCCAGTCGATGTATGGACTTGGCAGAAGGCAATGCTGAAGCAATGTTCAGACTTCATGTATGCAATGCAGTGGCGTGTACACACTTTGTGAATGCGAAGCTATAGCATGTATAGACTTCAAGTAAAGATGCATGAGCAATGTATAGACTTAGCATCTAACTAAGTATGCACAACGACAAGGGATGCTCAGGCATGCAGTCAAGGGATGTACAGACTTAGCAGCTAGATGCACACAATGTATAGACATGATCAATCTTCAACAGATTGATGTATAGACTTAGAAGATATGTGTGTGAAGCTCAACAATGTATAGACTATGCATATGCACAATAGCGAGTGTATAGACTTGCTACGGCATCAAAGTATGCACAACGTAAATGACGCCTTCTTCCTAGGCGTTTGTTTCAAAAGTGACGCCACTTTTGGTGGGCGTCAAATTCCAGACATAGTGGAATGTGTAGACTTCCTTCGGCACAAAGCAACATATCGATGTACAGACTTTGGCTTGATCAATGCACAATGCACATATGGATGTACAGACTTGAACGTAGGTAAAGATACCAATGTTCAGACTTGTGCAATGTATGGACTTAGTGTTGTGCGAGCATTGCTCTTGCCAGTGTACAGACTTGCTGATGTGTAAGACGCTACCAGACTCTGTACAGACTTGCTAAGACGATGCATGAGACGCTGCCAGACTGTACAGACTTCGAGTGAGACGATGCATAAGACGCTGAACAATGTATAGACTTTATCGTAGGTAAAGTCAATATTGTCCAGACTTTAACGTAGGTAAAGCAGACATTGTATAGACTTGCGATCACACAGCAATGTGTAGACTTCGAATGCCTGCCTGCATGCGATGCAATGTACACACTTAGTGGCTTGCTCTGCCTGCGAGGTATAGACTTGGTGGCTTGCATGCTGTGCAGTGTACAGACTTTGAAGTCTTGCAAGCTGTGCGATGTATAGACTTTACTATGCGTGCATGCTACGATGTGTAGACTTGATGAAATGCAAGGCAACACAGACACTGGCTATAGAGACTTGGATATGTATGCAGGGCGAGGCAAGGCAAACTCTGTACAGACTTGAAACACAAAGAAGCACAGAACTCAAAGAAGCACAGGGAGTGTACAGAATTAGTCTTGCGACAACGGGCTGTACAGACTTGGTCGAGACGATGCATAAGACGCTGCCAAACTCTGTACAGACTTGCTAGGTGATGCATGCACAAGACGCTAAGGAATGTACAGACTTTGCGAGCTCCATGCCGATGTACAGACTTAGTGTCTCATGCAACCAGACAAGTGAATGCACAGATGATGTACAGACTTAGTGTAAACGGGATGTGCAGACTTTGTAGCATGAACATCACTGTCCTAAATGATCAAGCATGAATTGATCTAGAGATAAAAATAGATTGATTTATAGTGTGAGACATCATCAAAACCGTAGGGATGCAACAGAAACCAGCCGTCATGGCCGAAGAGAACTAGCCCCAAGGCCGAAAGTGTTCAAGCAGGTGTGGGTACCCAAGAAAATACAACCTATCCACCAAGAGGCAACTGTTCGCCACCGCCCCGAGCTTGCTAAGATGGGGAAAGGGAACGAGAGGGGCTTGCCCCCGAGAAGAGAAGAGGTGGTTGTGGATCCTCCACGACACGCCAGTTTCAGGGCCTGTGCCCGACAAGCCAGTATCCCTTTAATGGGTAGAAGATTTGAGCAGCCCGCCGGAAGAACCCGGCTGGCCTACATCCCTCTAGTGGGAGGTCGACTACTATCCCCTGTCCTACATCAGGGACGGGGGCAAGAAGAGATGACCAACATGGTCAGAAGCTATTTCAGGGGTCTAGGCAACCCCTCACTGGGCCAACAATGACTACTTCAAGCAGTCGCGGCCGAAGAGGAAGACTGCTTGCCAACGGTAGTCGAAGAAGAAGAAGAAAGAAGAGTGACGTCATCTGTTGATGACAATGGGTATGAAGATGGCCCGAGTTGCGAGGCCGATGGAGCCCCTCCCCAGTCGGAGAACAGATGGAGAGTTTCAATGTTCGAAAGACTGACCTTCTCCAGTCATGCAAGGAGGAAAGTCTACAAATGAAGAAGAGAAATGAGAGTCTTCGCCTGTAATATGACCGAGATGGCCAGCAGATATGAGTGGCTGCCGGAGAAGCCCGAAGCATTGGTCCGATTGGCCGAAAGGCCAAGGCCGAACACCAAGAGAACTGAAGCCGCTAGAGAAATGCTGAGGGCGGCAAGAGGGAAACAAATACTGATCGAAGAAGTCACCACCCTCACGGCAAATGTGATAACAGCTGAAGAGGAAGAGGTCTTACTGAACACCTCGCCCGAAGGCCCTTCAGGGGAGGCAGTGGAGGCCGTCACCAGCACTGCAACTATGGACCAATCAGTAATGATGAAACTACAACAATACCGGCAAGAGATAGAACTTTTGACAAAACAACTGCATGAGAGAACAGAGCAGGATTCAACCTCCAGACAGCCAGAGATGCAGGGCGAATCGTCGCAAGGAGTTGTTAGCCCCTGCGACTTTCGTCCACTATGTACTCTGCCCCAGCCAGTAGAACACAACCAAGCGGCTACCCAGCAGCGTCCACTTCAGCCACTGATGCCACCAATATTGCCCCAGGTCAGCCAGCACATTTCTATCCTGAACCAGTCGATCCGACCGCCGTAATGAAGCTGATGGTGGAAAGGATGATTGAGCTGAAACTTGCTGAACGAAATGAAGGTGATTATGTCACATTTGATACTTATTGGGTGCCATATCCACCCCATCATGCAGCAAAGCGGCTCCCTCCGGGGATCAGTAAGCCACCTAAGTTTGACAAGTTCAGTAGGAAGGGATCCCCGAAGGAACACATCGCATATTATATGACTATCATGGGTGATTTGACCACAGACGAGTCATATCTGCTGAAATTTTTTGGGTCCTCATTAACCGGGCTCGCATTTGAATGGTACTCCAGCCTTTCAACCGGGTCGATCAACGAGTAGCTGGACATGTAGAAGAAATTCAGAGAAAGATTTCATTGTTAGGGTGCTAGGCACGGATTCAGAGGGGAGGTGAATGAACCCCCTTTAAAAACTTATAGCGAAATAAAACTTTTGCCTCGATTCAGAACTATCTCCGAAGGACTCGTGCGGAAATAAGACCAGAGAACTCAATCTAAATAGACTCACACTTGAACATAAGGCAAGCATCAATCACATGGAGTCTAAACGAGATCCACACTAATCAGCAAACTGAATCAACATTAATAGTGTAGTCTCTATTCAGGTCAACATTCAGCAAACACAGACAATACCAAATAACGAACATAAACCCATCATCCATGAAATTAGAAGAACCTGTGAAGGGGGCAGAAGATAGGGAAAAGCACACCATAGGCAAACCACTGCACGCTAGATTTTTTAGGTGGTTCAATCTCAACCTGAGATCTAGGTCCACCCCTCACCCCAAACCGGAGTGAGGCTTCCCTTGCAAAAGCATAAATAGTAGACTCAGTCTACAACATACGCTTCCTGACAGCTTGACCCAGAGGAACACTCTCCTCTCCTCCTCCAACCCGGAAGGGAACCACTAGTGACACCCCGTCACTAGCAACCAGAGACACAGTCTCCCTTCCTCCAAACCGGAGGGGAACCTGTAAGTGACACCCAGCCACTCACAACCAGAGACCCAAGTCTCCCTTCCTCTGAAACCCAGAGGGAAACCACAAGTGACACCCTGTCACTTGCAAACTAGAGGACCAATCCTCCCTTCCTCCAAACCGGAGGGAAACCCAGAAGTAGCACACCACTACTCGTAATCAGAGACTACGTCTCCCTTCTCGTGAGTCCACAAGAGGAACCCCGACCTCAAGCCAGAGGATCAGAAAACACTAATAAAGAATGGGAAGAATGAACGAAAAACAAAAATAGAAACAATAGGGAAAAACAACTGTAGCTCCGAAGAGCAATTCCAACATAAGTCTTCAGGGAAAGCTCTCTCTTCTCCTTCCTTAGCAGCTTTCTGGCATTCTCGTCACTTCTCAGATCTCTCTCTTCACTTCGCAGCTCTCTCGCACTCTCTGAACGTCTTCTTCTTCTCAGCTATATCTTCTTTTCTCTCTTGGCTTTCTTCTTTGGTTGCTACCCTTTCGACGAATGTATTGGATCAAGTGTCCATCATAAGTATCCCTGGGTCACGTGCGTGCTTCCAGTTCGAGCTCACGGGTCTTCCTTAAACCTGTTAGTAAAAGCAAAAAGGCATTTAGTCAAACACCTTGTTGTCATAAGTAAACAGTCAATGTGCTTTGACTATGATAAGCTTAATGCATATGCTCAGTCATGAAAATAACATGCACAGACCTCATAACATGAGATGCAATCATGCTCAGACCTATATGATGAAGTTTGCACAGACCTTGATGCATTTGGGAAAAATATGCACAGACCTAAGTATTGTTGAGACCCAACCATGCACTAACCTTATATTCAGTCACACAAGATGTGCACCAACCTAGAGATCATACAGATCTTGTGTGTTGAAGCATGCACTGACCTTGTTTGTTGACGGGAGAGGGTTGCACCGACCGTATCCCTGGATGTGCACCGACCTAAGTTTGAGTAGACAACATGCACACTGACCTTGAACCATTAACACAGGCATGCACCGACTTGCTATAGTGATGTGCTCCGACTTGGCCATGCATAAGGCAAGACATGCACCAACCTTATCATGCCATAAGCACAACATGCACCGACTTGCTACAGTGATGTGCTCCGACTTGGCCATGCATAAGGCAAGACATGCACAGACATTATATGCAACAACTAGTAACGTGTACCGACCTTAGCTGAATGTGCTACAGTGCATGCATAGACCTAAATATGCATGTGGACAGACTTGAACAGTGCATGCATAGACCTAGGCTAGCATGCAAAACTACTAACGTCAACCTTAGTTTCTTGAGGGCATAACTAGCGTCGACACTAGTTGTTTGGCTTCACAACTAGCACCAACCTTATGTATGAACCAGAATGAACATGTTATGCACAGACCTTGTCTAAGCTGGCTAGCATGATGTCCACGGACCTTGTATGCAGTTAAGTAAAATGTGCACCGACTTTGTGCTGTGCTGGCTTAAAGGTGCTCGGGCCTTGGCTGACCAATAGGAGACATATGCACAGACCTTGGTTTGCACTAGATGGAAACATGCATTGACCTTAGTGTGTGCATATGACTTAACAACCTGAAAGGAATGTGTGCACACAACATGTTCGATGAAATGATTGTGCATTCAATCTAATGAGGTTCTTTGCAGCGTGAAAATGCATCTATCTGGAAAAATTATATATTATGCAAATGATTATGATGACAACATTAATGCATAAAAATCAATGCACAGTAAACAATCCTCATTAATGCACAATGCAGTGACCAGATGTATAAATCAAATGCATATTTCATCATCATTCAATCTTTCATGCAAACACATGATGACTTATAATGTTTGCTATCATCAAAACCACAAGGACACAACAATCTCCCCCTTTTTGATGATGGCAACACTATGAGTCATGAAGATAAAGCAAGATGCTGACAGAACAGATAGACAAACTATTCTCCCCCTTTGACTTCATCAAAAAGAAAATATTTTGACAAACTATTCTCCCCCTTACCAAAAGAGCCTAAACAGCCAGATAAGAACATGCACAACATGTAACCCTACTCCCCCTGAAAATGTTAGTTGAAAAGAAGTAAGAATATGGTATGATGAAGGATAGCCAAGAAGGAGTGTCAAGTAGATTAATCTCCCCCTTAATGCCAGAAACATGCTAATGTGATAATTTCCCTCTTTGACAAAGCAGGGGGATTGGAGTGGAAGAAGTGATAAGCATCTATCAGCAAAAACACAGGGGCAATCAAGGATAAGTCATGGTCATGATGAATTTTATCAATAATCAAATGGCAATGAGCAGAAGAATTTCAAATAAGCTTCAAACACATGAGTAATTCAATAAGATTTTCAAGGAGATACCAATTTCATAAATCCAAAACTGAAAATTTCAGAGTCTTCCATTATAAGGGCTGATGAATGAACTTTATTAATCAGCATGGTTTAAACATGATGTAAGACCCCGAGTTTCTGTGCAATTATTTAATTTCGTGAATAGTAAAAAAAAAAAAAATTTTGAATAGTAACTATGGTAAATAGTAAATCGTAATTTTTTTGACTATCATATGAAAATACTTAAAAATGGTAGTTAATTAGTAAACACTATGGTAAACACTTTAGTCTTCTATACTTGACCCTAATAAAATCAGTTACATGGCTTAATCGATGATTTAAGCTTGACTTAAAAACGCGGAAAACACTATTCACCCGAAAATACAACTACCGTAGAAAAATCTACAAAAATCACATCTGATAGAGAGTATTTTTCTTAGCAACTTTGTCTTCTGGAGTTTCATCGGTAAAAATCAGAAACTCTCTCTATCGATTGAACCGTTGAACATTTGAGTTAAATTATTATGTTAATCTTAAGATTAGGAGATTAACCTTAAACCTCGTGATAAAATTCTATAAAAATCATAATCTGAAAGGGCATGTATTGATTAGCAATTTTGTCTTCTGGGTCAATTTCATTAAAAATCGTTTGGTAACATTTAAAGGAGGTTTTAGTTAACTATTCCTTAATCCATAGGATTAGGCTTAGCTTAAGACTAACCTACCTTGTGGAACACGTGAAAACGTGTTTTAGGTCGGCAAGAACACGGCTTGGACGCAGGGATGGGTTTTGCGGCTCTGACCAGTCTTGTGTGAAGTGTGTGAAGATTTCACACGTTCCTTCAAATGAAAACTATAAATAGAAGCCCCCTTAAGCCTTCCTTAGCAATCCTTAAGCCTAAACAAAGGAGACTCTGCTGCTACGTGCTGTGAAGGCTTCTGCAAATATCACTATTCATCTTCTTCCTCAAGACATCTCTTATTTTCCTTGGTTAAGGTAGGTAACCATGGCACAAACCTCAAATTTGATAAATGGAATGAAAGGGCATGCTGTTAACTTCTAGAAATCATGTTTTATTATCCATTTGCATGCTTAAACTCATGAATTGAAGCCCCATTACCGGATTATACTTCTGTTTTCAATATCCCCGTGTTACAGAGAAAGACGGCTCCACACGGACCGTTTATTTACTTTAACGGGCCCGTAACGACCGCCATAGAGTACGTCTTAACGGCTTTTCATGAACCGTTTTGTCCCCTGGCATTCCACGGTTCACCCCAAACCGTTGTACATGCATAACGGTCAACCCGAGACCGCTTTAGAATAAATTTAGTAATATTATCATTTAAGTGTATTTTTTTTATTACGGCTAGAAAACGACCGTTTTACATGATAAATGGCCCTACCATGACCGTTGTACCCTTTTACCCTAGAAACGGCCCCTGACCGACGTGTGTTAGCAGACAGTCGAAGGTAAATTCCTCAGACTAGAACGGCTGTTAGGGAACCGTTGTTTATCCATTTAACGGTCATTCCCAGACCGCTGTTCTCCTGAAAACGGCCGTACTTAGGCCGCTTAACAGAAACCTATTTCTGGTCCAATTTTCACCCAATAGGTTTAACGGCCCATTTTCAACTGTTTAACTTCCAGAAAACCTGATTTTTGCTATTCTGACCCATTTAACAATGTTAAATAGTAAAAACTGATAATCCACATAAATAACAAATAATGAGATGAGTAAATTTCTATTAATTGCAGTATCTATTTTGTTAAAGTGAAAATTATTGTAATTCACTTGTAACTTTGGATAAATTGGCTAATTACCATAAGCTAAAAATTTACCGTAGGTAATTTCTGTAAATTACTGTAAATCAGAAAATTACTGGCCAACTTATGGCAAGTCTTTGGCCAATTAACCGGACACTCTATCCGGTAAACTTCACATTTTTACCGTGAGACAATTTACCGTGGTAAAATTACGGTTACATCATGACTATCGTTTTAACTTGATAAATTGACCGATTACCCTTGGATAATCTTCGGTCATACTTGAGCCCGGAATTGACCAATGGACATTAAACTGAAATTGGTTGGTTTAATTGTTATTGGCAACCCGGTAAATATTTCACATAAATTATCTTATATTTAGATCATTATACTTAATACGGATTCTCTAGAACCGTATTTCTTGAAAAATACGACCCAAATGGTTCGTATATTCTCGTTCTTCGGAACTTACTTCTCTTTCTCGAACGGCTTACTGTCACCCGTTCATTCTTGGCCCCGTGACTCGTTACTCATAAGAGTACGGCCCAGTGATTGCCGTACGAATACCTTGTTTTGGGTTTTTCGTTGTGTTTAAACTCTTGAATCAAAGGAGACAAGTGTCGTCCTTTACATCTTGTACCCGACAGAAATTCATCTGATTATATTGGCCATAATTGACTATGTCTAGACGGGGGATCGGTGATCCAATTGAAATGAAATGCCATCGCATCATAAGGGCCCAGTCTGGTCCTGGGGAGAGCGCCCGAAAAGATATTGAGCCCATTGGGATGTTTATGACAAGGGTGAGGCATTACACCCGAATACTTGACTTGACTTGTTACGTCTACGACAAATTCTGGATACTCGACTCGTGTGTATTTACCTGGTTACATGTGTAACATACTTGCTGGCCAAATTTTCTTACTGTTACTTTACTTGTTCATTACTTGATAAATTGCTATATTTCTTGACTTTGCAAGTTATTTCTATCGTCATTCTTTATTTACTGCATTTCATATAAATTGGAAATCAATGGTTAATTACTTAAACCTGTTTGTGGTTATCTACTGAGCGCGTTTAGCTCACTCCTACTGTTTCCCCTCTTTCCAGGTGACGAACTTGTCAGGGATGGACTGGAGTGATATCGAGAGATAGTTTTAGTTTATTGAGTCAGTTTGTACCCGTAGAATTAATGAGAAATTGTTCTAGTTTGATTATTATATGGATGTAGTTGTTCTACCCATTGTACTCAATTTTTATCAATAAAACTCTGATTATTACTTTTCCAACCTTTAGTGCAATGGTTCGGAATTCTTTATTGCTCGCTTGCCTCTAACCGTACGTCCCGAGATTCCGCATCGGGGCGTGACAGTTTAGTTGGTATCAGAGCATAGGTCGCTTTGACCTAGAAATTTAGGTTAAAATTGTCCTAGGTTTCCTTCTCTCCTATAAGTTTAGGAAAAACTAGACCTTGTGAGATTTGGGTAGAAATCGGGTTAAGCTATTAATCGTAATCGTGTCTCACTCCTCTAGTTCTTTCTCTCTCATCTCATCTGAGAATTCTTTTCTCATAATAATCGACTCATAATAATCGACTCATGAACAACGGATTACCTTATAGGTACTTGAAATGGCAGCCAATCGTGCTGAGATGAGGAATTTGCAACGTACGGTTCAAGGACTTACGCAAGCCTTGAATGCATTGGCTCAGGCAGGAGCTGGAGCCGGAGCGGCACCTCATGGCGCAGCTCATGGTACTGGTGAATTGTATCGGAATTTCCGAGGGATGAACCCGCCTAGGTTTGCTGGTTCAACCGATCCTGATGAAGCCGAGAACTGGCTCGACGAGATGGCAAGGATTTTTGAGGTCATGCAATGCACTGACCAGGAGCGTGTTCTCTTGTCCATTTTCCAACTGGAACGTGATGCGCGTACTTGGTGGGAGTCTATTAAACCGACTCTCGGTGACCAACAAGTCTCGTGGGAGGAATTCGAGGAATTCTTCAATGATAAATATTTTTCTGATCGCGTGCAAGAAAAGAAGGCCGCGGAATTCGCAGCTCTGAAGCAGCGAAGCTTATCGGTATCAGAATATGAAGCCCAGTTTGCAAGACTCTCTCGTTATGCGAGACATCTCATTTCAACTGAGAAAATGAAGGCGAAGCGTTTCCTTAACGGTCTTCGACTTCATTATATTAATCAACTGGCACCACTGGAAATTTCTACATATTCTGAGATGGTAAGAAAGGCACAAGTATTAGAAGATACATTGGAAATGACGGAAAGGATTCGTGGTCAAGGTAGTAAGAAGAATCAACCGAAGGCACTCAAGAATGATAAGACTGATTCTGGCACTGGTCCTAACAAGAAAAGACCTTTCACTAGTACTGGTTCTAGTTCTGGTTCTGGTTCGTGGAAGGGCAAGGCGCCAAGACAAGAAGACAAGAAACCTGATTCTGTGGTTCCATTCAAAGGCGTATGCCGATATTGTGATCGTCCCGGTCACAAAATGGAGGATTGTTGGCGCAAGCAAGGTGCATGTTTGCGATGTGGAAGCAAGGAGCACCGCATTCCCAACTGCCCCTTATTATCGGAACAAGCTATTCCGGCAAAACCTCTAAACGTCAAGAAGCCTCAGGGCAGGCTCCAGGCTCTTCATATAAAGGAAAAGGGTATCTCCGAGGATGGTGGACTCGTCGAAGGTACTCTCATTATATCCGACTTTCCGGCTTTTGTTCTATTTGATACTGGTGCAACACATTCTTTTATATCCCGGAGATTTGCTAAGTTATTAGCTATAGAACCTGTTTTGATGGACTCTCCGTTAGAGATATCAACCCCTATTGGGACCAGTTCAGCTATTCAGCATTATTATCCTTCTAGTAAAGTTATGGTGAATGATCGGAATTTTCCAGCCGACTTGATTTGCATAGACATGAAGGATTACGATGTAATCCTAGGAGCCGACTGGTTGGCCCAGTATGAGGTCAATGTTCACTGCAATTCTTGTTCGGTGTCTTTTTCTAAGCACCCCGGATTATTCTTCAAAGGAGTGAAACATCCTAGTCCGGTGTCTCTTATCTCGACTCTTCGTGCTGACAAGTTATTGAGGCGTGGATGCGAAGCTTTTCTGGCTTTTGTTCATGCGTCCCCTGAACAGCAGATCGAGATTAAGGATATTGCTATTGTTCGGGAATTTCCGGACGTATTTCCAGAGGAGTTACCAGGACTTCCGCCTCAGCGTGAAGTTACATTCTCTATTGATCTTATTCCTGGATCATCTCCTGTTTCCAGAGCCCCTTATCGTATGTCTCCTGCGGAATTGCGGGAATTGAAGCAACAATTGTTAGAATTACTCGTGAAGGGTTTTATTCGCCCGAGTGTTTCCCCTTGGGGAGCTCCTGTATTGTTTGTTCGGAAGAAAGATGGTTCGATGAGGTTGTGCATCGACTATCGGCAACTCAACCAGATAACTATCAAGAATAAATATCCACTGCCGAGGATTGATGAGTTATTTGACCAGATTGCTGGAGCTTCGTATTTTTCTAAGATCGATCTTCGATCTGGGTATCATCAATTGAGAATTAAGGAAGATGATATTTACAAGTCAGCTTTTCGAAGCCGATATGGTCACTTTGAGTTTGTCGTTATGCCCTTTGGGTTAACGAATGCACCGGCAGCTTTCATGCAACTTATGAACAATGTGTTCCGACCTTATCTTGATCAATGGGTCGTGGTATTTATTGATGACATTTTGATCTACTCAAAGAGTGAAGAAGATCATGCCGAGCATCTAAGAACGGCTCTTCAATTATTGAGAGATCACCAATTATATGCCAAATTCAGCAAGTGTGAATTTTGGCTGAGTGAAGTGTCCTTTCTAGGACATATTATTACTAAGGATGGAATTTCTGTGGATCCATCTAAAGTGGAAGCAGTCAAGAATTGGGAACAGCCTACTAATGCTACTGAAGTAAGGAGTTTTCTTGGCCTGGCTGGTTATTATCGAAGGTTCATTCAAGATTTCTCTAAAATTGCGGTACCTTTGACCAAATTAACCCGCAAAGAAATCAAGTTTGAGTGGTCAGCTGAATGCCAACGGAGTTTTCAAACTCTGAAGGATTGTTTGACTACTGCCCCTATTTTGACCTTACCTTCGGGTGAAGGCGGTTTTGTGGTCTACACAGATGCTTCTGGTATTGGCTTAGGCTGTGTGCTTATGCAGCATGGCAAGGTGATTGCCTATTCTTCCAGGCAGTTAAGGAAGCATGAAGTTAATTATCCCGTGCATGATCTGGAATTGGCAGCCGTAGTATTCGCATTAAAGATTTGGAGGCACTATTTATATGGAGAATCATTCACGGTATTTTCGGATCACAAAAGTCTGAAATACTTATTTTCTCAAAAGGAATTAAACATGAGGCAAAGAAGGTGGTTGGAATATATAAAGGATTTCGACTTCTCTATCGAGTATCACCCTGGCAAAGGCAATGTCGTGGCTGATGCGTTAAGTCGGAAGCCTGTGGCTAAGTTATCCAGTCTTATGTTACAAGAATGGAAGTTACTAGAGCTGATGGCTAGTCTGGATCTCAATATTGATAATGATCGGATTTTGATTTCCCAGATGCAACTCAAGCCCGAACTGTTAGTGGAAATCAAGCTATTACAAGATATTGATCCCGAGCTAGTCGAGATTAAGGAAAACTTAAGTGGCAGACCTGACTTCTCGATAGCCAATGATGGAAGACTGGTGTTTCAAGGTAGAACTTGTGTACCGGATGAGGCTAATATAAAGAATCGGATCCTTGAAGAAGCACATAGATCCCGATACACTATCCATCCGGGAGGCACTAAGATGTTCAAAGACTTGAAGAGGACATTTTGGTGGCCAAACATGAAAAGGGAAATTGCAGATTTTGTAAGCAGATGTCTTGTTTGTCAACAAGTAAAGGCCGAGCATTTTAGACCGGCAGGTAAATTGAAACCACTTGATATTCCCCAATGGAAGTGGGAGAGTATTGGTATGGACTTTATTATGGGTCTTCCTAAGACTCGAGGTGGCTATGATGCAATATGGGTCATCGTGGATCGATTGACTAAGTCAGCCCATTTTCTAGCTATTAAGTCCAAGTGGACGGTTGATGTACTAGCAGCATTATATCTGAAGGAAGTGGTTAGACTTCATGGTATTCCAGTCAGCATTGTGTCTGACCGAGACCCGAGATTTACATCTCATTTCTGGAAGGGTTTGCAAGAATCTCTTGGTACCCGTCTGAATTTCAGTACTGCATTTCATCCGCAGACAGATGGACAGACCGAGAGAACAAATCAGATTGTGGAAGATATGTTGAGAGCTTGTATGATTGACTTCGATGGCAGCTGGAGTGATCATTTGGCATTGATAGAATTCGCCTATAACAATAGTTATCAATCCAGCATACAAATGGCACCTTTCGAGGCTTTGTATGGAAGGAGTTGTCGTTCTCCATTATGTTGGGATGAGATTGGCGAGAAGCAATGGCTTGGACCGGATCTTGTCTCAGAATCATCACAGAATATTCGAATTATTCGAGACCGGTTACTTGTAGCTCAATCAAGGCAGAAAAGTTATGCTGATAATAGAAGAAGAGATTTGAAATTCCAGATTGGCGAGCATGTATTTTTGAAGGTCTCTCCGTCGAGAGGTATTCGCCGATTCGGTATTCATGGCAAGTTAAGCCCAAGGTATATTGGTCCATTTGAGATCCTTGATCGAGTGGGTGAAGTCGCCTATAGATTGGCCTTACCTCCTCAACTAGCTGGAGTACACAACGTGTTCCATGTTTCTATGCTTCGGAAATACGTGTACGACCCTAGTCACGTCATTCAACATGCGGACCTCGAAGTGAAGAAGGACTTGTCTTATGAAGAAAGACCAGTGAAGATTCTGGATCGGAAAGAGCAACAACTTCGGAATCGTTCCATACCGATGGTTAAAATACAATGGAGTCGGCGTGGAATAGAAGAAGCTACATGGGAATCCGAGGACGCTATACGGAAGCGTTATCCCGATCTACTCTAGGTAAGCGATATTTTTACCGTATTTTGGTCCAGTGAATTTGGAGGACCAAATTCTTTAAGTAGGGGAGGGTGTAAGACCCCGAGTTTCTGTGCAATTATTTAATTTCGTGAATAGTAAAAAAAAAAAAATTTTTGAATAGTAACTATGGTAAATAGTAAATCGTAATTTTTTTGACTATCATATGAAAATACTTAAAAATGGTAGTTAATTAGTAAACACTATGGTAAACACTTTAGTCTTCTATACTTGACCCTAATAAAATCAGTTACATGGCTTAATCGATGATTTAAGCTTGACTTAAAAACGCGGAAAACACTATTCACCCGAAAATACAACTACCGTAGAAAAATCTACAAAAATCACATCTGATAGAGAGTATTTTTCTTAGCAACTTTGTCTTCTGGAGTTTCATCGGTAAAAATCAGAAACTCTCTCTATCGATTGAACCGTTGAACATTTGAGTTAAATTATTATGTTAATCTTAAGATTAGGAGATTAACCTTAAACCTCGTGATAAAATTCTATAAAAATCATAATCTGAAAGGGCATGTATTGATTAGCAATTTTGTCTTCTGGGTCAATTTCATTAAAAATCGTTTGGTAACATTTAAAGGAGGTTTTAGTTAACTATTCCTTAATCCATAGGATTAGGCTTAGCTTAAGACTAACCTACCTTGTGGAACACGTGAAAACGTGTTTTAGGTCGGCAAGAACACGGCTTGGACGCAGGGATGGGTTTTGCGGCTCTGACCAGTCTTGTGTGAAGTGTGTGAAGATTTCACACGTTCCTTCAAATGAAAACTATAAATAGAAGCCCCCTTAAGCCTTCCTTAGCAATCCTTAAGCCTAAACAAAGGAGACTCTGCTGCTACGTGCTGTGAAGGCTTCTGCAAATATCACTATTCATCTTCTTCCTCAAGACATCTCTTATTTTCCTTGGTTAAGGTAGGTAACCATGGCACAAACCTCAAATTTGATAAATGGAATGAAAGGGCATGCTGTTAACTTCTAGAAATCATGTTTTATTATCCATTTGCATGCTTAAACTCATGAATTGAAGCCCCATTACCGGATTATACTTCTGTTTTCAATATCCCCGTGTTACAGAGAAAGACGGCTCCACACGGACCGTTTATTTACTTTAACGGGCCCGTAACGACCGCCATAGAGTACGTCTTAACGGCTTTTCATGAACCGTTTTGTCCCCTGGCATTCCACGGTTCACCCCAAACCGTTGTACATGCATAACGGTCAACCCGAGACCGCTTTAGAATAAATTTAGTAATATTATCATTTAAGTGTATTTTTTTTATTACGGCTAGAAAACGACCGTTTTACATGATAAATGGCCCTACCATGACCGTTGTACCCTTTTACCCTAGAAACGGCCCCTGACCGACGTGTGTTAGCAGACAGTCGAAGGTAAATTCCTCAGACTAGAACGGCTGTTAGGGAACCGTTGTTTATCCATTTAACGGTCATTCCCAGACCGCTGTTCTCCTGAAAACGGCCGTACTTAGGCCGCTTAACAGAAACCTATTTCTGGTCCAATTTTCACCCAATAGGTTTAACGGCCCATTTTCAACTGTTTAACTTCCAGAAAACCTGATTTTTGCTATTCTGACCCATTTAACAATGTTAAATAGTAAAAACTGATAATCCACATAAATAACAAATAATGAGATGAGTAAATTTCTATTAATTGCAGTATCTATTTTGTTAAAGTGAAAATTATTGTAATTCACTTGTAACTTTGGATAAATTGGCTAATTACCATAAGCTAAAAATTTACCGTAGGTAATTTCTGTAAATTACTGTAAATCAGAAAATTACTGGCCAACTTATGGCAAGTCTTTGGCCAATTAACCGGACACTCTATCCGGTAAACTTCACATTTTTACCGTGAGACAATTTACCGTGGTAAAATTACGGTTACATCATGACTATCGTTTTAACTTGATAAATTGACCGATTACCCTTGGATAATCTTCGGTCATACTTGAGCCCGGAATTGACCAATGGACATTAAACTGAAATTGGTTGGTTTAATTGTTATTGGCAACCCGGTAAATATTTCACATAAATTATCTTATATTTAGATCATTATACTTAATACGGATTCTCTAGAACCGTATTTCTTGAAAAATACGACCCAAATGGTTCGTATATTCTCGTTCTTCGGAACTTACTTCTCTTTCTCGAACGGCTTACTGTCACCCGTTCATTCTTGGCCCCGTGACTCGTTACTCATAAGAGTACGGCCCAGTGATTGCCGTACGAATACCTTGTTTTGGGTTTTTCGTTGTGTTTAAACTCTTGAATCAAAGGAGACAAGTGTCGTCCTTTACATCTTGTACCCGACAGAAATTCATCTGATTATATTGGCCATAATTGACTATGTCTAGACGGGGGATCGGTGATCCAATTGAAATGAAATGCCATCGCATCATAAGGGCCCAGTCTGGTCCTGGGGAGAGCGCCCGAAAAGATATTGAGCCCATTGGGATGTTTATGACAAGGGTGAGGCATTACACCCGAATACTTGACTTGACTTGTTACGTCTACGACAAATTCTGGATACTCGACTCGTGTGTATTTACCTGGTTACATGTGTAACATACTTGCTGGCCAAATTTTCTTACTGTTACTTTACTTGTTCATTACTTGATAAATTGCTATATTTCTTGACTTTGCAAGTTATTTCTATCGTCATTCTTTATTTACTGCATTTCATATAAATTGGAAATCAATGGTTAATTACTTAAACCTGTTTGTGGTTATCTACTGAGCGCGTTTAGCTCACTCCTACTGTTTCCCCTCTTTCCAGGTGACGAACTTGTCAGGGATGGACTGGAGTGATATCGAGAGATAGTTTTAGTTTATTGAGTCAGTTTGTACCCGTAGAATTAATGAGAAATTGTTCTAGTTTGATTATTATATGGATGTAGTTGTTCTACCCATTGTACTCAATTTTTATCAATAAAACTCTGATTATTACTTTTCCAACCTTTAGTGCAATGGTTCGGAATTCTTTATTGCTCGCTTGCCTCTAACCGTACGTCCCGAGATTCCGCATCGGGGCGTGACACATGATGTATGCAATGTTTGCCAATAAAGTTCTGTATTTATATCTGAAATCATGGTTTAATAAAAGTGAACCAAGCCCTCATATTTATATCTTGATTAACCTCCCTTTATCTTACACAATCAAATTCAATGACTTCTTTCGGAATTACATTCACTAGTATTGAGATCAAACAATTATGAAGCCATATGATTTTGTCTAGGGTTATAGCAATTTATCTTTTGCATCAATGTTCAAATATTGCAATTTGTTCAACAAAAGTTTTCATGCTACAAATTTCAAGAGCACTCTAGTTCAGTGCACACCTTGTAATTGGAGGATATACGTTGATCAGACGCCAAAATCCCTGAGCACTTAATGTGACTAACAGTCATGCTTTATAATTGAGAGTTAACATTTACACCTCATGACATACCTCAACTCATTTTCTTGATGAGTGAGATGTGTTTCTCAGTGTGCACGCCATTGCTCTATCAGGTTATCAATCATTTTTAAGCAGAGTTAACTATGGCACCTAATGACACAGTCCTCTGGACATGGTTTCTCAGTGACCAAAGTCATTGCTCCGACAACTATTTACCTTTTAGACATTCTAGAAAACTCATTTGTTTCAAAACAATACTAATTTCAAGTATTTCAACCAAATAAAGCCATGTATTCAACAGTTCAGATTTTAGAAGATTTCACAAGACACAACATGAAACAGTTGGTTAAAATTTATTAAAACATGATTCAGATATTTTTCAAGATATCCAAAACCAAACTCAATGAATACATTAAACCTTAAACCATTATGATCTTTTTGAACATTCATAAACCTATATAATAGAAGATTCCTTATTGTCAAGATATGCAGATTGAAATCCTTTCAATTTTCAGGTCAAGGAGGTCTAAGAGCAGTCTCTTTTCAATAGAAGTAGCAGCAAGAACATGCATCAAATGTGAGAGCATATGAAGTTCATGCATATTGCAGAGATGGCCAAAAGTGCATCAAGCAAATGTAATAGCAACAATAGATTTCAGACTCAAGAAGAGTATCAGTTTCAAGTGAATTCAGAACAATTAGAAAGAAGTGATACACGCTGATGCCAGTTGGTGATTAATGTTGCAAGAAGAGCAGAAGTTGCAAAATGAGTGAAGATATGGCTAGATAAAAATGGTATAGGTTGACTGAATGAGCAATTCAGGTTGGTCGAATAGGATAAGAAATAAATGGATGAATAGCCATGCATTTCAAAAGATTTATTTATCTGCTCCCCCTGACTTGATGCACTGAAACACCCTTTTTGGTGTTTTCAAAATTAATCGAATGCAATCGACTCATGTATGCAAATGCATTGACTCCCCTTAATAGTATGCCATATGAGATACTCTCAATGCAGCATGTGCATTGACAATTCTGCAGGGAGTTTAATGAGTTATGCTCATGGACATTTAGACTAATCTATGTGTAATTTTTTTTGACCCAAGGTACCAGGCGGAGGTCTAGCCTCTGCACATGATGTGGGTTGCCAGACAGACATAATCTGCCCTTCTCCCAGCGTACCATTTTATATACCTTTGGGTCATACAGTAATATGACAGTTAAGCATGATATGCAATCCAATCTCAATTTGATACGTGCACACTTCTAATCAATATATGCATTGAGGAAACACGAATATCCACTTGACAGATGCATTTCAGAATTTTAGTATCCAATTCATTTCAGCCTAACAAATGCATGAGACACAGCAATGCAGTGATCAAATGCAAATTTAAACCTTCATGCATGAAACCTTTAACTAGCACATCAGGATTGGTATTCAGCTATTTAAGAAAGAATTCAAGCTACCAAACCTGTGAAGAGCAGAACTGGGGTTTTACCATATTCAAGTGCCTTGGCTTATTAAACCCCTTTATTCTTCACCTTCCAAGGCACACCTGCAAGGCAGTTCCTTATTTTGCACCAACAGGTACCCAAGATGTCCTGGGTCCTAACACAATAGTGGCACCTCTGAATGGTGCTTTCCACATTTTTTGAGCAAATAGATCATCTTACTTCATCATAAAATAGTTAGACATTGAATGTCCTAAATAACCACAATAATAACATGAAATGATAGAGTTTAAATTCTTTTTATGCATATTATTTTAAGCATGGAATCTTTGTGCATTAACATGAAAATTTCTATTATTTGCATGGACATTTTATTTTCCATAACCTGCCAACCAGCATTCAGAAGCTCGGTAGCCAGGTTTTTCACAGTCAAAGCATCCAAAGTAATTTTTCTTAGACACAAATTTATTTCTGCCAAATTCAATTTTGTTTACAGGGAATTTAACAAATTTAGAATTAAGTTACTTTCCCTGAATATGCCAATAGTCTTGGACTGTGTGGCCATACTTCCCACATTCAAAATAGGAAGAAAAATTTCTTCTCTTAATCACTGACCAGCACTCACTAGCGAGATGGCTTGGCTTCCAACAGTTGGAACACATAGAAGCTTTTCCTTTGAAAGCAAATTTATCTTTACCAAAGGCATTCTGTTTTACAGGGAATCTAACATGTTTAAAATGAGCTTTTCCCTGGGCATGCCAGCAATGGGCAGCAATGTGGCCCATCTTGTCACAATGAAAACATGAAATTTTCTTATTCTGAAATGCATGATTTTTAGGATAAGTTTTCATAGCATGCATTTTGCTGGCATTTAAATCATCCTTTTTCATCAATTTGCAGTCATTCATCAAATGGCCGAGCCTACCACAGTAATGACATGAAATTCTCTTCTTGTGTGCATGAATATGTGTGTTGGTGTTGTGGACAGCATGCACATTTTTAACATGAGTGTGTATAGGCTTGTTCTGCAAAAGACCATTTCCTTCAGCTTTTTCAGTAGGTTTCTGACTTTTCTAAACAATAGCTAGATTTGGATTCTTCTGTGCAGTGAAGTGAAAAACCAATGGAGTTTTGATGCTGGTTTGTTCTGAGCTACTTACAAATGATGTATGAATTTTTTTTCAAAGCTCTTCTTATTTACTGGATTATACCCCAGCCCCTCTTTCTGAAAATTCACTTTCATCCCCAGTAGCTTATCCAAATTATCTTGACCTTCAACAAATCTAGATAAAGAATTCTTTAGGTCCTTAATCTCATCTTCCAGGGATGCAATATGTAATTCATAACCAGCAATTTCTTGTTCACTACAATTCACACACTCATTTAGTACTTTGTTTGTAGTTTTATAGTTCTCAACTTCTTGTTCCAAATTGTGCAGTTTTTCAAACTCTTTTATACAAACAATTTTTCCTTTTTCTATGGTTAAGAGTTTTTTAGAAATAGCATAGTTGAGATGTTTGAGTCTCTCATTTTCTAATTTTAATTGTTCAACCTATTCACTATTGTTATCAAGTTTGGAATTCAACTCTTCACTCAGCCTTTCTTCTCTTTATTCAGTTTCCAATTTTTCATCCAACAGATTTTTGTTTTCTTCCCCCAAGGAAGCAATTAAGTTTTGATGCCATTCTAAATAATTGTGAATGCTTTCATTTATTTCCTTCAGAAATTCATATTTATTACAAACTGATTTATCAGAACACTTTGATTCAGCTTGGAATTTTTATTTTTCAGTATCATCAAGACTTTTCTGAAGTTCTGCATTTACACCTTTAACAGCTTCAAGTTTTTCATGAATCAAGTCATTTTCCTTCACATAATTCTTAAGTTTCTTTTCTGCCTATTCAATTTGATTTCTGAGATCATTATTTTCAGATTTCAATTGTTCTAGCTCTGAATTAACACAATCAAGATCTTTCAACAATTCTTCCTTCCGAACTAGATTATTGACGTGAACCTGATCATCATTAGTGGAGCTAAATTTTTCTTTTAGTTCAGAAACTTCGCATGCAAGTTCTTGATTTTCCCTTTTGAATAAACTAATTTGTTTCTTAAGCATTTGGACATCAGACAAGCATGCATCATAGGATTGTTTCAATTTTAAGCAATTTTCACATGAGGACTCTGAACTATTCAGATCAATTTTCTTTTTCAATATTTTATATTATTTTCTTAACATCTCATGTGACTCTAATAACTCACCATATGCATCCTGCCAATCATCTAAATTATAATTCTCGAAAGGGTTTACTTGATCATCTTCCTCTTCTTCATTTTGGCTACTACTTTGATTACTGCCATTTGCCATCATGCAATGGTCTTCATTTCCACGGCTGGCAGTCTTCAACTTGTCCAGTATCTCCCTTGCTGAACTGCAATCAAAAAAACAAGAATGGAATGCCCTGTTAGTAGTGGCCTTCATCATCTCCAAAGCTTTTTGGTTTTCAGCACACATAGATCTGTGATTATTAGTCCATTTGGACTTGTTCTTTGGTAATCTGTGTGGACCATGTGAAATTAGCTTCCACAGATCTGGATCAATAGACTTAACGAACATACGCAAGTTATTAAACCACAAATTAAAATCAGTACCATTAAAAACCGGTGGATGACCCATAAGAAAGATTTAGGAACAATCAGCCAAAAATAAGGAGCAGCAAATGGAATTAGCACCAAGGAGCACCAAGGATCACTCTAGATCGTTGGATCTTTAGAACCAGTAACCCGCTCTGATACCAATTGTTAGGGTGTTAGGCACGGATTCAGAGGGGGGTGAATGAATCCCCTTTGAAAAATTATAGCGAAATAAAACTTTTGCCTCGATTCAGAACTATCTCCGAAGGACTCATGCGGAAATAAGACCAGAGAACTCAATCTAAATAGACTCACACTTGAACATAAGGCAAGCATCAATCACATGGAGTCTAAACGAGATCCACACTAATCAGCAAACTAAATCAACATTAAAGGTGTAGTCTCTATTCATGTCAACATTCAGCATACACAGACAATACCAAATAATGAACATAAACCCATCATCCACGAAATTAGAAGAACCTGTGAAGGGGGCAGAAGATAGGGAAAAGCACACCACAGGCAAACCACTGCACGCTAGATTTTTTAGGTGGTTCGATCTCAACCTGAGATCTACGTCCATCCCTCACCCCAAACCGGAGTGAGGCTTCCCTTGCAAAAGCAAGAACAGTAGACTCAGTCTGCAACATACGCTGCCTGACAGCTTGACCCAGAGGAACACTCTCCTCTCTTCCTCCAACCCGGAGGGGAGCCACTAGTGACACCCCGTCACTAGCAACCGGGGACACAGTCTCCCTTCCTCTAAACTGGAGGGGAACCCGTGAGTGACACCCAGCCACTCACAACCAGAGGCCCAAGTCTCCCTTCCTCTGAAACCCAGAGGGAAACCACAAGTGACACCCTGTCACTTGCAAACCAGAGGACCAATCCTCCCTTCCTCCAAACCTGAGGGAAACCCAGAAGTAGCACACCACTACTCACAATTGAAGACTACGTCTCCCTTCTCCTGAGTCCACAGGAGGAACCCCGACCTCAAGCTAGAGGATCGAAAAACACTAATGGAGAATGGGAAGAACAAACGAAAAACAAAAACAAAAACAAAAGGGAAAAACAACTATAGCTCTGAAGAGCAATTCCAATATAAGTCTTCTGGGAAAGCTCTCTCTTCTCCTTCCTTAGAAGCTTTCTAGCATTCTCTTCACTTCTCAGATCTCTCTCTCTCTCTCTCTCTCTTCACTTCGCAGCTCTCTCACTCTCTCTAAACCTCTTCTTCTTCTCAGCTATCTCTTCTTTTCTCTCTTGACTTTCTTCTCTGGTGGCTACCCTTTCTCTTCCTTTCTTGCGCCACACACTTCTTCTCTTCTGGCTCCTTTTCTTTTCTTCTGGCGGCCTCACTTTCTGAGAGGAAGAACACCCTGCATATATATACCCAAAATAGGGGCTCCGTAAACCCTTTTGGATAAGGGTTATGATTCTTTCCTTATATTATTGGGCCATGTGGCAGAATCTGAATATGTGCTATTAATGGGAATCGACGCCGAGCATGTACCTTTTCTTTTTTGCATTTATGTCCTTTTAGTTTGTGTTCATATCCTTGGGAAAGTATGTACGCAAATGTAAGGCTTTATAAGCCAATGAGTCATTCCCATGGATTGTGTGGGTTTTTGTGCAATTGTGTAGTAGGTCCAGCTAGGGGGCCCTCAGCCCATTCCCATTGGTCCATGTCATCTTCTGGGGCTGGTCAACCATCCTAGGTGGACATCTAGAAGGTTGGACTAGTCATATGGACACATGGGAGACAAGTGGCTCATTTTTTCCATGGTAGGCTACCTACCATGTCAACATGCTTCATCAAGTCAATAGGCCGCCCCCCCTTTATTTTTTTATGTAATTTTTTTGTGTGTTGGTAGCATGCAATCCAGACCATCCATCTCCCATCCCTAGATCCAAGGGTGGAGGTTGGATTTGATTGGAAGCATATAAAAGGTTGTATTTTCATGTGGAAATTAATGAAAAAGATAGAAAATTGTGTGAAGCTTGAAGCCTCATTGCGCCCCCAGCCCTCTCCATGGTGTTCTTCCCTCTCCAACCCCCCTTTCTAGAGTGGATTCATCTCTATCCCCCTTCCCCAATCTCTGATTTCATCTGGTGCCGCCGCCCCCGCCGTTCGTGCCGCCATCGAGCCACCATCGGAGTTCTATCTTCAGCCAACAACAGCCCCTTCCACGAATTCTTGCTATCAGCCACAAGCACAGATCAATTTGGGATTTTGAGGAGATGTTCTAGAGGTGTTTCCCACGTCCTACAAAAATTGGTGGGTCATAAATCAACCATTTTATAATTTCCCATTTTCGTTCAAGTCCCAAATTCAGTTCTGCCAGTTTCAGATCTGAATTTCATTTTTCCTAAGTTTCGCATCTTAGATCCATCTTTGGATTTTTCCTAGGTCTCCCAATTTTACTGGGAGTTCTTTCCACCCACTCCTTTTACCACGAATTTTCTTGAACTTTTATCATCCCTCCACCTATTTTTAAAAATTCGTTCTCAGAGATAGCTACAGTGTTGTCCACCTGTTTCCAAATCCGACTTCTGCCCAGTGAAAAAATCATATCAATTCGTAGCCACCTCTAATCAGTCAACAAAAACTATTTCCATTTTCCTTGTTCAAAATCCTATAACTTTTGTGAAGAGCTCAGGAGCTGAATCGGATATCTACCTCGCAGTCAATGGCAGTTCTCAGACAAGTTCCCTGCTAATCTGAGAGTTTGGCTACTGTACAACAGGAATTCAAAAATTCAGAAAAGCCCAGATCCGTGCTGATCCAGGTCCGATCTCCAGGCCTAGGTTGAAGTACTTCCAGGGAGCTTTCTAACGGCGCCAATTTCGTGTCGATCCGACATCGAGGCTGATCGCAGCGTTCGCTCTCGCCGGAGCGCACGTTGGAAAATAGAACCGGCAGATCTGTGGCTGGTTATTCCGACCGATGCCGAACGGAGCCGCCCGGCCTCCGGTCAAAGTTCCAGCATGCCGCCAGCCCAGGGAACGCTTCCCCAAGTGTTCCCACCACAGTGGTGCCACCGGACCCCACACGGCCCCTCCGGACAGCACGTGGGCCCCATAGTCACAAGTTCGGGTGCTGCCGAAGAGACGCGAGAAGCCGCCCGTCAACCCGAATTCGGTCCTCCTGGACCCCATTGTGTCACCCTTTACCTCCCTGCGTGGAGTGGGTAGTGCTTCATTGCTGTAACAAGTGTGTAATATTATTCCGGGAGTACGGGTTTCGGCCGAGTCCGTCGTCCCCACGCCGAGCGCTTGGAGGTATCACATTCTCTCCCTTACTTGGCATCTTGCTTTATCTCATATATGCTTTATATGCCGCTGCTAGAGAGCATGTTTTAGGACCTAGCTCGCTATATTTTTATATCACCGCTGCTGCGAGCGAGAGCGTTACCGTCCCGTGACCCGATCCGGGCACGAAAGTGCGAATTGACCACCCTAGCTCTTACCGGTTTCTCAACCGTGCACGTCCGACGCTTCCCTCATTAAGGGACAATCACGAGCTCACCTAGAGTCCGAGGACTGCATTCCTCATTCGAGTCATGTCCGTGGTCTCGTCCCGCATCAATTTGGTATCAGAGCGTGTTTGAGTCTAGGGTGTCAAAAAAAAGTGTCATTTACGTCTAGTCATTAGTCATTGTCTAAGTCATGTTTAGGGTCATCATTGTTTTAAAACAAAAAAAAAGTGTGTCTTTTTGCATTGCATCCCAATAACCCGGTATATCAAAAGGTGTTGTCCGAACGTTAGGCTACACCTATCGGGAAGGCCGCACACTTGCGCAAGTGATCTCGGATCGATTAACTCCGCCACGTGCCAAGTTTTGGTTACGTCTAGGTTCATCATCTTGTAGTGTGCATTTGCATTAGTCGGTGTCTCCTACTCCGTGTCTTGCATGCCCACTCGTCGAGGTACTCAATACTCACCCCCACCACCACCTATGGCCAACCCACGGGATAACTCGGGAGACCTTCTCTCCTTACGCAATGCAATCATGGCCCTCATAGATAGGATGGATCAATCTGATGCAACCTTTAAGAGCTTCTCGGACCGCATAGATGGTCGATTTAATGCAATGGAGGAAAGGATACAGTCATCCGATAGATCCGTCCAGGGCCTGGTCGGACGGTTGGAAAGGATGTCCCACGGAGACCCTCCTAGAGTGGTCCAAGACCCACCCCCACCTGCCCAGGCGGCTGCCCAAGGCCAAGCCATTCCCATAGCCCAGGCCCAGCCTGTCCATGTCGTCCAAGGCCCGCCCGCACTTGCTCCTCAGCCACCACAGGCTCCTCCACCCGCCCCTCCTCAGGTTCCCGAACTACCACACCGTGACTTTGGTCTCGAGGACTATGGGTTCGACAATACCTATGAGGGGTATGGTCAACGCCGTCGTGGCTTTCAGCCACAAAGAGATGAGGATGATGATAGGGTCCTTAAGACCTTGCGAGCGGACCCTCCCTCTTTTTACGGGTCTTTGGATCCGAAAGTCTACCTAGATTGGGAGTTCAGCATGGACCGTTACTTTGAATGGTATGATATGTCGGAGCGCCGAAGGGTCCGATTCGCCACCATGAAGCTCATGGGGCAGGCGCAAACCTATTGGAAGAATGTAGAGACCCTACTACTTCAGTGGCTAGAACCCCCGATTGACACATGGGCCGAACTGAAGAATAAGCTTCGGCAAAAGTACCTTCCTCCCACATACCGTCAGCGACTCATCGATAGATGGCAAAGTCTTAGCCAGGGAGACCGGTCCGTCTCTGAATACATCGCTGAATTTGATGAGTACTTTCTACGATGTGGTGTCACGGAGGAGAGTACCATGCACGTTTCTCAGTATGAGCTTTACCGCCGCAATGCCAAGACGTTGGAAGAGGCATACCAGGTTGCTCTCGAGTTGGAGCAATTTGAGGGAGAGTTTGAGTCTAGCCATCGGTTGGGCCCCACCCCTCTCCGTAGTACCGAGCCCCGTCACTCTATAGGCCCACATCAGCGGCCTCCCATGGCTCGACCTCAGGAGCCCACCCGTCAGGAGCACTTCGCTCCACCGCCTCGCCCTCCTCCACCCCGAGATCTATTTCCATCCCAACCATCGGCACCCGTTGCCTGTCCCCCGGCTCCTATAGCCCGTCCTCTGGCACCAGCACCCTCTCCACTATTATCCAAGGCACCTACACCTCCACCATTGCTGCCTACACCCCCTACCCGACGGGATGATAAGGGTAAGGCCCCTTTTATCGGAGAGAGCAGTCGGTCATGAGTGCAGTGTTTCCACTGTCACGGGTTTGGCCACATTGCCAGTGAGTGTCCCGCTCGTGCCACCCTAGTCCTAGGTGTTGGAGAAACCTTACCTCCCGAGCTTGAGTGTGTCGATTATGAGGTCGACCAAGCACTAGCCGATGAGTACTATGCCTTAGGGAAGAGCTGGACGGCTCTCCTGCCGCCTAGGATGCAGCCACTTAGTGGGCTTGATGTCACCACCTTAGTCTAGGGTCATATATGAGTCGGTGTGTTTTCCTTGTGTGGTTTGTTTTGTGTGGTTTGTTTGCATGGTTTGTGTGTCGTTTGAGAGTCTGCATGTGTCTTGTGCAAGCTCATTGTCGTTCTCTTATGAGTAAGAGGCGAGTGGACTCGTTCGATGAGTATGGGATCAGTCTATCTCTATGCCCCAGATCAGTCACCTATAGGGACCCAGCGGTGATTCCTAGTGAGTCGTCGAGCTGCCTCCTTCCCGTTTGAGAGTGTCCCACTCGGAGTGTCCACCTTTAGCCCATAGCAGTTCGTGCATATCGAGTATATATGGAATGAGCAGGTGACGGTCACTTGGAGTGGAGCGTACCCGCGTTACTTGGCACGGTGACGGATCCGCCGGAGTACTCGAGCATGTTGTGTCCCTATGATTTTGATGATAGCAAACACTATAAGTCATTTGAATGCATACAATTCTGTTTGTGGTGCAGATGAATGTTTCATTGAAAATCTTATCTGAATTATTGCTGCATTTAAATATGGCTGTGTGGTGTGTGCTTTGGTGCATTTCATTATTGCTGATGCATTTCATAATTGATTGTTATCTGGATTGCTTGTTATCTGGATATCTTGATGTCAGTCTGTTCAATGGGTCGACCCCCCTTCCAGATGGGTCGACCCCCCAAGTCTATACATCGTCCAGTGTATTGCTGCATGTCATAAAGTCTGTAAACATAGAATTACAGAAAGATCTTGAAAAATAGCAAAAAGATATGAAGGAAATTGAAAAAGGAAGAAAGTATGAAGTCAATTCAGAAGATCAGCTTCAAATAAATGAATTGGTTCAGAATGACAAGCTTAAGGAAGAAAATGAGAAATTAAAAATGCTGAACTCCACTATGTCTGAGAGACTTCGAACCTTAGAAAGAGGAAAAACTGCTTGTGTTGAAGACCCTGAAAAATTGAGTAATCTGGAGCAGGAAATTGAGAAATATAAAACTGCTAACAAAGTTTTGAATGAAGCTATGAATTGCAGTGAGCAAGAGATTGCCAGTTATGAGTTACACATTTCCTCTCAAGAAAATGAAATTCAGGATTTAAAAAACTCCTTGTCTAAATTTGTTAGTGGGCAGGATAATCTGAACAAGCTGCTGGGAGTAAAAGTCAATTTTCAGAAGGAGGGGTTAGGTTATAATCATGTAAATAAAAAGAATTTTGAAAATAAAATGCATACATCTTTTGTTGCTAGCTCTACTTCTCACACTTCTCAAAAGTCACATGTTTCTCAGTCTACTGTTCAGAGAACCCAAAAACGAATTGAAAAGTCAAAAAAGGGTGATGGATCCAAGCTGAAAACTATTTTCGTTAAATCTTCTGAACAAGAAAAGCCTTCTACCTCATGTCCACCTCAGTACAAGGCTAAGAAAACAGGAAATCAAAATAAAAATCATAAAACAACAAAAATTCAAAGGAAAAGTTTGCATGCTGAAAACTCATCAGATAAATGCCATGCTGTAAAGAAATCAAATGGCCCCTGTCATTATTGTGGTAAGCATGGACACTTTATGAGTAACTGTTTTGTGATGAAACAAGATGACAAGAAGCATGCTAGAAAATCTGTGTCTGGTCAGAAAAGGAGTGTCACATGTTCTAATTGTGACAAATTAGGACACTCAATTGCTCATTGCTGGTTTGCTAGTGGTAAGAAAACCTTTTATTCATATCATACTAAATTCCCTGCAAACCAACATGTTTTTAATAAAAACAAATCTGTTTCAATGAACTAGCACATGATCTGTTTTAACTGCAACAAAATTGGTCACAAGACATCTGAATGCTGGTCAGGTTCTTTTAGAAGAAATTCTCTAAATTGCTCTCACTGTAGAAAGCATGGTCATACAGTCAAGGACTGTTGGCATATTCAGGGTAGAAATGTGAATCTCAAACATGCTAAATTCCCTGCAAAATCATTTGTGAAATTTTCATGCTATAACTGTGGTAAGCAAGGCCACAAATCTGCTGAATGTTGGCTGGTTAGGAATAAGAATCAAACTGTTCATGCATATAACAGAAAATCTTATGATCATGTTTATAAACCTCATGTTGCTGTTACTATGCATCATAAGAACCAGAAACCAGTCACATCATGTAGATATTGTGGAAAGTATGGTCACTCTATGGACAATTGCTACCTGATGAATCATGGTGACCATGTTGCTATGAATTTGTTTAGAAAACCTGTCAGGGCTAACGCAGGACCCAAAGCTGCTTGGGTCCCTGCAGGATCAAAATGATCAAAAACTTTGCAGGTGTGCCTTGGACTGAAGAATAAAGAGGGGTAAATTAAACCAAGGCACCCAAGTTGATAAAGCCCCTTTCAGGTAAATTCTCTGCACTTCTTGCTCTTAGAATAACTGCATAGCATGTTAAATCTGTTTTTGCATATTCATTCATTATCTGCATTGTCAAATCTAAATTCTCTGAACTCTCCTCATCTGATGGTATGTTTTGCACTCAACTTTGTTGATGGAAATTGCCATGATTTGTGTTTTAATGATTGTCTGAATTTGCATATGCTGCCATTGAAAAATCTGATGCATTTATCATGTATGATCACTATGGTATATTAAATGGTAAGCTACTAAAAGGTAGGGAAATCTATCTGGAAGTTCTTACTATGTGTGAGATGGTCTTTTAGACCAAGTTCTCTGCCTAGTACCATGGGTCATATTCCTTGATAGGGCAGTCTGAATGTGCTTGAGTCACAACAAATCATATGTTCTGAATTCTTTGCAATCATTGCACAGTTTTAGGGGGAGTTATTGCATTGCATATCTCTTATTTTGAAAACTCAAAAAAAAGGAGGGAGGAAGTGATTCACTGCATATAGATAGGGGGAGCATGCTTAATCTTTTCATCTGTCTTTATCTGAACTCTACCTGTCCACCTATCTGATTCATCCTGCCATATCTGTGTTATCAGTGATTCCAACATCAAATGATCTCTCTTGACTGTTTCTGAAGTATTCATAAACCTGAATTGATTGCATACTTGTCTCATGTATCCTTGGTGCATAGTCTGCATGTAGAATAGTGTGTTGCATAGCATATCTCTTACATCATGATGTCAGAGGGAGCTGAGATTTCTGTTCACTACATTGATTCCTTTTCACTTCTCGTTGTTCCCATTCAAATGATTCATATTCTTTGACATCAGTTGCTCTTGAACCTTAATGCCAACTGCTATCTTTTCCCCATCATTTTCACTGAACAACGGCAATTGTTTCTGGTTTAGTATATTGAGTTATGATTATTGCAAGTGTTCACTTATAAGAATCACTCTTGCAAATTGAAAGGAACTAAAGGTTTGACTTTTATAAATTGAAGAGTTAAGTGTCTGAACTTCAGAATTTGAGATAAAAGAAAACTTTTATAGCTCTTAATCTTTGTCTCATGGCTAAAATAGAAAAAGTTTTTTGTAAAGCCTAAATGTGTTGGACTGGAAATGTCTAGAACAGGTGAATAAGAGTATGTAATGATTTTTTAAACAATCACTCTAAAAGAATTTAGGGCAGCAGTAAATAAGATCATAAATGTAAAAGAGCTGAACATAGTGACAGAGCAATGGCTGATTGCACTGAGAAACTGTGAACTCCTCCAAAGAAGCAGGAGAACTCACATGTCATGAGGTGCTTCAGAATATCTCTGTTCATAGGGTCAAATCTATAGGGGGAGTCCTCACCAAGTAACTGGGGGTACTGGCCTCTGATCAAGGTGTACCCTTAATGTCAAAGGTGAAGATTGTTCCTTGTAGGCCTTGACCTGAAGTAGATCTTGTAGTTTATGCCTAGTAACTGGGGGTACATGCCTCTTATCAAGGTGTACACCTAATGTCAACAGCATAAATGTCACAGGTCTATTCACTTAGTTCAGGTTCTGAAAATTAAAAAGTGAAAATCAAACTGCTATAACCCTTCGAAAATCAAAAGTCAATGAGTGAAAATTATTTTTCTCAGTACATATTCAAGTTGCCTTTCTTGAACTTCCATGTTTAAACACAAAAGGGTATTATTTCTGACTTATCTATTAATACCATGTGCCCTAGATTCATTGCTATAAATGAAGTCTATAAACTCTTCTTCAGGGGTCAGGTGTTTTACTCTAGATTTATCACTGTTAAACCTGAATTTTTTGTCAAAATTGTATGTTGCTGATTCTTATACTTTAACTGTTATTTATAATCAGGCTTAGTTTCTGAACCAATGATTCAGCCGTTGTCTAGTGACCCTCCTACCTTCTCTACCTTTGCTTATCTGTTCATATTCCTTCTTAAAGGGGGAGCAATTATTTAGGGGGAGAACCAGTTCAGGGGGAGTCATATCTTCAGGGGGAGAATTGCTCTAGAGGAATTTGCATGCATAATGCACTTTGCATTTATGTTTTTACTATTTTTCACTTTTTGATTATGTCAAAGGGGGAGAAAATTTTGTGTGTGACTCACTGTCACAGTGTGTTGCCATCATCAAAAAGGGGGAGAATGTTGTGCCCCTTAGGCACAAGCATGTGCTATGTTGATTTGATGATAGCAATGCTGTTTTATTTTGATGATTGCAACAGAGTGAGTGCATTATGATATTATGTTTTTTATATGATGATGGCATGTTGATTTGAATGCATATCACTCATTATGTTCTGTGGAGAATGCATGAGATGTTTATAACTGATATACTCTGTGGTGTATGCATATAACTGATATATTCTGTGGAGATTGCTTGAGTGTGCTTGATTTATGGAGAATGCTTGAGTATGTTCTATCTGATCTGTTCTGTGCATGAGTGTCCTGGTTCTGTGGGTCAACCCCCTTCTCAGATGGGTCAACCCCCCTCAGATGCATTTCTGAAGTCTACACATCAGATTGCTTTGCTTCATGCATTAGTCTATACATTGTCCATCTGAGTGTCTCATGCAGAGTCAATTCATATAGTCTATACAGTGGTTTAGGCTAAGTCAGTACAACTTCCAGTGTCCAGTGGTTCAGGCTAAGTCTGTACATCATCAGTCTCACTTAGCGTCTTAAGCATTTCAGGCTAAGTCTGTACACTGCAGCTCACATAACTGTTAAGTCTATACATTGCTGCATTGCTTGCATGTGTAGAGTCTATACACTGGTCGGTGGAAGCAAGTCTGCACATTCTATTGTTCATGAAGTCTGTACAGTTGACCGTCTCAGGCAGCGTCTCTTTGTGCGTCTCTTGCAAGTCCATACAACGCTTCAGACTAAAGCCTGCACATCGGACAGTGTTTAGGTGAAGTCTATACATCCGTCCGTACAGTGTCTTGGCCACCGTCTCACGACCACCAAGTCTATACATTGGTCGGTGGCAAGTCTGTTTTGGACTCTTGATCAAGTCTATACATCCAAAAGTGTTCTTCCAAGTCTGTACATTGGAAGCTTCACCTACGTTTCCCTTCAAGTCTATACATCGGTGGTTTTACCGTCGTTTCTCTTGAAGTCTATACACTCAAACGCCTGTGCCTTGATCAAGTCTGTACATTGGGTTGCTTGCATGCATCATGAACAAAGTCTGTACATCCATTTACTTAATGAATACAAGTATATACATTCGTCTAACTTGCATTATTCATCAAGTCTGTACAGCCTTGTCTTGCATTCAACTGCACAAGTGTGTACAGCAAAGTCTATACACTGCATCGTCTCAACTTGCGTCTCACTGAGCATCCATTCACTGTAAAGTCTATACAGACTTCATCGTCTTAGGGAACGTCTCATGCCTTTGCCAAAGTCTATACAGTCTGTATCTGCATTGCATTGCATGCATCCTGGTTTAAGTCTAGACATTGCCTCAGGCTGAGCAAGTATATACATTACATGTTCGTTCAATCAAGTCCATACACTGAGCAAGTATATACATTGTCTGCCTGTCGATTGAAGAGTCTATACATTGTTGTTTGTCTTGTAAAGTCCATACAGTAATGTCTGTACGTTGGCTTTAAACTGAAGTCTATACAATGTGTTGTATTCTTCATAGACTGTACAGGGTTTAGACTTAACTGATAATTTGTTCTCTGTCTAATAGGGAATCTTCGTGAAGCCTAATGAAGGCACGTGATCCAAGGAAGGATGAGGTGCCCAGATGAGGACACGTGTACTGACAGCCTGCTGGATGCTGCCACGTGGTCCGAATTCTTAGGGCGGGAAATGTGGAAACCATACGCGCCCTGGCTGCTGCTGCTGCTGCTATATATACGAGCCTTCTTCCACAGAAGAAGACTGATCGAAGTGGAGAAAGAAAAAGCAGAAGTGCAGAGACTTCAATCCAGCAGAAGAGAAGAAGAAATCGAGCAAGAGAGAGAGTGAGTCGAAGAGAATAGAGGAGCAGAGATCGGGAGAGTAAAAGAGCAGAAGAAGAAAAAGAGGTGCAGAGAAGAAGGAGAGAACAGCGTGAGAGAAAAGGAGAGCAGAGGAGAAAGAAAGAGAGAGAGAGAGAGAGTTCGTGGAGAAGAAGGAAGAAGCTACTGAAGATCTGTCTACTGGACCGTGGATCACATCCAGGCCAGTCAGCTCCATGAGAGCCACATCTGATGTTCTTTCATTTACAGCTTGTGTTTGATGTGTTATTTTCGTTTCTTATTTTTCCTTTTATTTGATCTGATTTACTGTGTTCTTCCGATCCTCTAGACTGAGGTCGGGTTCCTCCTGTGGACTTAGGAGAAGGGAGACTTGTCTCCGGTTCTGGGCTTGTGGGTTGCAAGTCCAGGGGTCCCTCCTGGTCTGGAGGAAGAGAGGTCTGCGACCTCTGGTTTGCAAGTGGCTGGAAGTCACTTGTGTGTTCCCTCCGGTTTGGAGGAAGGGAGGATCGGTCCTCCGGTTCTGGGCTTGTGGGTTGCAAGTCCAGGGGTCCCTCCTGGTCTAGAGGAAGAGAGGTCTTCGACCTCTGGTTTGCTGGTGACTGAAAGTCACTGGTGGGTTCCCTCCTGGTCTGGAGGAAGAGAGACTTCGGTCTCTGGTTTCCAAGTGGCTGGGAGTCACTTTGGGTGTCCCTCCGGTTGGGAGGAAGAGGGGAGGTTGTTCCCCTGGTCAAGCTGTGTGGCAGCACCCTGTCGCAGACTGAGTCTGCAGGTTTCTTGCGTTGGCTAGTGAAGCCTCACTCCGGTTGGGAGTGAGGGGTGGATGTAGGTCTTGGTGACCAAACCACCTAAAAATCTACTGTGCAGTGGTTGTGCTTTGTGCGTTTGTTCCTTGCCTTCTACCTCCCATTCACAGGTTGTGCATGCTTGGTTAATTGTGTTATCTTGGGAGTAAAGTTTGAGCATTATATTCTGCTAAGTGTGTTTGGTTTGTTTAGCTCTGCCTGTGTTTCTGGTGTGATCAGGTGGCTGCATTGTTGCAGTCCAACTGTTTGATCTATTGTTGTCTTATCATCTCATCTTGGAAAGCTCATTGGTTTTTATTCCGCATATCTGAGCTTTAGAGATTTAATTTGGGCATAATTTCTGAAGGGGATACATTCACCCCCCCTCTGTATCCGGGCTTAGCACCCTAACAGAGCATCCATATCCCTACTCGACGGGGTCGAGTTCCTCCCACCCGGGGAGAGTTGATGGGAATCGATGCCGAGCATGTACCTTTTCTTTTTTGCATTTATGTCCTTTTAATTTGTGTTCATATCCTTGGGAAAGTATGTACGCAAATGTAAGGCTTTATAAGCCAATGAGTCATTCCCATGGATTGTGTGGGTTTTTATGCAATTGTGTAGTAGGTCCAGCTAGGGGGCCCTCATCCCATTCCCATTGGTCCATATCATCTTGTGGGGCTGGTCAACCATCCTAGGTGGACATCTAGAAGGTTGGACTAGTCATATGGACACATGGGAGAGAAGTGGCTCATTTTTTCCATGGTAGGCTACCTACCATGTCAACATGCTTCATCTAGTCAATAGGCCACCCCCCCCTTATTTTTTTATGTAATTTTTTTGTGTGTTGGTTGCATGCAATCCAGACCATCCATCTCCCATCCCTAGATCCAAGGGTGGAGGTTGGATTTGATTGGAAGTATATAAAAGGTTATATTTTCATGTGGAAATTAATGAAAAAGATAGAAAATTGTGTGAAGCTTGAAGCCTCCTTGCGCCCCCAGCCCTCTCCATGGTGTTCTTCCCTCTCCAACCCCCCTTTCTAGAGTGGATTCATCTCTATCCCCCTTCCCCAATCTCTGATTTCATCTGGTGCTGCCGCCGCCGCCGTCCGTGCCGCCATCGAGCCGCCATCGAGCCACCATCGGAGTTCTGTCTTCATCCAATAGCAACCCCTTCCATGAATTCTTGCTGTCAGCCACGAGCTCATATCTATTGGGGATTTTGAGGGGATGTTTTAGAGGTGTTTCCCACGTCCTACAAAAATTTGTGGGTCATAAATCCTCCATTTGCTAATTTCCCATTTTCGTTCAAGTCCAAAATTCAGTTCTGCCAGTTTCAGATCTGAATTTCATTTTTCCTGAGTTTTGCATCTTAGATCCATCTTTTGATTTTTCCAAGGGCTCCCAATTTTACTGAGCGTTCTGTCCACCCACCCCTCCTTCCACGAATTTGCCTGAATTTTTATCATCCCTCCACCTATTTTTCAAAATTCGTTCTGAGAGATAGCTATAGTGTTGTCCACCTGTTTCTAGATCCGACCTCTGCCTAGTACAAAACTAATATCAATTCGTAGCCACCTCCAATCAGTCCACAAAAAATATTTTCATCTTCCTTGTTCCAAATCATATAACTTTTGTGAAGAGCTCAGGAGCTGAATCGGACATCTACCTCACGGTCAACGGCAGTTCTCAGACACGTTCCCTGCTAATATGAGAGTTCGGCTACTGTACAACGGGAACTCAAAAATTCAGAAAAGCCTAGATCTGTGCAGATCGAGGTCCGATCTCTAGGCCTAGGTTAAAGTACTTCCAGAGAGCTTTCCAACGGTGCCAATTTCGTGTCGATCCGACATCGGGGCTGATCGCAGCATCCGCTCTCGCCGGAGCGCATGCCGGAAAATAGAACCGGCAGATCCGTGGCCGGTTATTCCGACCGGTGCCGAACGGAGCCACCCGGCCTCCGGTCGACGTTCCAGCCTGTCACCAGCCCAGGGAACGCTTCCCCAAGTGTTCCCACCACAGTGGTACCACCGGGACCCACACGGCCCCTCCGGACAGCACGTGGGCCCCACAGTCACAAGTTCGGGTGCTGCCGAAGAGACGCGAGAAGCCGCCCGTCAACCCGAATTCGGTCCTCCCGGACCCCATTGTGTCACCCTTTACCTCCCTGCGTGGAGTGGGTAGTGCTTCATTGCTGTAACAAGTGTGTAATATTATTCCGGGAGTACGGGTTTCGGCCGGGTCCGTCGTCCCCACGCCGAGCGCGTGGAGGTATCGCATTCGCTCCCTTACTTGGCATCTTGCTTTATCTCATATATGCTTTATATGCCGCTGCTAGAGAGCATGTTTTAGGACCTAGCTCGCTATATTTTTATATCACCGCTGCTGCGAGAGAGAGCGTTACCGTCCCGTGACCCGATCCGGGCATGAAAGTGCGAATTGACCACCCTTGCTCTTGCCGGTTTCTCAACCGTGCACGTCCGACGCTTCCCTCGTTATGGGACAATCACGAGCTCACCTAGAGTCTGAGGACTGCATTCCTCATTCGAGTCGTGTCCATGGTCTCATCCCGCATCAGCTATCCACGTGTCTGAATCTCCACTTGAGGAATATCTTGGATCATGTGCCCATCATAAGTATTCCTGGGTCACGTGCCAGCTTCCAATTCGAGCTCACGGGTCTACCTTAAACCTATTAGTAAAAGCAAAAAGGCATTTAGTCAAACACCTTGTAGTCATAAGTAAACAGTCAATGTACTCTGACTATGATAAGCTTAATGCATATGCTCAGTCATGAAAATAACATGCACAGACCTCATAACGTGAGATGCAATCATGCTCAGACCTATATGATGAAGTTTGCACAGACCTTGATGCATTTGGGAAAAACATGCACAGACGTAAGTATTGTTGAAACCCAACCGTGCAGTAACCTTACATTCAGTCACACAAGATGTGCACCAACCTGGAGATCATACAGATCTTGTGCGTTTAAGCATGCACCGACCTTCTTCACTGACGGGAGAGGGTTGCACCGACTGTATCCCTGGATGTGCACCGACCTAAGTTTGAGTAGACTGAATGTGCACCGACCTTGAACCATTAACACAAGCATGCACCGACTTGCTACAGTGATATGCTCTGACTTGGCCATGCATAAGGCAAGACATGCACTGACCTTATCATGCCATAAGCACAGCATGCACCGACTTGCTATAGTGATGTGCTCCGACTTGGCCATGCATAAGGCAAGACATGGACAGACATTATATGCAACAACTAGTAACATGCACCGACCTTAGCTGAATGTGCTATAGTGCATGCACATACCTGAATATGCATGTGCACAGACTTGAACAGTGTATGCACAGACCTGGGCTAGCATGCAAAACTACTAACATCGACCTTAGTTTCTTGAGAGCATAACTAGCGTCGACACTAGTTGTTTGGCTTCACAACTAGCACCGACCTTATGTATGAACCAGAATGAACATGTTATGCACATACCTTGTCTAAGCTGGCTAGCATGATGTCCACGGACCTTGTATGCAGTAAAGTAAAATGTGCACCGACTTTGTGCTATGCTGGCTTAAAGGTGCTCGGGCCTTGGCTGACCAATAAGAGACATATGCACAGACCTTGGTTTGCACTAGCTAGAAACATGCATTGACCTTAGTGTGTGCATATGACTTAACAACCTGAAAGAAATGTGTGCATACAACCTGTTCGATGAAATGACTATGCATTCAATCTGACGAGGTTCTATGCAACGTGAAAATGAATCTATCTGGGAAAATCATATATTATGCAAATGATTATGATGACAACATTAATGCGCAAAAATCAATGCACAGCAAACAATTCTCATTAATGCACAGTGCAATGACCAGATGTATAAATCAAACACATATTTCATCATCATTCAATCTTTCATGCAAACACATGATGACTTATAGTGTTTACTATCATCAAAACCACAGGGACACATCATTCATGTCACCGAGAGGGTGGTCACAGTGGCTGAACTTTACTCAACAAGACAAAGGGCAGATGAGACAACCCTTGAATATATTAAGAGGTGGAGGAACCTCAGAATGAGATGCAAACGACCCCCGCATCAAGAGGACGCTGTACAGATTTGTAAGCAAAACCTCAGGAGGGAGGTCTTGGAAAAGATGATTGGCATGAAAATCCGATCGTTTGACCGACTGGATAATGTAGTGGCCGAAGTTGAAGCTTTTTTTGCAAGGCCCATCCCTACATCAACTACTGCCACCGCGCAGAAGACAAAGGCAGTAGATCGGCGCCCACCACCTAAAGAAGCAAATGCTCTTGATATCAAAGCATTTGAATAGCAAAGAGATAAGGGCAAGAAGGCAGCTGAGCCTCAGCCTGACAGAGCAGAGGAGAAGAAGGAAGGTCCCCTACTCAGGGATAAGATGAAGAAGACTTACTCTTTTCCAAAAGAGAAGACCAAAGTTCTCTTCGACTGGGTTACCCAGTACAACAAGGTCACCCTGCATGAGCCCAGAAGGCATGAGGACCTGAAAAGAAGAGACAGTCCAAGATTTTGCCCTTACCATCAGATGTTGGGGCACCCAATTGAAGATTGTTATATATTAAAGGATGTCATTGAGGGCATGATAAGAAAGGAAGAAATAGAACTGGGGGAGTACAAAGTTGACCCTCCGCAACCCCATGAAGCACCTCTGAGAAGGGCTGCAGCCAACATGGTTTCTATATTCCAGGTACTGCCTGAAGAAGTCGCGGAAGCCAGCACTCAACATACTTATGAGACCTGTTTCCTGACACCAATGAAAGAACAACAGGGATGGCAGTAGGTCCCTGCAAAGACAAAAAGGAAGACTGTATCCCGCCCAAAAGCGGGGGCACATATTCGCGGCATCACACCGCGGCCTACCCCTTCGGCGCCAGCACTAATCTAGACCAGCCCGCCTGTGGTAATCAGAATACCTACCCATAACCGGAGGAGACAAACCCCGTTGCTGGCAGTCAAAGAAATCGGTCCGGAGGCACAGCGGCTTCAAGACTACATAAATGGGCTAGATGAATATGAACAGCCTGAATTGAAGCCCTTGCTGATAAGGGATCATGTCCCATGGCAAGAGCTAGAACAACTCTCACTCGAGCAAAAAGAAGAGACCAATAAGACAGCAGAAAATGATGACCGTCTATTCTGGGGGCAAGCACCGTCGAAGAAAAGGCAAAGAAAGAAAACAAAGGCTTGCAAAGCCAAGAGGGAGATATCGTTCTCCTGCAACACCCTGTCTGCCCTCTTCAACTTGCCTAGTGACGAAGATGGGGAAGAAATAAGCTTTATACCCACGGCCAAGGCAAGCCAGGCCGAAGCCACGACCACTGCACATACAACTCGGTCAGGCCGAAAATGGGGGCGCTAGCCGCCTGCCAATCACAACATTATTTTTCGAGGGGAGCAACCCTATAAAATACCCCCTCTAGAGGTCAAGGGAGTTCAAATCCCTCCTCCATCAGGGCTATACAATGAAAGTGGGTGCAGCAGCGATGTCTCTTCCTTCCTCAAATTTTTGAAGATGTGCAAGGGCAAGTAGCCATGTCAGGATGCCAGCCCTGCAACCGGGGGCACTCTCCCGCAATTATAATGACCCTCTGGCACTCCAGATGAAGATAGAACCAGCCTGACTGCGGGTGATAGGGTACAACAAGAGGATGACGCCCAGCAGAAAGGTGCAAACTCGGAACCCAACGAAGCAGGCACATCAGGGGCTACAGCACAAGGCTCTTCCAAGCCGAGATAGGCAGAAGAAATGAAACTATCCAATGTACAGGCAAGAAGCCGGGTGGTTAATTTACTGAAGAACCTCCCGGCAAGATTCACTATTTGGGAAATTCTCTCCCTGAGTGAAGAAACCCGATAGGCGATTATCACTGCCTTGTAGACGCCAGCCCAATACGAAGCTTGTCTGGCTGAGACACTGCCATGAACAAATGTAGCTTTCACTGAAGAAGATATGTTGCTACCTACCACCAACCATAACAGACCCTTGTACATGAGGGGGCCACTGAATAACCAACAGTTGAACATGATTGTAATAGACCTGGGTGCGGCTGTTAACATACTTCCATACAGGGTGTACCAGAAGTACTATTTCAACGTCCACCTGTACAAGGTCAGGGATATGCGTATTGCCGGCTTCAATCAGAAATGTGAAGTCCCGCTCGGGGTGGTAGAATTTACCTTAACTATGGCAAACCTCACTACTAAAGTTCATTTCCATGTTATCAACTCCAACACCTCATACAAGGCGTTGCTTGGCCGGCCTTGGCTGCATGAAAACCTGGTGGTGCCATCTACATTGCATCAGTGCATCAAGTACAATCATGATGGAAAGGAGTAGAGAATATTTGCTGACCTCCACCCATTTGAAGTATGTGAGTGCCATCTATTGGTTGCCCCATTATATGTGGATCAACCACGAGAAGCTTTCAAGATAAAGGCTCCTGTCAAGCCGGTAAAAGAAACCTCTGGTGATGACTGGTTCCCACCACCACCGCCAGGATACGTGAGTCCCCGAGTAGTATCGCACATCGCAGTCACAGGGGACATGGGCAGGATTGCATCTCCTACCGTTTACCCTGAAGCCAATGAAGCCAAGGTTGACCATCACCATGGCCATATCAAAATCCCTGAGGATCTCATCAAACCAATAGCCGGCCTCGACCCTCTCATTGTTTAACCTTTCAAGACATTAGAGATGGCACAAGTCAAAGGCCCTAGCAGCTTATTTTATACAGCCGAAGAACACCCTACACGGGAGGATACCGATTGTCATCTCCCTGAAGGTATAGAGAACCCGTTGGTCCCCATTCAAGGGCTAACATTCACAACAGATCGAATGGCTAAGATGTTCCATAAGTAGCACTTTCCCTCTGGCGAGCCTCGCAAAGAGAAAGAAGCATTGAAAAGGCTTTGGTATCCTGCTAGCCTAGACAAATAATTAAGGTGTGTCTTCCGGCACCTCGGATTGGGCTTCACCCTTGAAGAATATTATTACAGTGGGTGCTATGAGGTGGATACCATTTTCGCCTTCTTCCCAACAAAAGATAGTCCACCGGGGGCAACGTACGATGAATACTCGATGGAGAATGAACATTCTGGGTCAGTTCAATTGAGAGACCCAGAATTAGAAGCCATAGCCCCTTGCAGGTGCTGGGAGCAGGTTTATCTTGAAGAAACAGCCTTTCAAGCCAGATTTGACACGGCCAGCAGCAGCGAAGCCGAAGACACTGAAGAAACAGGACTCTCCGCCTCCTGCAACCCTTTTTTAGCAACGATATTGGCACCCCTTGGGCCAATCAAGGAAGCTGCCTTTAGTACTGATCGGGAAATACCTACCGGAAGAGAAAAACCCACCTCCGCTGAGGTTGCGGCAATTCGAAGCAACATGAGGTCGGGATCATCTATACCCATTGCAAGGCCGGAACGCCATCCCCCCAAGCCAATGATGAACAGATGTCAGCCTCTCCAAACTGCTAACTCATCAGCTGAAGCTGGAACTGCAAAAAGTCTACTAATAGAGCAACTCACACAGCCGTTACCGGTTGAACTAGAAGCTCCCAACAAAGTCCGGGGGTAACACGGTGAAGAGGTTGAAGTTTTTGAACTTTTGGATGATGTTCTGGACTTCATCGACCTCCAACCGGCTCCCCCGAAAATAGAAGACGGAGGCCAAGCCACTGTCGACGAGCTAATAGAAGTCAATTTGAGAAGTGAGGATGACCCCAGGCCGACTTTCCTTAGTGCTCAACTATCTTCTGAAGAGCAGAAGCTGTATGTCCAGTTGCTGCAAAAATATCGGGATTGCTTCGCCTGGAGTTACAAAGAGATGCCAGGACTTAGCCCCGTAGTTTCACAACATGAGTTGGCCATAAATCCTGAAGCAGATCCAGTGAAGCAGCCACCACGGCGTATGAGACCCGAGCTCATCACTCAAATATGCAATGAAGTGGACAAGGTCATTGATGTGGGTTTCGTCGAAGAGAATCAATACACCACATGGCTGGCCAATATTGTGCAAGTGAAAAATAAGAATGGGCAAATCCGGATATGTGTAGACTTCTGAGATCTGAATAAGGCATGTCCTAAGGATGACTTTCCGGTGCCAATAACGGAAGTCATGATTGATGCTACAACCGGCCATGAGGCCCTGTCATTCATGTATGGGTCATCCAGTTATAATCAAATATGGATCGCGGAGCATGACCGGGTTGTAGACGCCTAATTTCAGACATCCCGCAGATCCCCAATGGACCTACGTGTGAATGACACTTCATTATTGTACTCATTTTACCGGTGTTTGAGTTTTTAAGCCCAGCCCCTAGCCTTTTAGCTATTGGGCCTCGCCCACTTAGGGGCCCAAGGAGCATGGTCTGGGCGGCCAAGGCCTGGCCGCCCCCAGTCCTGGGCGACCAGGGCGATAGCCGCCCTCCCCAGGTGGGTGGCCAACCTCCTGGCCGCCCTCCTCCTCAAGGTGGCCAAAAGTTTGGCCGCCTTCGTCTATTTACCCGGTCAGAGAACGTGGCCCAGCTCATAGGTGTAGTGCCCAAAAATTTATAAGTAATTTCTGGGTTATTTAATAATTTTCTAGAATTTATGAAGGCCTAAATAAATTAATAAATAGATTATTGGATTAATAAGTTATTATAAGGCCCAATTGTGTTAAAATAATTAACATATCCTATCTAAAATATGATCCAAAAGGGTTAAGGACCAAGACCATTAAGTTTGGCCCATATTCTAGAAGGTTATTTAGCCTATCCACGAATTTTAAAGATAAATACTCTTTTATATAGATAATTAGAAGGATAAACGAATAAAATAGTTTTAATAAATTGAAACTCTATACACGTTTGATGTAACGGTCTATCGGGCGACCGCTACAGCATGTAACGCACTAGACCTGATGCGTTACACCTCTGCCAGTTCCGATCCGTGAGTGGAAGAACGAGCAAAAAGATTGGATCTTTGGGATCCTATCTGCAAGAGACCTAATTAAGAGAATATGTAAGGTTACTAGGGACTCTTATGGATCAGGTTTTGGCCAACTAAGGACTCTAGAATCGATCTAATCCTCAAACCCTAGCTAAATCCCTATAAATAGAACCTAGTTCTGAAATGAGCGACCCTTACTTTTGGCTCGTGAAGAATCAAGGTAAAGAGATAGAATTTTGGGTAAGTTCTTTAGAACTTTTTGTTTATAATACATTTGACTAATAGCTCTCCAAATTTCGTGCTAGGAGATCAACCAACCAAGGAGATTGAAGCTTCCAATGTTGCTGGTCGGACCTTAGCAACCCAAGAAACTAAACGCAAGACCCCTGAAGATCAAGAGATTAGGACGTCTAAACGAGGTAATTAGAGTTCAGTTATTTAGAACTTTTTATTCACCTTAGTTTTATCTTCTTACCCTCAAAATTTCACATCCTTAGGTCAAGAGGCTGAGGAGCTAGAGCAACGAGAAGTTGCTGGAAACTCACTGGAAAGGGAGAACTAGGGCACGTCTTTCAGACTCAAATTAGAAGTTTAAAGCCCAGTTAAGCGGTATGTTATCTCATGATTGGCAAAAATATCTTGTTAAGGATAAAAGCCCTCTGATTGTGCTTGATTTCATGAACTATAGATCATGGATTCCATGTTTTAGTGGGTTCATGCATACATACATATCCTTAGCCCTAATCAAAGATCAAAAATATTATCTTGCCAATTCACTGCAACCTATGCATCTAGATGACCTTTACTTAGTTTTATCATGATTGGGGTAGTTAAATCTTTTCAAAACATGACATGGTTTCAAATCATAGTCTTTTAATTTCTTTATACTATTAGCAGGGACTCTAACGCATCATACTTAGACCGTCACAAACTGTAACGGCCTTACGATAAGTCGTCACACCCTCTGTTGCATTTTAATTCCTCTGTTGTCTCTGACGCACCATAACAGGAGCGTTACATTACTGTAACGGCCCCTCGATAAACCGTCACAGGTATTGTGACGCACTCTTGTTAGACCGTCAGACCCTTGTATTCTGTCAGCCCGAGGCAGAATGGTAACCAGTTAAGTTTACTTATAAATAAGCTTAGATAGCTAAGTTTGGACCTGTTATTATGACTTTAAGTTTATTTACTGATTCATAATCGAAATTGCATGATTACAAGTATCTTAAGTTATTTTAAGATATGTTAATTTCATGTGCCAAAATTTTATAGTCTTGTATTTTAAATCATGGATTTTCAATGATGTATGGACGGAATTTTATCTTGGTTTCACGTTGCTACACATTCTCTCTCTATCAATAGAGTCATTTTCTCTAAGTACATGGCATATATTCCGGTATATGGCCATTAGTTCACACTTTGCACTATAGGAATATTATTATTGAACATGAGGACCTCTCTATTGGATATTCCTTCCAATGGACTAGGAATTCTTGTTTCAAGGCCTCCGTAATTCTCTGCAATCCTGGGATTCCCATTAGGACGCCGAGTTGGTTGTACCATGAAAGCCCAATCATTAGAAAACACTATCAATGGTTCTGGTTTCTGGACATGTAACATATCTACATTGGACCGTCAGGCTCATATAACGGCCCAATATATGACCGTCACGTATAACTGGATCCAATTATTGGTTCTGGATTCAGATCATTGTAACGGCCCAATACTGGAGCGTCACGTTATGTAACGGCCCAGTCCTTGACCGTCACAATGTTGAGCTAGTTAACCCAAGGGTTGATATTCTAAGTTCCTAGATGGCTTGATAATTGTCTAGGACTTGTCATAATGATCAAGAAACTTAATATAATGAATGGAAGTTAAAGAAATGTATCGTTGTGCTGTCAATTTGTTTCCATAAGCATAACATTGTCTTAATTCATTCTTGATCTTTCATATTCTAAATTGAAGCATTCATTCATTGATTATTGTTATCATGAGCTTATTAAACTTATTACATTCTTGGCCATACTTTATTGTTACATGCGTGGAAGTAACTTGATTTATACTTGAAGATGCGATCGAGCACTGATTGTGTTCAAGGGCTCTATGCTAGTCCCCTCGGCTGATTGTCGTAAACATACTATTACAAACCATGGGGTATGATGCTACTGGCATTGCATTGCGCATGGAGTACTTTCTTTATAAATAAGTGAAAATCCACGGCATGATATGACATTCTTGTACATGACTTCTTGCTTGATATTCCACAGAAATTCATGAAGTACTTGCTCATAAGCAAAGGATACTAGAGTGATGATTATGTGGCTTGCTAGTACATTCTCGATACACTCTTGTTTATGAAAGGCCAATATCATATTCTTGTTACGTTCTTGCTAGTTCATTCTTGCTCTCATTCTATCTTACATGATCGTTTTGTTACTTTGGTTACGCGCGTGATTGATCGCACTTTGCATGATTTTACCTAAATTCTTTAGAGCTAAAATGCTAATTACTTTAATAGTACTATTTATGTTGATGCGAAGATACCTACTGGGCAAGTGTGCTCATTACCTATTTCTAATCTTTTTCAGGAAATGAAAGTGATTCGAACTCGGATTCGGGTTATACAAGTAGCGGGTTCGAGAGCGAATGAGAACCATATCAAAACGAGAGTGAAGACTTAGGAAGTCAATCTTGTTTAGATCGAGTCTTTGTAATTTTTCCTTTTCTTAAGTCTGATGGATTAGAGATGGTTGAAGAGTTATTGTAAAATAATGTTTTGATCATTAATGAAATAAAGTTGGAGTTTGATAAATTATTATGCGATTGCATTCTTATGTGTGATTGCCTTGCGCTCTAATCATTCTTGCTTGCAAAAGGCTTACCATGCCGACTGTTCGCGTTCTTGGAGCGAGTCTTCCGCTGTCATAAAGGCTCGGGACGTGACAGTTAAGTTGGTATCAGAGCCTAAGTCTCAGGACTTAGGGAGAAGAATCATGTCATAGGAGAAGTCCAAGGTTTAAGGACCCTTACCTATGAACTAAGGAAGTAATTTCTATACCCATGTCTGGACCAATTCATCGTCGTCTTCATTGATGACATCTTGATATATTCTAAGACAAAGGAAGAACATGAAGAACATGAACAACATCCGAAGATAGCTTTACAAACACTTAGAGAACATAAACTTTATGCCAAGCTTAATAAGTGTGAGTTCTAGCTCAAAGAAGTTTCATTCCTAGGCCACATTATTTCAAAGGAAGGTATTGATGTAGATCCTTCGAAAGTAGAAGCTATCAGGAATAGGAGCCAGCCAACGACTGTAGCAGAAGTAAGGAGTTTTCTGGGTCTAGCTAGTTATTATAGGAGGTTCATTAAGGATTTCTCAAAGATTACAGTTCCTTTAAATAGACTCACGAGAAAAGAAAATCCTTTTGTCTAGTCAAAGGAATGTGAGAAGAGTTTCCAAACTCTTAAAAATCATCTTACTACAGCTCCTATTTTGTCACTACCGGTGGAAGGTGGTAGATTTGAAGTATATACGGATGCATCAGGCATTGGCTTGGGATGCGTTCTCATGCAAAATGGAAAGGTAATTTGCTATTCCTCAAGACAATTGAAACATCACGAGGAAAATTATCCTGTGCATGATTTGGAATTGGCAGCTGTTATCTTCGCCTTAAAAATTTGGCATCATTATCTTTATGGAAAAACGTTCACGGTCTATTCGGACCACAAGAGCTTGAACTATTTATTTTCTCAAAAAGAGTTAAATATGAGGCAGAGAAGATGGTTAGAATATCTCAAATATTTTGATTTTTCTATTCAATATCATCCTGGCAAGGCTAATGCTGTAGCTGATGCACTCAGCAGAAAACCAATGGGAGTCCTATCAAGTCTTATAATTAGTATGACTAATGTTATTCCTCAGTTTGCTAGGTTGAATTTAGATATTGACACATGAAGTCTCGAGATTAAATGGCACCCAAGAGGGGGGGTGAATTGGGTGATAACAAATTCTTTGCCGAATTATAATCAATTTTATGATTACGTGAGGACACAGGAAAACAAGAGCAGGAAAAGCTAAATTTATCAAACCAACACTGCAATAACCCTTGGTACTAGGCGGAGTCAACAAATCCGTAGATTCACTCACGCAAGTTGTTATCTTTCCGGCGAGAGTAACCTTGTCAGTCCGAATCCAGCTTTTGATATACCAAAGGATTTATGAGAAGAGGGATCAAAAAATCTAGATCTAACGGATTCAAAATAGCAAGATCCACAAGGGTGCACAGAAGAGGGATAGGAGATAAGGAGCAAACCATAATGAGACAGCGATATTAAGGTGGTTTGGATGCCACAACGGCAACCTACGTCCACCCCTCACTGACAGTGAGGATCCACACACTATCTTGTAAAGTGTTACAAGATCAGACACACAAACACAAACACACTGGGAAAGAGAGCTCCCGCGAAGGTGTAAGAACACCTTAACACACACAAAACTACAACGGATTGAACACACAAACACATACACATGGATCTAGGAAGATCCACACACACTGAAAAGTTTAATGATTACAAGAACCACAAATGAAGCTCAAGAGAAAATATGAAATTAGAACACAAGAGAAGAATCTTGATTTGCTCGACCTTAGTGGATGAAGAATGCTTTGGATGCAGCTTGATCCCTTGGCTTGATCTTCACTTGAATGGATGAAGAAGGATGAAGAACTCCTCTCGGACCACTGTTGACGTCTACAGTGCTAGCTCCCTTCTCTTCATCTTTGATAGCCTCTTTGATCCACCTTGAGCATTAGGGTTTTCTTAACCCTCTTGTATAAGTTTTATAGACTTTGAATGGTCCATGGACTCCCCCAGACCAGATCCAAAATTTTTGGAGGGTTTGAGTGCTTAGGGATTAAACAATACCAAGTGGAAAGGCTTCCCTCGAAGTGACAAAAAGTCAACAATATTGGGCAGCTCGGGGATGGCAGTCGACCTGCAGGGGCTGGCGGTCAACCGCCACTGAGAGACCTGCAGGATGGCCGGTCCCTAGGAAATCCGATCGACCGAGATTGGAGGGGCGGTCGACCGCCACTGTGACATACTGTAGAAAATTGCATTCTGTTATTTCAGGTCGACCATAGTCATGCTGGAGGTCGACCGGACTGTCAATAACCTAAAAAAAATGAAGAGTTTAGCCCAGAGAATCATATCCACAAGATCGAGGCATGAATTGAACGTAAGATTATAGGTTATTTCAAGTTCATTTGAGTTCTTAGGAAACCATTTGGGATGCTAAATCTTAAAGCAAAAACATGAAGAGATCTGACCTTGAAGGTATGAAAATCACTTTGATTATTAGTTCCAAGCAAGTGAGCAACCATACGTCCTTGGTTTTGTTATCATCAAAAACATCGAGATATATACAACAATCTCCCCCTTTTTGATGATGACAAAACTCTAAGGCATTCAAACCAAAGTTCATGTTTTAAGGAAATTCAATTTGAACGTAGTGCTAGAAAGGCATTCAACATGCTAAACCATTCAACACAAAGTAGCACATACCACCAAACCACTTGTTTGCCAACAAGAATATGAAATGAGACACAAATGCCAACCATCTGAATTCAAACACCAGTACTTTCAATTCATCATTTCATTACAAGGTACATTAGTGCGAGAGTGAATGGACGACTCTAATACCAAGGACTAAGCAAAAGACTAACACTACTAACAGCCCTCACATGTGACATGCAAGCAAGCAACACAACCACACAATGACTTACATAAGTAGATAAACCTGCCCTACTACTTCTCCCCCTTTGTCAATAGCAAAAAGGGATAGGATAGATGAAGGAGGGACTCAAGCAACACTGGACCAAAAGAGAACACGCTAGAGGTAAAAGCAAAACAAATCCTCATGGAGCATCTTCAGGAGGTGGCTGATCTGCTGGAGGTGTAGGTGGAAGGCCAAGGTGCCGACGAATGTCGCCAAGATGGTGGTCATGAGTATGAAGAAGATCAAGAATATGACCAATGGATTCATCACGAGCCGCATCCTGGCACCGCATGCCAAGAAGGGAGAGGTGCAGGAAGCTAAAGGATTGTCCAGACTCAGCTAAATCCTCTCGGAAGGAAGTCATATGGGTGGTGAGAGTGGCCATCTGAGTAGAGAGAGTGTCCAAGGCAGTAGAGAAGGTATCCATGCGCACGGATATGGTGTCAAACGCAGTGCCTATAGTGTCCCCAAGGGTAGAGAGATGATCCCCAAGGGTATCCACACGAGTCTCTAAGCCGGTAAGTCACCCGTAAGGAGCCTCATAGTCCACCGAAGGGCGCTGTCCGGCCCCCTGAGAGGAAGATTCCCCATGGTGAAATTGAGGTGGAAGAGGCATCTTAAAATCCTTGTGATAAGGAGATGGTGGGGGAGGCTGCTCCTCAGCTGGAACTGGAGGGGGGATATCCCCTTCACCTTGCTGTTGTGCTGGTCCTTCTTCTTCCTCATTGATTTCATCTTCCCCATAAATTGGAATGTCCCGTACAAGCTCGCCGTCTGGACCAAAGTAGTAGCCAAAATATGTGACAATTTTATGCTTGTTGTATACATCATCCTGCCTAACATATATGAACTGCTCATTTGCCACATTAATCCCAGCATAAATGAAGACACCGGTCAACTGCGAAGCATATGGAAGAGAGCGCCGGACGTAGGTACGACATGTGCTAATCAGATCTGTCATGAGCCGACCCATATTGATTTGAATTCCATTCATGACATGATAGAACATGAATCTCTGAACTTTTGTAACCTCATCCCGACCGCCCACTTTGGGATAAATCAATGATGTAAACATGTGATGCAGGACCCGTTGCAGTAGAGGAAAATGATTGGCATTCAGCTTGATCAAATTGCTCACACTGTGCACATACTCACAGTTGGTCATAACAGTAAATGTTGCTGGAACTTCACCAAAACCATATGCCCTATCTACACCCATGGCGGATACTCCTAGGACCTGCTGAAATAACTCCGGAGTGATATGAAGCTCCACACCCTCAACCGTGGTATATAACTGTTCATTCCTCACAACTAAATACCCGTAGAACTGTTGCACCAACCGAGGATAATATCTATTGTACCGGGTAACAAAATCCATCAAACCTTCCTGAACCTCAAAAAGAGCGCACAAATCCGGGAGGAGCTCATTCACCTCGTTGAAGTCGACCAAGCGAGGGTCGATAATAGGACGTGGAGGTAATGGTGCTCGAGGCAGAGGAGGATCTTGCTGAGGTGGAGGAGCCGGGGCCTCTGGCCGTTGACGGCTAGCTTGCCCTTGGGCAGAATGCCGAGAACTCCGTCTGAGCGGCATCGCGACCTTGAAAGACCCACCGAAAAACCCTTAAACAATCGATCTCAACCCCGGGAACGTGGATGGAGCACAGGGGCACTGCTAGAGCTTGGAACGACCTTTCCACAGTATGGAAGCAGAGAGGAATCTCCACAGTCGCACGAACGATCATATGGAGGATGTCCCGAAATGATGATGGGACGACCGAATCGTGTGCGGGTGGAGGAAGAGAGGGTTGTGGGGGCTTGGTTGGTGGAGATAGGGAGTGCTAGGGTTAGGGCAAGGTGGTGGAGAGTGAATGGGAGTGAAAGATAGAAAGAAAGAGGGAGGAAGGACCTATATAAGAGGGGTCGTTTGACCCTTAAGTAGGGCCGGTCCGCCTCCGGCGGTCGACCGGCGCGGGCCTGGCGGTCCACCGCCAGGACCAAAATCCCCATTTTTTAAAATTTCTTTTTTTTGTTTCTCCTTTTTTTTGTTTTTCCTTTTTTTTGTATTTCCCCTTTTTTTGTGTATGGGAGATAAGCAACCGACTGCTTGATAGGGGCCAACATCAAGATATGGGAAGTATGTAGAGGCGAAGATGTGGAGACGAGAAGAAGTTTTGATTTCCCCTAGGTAGAACTGTTAGTTCCAGCATCACTGAGTCCACAGATGTGTTTAATCAAAGAATATTTGTCCGTATAATTATTTTTCAAGGAGGGTGATAGCTTCATATTTTCACATATTCTTTCTGTATGATTGGGAGATAATTTTAAGTAAAATGTTGATTATGTGTGAAAATGTTCACAAAAATAGATTTTTATGAATATGGGAGTTTTCATGAAAAACAATTCTTTGAGAGTAATTTGTAAATCATAATAAGTACATATATGTGAATAAGATTAATATTTTGTATTAACAACATTATATATAGTGAGTCACATATGTACATTTGCTAATGGCAGGTTGTTGCAGTTGGCATTTTCACGTGGAAATGAAGGTGTTGGTATGAAAAGCATAAAGTTATCATATATATAAGTTGGCAAGTGGCATGCATGAAACACATGCAAGGTGGTGCACTTCCTTCACGTAAAATGGCCATAAAAGTTGCATGAGGCAGCAAGGTTGCATCAATATAACATGAAATGCATAAGGTTATAAAGTGCATAACAAGGCAAAATGCAGTTGCTGAGACTGTTGGCTTAATTTGCGTACAGCACACGAGGTGTTTTGTGAGCTTCACGTGGATCGCTATAGATGAATGCATGTGATGGCGGCAATATAACAAGAACGTATATGAAGGTTATCACATGCATGGGAAGGCAAGAAGTTTACACATGCAAGACCTTTGGCTGGAGCTGCACGTGCATGTGAACTGCAGTTGGATGTGCCGTTCACGAGCATATAGAGGAAGACCCCTTAGAAACGGGAATCTTTGGCTTAGCGGCAGACGTGGCCATTTGCTGCATGATCTCAACCGAAGGCGCCATAACAGCGAGATGCTCGCGTGGGATGCAGTCAAGGGAGCGTTGGCGAAGATAGCGGAGGCCATCCGCTCAACAGTGTGGCGGAAGTTGCTGTGGGTGACACCGGTGGAAGATAAAGAACCGGCGTCGATTGTGGAGGTGGTTCCGTGGGGTTCTTGGCGTTGCCCATACCCCTATAAAAGGGAGGCTCAGGGAACACAGCAGGGGGATTGGTTTTTTTTTGGTTCATCTTTTGTTTTCGGTTCTCTCCCTTTGTTCTTTTAGTTTGGGTTGCTGGCCTTCTTTGGGGGGCTGTTCGCATTTTGTTTTAGTTGAGTTTGGGCCCGGGTCTACTCGGGCGTCGCGAACTCCCTCGGCTTGGTAGTGCAACGTCCGTCTGTCTTTGGTGGAGTTCCCGTGCCGTTGCAGGTTCTCTCGCTGCCGTGGCCTTGTTAACGGCATCTCCAGGGCACTGTTCGTGGTAGCAACGTGAGCTTGTCTCCCTCTGCATCGTGTGGGTGCCGCAGTAGATTTCTTCTTCGGCTGGAAGTACAACGTAGGCCGTCTCTTGTGCCAGTCTCTTCTGCTGCACTTGTGGTGGCCTGGGCATGAGAAAGGAGCGTCGACAAAGTCCCCTTTGCTGCCGTGGCTTTGCTAGCAGCTTTCCCTGGGTGCTGTTAGGGTGACGGCGACGAGCTTCTTCTGCCGCAGCTGCGTTCCTTTGCTGCCGTGGAGACTTGGGCTCGGTTTGGTGGTGGCGATCTGGGCTTCCACGTTGCAGACAAAGCTTCTCTTAGTTTCACTATTAGTTCCACAGTTTCTTTTAGTGTCTTTCCATGATTATTTATCTTTGTAGTTTAACTTAATGATCGTAGTTGTCTTAGATTAGATTAATTCATTGTAAGCACGTTCTTCCTTTCATATAAGTGTTTTACTTGTAGTTGTTTATTCATGATCATCTCTTTCTTCCTCTAAACGTGGTGTTTGTTGCCATTGTTTAATTTTATTCTAGGTTTTAGTTTCTTAAGTTCATTCACTTAGATTAATTAATTTCAATTCGTCAACTCTTAGTTTAGTGTCCATTTTTTGCTAATTATAAAACTCAAGATTTTCTATCTTAAAATCTAAATTTCCCTGTGGAATCGACTCGTCTCACCGCTTAACTATTTTCTTTTAATTAATTTGTGAGCCGATAATTAATCTTGGTAGTGGATGTATTAACGGCATGCATTTTAACTATCAATTTTTGGCGCCGTTGCCGGGGAAGTTTATGATTTTTAGGTCATTAATCTTGTGTTTTTGTATATAAATTGACACTAATAATTTTTCTTTTCCTTATTTTTTTTCAGGAAAATTTAAAAAAAAGAGGTAAAGTTTTTTGCCATTTATAAAAAAAATGAGGGAACGCTTTTTCAAGTAAGTACTCACATTTCCCTCCTTCATTTGAGTTTATTTTCTTTATTTTTCATATCTTGTGGTTAGATAGGATCATTAATGTAAAAAAAAATTCACTTGAACTTTAATAAAAATCATCATCTCAAGATTAGCAACCACATTTCCATGTCTTAGGTCATGCATCATATAGGTTAGAATTATTTTTTATTTAATTTTGTTAAATGCATCATTGAAGATTACGGGGGCAAGGTGAGTTCTTCTATCTTTTTCTTAATCACATGACATTCAAATTTGCATAGAACCCCTTGTTTGACTATGTGGTGTTGCATTTCATTTTAAACTATCTTAAGGGCAAAACCCATAATCACATAAGGTGGGGATTTGATCACCCTTCCTTGGCCCACAAACCACAACTCTTCATTTTGCATTTCCCAAGCCTAATAAAATCTAGTAGACATTGGCCCTAGGGTTCACTTTGAGATTTGATTTCACTTCGGCCCATTATCAAATTGGAAACTAGTGTCTAGGAAAGAGGTCCGATGGCAAACGCCTTAAGTGGGATTGTGGTTTATTAATTAGGACCCTACATCTGTAGGGGGAGTCTCCCACAACCCCACCTCTTTCCTGGCTAGTGGACAGATTTGGTAGTGGACTTGGGCTGGATTTAAGTTGATTTGTGAGAAAGCTAACATTTTAGCCCACTTAGTGGTTGAACCTTAAGGGAAATTGTGCTTGTATCACCATCTAAAGGCTGGTGTCTAGGCAAGAGGTTAAAAGGCTACGCCTAAATGGATTTGTGTTTTATTAATTAGGATCTTACGAAAGCAAGGGGAACCTCCCACAATCCTACCTCTTACCTAGCCAACTTGAAGGTCGGTGTGTGTAATATTGCAATTGAACTTTGGGGAATTCTCACTATTTGTGCTTTTAAGTCCAAGGAGCCCTAAGTCTTGTAGGTTAATGTGTTGATCAAGTGGTTGCAAAGAAAAAAAAATCTTTTCTGCAAAACAAAATAAAAAAAATAATATCACTCTTTCTTGGGCTTTTTGCATTGCCACTACCACTTGTGTTCAGGCCCACTAATAATTCTTCCATGTTCAATCATGTGGGCCACTTGAATTCAAATCCATCATTTACCCAATATCATCCAAATCCTTCATTCATCCAAAATGGGGTTTACAATTCATCTCTTACCCAGGCACCAAACCAATTTCCATTGGCTTTTGCCACCAATTTCTCTCACTCAAACTCATATCCACGGTGGGAAAACCAACAATCTTCTTATTGGGCACCCTATCAAGACCCCATTCAAAGTCCTTCACACTCACACTTTTCAGATTGGGATTCTTACTCAAATGATCATTACAATCAAGCCCAACATGAAGGACAACCCATCTGCTCCTCACCACTTCAGTACCAAACTGATTTTCATTCTAACTACTCACCACTGTCTGAGTGCCATCCAATCTATCCAGATCCTCCAAAGTCTGATTTCGAGGACAACATTGATCAAGTGACTCAACTCATTTTGGCCCAAAATCAATCTTTCCAAGCCGACATGGCAGAAATGAAGGTCATGCTTGACCAATATCAAAGAGAGCTAGAAATGGACCAATGTGATAACCTCCCCAAGGAAAATTTTGAACATCCATTTCCTGATTACAATATCATGCCAAATGATTCACCCATCAATCCTCAATTCAATGACTCTCAAATAAATTTTGATGAGGAGGATAATATGGAGCAACCATATCAGGAAAATTGGGGGGAAGTTAGTGAATCTCAATTCATGATGGTCAAGGAAAATAATGAGGTGTTTAAGTTGGGGGGAGAACAAGAGGAAAATCAAACTTGTGCTCCAAACTCTAATGACTATTATGATCCAGCCCAACATACAAATCATTCCCCTTCTTGCTATTCATCTCCGCCACCCTCAGATAATCACCCAAATGATCAATTCAATCAATTCCTTCTCCAAGATCAACCCCTCCAAAAGCAAATCAATAGACTGACCATGGAAATCAAAAACATGGAGGGAGACCAATTCTTTGATTACTCTGTATCCAATCCTACTCATCATGTCCTTTACCCTGACTGTAATCACTCACTAATTCCTCAATCTCATAAAACTCAAAATTTTGATTCCAAAGATGAAGGGATTATGGAGAGAAATTGTCAGCAAATTTTACATGAAAACTCTAAGGACTTTAAGGAGATTGAAGAAATCAATGGGAAAGAAACCAAAGAAGGAGATGAACTAATGAATGATCATAGTCCCCCTCCTAAAAATGAATCTGAGGAGCTTGTGCTTGATTGCCATCATGAGGGGAATGCTAGAGAGGTGGATGATCTCCAATTAGGGGGAGAGGAAGAGTATAATGAATCCCAAATCTCTAATCACATGTCTCCCCCTGAATTTGATGCAATTCACTTTGAAGATGGGAAAGAAGAGGAAGTGAAGATGGATCTAGAATTGAACATTTATTTGAATAATGAAGTTGAGGTAAATAAGGAACTGAATTATTTGAGTGTGCCACGTGATAATCTCAATGTAGAGGAGAGGGTAGAGCTTATGCCAAATCTTGACTATGGTGATTCCTTTAAAACTCTTCAAGTCAGTTGGCCCAACCTTGCCCTACCTACTGATTGCTCTGCTCCCACAGAATCTCAGAAGAAACATTTCGTAATAGATGACATGATTTCTCCCTATGTTTCTCCTCTATTCTCTGATCGGGGTGGTCCTTTTCACATGTCTCCGCCCCGTTATATGCTTTGCCCTTATACTCACCAGTTCCAGTTATATCTCTCAGGGCATGAAAAAGAAAATTTTGGCGAGAACAAAATTCTGTGGTGGCTCATTCTAAAATCAACTTGTTGGTTATTGAGCTTCCATGCGTCTGGCTGAAGACATTAAACTTAGCGCTAATTGGGAGGCAACCCAATTCTTTCTTCTAAAAATAAATAAATGATGATTGATTTTCTTTTTTTAGGAGCAAGGAACATGGAGCAGCATGTCTCTACCAGCAACACTTCCTTCTCAGGTTGTATCTATCCTTCCCACCACTTGTCATGGTTTCATTTCATTCCTACATTTTAAGCATGTCATTGAGGACAATGTCACTTAAGTTGGGGGGTAGCTTAAGCTTAAATTTTCATCAAAATGCTGTAATCTTTCATGATTCCCCTAACAAATGCTTCAGGGTCATTTTTCATGATAAGAAACTTGTCAAAATGATAAGGCTTAGAATATCCACTGGTGACAGCATTGAATTAAAGGGTGAATTAGTTTGTTATGTTTTTAGCATCTTCCTTGGAATACACTCAGATTTTTTTGAACTCACACACATTTGCACACTAATTAGAATAGTGGGTTTTAAACATAAGGATGATGAGATTTTTGCTTAATACTTAGGCGATGATTGAAAATTCTGCCTAGTCATTGAAGATCAATCGTGGGGAAAAAGCTACCTGCCTACGAATAAGTGCAAAGCACCAACAGAAGAAAAAAAATGTGTGAAAAAAAAATCATGGAAAATGCTCCTGATCTTAGTAACCGTGCCTACTTCTCCTAAGGCAAGAGTTGAGGTTCGCGTCAAACGGTGAAGGAATGTGCAGCACCATGAAAGAAAGAAAAAAAATGAGGAAAAAAATGATGATGAAATAAGGCAGAGTGAAGCTACCTGTAATTCGAGAGTCTGATTTGTAATAGGTAGAATTGGAAATCATCGTTAAGTGATAAATAGAAGGCTCATGCATCTAGTTGTTTGATGTCCACTAATCAACTTAGAACACATACACAAAGAGATACAAAAAAAAAAGTGTGAGTGTAACCTGAGGAAGTGTCTAACTACATGGATTGACGAAGTTTATTCCTGACATTTATTGCTTGAACTTGTAGTATTCTATAGTTCAAATCATGATGCTCACATTCTTCTCATGAAACGTGGTTTATGAACTCTTGTCAGTCCTAAATTTATAATTGATTGCATTGCTAAGGGACTAGCAATGAGTAAGATGGGGGGTGTGATAGCTTCATATTTTTCACATATTATTTCTGTATGATTGGGAGATAATTTTAAGTAAAATGTTGATTATGTGTGAAAATGTTCACAAAAATAGATTTTTATGAATATGGGAGTTTTCATGAAAAACAATTCTTTGAGAGTAATTTGTAAATCATAATAAGTGCATATATGTGAATAAGATTAATATTTTGTATTAACAACATTATATATAGTGAGTCACATATGTACATTTGCTAATGGCAGGTTGTTGCAGTTGGCATTTTCACGTGGAAATGAAGGTGTTGGTATGAAAAGCATAAAGTTATCATATATATATAAGTTGGCAAGTGGCATGCATGAAACACATGCAAGGTGGTGCACTTCCTTCACGTAACATGGCCATAAAAGTTGCATGAGGCAGCAAGGTTGCATCAATATAACATGAAATGCATAAGGTTATAAAGTGCATAACAAGGCAAAATGTAGTTGGTGAGACTGTTGGCTTAATTTGCGTACAGCACACGAGGTGTTTTTGTGAGCTTCACGTGGATCGCTATAGATGAATGCATGTGATGGCGGCAATATAAAAAGAACGTATATGAAGGTTATCACATGCATGGGAAGGCAAAAAGTTTACACATGCAAGACCTTTGGCTGGAGCTGCACGTGCATGTGAACTGCAGTTGGATGTGCCGTTCGCGAGCATATAGAGGAAGACCCCTTAGAAACGGGAATCTTTGGCTTAGCGGCAGACGTGGCCATTTGCTGCATGATCTCAACCGAAGGCGCCATAACAGCGAGATGCTCACGTGGGATGCAGTCAAGGGAGCGTTGGCGAGGATAGCGGAGGCCATCCGCTCAACAGTGTGGCGGAAGTTGCTGTGGGTGACACCGGCGGAAGATAAAGAACCGGCGTCGATTGTGGAGGTGGTTCCGTGGGGTTCTTGGCGTTGCCCATACCCCTATAAAAGGGAGGCTCAGGGAACGCAGCAGGGGGATTGGTTTTTTTTTGGTTCGTCTTTTGTTTTCGGTTCTCTCCCTTTGTTCTTTTAGTTTGGGTTGCCGGCCTTCTTTGGGGGGCTGTTCGCGTTTTGTTTTAGTTGAGTTTGGGCCCGGGTCTACTCGGGCGTCGCAAACTCCCTCGGCTTGGTAGTGCAACGTCCGTCTGTCTTTGGTGGAGTTCCCGTGCGGTTACAGGTTCTCTCGCTGCCGTGGCCTTGTTAACGGCATCTCCAGGGCACTGTTCTTGGTAGCAACATGAGCTTGTCTCCCTCTGCATCGTGTGGGTGCCGCAGCAGATTTCTTCTTCGGCTGGAAGTACAACGTAGGCCGTCTCTTGTGGCAGTCTCTTCTGCTGCACTTGTGGTGGCCTGGGCGTGAGAAAGGAGCGTCGACAAAGTCCCCTTTGCTGCCGTGGCTTTGCTAGCAGCTTTCCCTGGGTGCTGTTAGGGTGACCGGGACGAGCTTCTTCTGCCGCAGCTGCGTTCCTTTGCTGCCGTGGAGACTTGGGCTCGGTTTGGTGTTGGCGATCTGGGCTTCCACGTTGCAGACAAAGCTTCTCTTAGTTTCACTATTAGTTCCACAGTTTCTTTTAGTGTCTTTCCATGATTATTTATCTTTGTAGTTTAACTTAATGATCGTAGTTGTCTTAGATTAGATTAATTCATTGTAAGCACGTTCTTCCTTTCATATAAGTGTTTTACTTGTAATTGTTTATTCATGATCATCTCTTTCTTCCTCTAAACGTGGTGTTTGTTGCCATTGTTTAATTTTATTCTAGGTTTTAGTTTCTTAAGTTCATTCACTTAGATTAATTAATTTCAATTCGTCAACTCTTAGTTTAGTGTCCATTTTTTGCTAATTATAAAACTCAAGATTTTCTATCTTAAAATCTAAATTTCCCTGTGGAATCGACTCGTCTCACCGCTTAACTATTTTCTTTTAATTAATTTGTGAGCCGATAATTAATCTTGGTAGTGGATGTATTAACGGCATGCATTTTAACTATCAGAGGGCTAAATATAAGTAGGTACATGCAAGCATTCATAGGTGAATGAAGACACACAAGGTATTGAAAGAAAGTAAAATCAATATGCATGTTTTTCTACCCGTGATGCACATGAATTTCTACAAATGCAACCCTATACCTTAGATGCAAACCTATGCATGTATGCTCTCACCCTTGCACATCTCAAGTTCTCTTCTTATCTTATTAAATTGATCCTGGTTTAGAGGTTTGGTGAAAATGTCAGCCAGCTGATTGTGTGTGTCAATGAAGTTCAATTCCAAAAACCCTTTTCCTGCATGATCTCTTAGAAAGTGATGACGAATATCTATATGCTTGGTCCTTGAGTGCTGAACAGGATTTTTTGACAAATTAATTGCACTAGTATTATCACACAGTATTGGAACAGTTTTCATTTCAACATCTAAATCAAGCAGTTGATTTTTGATCCAAAGTACTTGGGCTCCACAACTTCCGGCGGCTACATATTCAGCCTCGGCCGTTGAGAGAGCAACTGAATGTTATTTTTTGGAGGCCCATGAGACTAGGCAACCACCAAGAAACTGACAGTACCCACTTGTACTTTTACGATCTACAATGCACCCAGCATAATCCGCATCGGTATAGGCAATTAAATCAAAAGAACCACCGATAGGAAACCACAAGCCAAAGTCTATTGAGCCAATGAGATATCTAAAGATGCATTTCACAGCTGATAAATGAGATTCCTTGGGGCATGACTGAAAACGGGCACAAAGACATACACTGAATTGAATGTCAGGGCGACATGCTGTAAGGTATAGTAGTGATCCGATCATACCTCGAAACAGTGTAGGATCTACTATTTTACCATTTTCATCTTTGTCTAGTTTTGTGGTGGTAGCCATGGGAGTTGATATAGGTTTTGCTTCCGCCATCCCATATTTCTTTAACAATTTCATCGTGTACTTTGCTTGACTTATGAAAATGCCCTCAGAAGTTTGCTTCACCTGCAATCCAAGAAAGAAGTTTAGCTCCCCATTAAACTCATCTCGAATTCTCCTTGCATAATTTCTACAAATTCATCGCATAAGGCATTGTTAGTAGCTCCAAAAATGATGTCATCCACATACACTTGAACTATTAAAATGTCTTTACCTGATTTCTTTTTGAACAGTGTTTGATCAACCTTACCTCTCTTAAAGCCATTTTCAACCAGAAATGAGGTAAGCCGTTCATACCACGCCCTTGGTGCTTGCTTTAGTCCGTACAGGGCCTTTTGGAGCTTGTATACATGTTGTGGATGTTCGGAATCTTCAAAACCTGGAGGCTGCTCTACAAAAACATCCTCCTTAATATAACCGTTAAGAAATGCAGATTTAACATCCATTTGAAATAACTTAAAGTTCAAGGAGCAAGTATAGGACAATAAGATCCGAACTGCTTCAAGTCTAGCAACCGGTGCAAAGGACTCATCAAAATCAATACCCATCTCCTGGCTATACCCCTTGGCAACAAGCCGAGCCTTATTTCTAACAACCAATCCCGCATCATTTAGCTTATTTCTGAAAACCCAACGAGTTCCAATAGTGAGATGGTTCTTAGGACGCGGCACGAGAGTCCACACCTCGTTTCTTTCAAACTGGTGCAGCTCTTCATGCATAGCCTGAATCCATGATTCATTTTGGAGAGCTTCATGAATGTCCTTGGGTTCTTCTTGTGAAAGTAGAGCCAACAAATCCTCCTCTTCTACCTACCTTAGAGAGGACCTTGTTCTTACCCCATCCTCCAAATTACCTATGATGTTCACAGCTGGATGATCCTTTAGAATTGTGGAAGAGCTGGGCAAATCAGGATGCTGCACTTGTGGTTCTTGCAGTGTCTCAATTGTAGGATCCTCATCCTCCTCATTTTTGCTTGATGTTGCCTTCAATGGTTCATCCTTAGTTTTGACATTCGATGAGTTCTTAGGAGCTTCATCTGCATCCAAGGTAGAAGAAATTTGGTTTGTCAGTTTTGATTCGGATTTGTCAAAGATGACATGAGGACTTTCTTCAACAACTAAAGTCCTTTTATTAAATAAACGGTAAGCTCTAGAATTGAGTGCATAACCTAGGAAGATTCCTTTGTCATTCTTTTCATCAAACTTACCCAGGTTGGACTTACCATTATCCAAAATCTAGCAAGGGCATCCAAAGGTTTTAAGATAACAGATGTTTGGTTTCATACCCTTGTAGAGCTCATGTGGAGTTTTCATTAGAATGAGCCTTACCATTGCCCTGTTGATGATGTAGCATGATGTACTCACCGCCTCAGCCCAAAAATACTTAGGTAGGGAATTCTCACTTAGCATGGTCCGGGCAATGTCTATTAATGTTCTGTTCTTCCTTTCCACTACTCCATTTTGCTGGGGCGTCCTTGGTGATGAAAAATTATGTGTGTACCCCTGCTCTTCACAGAAAATGTTGAATTCATGATTTTCAAATTCACCACCATGATCACTCTGGATGGTGGTGACGAGGTATCCTTTTTCATTTTGGATTTTTCTGCAAAACACTTGAAACTCCATCAGGGCATCACTTTTATTAGCTAAAAATAACACCCATGTGAATCTGGAAAAGTCATCAACAATCACAAAGCCATAGGATTTTCCACCTAGGCTAGATATTCTAGTAGGGCCAAAAAGATCAAGATGCAAAAGTTCCAAAGGCCTAGTAGATGAAACAATGTTTTTCTTTTTGAAGGAAATTCGTGTTTGCTTGCCTTTTGTGCAAGCTTCACAGATTCTATCACTTTCAAATTTTAATTTTGGCAGTCCATTCACCAAGTCATGTCTAGACAGCTTAGAGATTACTCCAAAACTAGCATGACCTAATCTTCGGTGCCATAACCATGCATTTTCATGATTGTTCGTAACCAAGCAGAGATCATCGCACGAAACATTATCAATATCAACAGTATAGACATTGTTATTCCTTTTTCCAAGAAATTTGATCTCATTTATGTTTTTGTTCAAGACAATGCAGTGAGTTTCATCAAAAACAACTTTGAAACCCTTATCGCACAATTGGCTTATGCTTAGCAAATTATGATTCAGACCTTTCAATAAAAGCACATCTTCAATAAGAATTTTAGAATTCTTACCAATGTTGCCAATCCCAATGATTTTACCTTTGTCTTGACCTCCAAAGACAACTGGACCTCCATCCTTATCTTGCAGTGTAGAGAACACTTTCTTGTCCCCTGTCATATGCCTTGAGCAGCCGCTATCCAAGTACCATTTGCTCCCCCTGGCTTCAAGACATATCTGCAAGAAGAAAAATTCTCATGCAATTATTTTTGGTACCCAAACAAGTTTGGGTCCATAGGAGTTAGTCCAACTTCTTGCGGGTGTTCTCTTTATCCATGGAACATGATATTTAGGTGTGCTTTGTCTAAACCAGCAATTGGAAATCACATGATCAAATCTACCACAATGAAAGCAATTAGCATGTGAGAAAGTTCTTTGAAATCTGTGTGGTTTAGGCTGAACATGTTGTGGTTTAGAATTAGAACATGAAGCATGATTATAGTCCTTTTCATGAACAAAGGATGTGGTGATCTTATGTTCGAAAGATTTTTTGTTTTGAGGTGTATACCCCAAGTCTTCCTTTTGGAAGTTGACTTTAACCCCCTATAAGTTATCCAGGTTTTGTTTCCCTTTAACAAACCTAGTCAAGGTGGACTGAACTTCAGCAACTTCTTCACCCAGAATCCCATTTCTCCTTTCGAGTTCTGAATTTGTGGATTTCAAAATTTCTTCTTTCTTTTTTAGATTTTCACACACTTTTTCAACTTCAGCCATTTTGCATGAAATCTTTTCTTTGGTTCTTTCAATATCTGAAATAGTTTGCAGCAAGCTTTCTCTTTCTTCAGTTGCTTCAAACCATTCCTGTTCCAATTTTTCAAACTTGACAAAGATATCTTCATGTGACAGTTCATCAATTTTCTTTTTAAGAATTTTATTTTCAGATCTGATTTTCTTGTATTTGGCATATAGTTTTTCATATTCAGATTCCCATTGCTCATTTGAAATAAAATCAGGGTCTGAATTTACCTCAGCTGAGTCATCCTCATGAGCCATGAGACACAAGCTCTCCACGAGCTCTTGTATCTCCTCCTCGGACGGTTCATCCTCTTCATCGCTCCACGTAGCAACCATGGCTTTGGGCTTTCTGAAGTTGTCCTTTTTGAATTTCTTCTTCAGGTCTAGGTACTCTCCAATCATGTGCCCGGGCTTTTTGCATTCGTAGCATATGATGCTACTCGGCTTGCTCCACTCACCCTTGGTTTGAGTGGGCTTCCTTTGCCCTTTTCTGAAGTTGCTTTGGTAATTTCTTTTCTTCCTCCAAAATCTTTTTACTTGACAAGTGATCATAGCCAATTCTTCTTCTTCGTTGCTTCCGTCACTGGACTCTTCTTCTTGAGAGTCATCATCGGATTGATGAGCTCTCAATCCAATTACTTTCTTCTTCTTGATATCTTCCTCAGCTATCCTCTTCACATTTATCTCATAAGTCATGAGTGACCCTATGAGTTCATCGAGGGTAAGTGTGGACACATTCTTGGAGTCTTCTATAACGGTGGCTTTGGTGTGCCACGCAGGAGAGAGAAATCTTAGCACTTTTCTTACAAGCTCAGAATTTGTGTAATCTTTCTCAAGACTTTTGAGACCAATCGTGATCTCAGTTAGCTTTGCGAACATCTCTGAAATTGTCTCTTCAGGCTTCATCTTGAAAAGCTCATAGTCTCGAACCAGAAGGTTGGCCTTCGTCTCCTTGACCTCGGATGTCCCTTCATATATGAGCCACAGTTTGTCCCACATTTCTTTAGCTGAGCTGCACATGGAGACATGAGAGAATTTGTTAGGGTGTATTGCACATTGCATAATATTCATAGCATTGAAATTAACAGTGCATTTCTTAATTTCCTCGGGTGTCCATTTTTCTTCATCATTCCCAAGTTTGTAAGGACCCTTCTCCACAACTCTCCAAACTTCGTATTCTTGAGCCCTCAAAAAAATATGCATTCTATTTTTCCAGTATGAGTAGTTTGAACCGTCAAAGAAGGGAAGACGGTTGATGGAGTGGCCCTCGGGCATCATACCCTTGTTTGTCATTTAACCGGATCTTACTCTAGATCGTTAGATCTGAAAAGATAGAGCCTTAGCTCTGATACCAATTGAAGTCCCGAGATTAAATGGCACCCAAGAGGGGGTGAATTGGGTGATAACAAATTCTTTGCTAAATTAAAATCAATTTTATGATACGTGAGGACACAGGAAAACAAGAGCAGGAAAAACTAAAGTTATCAAAACAACACTGCAATAACCCTTGGTACTAGGCGGAGTCAACAAATCTGTAGATTCACTCACGCAAGCTGTTATCTTTCCGGCGAGAGTAACCTTGTCAGTCCGAATCCAGTTTTTGATATACCGAAGGATTTATGAGAAGAGGGATCAAAAAATCTAGATCTAACGGATTCAAAATAGCAAGATCCACAAGGGTGCACAGAGAGGGGATAGGAGAAAAGGAGCAAACCACAATGAGACAGCGATATTAAGGTGGTTCGGATGCCACAACGGCAACCTATGTCCACCCCTCACCGACAGTGAGGATCCACACACTATCTTGTAAAGTGTTACAAGATCAGACACACACACACACTGGGAAAGAGAGCTCCCGTGAAGGTGTAAGAACACCTTAACACACACAAAACTACACTGGATTGAACACACAAACACACACACATGGATCTAGGAAGATCCACACACACTGAAAAGTTTAATGATTACAAGAACCACAAATGAAGCTCAAGAGAAAATATGAATTTAGAACACAAGAGAAGAATCTTGATTTGCTCCCCCTTAGTGGATGAAGAATGCTTTGGATGCAGCTTGATCCCTTGGCTTGATCTTCACTTGAATGGATGAAGAAGGATGAAGAACTTCTCTCGGACCACTGTTGACGTCTACAGTGCTAGCTCCCTTCTCTTCCTCTTTGATAGCCTCTTTGATCCACCTTGAGCATTAGGGTTTTCTTAACCCTCTTGTATAAGTTTTATAGGCTTTGAATGGTCCATGGACTCCCCCAGACCAGATCCACAATTTCTGGAGGGTTTGAGTGCTTAGGGATTAAACAATACCAAGTGGAAAGGCTTCCCTCGAAGTGACAAAAAGTCAACAATATTGGGCAGCTCGGGGATGGCGGTTGACCTGTAGGGGCTGGCGCTCAACCACCACTGAGAGACCTGCATGATGGCCGGTCCCTGGGAAATCCGATCGACCGGGATTGGAGGGGCGGTCGACCGTCACTGTGACAGACTGTAGAAAATTGCATTCTGTTATTTCAGGTCGACCGGAGTCATGCTGGAGGTCGACCGGACTGTCAATAACCTAAAAAAATGAAGAGTTTAGCCGAGAGAATCATATCCACAAGATCAAGGCATGAATTGAACGTAAGTTTATAGGTTATTTCAAGTTCATTTGAGTTCTTAGGAAACCATTTGGGATGCTAAATCTTAAAGCAAAAACACGAAGAGATCCGACCTTGAAGGTATGAAAATCACTTAGATTATTAGTTCCAAGCAAGTGAGCAACCATACGTCCTTGGTTTTGTTATCATCAAAAACACCGAGATATATACAACAACACAAAGGAAGATGATTGCTTCATGGCTAATATCCGAGCTCAACCTACCTTAATAGAGGATCTAGTCAAGCTGTAAAATGATGATCCCGTGTTATTGGAAATTAAAGCCAATATTGAACAACGGCGGGATTTCTCTATTACGGAGGATGGAAGATTGATATTCAAGGGCCGAGTGTGTGTACCGGATCACGAGAATACGAAGAAACTGATCTTAGAAGAAGCACATAATTCCAAGTACACCATTCATCCAGGTGGTACAAAAATGTATCAAGATCTTAAAAGAAACTTCTGGTGGCCCAATATGAAGAGGGAAATAGCAAATTTCGTGTCTCACTGTCTCACTTACCCACAAGTTAAGGGAGAGCATTTTAGACCCGCTGGTAAATTACAACCCTTAGACATTCCAACATGGAAGTGGGAGAGTATAGGGATGGATTTCATCATGGGTTTACCTAAAATTAGAGGATGACACGATAGTATATGGGTAATCATAGATCGATTGACTAAATCTGCACATTTTTTACCAATAAAAAGTCGATGGTCTCTGGATATTCTAGTGGCATTATACATAAAAGAAATTGTCAAATTACATGGTGTCCCAGTCACTATTATATCTGATAGAGATCCTAGATTCACATCACATTTCTGGAAGGGTCTATAAAACTCACTAGGGACTAGATTGAATTTTAGCACAGCCTTTCATCCACAAACTGATGGTCAGACGGAAAGAATGAATCAGGTAGTAGAAGATATGCTCAGGGATTGTGCTATTGATTTTGGAGGTAGTTGGCATGATCACTTGTCTCTGGTAGAGTTTGCATACAACAACAGTTATCAAGCTAGCATAGAAATGGCACCCTTTGAAGCGTTATATGGGAAAAGCTGTAGATCACCTATTTGTTGGAATGAAATAGGGGAAAGGTAATTTCTAGACCCCGACCTTATTAGGGATTCTACAGAGAAGATCAAGCTCATTCGAGAAAGATTGTAGATGGCACAAGATAGGCAAAAGTCTTATGCCGAGAATCGAAGGCGCGATTTGGAGTTTCAGGTTGGAGATCATGTATATCTAAAAGTTTCTCTGGGTCGTGGTATTCGAAGATTTGGCATCAAAGGAAAGCTAACTCCAAGATTCATTGGCCCATTTGAAATTCTTGAAAGGGTCGGTGATGTAGCTTATAGACTGACTTTACCTCCACAATTAGCAGGAGTTCATGACATATTTCACGTCTCTATGCTGAAAAAGTATGTATATGATCCTGACCATATCATCACCTATGACAATCTGGAGATTCAGAAGGATATGACATACGAGCAAACGCCAATAAAGATTCTGGAACGGGAAATGCGTCAACTAAGAAATAAAGTTATTCCTATGGTCAAGATTCAATGGAAGAAAACATGGCCATATGAAGCAACATGGGAAACCGAAGAAGCTATGCGGAAAAGATTTCCAGAATTATTTAACTGTAAGTACACTCTCCATAATCCATGTATTAAATTTTGGGACCAAATTCTTCTAAGTGGGGGAGGGTGTAGTGCCCCAAAATTTATAAGTAATTTCTGGGTTATTTAATAATTTTCTAGAATTTATAATGGCCTAAATAAATTAATAAATAGATTATTGGATTAATAAGTTATTATAAGGCCCAATTGTGTTACAATAATTAACCTAGCCTATCTAAAATATGATCCAAAAGGGTTAAGGACCAAGCTCATTAAGTTTGGCCCATATTCTAGAAGGTTATTTAGCCTATCCACGAATTTTAAAAATAAATACTCTTTTATATAGATAATTAGAAGGATAAACGAATAAAACAATTTTAATAAAGTGACACTCTATACACGTTTGATGTAACGGTCTATCGGGCGACCGCTACAGCATGTAACGCACTAGACCCGATGCGTTACACCTCTGTCAGTTCCGTGAGTGGAAGAACGAGCAAAAAGATTGGATCTTTGAGATCCTATCTGCAAGAGACCTAATTAGGAGAATATGTAAGGTTACTAGGGACTCTTAGGGATCAGGTTTTGGCCAACTAAGGACTCTAGAATCGATCTAATCCTCAAACCCTAGCTAAATCCCTATAAATAGAACCCAGTTCTGAACTGAGCGACCCTTACTTTTGGCTCGTGAAGAATCAAGGTAAGGAGATAGAATTTGGAGTAAGTTCTTTAGAACTTTTTGTTTATAATACGTTAGACTAATAGCTCTCCAAATTTTGTGCTAGGAGATCCACCAACCAAGGAGATTGAAGCTTCTAAAGTTGCTGGTCGGACCTTAGCAACCCAGGAAACTGAACGCAAGACCCCTGAAGATCAAGAGATTAGGACGTCTAAACAAGGTAATTAGAGTTTAGTTATTTATAACTTTTTGTTCACCTTAGTTTTATCTTCTTACCCTCAAAATTTCACATCCTTAGGTCAAGAGGCTGAGGAGCTAGAGCAGCGAGAAGTTGCTGGAAACTCACTGGAAAGGGAGAAGTAGGGCACATTTTTCAGACTCAAATTAGAAGTTTAAAACCCAGTTAAGCGGTAGGTTATCTCATGAGTGGCAAAAACATCTTGTTAAGGATAAAAGCCCTCTGATTGTGCTTGATTTCATGCACTATAGATCATGAATTTCATGTTTTAGTGGGTTCATGAATACATACATATCCTTAGCCTCATGAAAGATCAAAAATATTATCTTGTCAATTCACTGCAACCTATGCATCTAGATGACATTTACTTCATTTTGTCATGATTGGGGTAGTTAAATATTTTTAAATCATGACATGGTTTCAAATCATAGTCTTTTAATTTCTTTATACTGTTAGCAGGGACTCTGACGCATCATACATAGACTGTCACAAACTGTAACGGCCTTACCATAAGCCGTCACACCCTCTGTTGCATTTTAATTCCTCTGTTATCTCTTACGCACCATAACAGGAGCGTTAGATTACTGTAGCGGCCCCTCGATAAACCGTCACTGTAATACCCCGGTTTAGAAATTGAAATGAAATTGAAATGAATGAATTTCGGAATTTGTTATTTAATTCCTTAGTGAATAGGACAAGTGGAATTTTGACTACCTTTTAAAAATCTAGAAAAATGGTAATTTGGTAAAGGTCAATTTATTTAACAACTTTGTCTTCTGTGGTCAACCCAACAAAAATCCATAACTAGGCATAATCAATGGACTGAGCCCAAAGTGCACACTTACCTAACCTTAACTCAAACCACGGAATTAGGGCTTAATACCCCATCAAATGAGCCCAAATCGGTGACAAATGAAAGGCCATGATTTATGGATCGTTTCCCCTCTGCCAATTCACCAAAACCCTAACCCTAAAACTTGTGATCAACCGAGCTTGGGAGAGGTCAACAATTACGGCGACATTTCAATCACTCCACTTGCTCCGATGAATTCTCCCAGCACAGAAGGATCCAGAAGGTGTATGAGCTCTAAAAATAAAGCTCTGCAACCCTAGAATGCTTTGGGAGTAGTGGCGGCCGCAGTGGAGATCGATCAAGAGAGATCTCTGGTGATTAGTTGAGACGTGTCGACGTCCTTCTTCTTCCTTTCTTCTTCCTTCTTCATCCAATTGAGGTAGGTAATAACGAGCCCAATATAAAGTGTTATATATGGATGGAATCAGCATATAGTCCTCTTTCTTTTGAGCCAAAAATCCCTAAATTCCACTAGGTATCCTGCACAAATTTAATGGTTTTGTAGAGGCATGTCAGAATTAGGGTAGAACTTGTTCCCCTTTGATTTCAGTAGCGATTTCAGGCTGTAAATCTAAAATTGATTCATGCATCTTGTAGAGTTTTTCATGCTCTTTCTATTGGTAATAAAAGCCCCAAATTCCATGATGTATACCCTTCGAATTTCATGTTTTAGTGTAACCCTAGAAACCTCGCCGAAGGCGGGCAAGGGTTGGTTTAATCGGATTTTACCAGACTTGGGCGGTCTTGTGATAGACCACACTGCCTGGGATGGGCGGTCATATGCATGACAACATATCCTGGGATGGGCGGTCATCACCTAGACCACATATCCCTTGAAAGGATGGGCGGCCATCCCCATGACCACACATCGGGATGGATAGTCATTACCGAGACCACATATCCTGGATGGACGGTCATCACCTAGACCACATATCTGGATGGACGGTCATCACCTAGACCACACAACCCCTGACAGGATGGGCGGTCATCACCTAGACCTCATATCCTGGATGGACGGTCATCACCTAGACCACATATCCTGGATGGACGGTCATCACCTAGACCACACAACCCCTGACAGGATGGGCGGCCATCACCTAGACCACACATCCTGGATGGGCGGCCATCACCTAGACCGCCCAACCCCTTGGGCGGCCATGCCCTGGCCGCACAAGTACCCTTCAGTCCAGTAGATATAAGGTCCTGTAATGACCGCACATCTATGCAGAAATGACTTAGTGTGAGCTCTACATGATTCATATTAGTATCTAAATTGATAATTAGTAAATTAGAAACCCATATGATATGTGGTAAATTATGCAAGTAAATTTCTGTAAAATGCATGCTTTTTATTCCCACATGATCTTGTTCATTATCATTATCATCTTGATTCATCTTTTTGGCAATCAAATTAATGTAAAACATGATCCTTGATAAATTGACATGAAAATTAAGACTGAAATGAATACTAGGTTGCTTGACAGCCATTCTACTCCAGTAGAACGGTTTGACCAATTTACCGACTATTAATAAGTCATTAGCCCTATTAGTTGTGCTAGCCTTGAACTTACCCCCGGACACTCCATCCGACGGACTTAACATCCTCTTGGGATCTCTATATATCCCTGCTAAGAATCTAATGAACCACCAGAAACTCCGATTTACGTGACTGAACCGCTGGATTATAAGTCTTAGATCGAATTGGGCTAAAAGAGGCATGTGCGGCAAGTAGTGGACCGCATATCCTCATAGGCGGCCCAATAACGACCTCATATACCTGGCTTATTCCATTAAGTGTTGGTCGATTAACCTTGATCAATCTTTGACCAAACCATTGAGCCCTGGACTGACCAATAGACAGTAGACTAGGCCCTGGTTTAGTTGTACCCTATCTTTGGCAGCCCGGAGTCCAATAGGGTGATTTCTTGTCCTTCTAGCCAAGCCCGGGTGGTACGGTTGGAATATGACCGTTCAAACCTTATGCGGATTCTATTGGACCGCATATCCTTAATACGGCCCCGTATGGCCCGTACATCATGTTCATGGGTCTTAAGGTCTTCTGGACCTACGCGGCCCAGAACTTACCGTTCATCCTTAGAGCGGCACACTGTTAGCCGTTCATTCTTGACCTCGTGAGCTGAGTTTCAGTCCAATTCCTGTAAGTGAGGCCCAGTATTTGCCGCATATATCCTTTGAGCGGCCTCTGTATGACCGTACATCTCTCAGAGACAAGTTTTATCGTGTTTTGTGCTCTTGAATCCAAGGATAGATTAGTCCTTTAAATCTTGAACTTCTGGACAGTAATTCCTTTGATTATTTGGCCACAAATTTGACTAAATGTCTAGACGGAACTTGGGATCTTGGATCCGATAAATCAATGCCAACGCATCATAAGGGCCCAGTCTGGTCCTAGGGAGAGCGCCCGAAAAGTACTTGTGCCCATGGGAGTTTGTAATGACAAGGTGGGGCATTGCACCGAGTGCATTACTAGCGTGATGTCTACGACAGAAATCTCTTGTTATCTCTTGTTACTTGATCATGCTTGACTTGTTTAAAATACTTGCTGGTGGCCGTTTCCCCGTTACAATTTCCCGTTACACTTGTTACATGATATTCTTGTTGAAATCCAGGTATCTTATATTTCCTTGACCTTGCAAGATCTTTATATTACGTTGTTTTTCTTCTGTATCGTCATTTCTTTTCTTATGATTTCATATGAAAATGGAATAATTGGTTAATTACGTAAACTTGCATGTTATTATCTACTGAGCGTTCGCTCATATAGTTGTCTCCCCCCTTTTTTCCAAGCAGCTCAGGTGATGATGCGCTTACCGTTGGGGATGGGCAGGGGTGATGATTGGAGTGTACCAGTTCTAGATGTTGAGTTGGCATAGTTATCCTGCTCTTAGTTGTGCCTTAGAGGGTGTTTAGCTACAGTTATGATATTATTGTTAAGTTGATGTTGCCTCAGTTTGTATTAAAGTTGGTTTAAGGATATTGTACTAGATTTGAAATGTTTCATGACCAATAAAGTTATCTCTTTTCATAGCACAGGTGTTAATGCTTAGATTAGCTTATCATTATTTCTAGCTATTTCTGACTGTACGTTTCGATATTCCGCATCGGGGCATGATAGTTTAGGTGGTATCAGAGCCGGTTCCACATTCCTAGGTTTTCTAAGGTTCTAGGTTTTCTAAGTTCTAGGGGTCTAAGTGATGATATAGGACCCATAACCTTGTTATAAGTCTAAGAACCCAACCTGGTGAGATTTGGGTAGAAACTTGGGTTAAGTTAATACCATAATTGTGATATTATCTATTTTTTTAATGAACCTAAATAATCTATTCCACGTGTTGGCCTTTGCAATGGTAGCTAATCGCACAGAATGGAGAAACTTGCAGTGCACGATTCAAGGCCTTACTCAGGTTTTGCAACAAGTGGCCCAAGTAGGAGCTGCAAACCATGGCACTAGTGATTTATATCGGAACTTTCGGGGGATGAATGTGCCAAGATTTGGTGGCTCGACTGACCCTGATGAAGCCGAGCACTGGCTAGAAGAAATAGGGAGGATATTCAAAGTAATGCAGTGCAGCAATCAAGAACGTGTCCTTCTATCAACCTTTCAACTTGAACGTGATGCAAGAACATGGTGGGATTCAGTGAAGGCTACCCTTGGTGATCATCAAGTCACATGGGAGGAGTTCGAGGAATTCTTTAATAGTAAATACTTTTCTGATAGAGTGCAAGAGAAGAAGGCAGTGGAGTTCACGGCCTTGAAGCAGTGAAATCTATCTGTGGCAGAATATGAAGCTCAATTTTCTCGGTTATCCCGATATGCTACTCACTTAGTATCCACAGAGAAGCTGAAGGCTAAGCGCTTTCTTAATGGACTGAAGCTACTATATATCAACCAATTGGCACCAATGGAAATCCCAACTTATTCTGAGATGGTGAGAAAAGCTCAAGTCCTAGAAGATACTCTAGAAATGACGGAGAGAATCTGTGGAAAAAGTGCAAGGAAGGAACAACCTACGATTCCCGAGAATATCAAACCCGGGTATGGCAAGAAGAGGCCCATTAGTGGGTCTGGTTCATGGAGTGGGTCCGGATCGTGGAAGGGCAAGATGTCGAAACGTGAAGACAAGAAGCCTGGCCCTATTGTTCCATTCAAATAAGTATGCAAGTATTATGATCGTCCTAGGGATATTGGTATTTCATCTTCTCATGCGTTTCTCTCTCCTCCCGTCTTCCCCCTCTGGGTCCTCCTCCCGTGAGATTCCCCTCCTCCTGTGGTCTGGTCTTCCTCGCCTTTCTTGACCTCCGGCGATGGCTGGCGGTGGGGGGGGAGGCTGCGTGCCTCCCCCTCCCCCTCCCCCTTCTGCCTCCTCTCCGCAGCTGTCCGTGGTCCATTGTGGGGCCACTGCGTGTCCTACCGGTCCTCCTGATGTTCGCTTTGCCTGCTCGGACGAAGCGGGTTCGCTGCTCATGGGTGGACCGCCGGTCACCTCTGCAGCCATGGTGGAGCCCCTGCTCGTGTGCGGATCTCTTGCCGTCCCTCCTGGCGCCGGAGCTCCCCCGGGCTCCCTCCTACCTTCTGCCGGCTCTTGTGGTGGTGTTCCTTGCCGCGCTGACGTTCCCAGGCCGCCGGAAGGGCGTCACGTTGCGGGTCTTTCCTCCTTGCCTCCGGCCTTGTCGGGCTTCCCTTCGAGCTACCCTGCGTCATCTGATGTTTCCATCGGCGACGTCTTTTGTCACGCCCCGAGCGCGGAAGATACCCGGAGATGCGCGACGAGTTTATATCAATCATGTCAATCAGAGTGGTCGTGTATTCGACACAAAGACAGAGATGCGCAAAATAGCAAGATAACCCAATCCTTTATTTCATAATGGATAGACTATTACAAATCCAATACTCTGTTAATAAAAAGAGGAAAAGAATACATAGTTGACTCAAGAAAATTATAGAGAAGACTAGACGACACTTGTAGAATCTCTATCACATCACTCTTGACCATTCCCATTCGATTGACTTCCATCGTCGTCGGACTTACCTGAAAAGTACAAAGGGACAAACGGAATGAGCGAACGCTCAGTAGGAAATTATATCTCAAGTACTAGCAAGGGGTTTAAGTAATTACATCTTTCATGAATGCAATAAAGCTATGCATGCTCGCATAAAACGACAAGATAGAGAGAATGTAATATCAAGGAAATAAGATGGACTAATCATGATCTTTCAACAAGATAACAAGGGTATTCAAGATATTTAAGCAAGTACGTTTAACAAGTCATGTCAAGAACTTTGGCTATCATGTATCAAGCAAGTAAAGTACCCTTTTTCGGGCCACGCATTTCATGTCAAGTCAAGTACGATTCAAGTACAAGATGTGTGTGGAATGTCCAATCAAGCAAGTCAAGTACTCGGTATAATGCCAGATACCTTATCATTTTAACTCCCATGGGCACAAGTACTTTCGGGTGCTCCTCCCAGGACCAGATCGGGCCCTATATGCGCAGGCATTTATCATGTATTTTTGACATCCACTCTTGTTTATATAGCCAATATAGAATTTCAATAATCAAGCTTGTAGACACGTATGACAACTTTGATAGAATAGAGTCCAAAATATGACAAAAGACATAGATTGGCGATAATAACAGTATAATCACGATATCGACAAAACTAGGTAGAATATGGTTCCCTTAACTTAGGTACCATGACAAATCAGTATGGACATTCTTTATATAGAATTGAGGTCCACATGAACAGTATATCAAAGTAAGATACCCTCATTCTTATCATAGAATTGAGGTTTACAAGAACGACATGATATGGCATGATATCATCATCCCATTAAGAATTTTCTTATGATATACTCTTTGTATAAACATAAGGGCCGGTATACCATGTTTCTTTAGATTGACATGGCAAGGATCGTGTAATGGGTTTTTAGGGTACAACCAGCTCAGTCGGCCTTGAGGGAATCCAAGGCTACGAGGAGTCTTACGGAGGTCTCTATGACTAACTCGCTAGTCCAAAGGAACGGAATGTCCAATGGAGAGCTTGTATGTCAATGAGAGTTGAGTGTGATCGATAAATCAACATGAAACGTGGGACTATACTCACGGAGTGGAGAATAGTGCCGATATATATATATTATAGCATATGAAACCATCGGTTAACAGAAACAGTGGAAAAATCAGTTTTACAGTAAAATAACGACTTAAGTAGAGTCGTTTCTCAAGTATTTAACGCCTAACAGAAGGGCGTTTACATATTTTCCGTTTTGCAGAATTTTCAATAATTCAGTAATTTAACTAAAACGCGCCCTTGGAAGGGGCGTTTATTAAAGAGTTGACGACTTCACCAGAAGGCGTCTTATTATTTACATATCTGTCAGAATATAATTCATTTTCAGGATTTATATAAAACACGCCCTTGAAAGGGGCGTTACTGTTTAATTCTATTTTACAGAGTATATATATATTTCAGGAATTTACAGAGAACGCGCCCTAGAAAGGGGCGTTTCTTTTTAATTTACGCCCTGTCGTGGGGCGTTAACAAATATAAAACGACCATGTCAAGGTCGTGAATTCAAGGAATTTACAAGATTTCAGGAAATAGAATTTCAAGAGACAGGAGGCATGGTCATGACAAGAAAATTAACAGGAATTCACAGGTAGAGTTATGCAAGATATTAGAATCGATATCTCATATTTATTGAATTTTAAACAGGATCAATTATTAATTACATGCGATTTTCATGGAAATAACGCCTGTGTACAGGGCGTTTATTTTGAATTAACGACCACTGTGATGGTCGTTTCTTTTAAAGTAGCGCCCTATTCAAGGGCGTTTCTTGAAAATTTTTACAGAAACGTATTAAAACTATATGCAAACTGTATCATGCATGGTGCTTCTTGTATTATTTTTAGTTTGGGCTACAAGACTTGAGAAAATCCGACCTTAATAATGGATTTGGAGACAATCGTGAAGGGTCTGTAAGAATCGTTGGATGAAGATGATGAAGAACCTTGTTCTTCACGTTACAGAACCTGTAGAGGAAGAGAAAAAGAAAGAAGATGAAGATGTTAATAATCTTCACAGATGTAACCGAAGCTAGGACAAATAATGAAGAACATAACCTTGTTCTTTACTCAAGCACCAGATCCTTAACCTGCATTAAAGGAGAAGAAGAATAATCAATATTCTTCATGCGACTGCAAACAGAAGGGCAAAAGAAAAAAAATAAGAAGAACGTATGTTCTTCACTTACCGTGTAGCAGTAGATCGATCAAATGGTTTAGGGTTGGATCGATCGGGTATATTTATAGGATTTTGGAGTCCTAATAAAAGTAGTGTTTGATTGAGGGTAATATATCCCTAATAGAGTCCTTACTCTATTAGACACTTACTAGATTAGGTTAATCTTTCCCTGGATAAGGTCTGGGTCGAACGGTTTCCGAATGGAATTAAGGCCTTGGGTCAGGGCGTCGATTCTTTAATTAACGACCTAGTTCAGGTCGTTTCTTAAGAAACGTCTTGTATAAGGGCGTTCCTTATTTTTAAAACACGCCTAAGATATGGGCGTTTCTTTTACTTGCCTATTTGGTCGCGTGAGAATTGACGACCGCACTTGTGGGCGTCCCTTCTTTAGTCACGCCGTTTATAGAGGCGTTTCTTTTTTTTTTTAATTAACGCCTTACTAAGGGGCGTTATTTGTAATTTGTTTTATTTCATCTACTTAACCCTATTCTTATTATCTGTATTACTTCTGTAATATATATGTTTTAATTCATTTCCAATATTCATTTATCAGGGTTGCTACACCCTCCCCCACTTAAAAAGAATTTGGTCCCCAAATTCAATATATATAATTATACACGTGGAGAGTGTAGAACATATACCTCTTAGAATAACTCGGGAAATCGTTTCTTCATAGATTCCTCGGTCTCCCATGTCGCTTCGTGTTCAGGATTCTTATTCCATTGCACCTTGAGCATGGGAATAACCTTATTCCTTAGAGCTCGTATTTCTCGATCCAAGATCTTCATAGGCTTCTGTTCATAGGTGAGATCTTTCTGGATCACCAGATCTCCATGTTCAATAATATGAGATGGATCGTGCACATACTTCTTCAACATAGATATGTGAAACACATTATGTACGTCGGACAATTGAGGAGGTAACGCGATGCGATAAGCAACCTCGCCAACTCTTTCAAGTACCTCAAATGGTCCGATGAATCTTGGCGTAAGCTTGCCCTTAACACCAAATCTTCGTATGCCACGTCCAGGCGATATCTTGAGAAATACATGATCTCCGATTTGGAATTCAAGATCTCTCCTCCTTGTATCAGCATAAGCCTTTTGTCTTGTCTGAGCAACTTGCAATCTTTCTCTGATTACTTGTATCTTCTCAGTTGTATCCCTTACCATGTCTGGACCTAATAGTTATTTTTCCCCAACTTCGTTCCAGCATAAGGGTGATCGGCAACTCCTTCCATATAAAGCTTCGAAAGGTGCCATTTGGATACTAGCTTGGTAGCTATTATTATATGCAAATTCAATTAATGGCAAGTGGTCATGCCAGCTTCCTCCAAAGTCAATGATGCATGCTCTAAGCATATCTTCAACAACTTGATTAGCTCTCTCGGTCTGACCATCCGTTTGTGGGTGGAAAGCAGTACTAAAGTTGAGCCTTGTTCCCAACGAATGTTGTAATCCCTTCCAAAAATGAGAAGTAAAACGGGGATCCCTGTCAGACACGATTGAGACAGGAATTCCATGTATCCTGACTATTTCCTTGATGTACAGTGCAGCTAGCACATCAATTGACCATCGGCTTTTTATTGGCAAGAAATGTGCCGATTTAGTTAATCGGTCAATGATAACCCATATTCCATCATGTCCTCCTTTCGATTTAGATAAACCCATGATAAAGTCCATACCAATATCCTCCCATTTCCACTTAGGAATATCTAGAGGATGAAGTTTTCCAGCAGGCTTTTGGTGTTCCGCCTTGACCTGTTGGCATGTGAGACAGCGTGATACATAGTCCGCTATTTCTCTTTTCATGTTGGGCCACCAAAAGTTCCTCTTTACATCTTGGTACATTTTGGTTGATCCTGGATGAATAGTGTACCTTGATCGGTGAGCTTCATCTAAGATCTTCTTCTTTAATTCCGGACAGTCAGGTATACAAGTTCTATCTTTGAACAATAATCTTCCATCAGAAGTTAGTTGAAAGTCAGATTGTCCTTCTAATCTGCCTTTGATTTCCACTAATATAGGATCATCATCCTGAAGTGTTTGTATCTCAGATAATAAGTCTGACTGTATGCTTACATGAGATAATGTGACAAATTTGGATTCCGTGTCCAAGCTTATATTGAGCTCGGAGAATTGTTCAAGTAACCTCCATTCTTGTATCATACAATTGGCTATCATTGCTCTCGGCTTTCGACTAAGGGCATCAGCAACATAATTACCCTTTCCGGGATGGTATTGAATATTGAAGTCGAAGTCCTTGAGATATTCTAGCCAGCGTCTTTGTCTCATGTTTAGCTCCTTTTGTGAAAATAGATATTTGAGACTTTTGTGATCGGAGTATACAGTAAACTGCACTCCATATAAGTAGTGTCTCCATATCTTTAGGGCAAATACCACCGCGGCCAGTTCTAAGTCATGGACGGGGTAATTCTCCTCATGCTTCTTCAGTTGACGTGAAGAGTATGCTATGACCTTTCCTTGTTGCATTAGGACACATCCAAGGCCAATGCCAGAAGCATCTGTGTAGACCTCGAATTTCTCTCCTTCTATTGGTAGAGCTAACACCGGAGCTGTAGTGAGATGATCTTGAGAGTTTAGAAACTTCTTTCACATTCCTCACTCCATTCATATCGGATCTCCTTACGAGTTAATCTTGTAAGTGGTACGGCGATCTTAGAGAAATCTTTGATGAATCGCCGATAATAGCCTGCGAGACCTAAGAAACTTCTGATCTCGCTTGCATTAGTGGGTCTTTCCCAATTTCTAACAGCTTCAACCTTTGACGGATCTACTGATAATCCATCTTTTGATATGACATGTCCGAGAAAAGCTACTTCTTCAAGCCAGAATTCACACTTGCTGAGTTTTGCATATAGTTGATTTGTCCTCAAGACTTGCAATGCAATCCTCAAATGCTCTTCATGTTCTTCCTTAGTCTTGGAATATATCAATATATCATCAATGAAGACTACTATGAATTGATCCAAGTAAGGCCTGAATATGCTATTCATTAACTGCATAAAGGCAGCAGGGGCATTTGTTAGTCCAAAAGGCATAACAACAAATTCGTAATGGCCGTACCTGCTTCTGAATGCGGTCTTATGAATGTCATCATCCTTGATTCTTAATTGATGATATCCCGACCTGAGATCAATCTTGGAAAAGTATTTGGATCCTGAAATCTGATCAAATAATTCATCGATTCTCGGCAGTGGATACTTGTTCTTGATAGTAAGATGATTCAACTGTCGATAGTCGATACACAATCTCATGGATCCATCCTTCTTCTTTACAAATAAGACTGGTGCTCCCCACGGGGAAGTACTTGGTCTAATAAACCCTTTTCGATTAGTTCCATCAACTGCTCCTTCAACTCCTTGAGTTCAGCAGGGGACATTCTATATGGTGCCTTTGAAACAGGACCAGCACCAGGGACTAAGTCAATGGTGAAGGCCACTTCTCTTTGAGGGGGTAATCCCGGCAAATCTTCCGGAAATACGTCTGGAAATTCTCGCACTACCTGAATGTCTTCTATCTTGGTTTCCTTAGCTTCTTTAACAGTGACAAAAGCAAGGAGGATACACATCCTTTCCTGACGAGCTTGCTTGCTCGAAGAGCCGAAATAAGAGGGGATTTACTCCGACTCTTGGGGCGAGTAAAGACTAATTCTGGAAAATCTTTGAAAGCAATTCGGCTATTGCGGCAATCAACCGTTGCCTGGTATTTGGATAACCAGTCCGCTCCCAGTATAACATCATACTCCTTTAGATCGAGGCATATGAGATCTATAGGTAAATTCCTACCTTGAACCATTACCTCACAGTTTTGGTAGTGATGAGTAATATCATTTTCACTTCCCAGAGGAGTAGTTAGAACTATTTTTATCCATTCTGGTTCTAACGGTAACGGGTCGGCAAACTTCTTAGAAATAAAGGAATGTGATGCACCCGTATCAAATAAAACATAAGCACTTCTGGAACAAATTTTTAATGTACCTTCCACTAATCCGCCTTCTTCTTCAGGTTCGGTCTCCTGGATTGCATGAAGACGAGCATTCTTTGTCACCGGGCGTTTACCATCGCCGGCTTGGTCATTCATTAATGGACACTCGGGAATCCGATGCTCACGGCTTCCACAACGGAGACAAGCTCCTAATTTCCTCCAGCATTCTTCTGTCTTGTGACCAGCCTTGTCACAATGCTTGCATACTGTATTAGAAGGGGTAGTTGTGATAGAGAAAGGCTTGGTCTTTTTGAACTTATGGTCTTGAGAGGAAGAACCTCCATTATTGGGCCTCTTCTTGAAATTGGGTTTGAAGAACCCGAACCCGTGACTTGTTCCTTCTTGTCTTTCCCTCGGATCCTATCAGATAGTTCCGTGGCATCTTCAAGTAGTTGAGCTCGGCGTACTATTTCAGAATAAACTTGGATGTCCATAGGCGCCAGTTGAGTAATATAGTGGGGCCTAAGCCCATTAAGAAATCTACGGGCTTTCATCTTCTCCGTGCTAATAAGATGCTTAGCATATCTAGACAACCTGGAGAACTGAGCTTCATAATCTGCTAATGATAAGGATCGTTGCTTTAATGCAGCGAATTCTGCAGCCTTCTTTTCTTGGACTCGGTCCGAGAAATATTTAGCATTGAAGTATTCCACAAATTCTTCCCATGTTACTTGAGTAGGATCGATGGTTGCTTCAATAGACTCCCACCAGCATCTAGCATCTTTCTCTAACTGGAATGTAGCTAAAAGAACTTTGTCCTGGTCCGTGCATTGCATGACACGGAATATGCGTTCGGTTTCCCGAACCCAATGCTCGGCATCGTCCGGATCGGTCGATCCCATAAACTTCGGGGGATTCATGTTCTTAAAGGCTTGGTGTAAGCTTCCAGCTCGTGGAGCACCACCTTGTGCTACCTGTTGTAGCACTTGGGTCATCCCTTGGAGGGTACGCTGCATGTTGCGCCATTGAGCACGTTCGGCAGCCATTATCCTACAATTACAATAACTATATTAGTTCGTGATCGTATTTAAAGACTCGTACATTATGTTAAATCTATCCCTTGGTTCTACCCAATCTCACTGGTTTAAAGGTTCAACTTATCCTTGGACTTGGGTTTTTCCTAGGAATTGAATACCTTAGGCTCTGATACCACAAAAACTGTCACGCCCCGAGCGCGGAAGATACCCGGAGATGCGCGACGAGTTTATATCAATCATGTCAATCAGAGTGGTCGTGTATTCGACACAAAGACAGAGATGCGCAAAATAGCAAGATAACCCAATCCTTTATTTCATAATGGATAGACTATTACAAATCCAATACTCTGTTAATAAAAAGAGGAAAAGAATACATAGTTGACTCAAGAAAATTATAGAGAAGACTAGACGACACTTGTAGAATCTCTATCACTTCACTCTTGACCATTCCCATCCGATTGACTTCCATCGTCGTCGGACTTACCTGAAAAGTACAAAGGGACAAACGGAATGAGCGAACGCTCAGTAGGAAATTATATCTCAAGTACTAGCAAGGGGTTTAAGTAATTACATCTTTCATGAATGCAATAAAGCTATGCATGCTCGCATAAAACGACAAGATAGAGAGAATGTAATATCAAGGAAATAAGATGGACTAATCATGATCTTTCAACAAGATAACAAGGGTATTCAAGATATTTAAGCAAGTACGTTTAACAAGTCATGTCAAGAACTTTGGCTATCATGTATCAAGCAAGTAAAGTACCCTTTTTCGGGCCACGCATTTCATGTCAAGTCAAGTACGATTCAAGTACAAGATGTGTGTGGAATGTCCAATCAAGCAAGTCAAGTACTCGGTATAATGCCAGATACCTTATCATTTTAACTCCCATGGGCACAAGTACTTTCGGGTGCTCCTCCCAGGACCAGATCGGGCCCTATATGCGCAGGCATTTATCATGTATTTTTGACATCCACTCTTGTTTATATAGCCAATATAGAATTTCAATAATCAAGCTTGTAGACATGTATGACAACTTTGATAGAATAGAGTCCAAAATATGACAAAGGACATAGATTGCGATAATAACGGTATAATCACGATATCGATAAAACTAGGTAGAATATGGTTCCCTTAACTTAGGTACCATGACAAATCAGTATGGACATTCTTTATATAGAATTGAGGTCCACATGAACAGTATATCAAAGTAAGATACCCTCATTCTTATCATAGAATTGAGGTTTACAAGAACGACATGATATGGCATGATATCATCATCCCATTAAGAATTTTCTTATGATATACTCTTTGTATAAACATAAGGGCCGGTATACCATGTTTCTTTAGATTGACATGGCAAGGATCGTGTAATGGGTTTTTAGGGTACAACCAGCTCAGTCGGCCTTGAGGGAATCCAAGGCTACGAGGAGTCTTACGGAGGTCTCTATGACTAACTCGCTAGTCCAAAGGAACGGAATGTCCAATGGAGAGCTTGTATGTCAATGAGAGTTGAGTGTGATCGATAAATCAACATGAAACGTGGGACTATACTCACGGAGTGGAGAATAGTGCCGATATATATATATTATAGCATATGAAACCATCGGTTAACAGAAACAGTGGAAAAATCAGTTTTACAGTAAAATAACGACTTAAGTAGAGTCGTTTCTCAAGTATTTAACGCCTAACAGAAGGGCGTTTACATATTTTCCGTTTTGCAGAATTTTCAATAATTCAGTAATTTAACTAAAACGCGCCCTTGGAAGGGGCGTTTATTAAAGAGTTGACGACTTCACCAGAAGGCGTCTTATTATTTACATATCTGTCAGAATATAATTCATTTTCAGGATTTATATAAAACACGCCCTTGAAAGGGGCGTTACTGTTTAATTCTATTTTACAGAGTATATATATATTTCAGGAATTTACAGAGAACGCGCCCTAGAAAGGGGCGTTTCTTTTTAATTTACGCCCTGTCGTGGGGCGTTAACAAATATAAAACGACCATGTCAAGGTCGTGAATTCAAGGAATTTACAAGATTTCAGGAAATAGAATTTCAAGAGACAGGAGGCATGGTCATGACAAGAAAATTAACAGGAATTCACAGGTAGAGTTATGCAAGATATTAGAATCGATATCTCATATTTATTGAATTTTAAACAGGATCAATTATTAATTACATGCGATTTTCATGGAAATAACGCCTGTGTACAGGGCGTTTATTTTGAATTAACGACCACTGTGATGGTCGTTTCTTTTAAAGTAGCGCCCTATTCAAGGGCGTTTCTTGAAAAATTTTACAGAAAACGTATTAAAACTATATGCAAACTGTATCATGCATGGTGCTTCTTGTATTATTTTTAGTTTGGGCTATAAGACTTGAGAAAATCCTACCTTAATAAAGGATTTGGAGACAATCGTGAAGGGTCTGTAAGAATCGTTGGATGAAGATGATGAAGAACCTTGTTCTTCACGTTACAGAACCTGTAGAGGAAGAGAAAAAGAAAGAAGATGAAGATGTTAATAATCTTCACAGATGTAACCGAAGCTAGGACAAATAACGAAGAACATAACCTTGTTCTTTACTCAAGCACCAGATCCTTAACCTGCATTAAAGGAGAAGAAGAATAATCAATATTCTTCATGCGACTGCAAACAGAAGGGCAAAAGAAAAAAAATAAGAAGAACGTATGTTCTTCACTTACCGTGTAGCAGTAGATCGATCAAATGGTTTAGGGTTGGATCGATCGGGTATATTTATAGGATTTTGGAGTCCTAATAAAAGTAGTGTTTGATTGAGGGTAATATATCCCTAATAGAGTCCTTACTCTATTAGACACTTACTAGATTAGGTTAATCTTTCCCTGGATAAGGTCTGGGTCGAACGGTTTCCGAATGGAATTAAGGCCTTGGGTCAGGGCGTCGATTCTTTAATTAACGACCTAGTTCAGGTCGTTTCTTAAGAAACGTCTTGTATAAGGGCGTTCCTTATTTTTAAAACACGCCTAAGATATGGGCGTTTCTTTTACTTGCCTATTTGGTCGCGTGAGAATTGACGACCGCACTTGTGGGCGTCCCTTCTTTAGTCACGCCGTTTATAGAGGCGTTTCTTTTTTTTTTTTTAATTAACGCCTTAGTAAGGGGCGTTATTTGTAATTTGTTTTATTTCATCTACTGTAATATATATGTTTTAATTCATTTCCAATATTCATTTATCAGGGTTGCTACATCTTTACTGCGTCTTCTCCGGCTCTGGCGGTGTCCTTGTGCTTTGCATCCCTCCCCGCTGGGATGCTCTCCACCGTGTCTCATCCAACCGGTGTTAGCCACGTTTTTGGCCAGCTCTACACGCCATCGGGTCCACTGCCTTCGGACGCATCTGGCCCCTCCATCGCCTCCCACAACTTGCCTTCTTGCTCTCTTCGGCCGTTGACTTGCGTTGACCACGATGGGACACCTTCAAATTACGATGCTCTGTTTTTGGGATCTTGTTTGGCCGGTGGCCCCTCGTCGACCGCGGCGGTGCCTGTTGGTGGCCCTGGGCCGGCGGCTTCTGGCGCCGCTCTCAGCGGCCTTTCTGCTCCAACCGGGGCCCTGCCGGTCTCCTCCGGTGGTCTGCTCGCGTCAGCTTCGGGTCGCGCTTGGGGTTGCCCGGCTGCTTCAACAGGGCACCTGCCGGCTTCTTCTTTGGCTAAGCCCGCGGGTGTCGTCTCTTCTGGTCCCGGACTGCCCTGGTCGGATCGCACTGTGCATCTCAACCGTGCGGTCCTCCCCGCTGGCGATTGCCCCTTCTCGTCTCCTGCCACGGTAGCCCCATCCTTTGCCCGGGTGGTCCACAAGTCTTTTATCCCCACCTCCCTCCCGTTGGATATTCACGCCCCTGCCTCCACCGATGCTGGGGAACCTGCGGTCATTTTCTCCCCTGAGGAGATCCAGATCTCTTGCCGGCCTCTAGAGTTTGCGGTGGTTGCCCGGACGCCAAGGGGGCGCCCCCCATTCCAGAACATTCGTGCTCACCTCGCCCAACGTTTTCACCTCCGGGAGGACTTCTTCCTCAGCGCTCTCGACAACCGCCATCTCCTCCTTCGGTTCCAGAACAGAGAAGACTTCCTGCTCGTCTTGCTCAAGGAAACCCTGTTCGTCAAGGGCAGGCATTTCCACTTCTTCAAATGGACGATTAGATTCTCCACTGACGAGGACTCGCCTGTGGTGCCAATTTGGGTTGAGATGCCCACTCTCCCGGTTAACTTCTACAATGAGCCAATGCTATTCTCCATTGCAGGGAATATTGGGACTCCCCTAAAGGTCGACAAAAACTCGCTGGAGATGTCTCGCTCGTCCGCTGCTCGGGTTTGCGTTCAGATGGACGTGTCCAAGACACCGCCCTCCAGAGTTTGGATTAAGGCTGGGAGCTGGCATTTCTGGCAGTCGCTCGTTTATCCTGGTCTCCCCCGTTTCTGCTCCGGTTGTAGACGGTTGGGCCATCTCCTTCCTCAGTGCTAAAGGCCGCCTGCAGTTGGGCCGCCCTTGGCCCCCAAGGAGCTTTCACGTGGGTCAGCCCCTGCTCTTCAGCCGCCTCTCCATGCAGGTCCACTGTCTCCACATGCGAGCTTGCCTCCCCTTTTAGCACCGCCAGCTGCTGAGGTTAGCTCCACAGCTGCCTGCCCGCCAACCCCGGCGTTGGTCCGCTTGGTGGAACCTGCTACTTTGGTCCTTGACCACCCGAGCGTGGCTGCGGCTCTGGGAGTGGAACCGAGCCCTCTCGGTTTGCAGGCCGTTCTCGCTCGTTTGCCTTTGGCTGTCTCGCATGATGGCCCCCCCTTGGTCGCTGTCTCCAGAGCTGCCTCTCCCTCGCCTGTGTCTGCCTCTCAGCCGCTGGTGGACGTAGCTCTGGTTGATTGCACTTTGGCCTCGTCTGGGGCCCCTCAGTCCAACTGGGTGGACGGCTCACTCCACCCTTATGCTTCGGCCAGTGGCTCCCAGCAGCCTGCCCCTACTTTGTTCGCCGTGGAGCCCCCTGCCTCGACTTCTCAGCCGCCTCCTGACGGCCTTCCTGCTCCGGCCATTGGCTCCCAGCTGCCTGCGCCTCTTTTGTTCGCCGTGGAGCCCCCTGCCTCGACTTCAAAGCCGCTCCCAGATGCCCCTCCAGCTCCTCGGCTCCGACCTGGCACCGCCTTGGGCATGGGCCCTGCTCCCACTATTGCCTCGACCATGGATGGGCAGAGCACCAGGGCTGTTGGTCCTACGGTGCTGCTGCCCATACATGGTGGTTCTGTCAGCGTGGAGGCTGACTCCCATCCTCTTGGAGTCGTCCCCTCCACTGCTGTCCCTGCACTCTCTGTTGGCCTCTGCCCTCCGGCTGAGGTTCGTCATGCAGCGGGGGTCATCGCGGCCTCCCCCCCGGCAGTCCTCCGGTCGGTGCCTGATCCTGCTGCTATCCACTCACCTGCCCGTGGAGATGAGGGGCCTCCCGCCCCTGCTGTGGAGCACCCTTTTTCTCTGTGCCCCACTATTCAAGTGCTCTCTGTGCCAGGATTGGAGCCCATTTCTTACTTTCCAGACCTGCCTGCAGCACATGCTAGTTTTGTTGGCCTCGCTCCTCCTCCGGCCCCAGGTGATCGTGGTGTTCGCCCTCCGCCTCCTCCGACAGTGGCCATCGTGTCCTCCCCCCCGGCCGCTCACCCTTCCGGGAAGGGCGATCCCCCTCGGTGTTCAGATGTGCCCGCGGGTGTCCCTCCTGCGGCCCGAGTGTCCTCCTCTTTGGCCCTCGGCCTCGCGGCTCCGGATGCTCCCCCCCTTGGCGGCCTTTCCCAGCCTCGTGCTGGGCTTAATGCCGGTGCGGTAGCTTGGTCCCCAGGGGTGCAGCCCTCCTCCCAGGCGGCTACCGTTGAAGGGTCCTTGGCTTCCTCCTCTTCTCCGACGGCCGCCCCTCGTCTCTCCTTCGCCCAAGCTTTGAAGAAGAAAATCAACCGGGCCCCGCCCGGGCCGATCGTCGACTCCGCCCCGCCTCCTGCTCCGGTGCTTCCCGTGGGTGTAGTGCCCCCCTCGGATCTTGGCATGCCTCTTCGGTTCCCTCTGCTCGTCCAGCCTCTCCACGTCCCTGGGGTTGAGCCTGTTTCGGGGCATCGTGACCTTACGGCGGCCCATACGGCTTTCGTGGGCACCTCTGGCTTGGACCGCTCTCGGCCGCCCTCGAGGATGGAAGGTGGAGCTCCTCGGCGCTCCTTCCGGCGTTCCAACTCCACTTCCTCCACGCGTGACCGACAGTGCATGTTTGAGGACGCTGCCCTCCCTCCCCGTCGTTCCCTTCGGCTCCAGTCTTCTTCGATGGCGCCTCCGCCGTCGGTTGTCTCTTCTCTCACAGACGTGCTTGATACCGACGGTTCGGAGGTTGATCCCCATGACTGGCCTTTCTCTCCAGGTCGTCAGCATGGTGTCCGTTATGTCTTCTCGTCCGACTCTGAAGGGGTCTTCGACGAAGATTCCTATTTGTAGGGGCTTTGTTTCTTCTGTGGGTTCTTGGGTTTTTGTTTTGCCCCTCGCCTGGGTTTCCTTGGCCTTGCTTTCTTGGGCCTTTGGCCTTGTACGCCTCTTGCCCCTCTTTGGGCGCTTCCCCCCCCCTCTCCTGTACCCCTTTCTTTTACTACTTTCATATATGAAAATCGCTTGCCTGGTGGCCGGGATAGTGTTTTCATCTTCTTCCGCAATGAAGAGATGAACCCCCTCTCCCGTCTCCCCCCTTGCAAGTATTACCTTTAGTTAAAAAAAAGTATTATGATCGTCCAGGTCACAAGATGGAGGAGTGCTGGTGCAAGTTGGGCGCCTGTTTGCGATGTGAAAGTAGGGAGCACCGTATCCCTGACTGCCCTCTTTTATCTGAGCAAGCTATGCCGGCGAAACCACAAGGCATCAAGAAACAACAAGGCAAGCTCCAAGCTCTACAAGCAGATGAGGCAGGAACCATTGAGGGTGGTGGACTCGTCGAAGGTACTCTTATTATAATCGACAAGCCAACATTTGTTCTTTTTGATACTGGTGCCACACATTCATTTATTTCTCGGAGATTTGCTAAGTTTTTAGCTGTGAAGCCTATTTTGATGGATTCTCCGTTAGAGATTTCAACCCCTATTGGTACTAGATCAGCAATTCAGTATTTCTATCCTTCTAGTAAGGTTATGATTGATGAACAGAATTTACCAGCTGATTTAGTTTGCATGGACATGAAGGATTATGATGTAATCCTAGGAACAGATTGGTTGGCTAAATATGAGACAAATGTTCACTGCAGTTCTAGCTCTGTGTCTTTTACTAGGCACCCGAGACTTTCTCTTGTGGGAGTTAAACACCATAACTCCGTATCACTTATCTCGGCTCTTCGAGCTGATAAGCTGATGAAGCAAGGATGTAAAGCTTTTCTAGCCTTTGTCTATGCGACCCCTGAGCAGCAGATCAAGATTAAGGACATTTCTGTTGTCCGAGATTTTCTTGATGTCTTTCCAGAGGAACTGCCAGGACTTCAGCCTGAACGGGAAGTTATCTTTTCTATTGATCTCATTCCTGGCACATCTCCTATTTCCAAAGCTCCTTATCGTATGTCTCCTGCGGAACTGAGGGAATTAAAGCAGCAGTTGATGGAATTGCTCGAGAAGGGTTTCATTCGTCCAAGTACTTCCCCTTGGGGAGCCCCTGTATTATTCGTCCAGAAGAAAGATGGTTCGATGAGATTGTGCATCGATTATCGGCAATTGAACCAGCTGACTGTCAAGAACAAATATCTATTGCCGAGGATTGACGAATTATTTGATCAGATAGCGGGAGCTCATTATTTTTCTAAGATCGATCTTCGATCTGGATATCATCAGTTGCGGATTAAGGAAGATAATATCTATAGAACAGCTTTCCGCAGCAGGTATGGTCATTTCGAATTTATCGTTATGCCTTTTAGTCTAACGAATGCACCAGCAGCTTTCATGCAGTTGATGAACAATGTATTTCAGCCCTATCTTGATCAATAGGTCGTGGTATTCATTGATGATATCTTGATTTATTCCAAGAATGAAGAGGAGCATGCTGAACATCTGAGGATGACATTGCAACTATTGAGAGATCATCAGCTATATGCCAAGTTCAGTAAATGTGAATTCTGGCTGCAAGAGGTGTCCTTTCTCGGACATATCATCACAAAGGAAGGAATTTCGGTTGATCCTTCAAAGGTAGAGGCAGTGAAGAATTGGGATCACCCTACCAGTGTGACTGAAGTTAGAAGTTTCCTAGGCCTAGCAGGCTACTACCGAAGATTTATCCAGGATTTCTCTAAGATTGCGGTACCTATGACAAGATTAACCCGTAAGGAGAATAAATTTGATTGGTCAGAAGATTGCCAGTGAAGCTTTCAGACTTTGAAGGAATGTTTAACTACTACACCTGTATTGGCTTTTTCTTCTGGTGAAGGAGATTTTGTCGTATACACTGATGCTTCATGTATTGGTTTAGGCTGTGTACTCATGCAGCATGGGAAAGTGATTGCCTATTCTTCTAGGCAGTTGAGGAAGCATGAAGAGAATTATCATGTTCATGATTTGGAACTAACAGTGGTGATATTCGCCTTGAAGATATGGAGGCATTACTTGTATGGAGAAACATTCACAATATTTTTAGATCATAAGAGTCTAAAATATTTATTTTCTCAGAAGGAACTCAATATGAGGCAAAGAAGATGGTTGGAGTACTTGAAGGACTTTGACTTCTCGATTGAGTATCATCCTGGAAAAGGTAATGTTGTGGTAGATGCATTAAGATGGAAGCCTGTAGCTAAATTGTCAAGTCTCATGTTACAAGAGTGGAGGCTACTGGAACAATTAGCTAGCCTGGACCTTAATGTTGACAATGATCGGGTTAGGATTGCACAGATTTGACTTAAGCCCGAATTGTTGATGGAAATCAAGTCTTTGCAAGATAATGATCCCGAGCTGGTAGAGATCAAGGGAAGCTTGAGCAGCAGACCTGACTTCATGATGGTTGACGATGGAAGATTGTTATTCCAGGGAAGAACTTGTGTACCTGATGAAGCTGAAATAAAGAACAAGATTATTGAGGAAGCTCATAGATCCAGATACACCATTCATCTTGGAGGCACTAAAATGTTCAGAGATTTGAGAAGATCCTTTTGGTGGACGAATATGAAAAGGAAAGTTGCAGACTTAATGAGTAGATGCTTGGTTTGTCAACAAGTTAAGGCTGAACGTTTCAGACCGGCAGGAAAATTGAAACCACTCGACATACCCCACTGGAAGTGGGAAAGCATTGGCATGGACTTCATTATGGGTCTACCTAGGACTCGTGGTGGATTTGATGCAATATGGGTGATTGTCGATCGATTGACAAAGTCAGCTCATTTCTTACCCATTAAGTCTAAATGGACAGTTGATATATTGGCTGCTTTGTATTTGAAGGAAGTGGTAAGGCTCCATGGCATACCAATCAGCATTGTGTCTGATAGAGACCCCAGATTTACTTCGCATTTCTGGAAGGGACTGCAAGAGTCTCTGGGTACTCGTCTGAATTTTAATACTGCTTTTCATCCACAGACAGATGGACAGACTGAAAGAACCAACCAGATAGTGGAAGATATGCTTAGAGCATGCATGATTGATTTTGGAGGTAGTTGGAGTGATCACTTGGCATTAATTGAATTCGCCTACAACAACAGTTATCAATCCAGCATACAGATGGCTCCTTTTGAAGTATTGTATGGAAGAAGTTGTCGTTCCCCGTTATGTTGGGATGAGGTAGGTGAGAAACAATGGCTTGGAACTGATCTTATTTCAGAATCATCACAGAACATCCGTATTATCCGAGACCGGTTACAAGTAGCCTAATCAAGACAAAAGAGTTATGCTGACAACAGAAGGAGAGCATTGGAGTTTCAGGTTGGCGAGCATGTATTTTTAAAGGTCTCTCCTACGAGAGGGATTCAAAGATTTGGCATTTAGGGCAAGCTAAGTCTGAGATATATTGGTCCATTCGAGATCCTGGATAGAGTGGGAGAGGTTGCTTACAGGCTGGCATTACCGCCTCAGTTGTCTGGCGTACACAATGTTTTCCATGTGTCTATGTTACGGAAATATGTGTATGACCCCACTCACATCATTCAGCATGTAGATTTCGAATTGAAGGAAGATTTGACCTATGAAGAAAGACCTATCAAGATTCTGGACCGGAAACAATAGCAACTCCGGAATCGTTCCATACTGATGGTCAAAATTCAGTGGAGTCGGCGTGGGACCAAAGAAGCTACTTGGGAGTCTGAAGATACTATGCGGAAGCGGTATCCCAACTTATTCTAGGTGAGTTATCTCATTCCCTATTTTCTGTATTTAGTGCAGTGAATTTGGAGGACCAAATTCCTTAAAGTAGGGGAGGGTGTAATACCCCGGTTTGGAAATTAAAATGAAATTGAAATGAATGAATTTCAGAATTTATTATTTAATTCCTTAGTGAATAGGACAAGTGGAATTTTGACTACCTTTTAAAAATCTAGAAAAATGGTAATTTGGTACAGGTCAATTTATTTAACAACTTTGTCTTCTGTGGTCAACCCAACAAAAATCCGTAACTAGGCCTAATCAATGGACTGAGCCCAAAGTGCACACTTACCTAACCTTAACTCAAACCACGGAATTAGGGCTTAATACCCCATCAAATGAGCCCAAATCGGTGGCAAATGAAAGGCCATGATCTATGGATCGTTTCCCCTCTGCCAATTCACCGAAACCCTAACCCTAAAACTTGTGATCGATCGAGCTTGGGAGAGGTCAACAATTGCGGCGACGTTTCAATCACTCCACTTGCTCTGACGAATTCTCCCAGCACAGAAGGATCCAGAAGGTGTATGAGCTATAAACATAAAGCTCTGCAACCCTAGAATGCTTTTGGAGTAGTGGCGGCCGCAGTGGAGATCGATCAAGAGAGATCTCTGGTGATTAGTGGAGACGTGTCGGCGTCCCTCTTCTTCCTTCTTCTTCCAATTGAGGTAGGTAATAACGAGCCCAATATAAAGTGTTATATATGGATGGAATCAACGTCTAGTTCTCTTTCTTTTGAGCCAAAAAGCCCTAAATTTCATCAGGTATCCTGCGTAAATTTAATGGTTTGGTAGAGGCATGTTAGAATTAGGGTAGAACTTGTTCCCCTTTGATTTCAGTAGCGATTTCAGGCTGTAAATCTAAAATTGATTCATGCATCTTGTAGAGTTTTTCATGCTCTTTCTATTGGTAGTAAAAGCCCCAAATTCCATGATGTATACCCTTCGAATTTCATGTTTTCGTATGACCCTAGAAACCTCGCCGAAGGCGGACAAGGGTTGGTTTAATCAGATTTTAGCAGACTTGGGCGGTCATGCGATAGACCACACATCCTGGGATGGGCAGCCATCTGCATGACCACATATCCTGGGATGGGCGGTCATCACCTAGACCACATATCCCCTGACAGGATGGGCAGCCATCCCCATGACCACACATCGGGATGGACGGCCATCACCTAGACCACATATCCTGGATGGACGGTCATCACCTAGACCACATATCTGGATGGACGGTCATCACCTAGACCACACAACCCCTGACAGGATGGGCGGTCATCACCTAGACCACATATTCTGGATGGACGGTCATCACCTAGACCGCATATCTTGGATGGACAGTCGTCACCAAGACCACATATCCTGGATGGACGGTCATCACCTAGACCACACAACCCCTGACAGGATGGGTGGCCATCACCTAGACCGCCCAACCCCTTGGGCGGCCATGCCCTGGCCACACAAGTACCCTTCAGTCCAGTAGATATAAGGTACTGTAACGACCGCACATCTATGCAGAAATGACTTAGTGTGAGCTCTACATGATTCATATTAGTATCTTAATTGATAATTAGTAAATTAGAAACCCATATGATAAGTGGTAAATTATGCAAGTAAATTTCTGTAAAATGCATGCTTTTTATTCCCACATGATCTTGTTCATTATCATTATCATCTTGATTCATCTTTTTGGCAATCAAATTAATGTAAATCATGATCCTTGATAAATTGACATGAAAATTAAGACTGAAATGAATACTAGGTTGCTTGACAGCCATTCTACTCCAGTAGAACGGTTTGACCAATTTACCGACTATTAATAAGTCATTAGCCCTATTAGTTGTGCTAGCCTTGAACTTACCCCCGGACACTCCATCCAGCAGACTTAACATCATCTTGGGATCTCTATATATCCATGCTAAGAATCTAATGAACCACCAGAAACTCTGATTTACGTGACTGAACCGCTGGATTATAAGTCTTAGATCGAATTGGGCTAAGAGAGGCATGTGCGGCAAGTAGTGGACCGCATATCCTCATAGGCGGCCCAATAACGACTGCATATACCTGGCTTATGCCATTAGGTGTTGGTCGATTAACCTTGATCAATCTACGACCAAACAATTAAAACCTGGACTGACCAATAGACAGTAGACTAAGCCCTGGTTTAGTTTTACCCTGTCTTTGGCAGCCCGGAGTCCAATAGGGTGATTTCTTAGCCTTCTACCAAGCCCGGGTGGTGCGGCTGGAATATGACCGTTCAAACCTTATGCGGATTCTATTGGACCACATATCCTTAATACGGCCCCGTATGGCACGTACATCATGTTCATGGGTCTTAAGGTCTTCTGGACCTGCACGGCCCAAAACTTACCGTTCATCCTTAGAGCGGCACACTGTCAGTCGTTCATTCTTCACCTCGTGGGCTGAGTTTCAGTCTAGTTCCTGTAAGTGCTGCCCAGTATTAGCCGCATATATCCTTTGAGTGGCCTCTATATGACCGTACATCTCTCAGAGACGAGTTTTATCGTGTTTTGTGCTTCTAAATCCAAGGACAGATTAGTCCTTTAAATCTTGAACTTCTGGACAGCAATTCCTATGATTATTTGGTCATAAACTTGACTAAATGTCTAGACAGAACTTGGGATCTTGGATCCGATAAATCAATGCCAACGCATCATAAGGGCCCAGTCTGGTCCTGGGGAGAGCGCCCGAAAAGTACTTGTGCCCATGGGAGTTCGTAATGACAAGGTGAGGCATTGCACCGAGTGCATGACTAGCGTGATGTCTATGACAGAAATCTCTTGTTATCTCTTGTTACTTGATCATGCTTGACTTGTTTAAAATACTTGCTGGTGGCCGTTTCCTCGTTACAATTTTTTGTTACACTTGTTACATGGTGTTCTTGTTGAAATCCAGGTATCTTATATTTCCTTGACCTTGCAAGATCTTTATATTACGTTGTTTTTCTTCTGTATCGTCATTTCTTTTCTTATCATTTCATATGAAAATGCAATAATTGGTTAATTACGTAAACTTGCCTGTTATTATCTACTGAGCGTTCGCTCATATAGTTGTCTCCCCCCTTTTTTTCCAGGCAGCTCAGGTGATGATGCGCTTGCCGTTGGGGATGGGCAGGAGTGATGATTGGAGTGTACCAGTTCTAGATGTTGAGTTGGCATAGTTATCCTGCTCTTAGTTGTGCCTTAGAGGGTGTTTAGCTACATTTATGATATTATTGTTAAGTTGATGTTGCCTCAGTTTGTATTAAAGTTGGTTTAAAGATATTGTACTAGATTTGAAATGTTTCATGACCAATAAAGTTATCTCTTTTCATAGCACAGGTGTTAATTTTTAGATTAGCTTATCATTATTTCTAGCTATTTCTGACTGTACGTTCCGATATTCCGCGTCGGGGCGTGACAGTCACAGGTACTGTGACGCGCTGTTGTTAGACCGTCAGACCCCTGTGTTCTGTCAGCCCGAGGCAGAATGGTAACCCGTTAAGTTTACTTATAAATAAGCTTAGATAGCTAAGTTTGGACCTATTATCATGACTTTAAGTTTATTTACTGATTCATAATCGAAATTGCATGATTACAAGCATCTTAAGTTATTTTAAGATATGTTAATTTCATGTGCCAAAATTATATAGTCTTGTATTTTAAATCATGGATTTTCAATGATGTATGGACGGAATTTTATCTTGGTTTCACGTTGCTACACATTCTCTCTCTATCAATAGAGTCATTTTCTCTAAGTACATGGCATATATTCCGGTATATGGCCATTAGTTCACACTTTGCACTATAGGAACATTATTCTTGAACATGAGGACCTCTCTATTGGATATTCCTTCCAATGGATTAGGAATTCTTGTTTCAAGGCCTCCGTAATTCTCTGTGAGCCTAGGATTCCCACTAGGACGCCGAGTTGGTTGTACCATGAAAGCCCAATCATTAGAAAATACTATCAATGGTTCTGGTTTCTGGACATGTAACGATCTACATTGGACTGTCAGGCTCATATAACGGCCCAATATATGACCGTCACGTATAACTGGATCCAATTATTGGCTCTGGATTCAGATCATTGTAACGGCCCAATACAGGAGCGTCACGTTATGTAACGGCCCAGTCCTTGACCGTCACAATGTTGAGCTAGTTAACCCAAGGTTTGATCCAAGTGTTGATATTCTAAGTTCCTAGATGGCTTGATAATGGTCTAGGACTTGTCATAATGATCAAGAAACTTAATATAATGAATGGAAGTTAAAGAAATGTATCGTTGTGCTGTCGATTTATTTCCATAAGCATAACATTGTCTTAATTCATTCTTGATCTTTCATATTCTAAAATGAAGCGTTCACTCATTGATTATTATTATCATGAGCTTATTGAACTTATTACATTCTTGGCCATACTTTACTGTTACATGCGTGGAAGTAACTTGATTTATACTTGAAGATGCGATCGAGCACTGATTGTGTTCAAGGGCTCTATGCTAGTCCCCTCGACTGATTGTCAGAAACAAACTATTATAAATCATGGGGTATGATGCTACTGGCGTCGCATTACGCTGGGAGTACTTTCTTTATAAATAAGTGAAAATCCACGGCACGATATGACATTCTTGTACATGACTTCTTGCTTGATATTCCACAGAAATTCACGAAGTACTTGCTCATAAGCAAAAGATACTAGAGTGATGATTATGTGGCTTGCTAGTACATTCTCGATACATTCTTGTTTAAGAAAGGCCAATATCATATTTTTGTTACGTTCTTGCTAGTTCATTCTTGCTCTCATTCTATCTTACATGATCATTTTGTTACTTTGGTTACTCGCGTGATTGATCGCATTTCACATGATTTTACCTAAATTCTTTAGAGCTAAAATGCTAATTACTTTAATAGTGCTATTCATGTTGATGCGAAGATACCTACTTGGCAAGTGTGCTCATTACCTATTTCTAATCTTTTTCAGGAAATGAAAGTGATTCGAATTCGGATTCGGGTTATACAAGTAGCGGGTCCGAGAGCGAATGAGAACCATATCAAAACGAGAGTGAAGACTTCGGAAGTCAATCTTGTTAAGATCGAGTCTATGTAATTTTTCCTTTTCTTAAGTCTGATGGATTAGAGATGGTTGAAGAGTTATTGTAAAAGAATGTTTTGATCATTAATCAAATAAAGTTGGAGTTTGATTAATTATTATGCGATTGCATTCTTATGTGTGATTGCCTTGCGCTCTGATCATTCTTACTTGCAAGAGGCTTACCATGCCGGCTGTTCGCGTTCCTCGAGCGAGTCTTCCGCTGTCATAAAGGCTCGGGGCGTGACAATAGGCACGTCCATTCCCTCGTTCTGCACTATCTTTCCCACACGATTTGAAACTCCATGTTAGATACATAAAACCGTCGCTCTCTAGAGAAGGGGGAGGATGGAAGCTATTTTTGGAGAAAGGATCGAGGTAGAATCCAGAGAGGAAACTCGAAGGAATTCGGCATCGGAGAAGAGTCGCGCCGGTCATCTTTTTGCTACGTCCTTTGCTTCGGTTTGAACTTCATAGCTCCTACTCCCTACTTGCATCACGGCTTCCAGGTAAGTGCGTAGCATTGCATGTAGTGTCCCTTAGCCCATAAACTTAAGAGGTTTCTTCCCAAAAACAAAGGGAAGGTGGGTGGTCGAAAGTCTCGGCCATCCCTCCTTCCCACTACCCCCAGGTAAAATTGCCACAATCATTCCCATTTTCATTCAGACCATTAGAGTAGATATTACACTCATTTCCTTACTCATGGCTTGTTGTTTTCTTTTCTTTTGAGCTACGTTATAGGACTTCAGCACAACGGACAAGCAGGGTTGTGACGACTCGGATCCCGGATACCGGATATACACGATAGGACTATCGAGTAAACCCGATACCACGCCCCGTTCGATCCCGATTGAAGGGGAAACATCTATAATGTTGCAGAACGATGATATACAACATTTAGACTACAACGGGAGTAGAATCGGCTAAGAAACGGTGAGAAACGGGCGATTTCTTGAAATCGACCCAAATGGAGTCACCGGACTTCCCGGGCTCCTAACTGTCCCGAGAGACCACCTATCGCGATGAAATTAGTGACTATGGAATGCAGACGTTCCAGGGAGTCCATTGACACTAACTGATCTAAAATCCGTCACCGTTTTTCAGCAAACCCTACGAACTCCACAAAAGCATGATTTTACAAAAACTGAGCGAAACTAGCTCAAACTTGCACCGAAGAACATGAAATTACAAGAAAAATGCAGAGGAGAAGTAGAGCTTCCATCTCCCTAACTCCACCGAAGAAATCGTGCGCCGAAGCGACTAATCCGTGCCGAAAATGCCAAAACACGAACCGCACCGATCTCGGAATCCACCGAGGGATCGCGCCACGCCACGCTCAAACCGTCACCCCATCCCGCGTCCCGATCACTCCATCGTGTCCTCGCCTCGGCCAGCTCCGCAATGGTGTGCACCCCGCGCCGAGAGACCAAGAGATGAGAGAGAATGAGAGAGAGAAAGAGATGAGAGAAATGAGGGAGGAGAGAGGGGGGTTGATGGAATAAATAGAAAGGAAATTAGGAAATTTTCCTAATTTCTAAAATTTGATAATTGGCCTGAAAATGGACTAATTCAGAAAAATACGTAAAAATAATTGAAATGATCCTCGGGAAGAGTACAACGCAACTGCGGCGTCCACGAGTCGATGAACTGAGAAATAAACTCACCGCAGGGTTCTATAACTAGCACGAGAGAAAAACCCACACGAATCGTAAATCTCAACTCAAGACCCACAAAAGCGATCCGAAACTCGACGAAGAAGATCCGAAAGACCCAATAAAAATCCAGGGTATTACATCCTCCCCTCCTTTAAGAAATTTCATCCTCAAAATTTAAGGACTAGCAAAGAAGAAGTAGGGAAGAACAACACCAAAGACACAACTTGAAACAGCGCGATTCTCCAAAAACACCACTCAGAGGAACACCGCCAGACCATAATCACAAGTACACGCTCTGGATCGAGCACGACACAAGTGAACACAAGTCCAACACCTCCGAAACAAGGCAACATCACTTACGTCTCACAAGAAAGGAGACACGACTCATGCCACGACAACAGACATTGGGAAAACAAAATGACAGATACGGTGAGTATCAGCTTAAACAAGGAAGCATAGTCCTCCCAGCTGACAGCTTGACACATCATCGGCTCCAGTGCCAAAGGCAACAGAGAACACCTGGAACACAAGACGCCAATGACAGCAGCACAGGACCACAAACATAATCAGGTCAGTCGTCATTCAGATATTACATCCGATCAAGTCGCATGCTAACTCTACCATAAGAGAAGAGTACAGCAAAGCTAACTGACAAGACCACGGTCCACACAGTGCCAAAACAAATACACAAAACCATAGAGAAACATCAATAAAATGACAATAGTAGCACTTGCAAGATTCCGGCTCCGTACCGAACACAGAACTACGGAACACTACTGCAAGCTGGGTCACATCAAGGCACAACGACAGCTGAATGCACGACCACCAGGGACTAGTCATGCATCGAGCAGCTCACCAAGAACAGACCCATGACAACGAAAATGACAATCTTGGGAAACACATCTCAAGGACCATGATCACGTCCCGAGAGCACAACACCCAAGGAAGGATTGCAGAGCATAGGGTACTCAACCAGCAAAAATGCCGATAGATTCCCCAATACTCATAAATGCTAGTGCCAACACAGCATGCACAAGACGACACTGTTGACACCAGTTTTATGACCGATGAGTTGGGTCATTCCCTTATTCATCTTATATGATGCTCCGAGTTGTTCACTTTTGTTGAGTCATCTTGGTCATTTTGAGGTTTCATATATGGGTCATTTCCTCCTTGGTTGGGTTTGGTTCTTCATCTTCGTTAGCTGGACATTGCTTGGCGAAATCTCCACTCCATTTATCATATTCTTGGTCTCTAACGCATCTCTCTTAGCGCGTTATGGTATCCTAACGCACCTCTCTTGACCGTACATCATCCAGAGTCCTTAAGTCTAAGGCTTCTTTCAAAGCTTATCTATTGGTCTATCCGTTGAGTGTGACGGTTTATCGTGCGGCCGTTACCTTCATTGTGACGTGTCTACCTGATCTGTTACTGCTTCAGAGTCCTCCTTTCGAAAACTTCGCCCGTTGGTCTTACTCTTAGGGGATAAGGTTCTGTAACGGACTAGTCATAGTGTGTTACCTTCTTGTGGCGGTCTATCGTGCAAGCGTTACATCCATCAGAGTGTTCTAGCAGAACTGCTCTTTCTGTGCTACTCTGTGGCTGAATTAAGAGTTTGATCTTGTGATTTCTCTTCGAAATCTGATCCTTAGAACCTTCTATTTGTTTCTATGGACTCTTGGGAGTATTATCTTCAAGAGTTTGCTAAGAAACCTCCTCCTTTTTAGCTGGACCATCTCCAATCTGACCCAAGAGTTTGAGGGTCTATAAATAGAACCCTTGACTTCATGGCTTGAAGAGGAGATTTCTGGAGTTCGCGACGAAGTGCTGCCGCATCCTAGAGCTAGAACCAACCAAGAAGGCTGCATCCCACATCCATCATCGTCCTAAGTCCAGGGAGTATTAGCTTTAAGGGGCCAGTTCAGTCAAGTTCAATCTTTTAGTTGTTCTTCCCTCTTCTATCATCCATGGCATGTTCCCTCTCCTTTCCCACGTTCTTTCTCTTGCTACATGCATCTAAATCCTCCTCCCATCTTTTAAACACCCATAGGGGTTAAAAAAAACCAACCACCCCTGGTATTCTCCCTTTCCTTTTGCATGTTCTTCAATTCTTTTGATTTATAGCTACTACACTTTGCAAAGGCTAATCTGGATGTTTTTCTTTGTTGTCTACATTCTTTTGCAGGTTTTCCAAGGTTAAGGCACGAGGCCCAAGCTTCCTGGCCGGCTGGGAAGTGTGGAGATTCAAAGATTACCAATTCCTTTTATGCAGATCTCTGACGGATCAAGGAAGGCGCGTTACGCTTCTCTGGCGCATCTACACTAGTCCATTACACTTCACAGGGTTGCAGATTACAGTTCCTGGTTTTCTCTCTCCTACGGGCGGGTGCTTCATCCACCTATTCTAAGGTACATTTCAAGTCCTTGGCTTGTTTTTTACCTTAGTGGCGATCACGTTCCTTCTTAGTTGGGCAATAGCTCTCTCTCTCTTCACATCTTTTCCTTTAATTGCTTGTTCCACCCCTTGCGATGTGTTTTCTATTCCTCTTGCTCCACGCTCGGCGTGTGTTTCTATTTCTTCTTTTGTTTAGTTCCTTGATTGAGATTGCTTGCCCATGCTTAGTGGTCATGATGGTTGCATAGGTGTATGTTGTGCATGCCTATTGGTTGATTGATTACATTTATTCGCATATCTGCATAATTGATCACCTCATCTTGCAATAAAGCAATCATCACAATCACAAATAATAACCAACATAAATTTTTGGCTATCACGGTGGGACATCTAGTGCCAATCGTGCCTTTTGATCTTTGTTAAACCTGCCATCCATTTGTTCCTTCCTTTGCTCATGTTTTCCCCGGATTTTCCTTTTATTTCCTGTTGTTTCTGGTTCCCTGGGTTCTCTGGCGGTCATCTCCTAGTGCGTCACATTATTGTAACGGTCCATTCCTGGACCGTCAGGCTTTCTGACGCGGGTGTATACGACCGTTAATCCAATTACAGGTATGCATCCCGAGGTGTAGTTTATTTCCGTAGTTTATGCTGTGATTTTCATGCTTGGGTGCTACTTGGTCTCCTCCTTGGTTGGTTTACATATTCATATCATTGAGTCCATATTTGATTACTAGATTTCAGGCTAGAACTTGCATGCACTCCGGTGCACATAGGTTCATGCATATTTTCAAACTTTAGATTGCATTTTCCTACCTTGGTGTGTGGACCTCTCGTCCCCAAATTCCTTGAGGCCGACCAGAAAATCACATCAGGGACCTCCATAAGTCTCCGTGAGCCATGGATTCTCACACGGACACCGAGTCGGTTGTACCCCTCCCATCCTGTATCTAGGATTGCATAAGTGAAGGAGGGATTACATTTAGAGTCAAACCAAGTCACATATCTTTCCCCTATTAGGAACCTATTGTTGAGAGCACATTTTGATCAAGTCACTAAGGTTCCAAACGAGAAAATCATAAGAATCTTGTTGCATTATCTAAATAACTTGGTTGACCTTGAGTGTTTTCGTCTCTTTTCACCAACATCTCTGTTAAAGTTATCTAAGCTTGGTCACTCATTGTGTGTTGTGGTGTGTTGTTTACATTTTGTTAAGGTCTTTCGTTGCATGTGGAGTTGCTTCCGCTCTCTAGAGACTTCATCACCTAGGGGCAATTCTTTTTCAAACTCTACTCCAATCCTCTTTTCGAGACCGCCATGGCCTCTTTTGATCTCCCCCATTCCCAAGATTCCTTCACAGACTTGGTGGCCGAGAAGATGAAGCCGGACGAGGAGTTTGCGACTTATGCTGATAAATGGAAGCAGATGGCCGCCAGGGTGCCAGGCCACATTCCGGAGGAAGAAAAGGTCAAGCTACTCATCTCTAATGCTACCCTGACCTTCCGTAACATCTTTGCCATGAATGATATAGCCAACATGCACCAACTATATAGCCGGGCGCGGTTTATTCAAACACAATTTAAGGACTCCCCCATCCACGCGCTCTTCGAGAATCAAAAGCCTTAATACCACAAGAAACCTTAAGGGCCTGTCACCGAGGGGGTCTAGACCAACGAGCAAGTACAAGCCTTTACCTTCCCTTTCCAAGCCGCTCCATTCCGCTTTCCGCAAAACACCTGCACTCCCCAAAGTCCCGCTCCACAAAACTTTCCACCCATTCCACAAAACCCTCCGCCTACCTTCACCACTCCATAAAACACCTTTGCCGCTCCGCAACAACCTCCACACCCTCCGCAATACCACAACATCCCTCCACCCAACGGCTACAATAACAACAACAAGTGCCCGAGACCTAAGAGAGCCCAGTATCCTCCTTTGCCTGAGTCCCTCACAGACATATTCTCGGCTCTCATGTCAATTAGTGCAATCCAACTTTTTCCGGAACGGCCCGTCTGGAACCCGGCCATTGATCAGACAAAGTACTGCATGTTCCACAGGCAGCCGGGACATACTATCGAAGGATGTTTTCAGTTCAGGGATTTGGTCTATGACCTCCATGAGGGACACCGCATTGATTGGGCCAAAATGCACAAGGCCATTGTTGAGATTAAAGAGAAAAGAAGGCAGTCGACGAGGCAGCAAGTGCAGCATCAACAGGCACCGCAACCGTAGCAGTAGCCACAACAGCACCCGCAGCCGGTTCAAGACTTGGGGATCCTTCAAAACCCAATGCCGAACCATCCTCCCGCTCCGCAGCCTCAGCCACCGGCACCGGCTCAGGTTAATGTAGTTCAACCCCCGGCTCCTGACGCCGGGTGGTCTTTTGATGATGACGACTCCACGCCGCAAGTCATGGCCCTCCACCACAACTACCACAGCCCTTCTGCTTCCACCATCCTCACACCCACATATCAAAACCCTCCCCCGCCTGTTAGACCGCTTGTTCTTGCATCCACTTCCACCCCACCACCCGTCTCTCGCACTTTGCTCACCCTCGCTATCACCACGCCTCCATCTAACCCTTCGCTCACTACACCTCCGCTTACCCTTACACATGCACCCGCTGTCACCACGCCTCCATCTAACCCTCCGTTCATTACCCCTCCGCTTACCCTCACACCCCCACTTCCCTTCGCACCCACTACCACCAACCCTCCACCCATCATCCTGTCATCACCACCCGCTACCCCCTCTCCCACTCCCATCATTTCTACCACACCCTCTTCCGCACCATTCATCCACCCCGCCGGGCCTACTAAGTCGCTTATTTTGAGCCCGTCTGAGGCTGCTGCAGCCTATAACTTTGCCCTATGGAGCGTGCGCATGTTTCACCGCAATTATCCTTCTACCTCCAATCCCATGTCTTCCCAACCAGCAGCTGAGCAAGAGGAAGCCGAGCCACTGCCAGGTACCCAATATGATCTGCTACATCATTTGGATAGGGTGCCCGCCAAGATATCCGTGCTGGAGCTTATAAAGAGATCTATCCTTCATCAAGATGCTCTCAGGAATTTTCTTCAAAAGGTGATGGTTAGTGAAGACATGGCCGTTGACAGTTTACCTACAGCACTGGCAACTATCTCCAAAGGACCGGTAATTACATTCTCTGAAACCGAGCTAGCTCCTCCAGAAGCTCGGCAAATGCCGCTTTGCATCACTATTATCTTGAACAAAGTCAGTGCCGATGCAGCATTGGTTGACACCGGGGCATCTATCAATGTATGCCCGCTCAGCACTCTTAGGGCCTGTAATCTGTCAGAAAAACTTCTACGCCCGACCCCCACTACTATAGCTGCTTATGACAATTCTCGAAGGGCATGTCATGGGGTTTTTACTATTCAAGCTGAGCTTGGGCCTCTCACTATGCCCATTGAATTCTATGTGCTGGACATTGACCCTATGTTAAGGCTATTTTGGGTCGTCCATGGATCGATACTCTAGTGTTGTACCTTCCACCACGCATCAATGTCTCAAATTCCCTTTCAAGGGAGGGTGGTTAAAGTCAAAAGCCTATCCTCGGTCCAGTCTGTCAAAGCTATATCAGAAAAGGTTCTGCCTACACTATGGCCCAGTAGTCAGCCCGTTATCTCTGTGTTGGATCTGGATTTCCTTGGGCTTATGCACCATGCAAGCCCGTTACCGCACCTGTTGACATCAAAGTGAAACCCCAGATCCGAGATTCAAGGGCTGGGACATTATATTGAAATTGGGCTACCAACCGGGGAGAGGCCTCGGTACGCAATTACAAGGGCGGACTTCGCCCATTCCTAAAAGAAGAAAAATGAGTAGACGAGGTCTCGATTACCGAGAGTCTACACTCTCAATGATGGGTGATTCAGGGCCGCTTACATGGGACTACCGCCAACACTTTGTTAAAGGCCCTCTCCAGCCAGGAACACTTCAGCCGCAGCCAGCATAATCAGAGAAGAAAAATACAGCATGTACAATTGCCGATCCACCTCTGCTGCCAAAGGGGCCTGTCAATGATATGCCAGATTTCAGTTAGTCATTTGCTAGAATGTTCAGCGAGCCAAATGGCTATGGTCAGAAGAAGAAGCAGGAGGTACGGCTTGTTCAGTGGAAACCGAAGCCAGCATGCCATCTGCGGGAAAAAGCGAGCCTTCCAATTGTTGTTTCTTTATCTCCTTCCCGCCTGCGCGCATTGGTCCATGCGCTGGACTTTACTCCTCGTCCTCCTTCGATTATGATTGATCCACTTTATCCAATATCTCCATTCCGGCACGACCTGCCGACGGAATTCTCAATAAGTCACTCTCCTTGCGAGCGTTCCCCACCTCTTAATTCCCCATCTTCTATCTTTTCCTCATCTGATTCTCCCCTCAACCTTCTCTATTCCTCTCTCTTTCCTCTCCAACTTCCCCCTCCACCATCTCCTCCATCCTGCTATGTGATCTCCAAAAAAAACGTCAAATTTGAAACGGACATTTTGGTCGAAGATTATGCTATCTTGTCTCCATTCTCCTCTCAGGGGCACGGGTCCCCTGCTCCTTCCTTACCACTAGATTTTCTTTCTCCTAGGTTAGGCGTAGGGTCCGTCAAGTCTAGGGAAGTAGGGTCAGTTAGGACTAGAGAAGTAGAGTCCTGTTCTTAGTCGTCCAACCCTTCCTCTTCTGAGCCGCGCCCACTTGCGCGTCATTTCAAATCCATCCCTGACAAGTTCTTACAGGATCTGGCTCAGCGATGTCATGCTCTCCTGAAGTACCTGGAGTTTGTCGCTACGGCGATCGTGATAGAAGAAGATGAAGAGGAGCAAGAAGGGGTGTGGAGCGACGACGGATTAGGCGTTTATGAAGTCCTGGATGAAAAAGACCCGATTGATGATGAGGACAGCAATGTAGATGACACTGTCGATCTGTATGCGCAAGGATTAAAGAGATTCGACGAGCCATCATCGGCAGTGGATGAACCTACAAAGGAAATAAATTTGGGAACTGAAGAAGACCCAAGGCCTATCATTATTGCCGCTAATCTACCTCCGCAAGTGGAAGAAGATCTAATCAAGGTTCTAAGGGAGTATAGTGATTCTTTCGCCTGGTCTTACGAGGACATGCCGGGTCTTGACCCCTCTTTAGTGGAACACCGACTCGTGCTTAAACCAGGGGCAACACCCGTAAAACAAAGGTCAAGAAGATTTCACCCCCACATGGCCTTGAAGATTAAGGAAGAAGTCGATAAATTGTACAAGGCCAGATTCATTAGAGTCTTCTATATCCTCAGTGGGTGGCGAACATAGTCCTGTTATCAAGAAGGATGGAAAGGTGTGTATTTGTATCGATTTCAGGGATCTTAATAAAGCATATCCCAAAGATGATTTCCCGTTGCCTCACATAGATGTCCTGGTGGATAACACCACCGGGTACGAAGCTTTGTCATTCATGGATGGTTACTCAGGCTATAATCAAATCCATCTCGCTTCAGAGGATCAAGAGAAGACCTCCTTCACCACGCCCTGGGGCACGTATTGCTATGTGGTTATGCCATTCGGCCTGAAGAACGCAGGTGCCACCTATCAAAGGGCGATGATGGCCATCTTCCACGACATGATGCATATCTATATGGAAGCTTACGTGGATGACATCTTGGTGAAATCGAGAACCAAAGAAGAACACCCCTCTATTCTGGCTAAGGTGCTGCAAAGAGCTAAGGAGTACAAGCTGAAAATGAATCCGAAGAAGTGTGTTTTCTGAGTCTCTTCAGGGAAGCTGCTGGGCTTTATAGTTAGCAAACGAGGGATCCAGATTGATCCTAATAAAGTAAAGGCCATCATAAACATGCCTCCGCCTAAGAATATTACGAAACTTCGAGGGTTGATTGGTAGACTGCAATTCATTAGAAGATTCATATCCCAACATTCTCAGAGGTGCCGCCCATTTTATGAATTGCTAAAGGCGGGGGTCAAATTTGAATGGAATCAAGATTGTCAAAAGGCTTATGAGAACTTAAAGGTCTATCTATCCAATCCCCCGGTTTTGCAACCTCCTGTCCCTAGGAAACCCCTAATCCTATATATCTCGGTCATTGAGGACTCCTTAGGGGCGGTTTTAGCACAAGTAGAAGATGCAGGAAAAGAGCAGGCAGCTTATTACCTCTCCAGGTTGTTCAACCCGGCCGAGGCCAAATGCACCACTATGGAGAAGACTTGTGCCGCCTTAGTGTGGGTAGCTCAGAAGCTCAAACACTATTTTCTAGCCCACCCAGTTAGGTAAATCTCTAGAATGGACCCGATTCGCTATCTCTTAGAAAAGCCCGTCCTCTCTAGTATGTTAGCTCGCTGGCAGAGCTTCCTCTTTCAGTTCGATATCACGTTTGTCATTTAGAAGGCAGTCAAAGGATATGTCATCACTGAGCATCTTGCCCATCTTCCCATTCCGTGCATAGATTCTATTCAGGATGATTTCCTTGATGAGCATCTCTCTGTCCTTACTCATCATCCCTTCTGGTCTCTGCACTTCGATGGTGCACTCAATTCTCAAGGCCGAGGGATAGGCGTTGTCTGCTCACCCCAGAAGGGGTGACGATTCCTTTTGCTTATCAACTCAATTTCCTGCTACCAACAACATCGCCGAGTATGAGGCTCTCCTAGCTGGATGAAGCACGCCTACCTTCTAGGCGCGCGTTACTTGAATATCATAGGGGACTCTCAGCTCATCCTGCGGCAAGTTCTGTCCACCTACCGCACCCGTGACCCTAAGCTCAAGCCATATCAAGATTTGGTCACGCTCCTGACAAGGCAATTCCGTAAGTTGATCTACATCCACACTCCCCGATCTCAGAACATTCTAGCTGACGCCCTAGCATCCCTTGCTTCCTCTCTATCTTTCCCTCTCGGTCGGAGTACTGAGACTATCGTCGTTCAGAGATTGGACGCACCCTCTCTTCAGGATCCTTGGTATGCCAACCTTAGGAAACTGTAGAGGCGAGGGCTGAGAAGGAAGATCTTAAGGAAGTATCTTTGATGGAATTAGAAGAGATCTTGGAGAGGAAGAATTGCCCTGGTATCATGAAATCGAGTTGTATTGCAAGATGGATCATTCTCGGAAGGGGCAAATGCCGAGCAGCGCAAGTCAATAAGAGAGCCGCCTCAAGGTATACTATCGTCGCAGGTGAACTATACAGGCGCGCTACCAATGGGATGCTCATGAGATGCTTAGACGATGATGAAGCTTGGAAGGTGGCGAAGCAGCCCATTCTAGTGAGTGTGGAGGTCATGTTAATGGCCAGGCTCTAGCGAAGAAAATCCTTAGGCAGGGCTGCTATTGGCCCACTCTAGAGAAGATTGCTCCCTCTATGTCCGGAGGTGTCTTAAATGCCAACTCCATGCTGATAAGATCCACGCTCCAGCTTCATCTCTTCATCCTCTATCTGCTCCTTGGCCATTCTCTATGTGGGCGTTCGACGTTGTCGGCCCGCTCGGTGATCCCAATTCTCAGATCAAGCAAAAATCCTTCATCCTTACCGCCACTGAGTACTTCACCAAGTGGGCTGAAGCCGAAGCATACGCAGAGATTAAAGCTACCACGGTGTGCCGCTTCATCATGAAGAACATCATCTCGCGGTTCAGAGTGCCAAGCAGCATCGTCACCGACAACGGACCCCAGTTCGTTTCTCAAGAGCTCAAGGACCTATGTAAGAAGTTCAATATTACATTGCATCATTCATCTCCATATTACCCACAAGGCAACGGCCAGCCGAAGCCACTAATAAAACCCTTCTTAAAATCATAAAGAAAACATGTGAATCTCACAAATTTTCGATTGGCCAGAGAGATTAGTGGAAGCTCTATGGGCTTACCGCACCTCCGTCCGTACTCCCACGGGGAAAACCCCCTATGCTCTCACTTATGGAATGGAGGCGGTGCTCCCATATGAGATCCTGATCCCTTCCCTAAGGGCACAGCTCGATAAGGAACTTAATCTCGACGAACGTCGAGAGGCGTTGCTCGTCCAACTGAAACTCTTAGACGAGAAGAGGATGAATGCGGCTGATCACGTATCCGTTTATCAAAAGAGAGTTTCACGTTATTTTCAAAAGAAGGTAATTGAGCGTAAATTTCAAAAAGGTGATATGGTTTTGAAACGTAAATTCATTCGATCTGCATGTCCTAGGTCTAAATTACAACCTAACTGGGAAGGGCCGTTTGTTGTCAAAGAGGCTTATCCAGGGAATGCCTATTGCTTAGTGAACGCAGAAGGTGAGGAGCTCGCTCACGCTTGGAATGGGTTGTATCTTAAGCGTTTCTTTCCTTAGAGTCTGAGCCGGTGCCACCACGGTAGTAGGGTGTCCTTTCCCTTTTAAAAGAGGACCCTGAGCGCGGCAATCACACACTACACGACATCCCTGGTCGGGTCTCCCACTCTGTAGGCACCGTTTCTCCCTGGCCATGCTTGGGGGAAAGTCAAAAGTCCCTGTCCATTTCTCTCTTCGACTGAATCTAGGGGCAAGAGGTAAATAAGGAGGCGATGACCAATCTAGATGCCCTGACGAGAGGAGGTCTCAAATAGGGACAATCCGTTATGACCTGACGCCACAAGAAAGAGAAAATTAAAGCGAAGCAAAGGAGCAATCTTCTTGACAAAAGCAAAAGTTTATCTTAAAAATCCATCAGTTATAATTCCAAAGCTCCAAGGAAAATAAGAGAGGCTAGGCATGGCAAGAGTGGCATCACAGTTTCCCCGCGGGACGCATGAGCCCGGTCGTATGCGTGCCTAGAGTGGACAAAGGTTCGATGACGGACATAAAGTCCCAGCACAACAGACCGAGTCTCTGAATGGGTTGTCTACGAGAGGAACTCAAGCCCTGAAAACTTCTATATCTGGTCTAAGCTTACCCCCGCATTCTATTTTCTTTTAGGACTAAGACAAGTACCCTGGGTATGGGCCTTGGCAGAAGCACAGTCACGCAAGTTAGGTCCTGGCCAGGGGTTGTCACCCACATTGCACGCCAACCTCGAAAACCCTCAATGGAATAGGGAGGACCCACGCTCCTAGGGAGGCACTGGTTTTCAAAATCCAAAAAAAATCATATATTTCAAAAAACCAAAAAAAATTATATATTTCAAAATCCAAAAAAATCATATATTTCAAAATCCAAAAAAATATAATATTTCAAAACCCAAGAAAAAAAATCATATATTCCAAAAAACCAAAAAAATCATATATTTTTAAAATCTCACAGAAATCCAAATAATTGCAAAACTCCAAAAATACCATCATGTGCATCGCATGCATTACATTGTTTTCATTACATTTTCCGCCTATTTAATAAGGCTCCACCCCTTGACCAAATATCAAGAACAGTCAAATTCTAACTTGCTGAAGGCAAGGGGTTGAGTCTAAGAACAGATCTAACTTATTTTTTTGTCTAAGTGTGTGCAGAATGCAGGTTCAAAGCCCGAAGATTCAAAGCCCACGTGTTAAATAATTTCTGGCTCTGTGACACGCCTTCAATGGACCGTCACACCAGTCCTAACGGACCAATACTAGCCCGTCACCTTTTTTTGGCCCAGTTTTCTATTCTCGGAAATATTGTTCTGTAACGCGTCTATCTTAGTCTGTTAAACTCTTATAACGGTACACTATTAGACCGTTATGGTCTCCTGAACATAGTTTTTTTGGGTCCTTCTTCTAATGGATGATCTTCAAACCATTACGATTTTGTGACGGCCCTCCTCAGGTCCGTTACGTTACACAGAAACTTTGTTTTGCAGAACAAGTTCGGCTCAATTTTGCAAGCAATTCCTTATCTTTCAAGAACAAAACTTTTATTTCATTTCAACTAAACTCATTGTATATCAGGTGGTTGATAAAACTCATACTCTTCATTACATTAAGAAACAAAATTCAAAGTACATTCATTTTCCTATCCGCATGAGGCCGGATCTTGCGCAACTCGTTCACGTAAGCACGATGCACCTCGTCGTCTTCTTCCACTTCCTCTTGCCACGGGCAGATTTTGCTGATCTCCCACATGGTCAGCGCATTCCGGATCACTCTCTCATCCTCCTCAGTCCCCACCTTTCTAGCTAGAAGGGGAGGGTAGTATGCAAGTGCAGGAACTTCGGTTCGGGGTAACCCAACTTGAAGGTAGCATCGGTGAGGGTTGTAGATCGCCATGGTAGTGTTCCCCACTAGCTGTAGATCTAGGCCTGGCCGCCGTGGTACTCTAAGTATGGTTCTCCGAAGAACGCTTGGCCGCATTTCGAATTTCTCCATTGGCATTGTGTTGAGGAAGAGGCGCCATTCATCACGTGTTTTCTTGTCTGCTGTTCAGCACTCCACCTGTAAGAAAACCCAAAGGCACCTCTATGAAGGATAAAGGGTGGCTCCCGAAGATCCGGCTAGTTGTGGTCAAGTCCTCCTTGAGTTGAAATTTAATTCTCACTCCCATCCAACACTCAAGAGTATCATGGAGCCAAAAGAGGTCCTCCAAGGCAAGCCGAGCTAAGCCTTCATAAAGGTATGAGAGGACCGCTTGTGAAATGGACATTCCCCGCCATAACCCACTTATAATGCTCAGATTTTGGATATCAAGAAGGTGGTCAATGGTAGGAAAAAGAAAGACCCCGCACAAGCACACCGACACGGCTTTCGCTATGGCTTCGAATCTACCGCTTTTGTTCTTGCAAAAGGCGGTTATCCATTGTGCCATTGGTATCAAGTGAATATGCTTTGGGCTAATCATGGTCCTAACATCTTTTGGGTTATGTATGAAATCACTTAAGATTAGTGAAGGATCTATAGGCTCAACCGTGTGGCATATTAAGTCTTCATCCCCTACTTTGGTCTTAGCAAGTGATAGGTAGGTCTCTACCTCCTCCAAAAGGATTGTGGCTTCAAAGGAAGGGAAGAGGAATGTATGAGTTTGGGGATGCCATAGTTCTATAAGGGCTGAGATGCTTGCCCAATCCAAGGACAGCTTGTGGAAGTTCTTCCCTAGGACAACTAAGGGTTGAAGGTGCCATGCCCTTAGATGGAGATGACCTCTAATGGAAGTTCCTTAATCATCGGAGCCACCCACTTCAGGTTGGAATAGCACCTCGGGCCAGGAAAAGGCTAAAAGAAAGAAGGAGAAGATGAGAAGAAAAGAGAGATCATAAGAGTGTAGAAAAATTGAATCTTTTGACTGAACTTGCAAAACTTACCTCTCTTAATGGATTTGAACTGAGGTGTTTGGGGATGGAAGGTTAGCCTTTGTAGCTCCCCATGCTCTTTTCTGGCAGCTTTGGGCCCGGTGTAGACCCTTTCCTCCATGGTAAAGGCCCCGAAGCTTCTTTTCATGGTGTTCTTAGCTATTTGATGAGTTTTCTGAACTTGCAGTAGAGGAATAAGGTGAGTTGCGAATTTAGGGCTTGATCCTATTTATAAAGCCTTAATTTTGGTGTTAGAATATGAGGACTAAGGTTAGGAAGTCTTATCCTAGGTCCAGGAGAGTCCTAGCATGGATTTAGCCGCTTTCCATCCAACTTTGCATGCTCTTGAGAGAGTCCCATTCGGATTCTGCTGCTGTTTAGTGTAACGGTCTATCGAGGGACCGTCACAGTTTCCTGACGCGCTATGGTTGGTCCGTCACATTCTGTCACCCGCCGCTTTCACTCTGTTGTCTCTAACGGCCCCGTTTGGTCTGTTAAGTCTCCCTGACGCACCCTAATTGGTCCGTCACACCCTGTGTTCATTTGTTTTTCTCTGTCGGTTCTAAAGGCTCTAGCCTGGTCCGTTACGTACCTTGACGGTCTGAAGTAGTCCGTTACATTGTCTGCTACTCGCTGGAGATCCATTCATTTCTCTCCCTGGCCAAATCTGCCAAGTCTCATTTACACACATTCACCTGCCAGTCTCATTTACACACATCCACCCCTCCATTTCCACACATCTATTCCATTCACACATCACATCCACACATTCACGCACATAAAACAAAAACAAAATTTTCATTCCATTTTCATTTCCAGTAACTGTCATATACATGTGTGTGTTCAAAATGGAAATAAAAAGCAAAAGAACAAAAAGGAGAACACATCACTCGGCTGGTTTATCTCTCGGGCCGTCACTATCCCCAGCACCCTCTTGCCACTTGGCTGGCGGCTCCATGGCACTGTGCTCCTCCTGTTGTGATCGTCTCTGATCTGCCTCCTCGTTCCTTCGCCGATCGGAAGAACTAGCCTGGTAGTTCCTACCGAGCAGCTCGGTGCTCCACTCCACGTACCTCCCGCTGCAGCACTCCGGGATGCGCTCCTCTCAGGTCCATGGCCCATCATCCGAAATGTCCGCTCTACGGCCCGGAGCTCGGTCTTCAAATCATGAACCTGGAGTCGCGCCTCCCGAGCCTCGGTCCGGTATCTCTCGAGATCTGCTGTCTGGGTAGATGCCCGCTCTAATTCTCCGCTCAGTCGGGTCACCTCTGCCTGAAGGCGCCCCGCCTCCGCTCGAGAGCGCTCTAGCTCTGCTCGAGTCCGCTCGGTCTCTGCTCGGGCTCACTCCGTCTCGGCCAATGCCACGGACAGCTCTCTCGCCTGCATTAGCATTTGCATCAGCATCATGGTCTGCATATGCATAAATCATAAAGCATTTTAGGGTTTGGTTTCTTACCTGCTCTGCGAGGGTAGCCTCGGCCTCCTCGGCTCGAGCTATAGCCCGGGTAAACTCCGCATCTCGCTCAGCCCGTCCCCCGGCAGGCTGTGAAGATGAGGACGGTGCATCTGGTCCGGTCCTCTAAGCTCCCTTGGCCCGCTGCATTTAGAAGTCAAAGTCAGTAATTATCATAAGTATGAACATTCATTTAAGTCCAAGGTTAGGAAGTTTACCAGAAGCTCCAGTGTAGCGCCGTACTCATCCCGCTGCTTGACAGTGGCAAGGAGTAGTCCCTCGAGTTCGGCTATGCATCCCTGTGGGTCTAGCTTCATTTAGAAGTTAAAAAGTGTCAAGGCATATAGAAATAAATCATGGAATATAGCAAAGTCTGAGTTTAGAGTTTATACCGGTCGTCGGGTACCGCAGAAAACTTGGTCGCCGTACCGCTGGGCATAGGCCTTCAAGTACACCTCATCGCTATCAGCCTGCTTGGTCACTACCCTACCTTTCCGCTTCCAGTCATCAATATACTTTTTCACCCGACCGACCCAGTTTATATTGCTGTTGATCCCTTTGGAAGATTTCCCCGGCCGCTCGTCATTTCGGCGAGGGAACGTCACCTCAGACTGATGCACTCCTCGTGTCCTCATAATCAAGCGATAGTGGAGAGGCTCGATCACATTGATGCAATGAAGCCAAATGTCCCCTCCTCCATAGGCTAAATAAGCCTCCACCCACTGCTGCCCCTCGTGTCGCTCATTCTGGTACGGTATCCAGCGCACCTGAAAGGCTAGTTAGGTTCTTGTCAGCATTTTAGAAGCATTTAGAAACATATAGAAAAGGGTTTAAGTTTGAGAATTTACCGATGCATGCGGGTATGAGTCAATGTCATCTTGGATCACCCGAGTCAACCTCTTGATTGACCCCGTGTCTCGAGCTACCGACCACCGCCTCGCAATGGGAATCCACCCCGGATATAGCTCGGCCCCTCACCCGATCCCGGGTAGGTAAAGGAAGACCCAGATCTGCGACATGCATCAGTATAAGCATTTAGAAAGCACTTAGAAAGCATATATAAAGCATTTGCAAGCATTTAGGACATTTACCTGTAGAAAAGGTGAGAAGCCGCCTAGCATGGTCTCCCGGTCTGTCGCGCTGAGGGAGTCGAATAAGAAGGCCAAGGCAGCCGCTCCCACGCATATCTACCCACTCTGTCCAGGTCTTCTAGTAGTGGAAGGAGCCTACAGCTGATGACGTCGGCTCAGGTCGGGAATAGGAGCTTCCCGAATAGCAGCATCAGAAGCGCCTCAGCACCTTATCCCCATCCGGTCCTGCCTCCGCCGCCACACTCGGGCGCACCTGCTCGACCACTCGGCTGATGTGCTGCTCGGGTAGTTCTCCAACCGCGATGGCCGCTCCCCGAAGTCCCAAGCTCTCATGCAGCACCGATCGTGATAGCTGGGACGACGGATGCCCTTCCCTCATCAGATTCAGCCCTAGCAGCTCTTGGGCTAGCTCTCTGTAGTCGCCATATGTCCATCCCGTCACCGCTTTGCCAAGCACCCTCAAGCCACTGATCCTCGCCATGTCTTCCAAGGTTGGGATCATGTGCCCCATGGGAAGATGAAGGCTTTGCTAATCGATCCCACCTCTCGTGCAGCGCGTACAAGAGGGCTGTGTCCACTCTCGTCACCTCAATGCTGAGGACTTCCCCGAAGCCCATGGCACCTAGTCTCTCCCTTTGGTATTTCGGCAATGCCAAGTAAACCACCCGTACTTGGAGCCATATGATTCTCGTTCTCCTCTTCCTCTGCACACATTTGAGTCATAAGTTAGTCATTTAGTCATGCATTGCATTGCATTTAACATAAACAAAAATAACAAAAAAAATAGATAAGTAAAAAAAAATTAAAAAATGACATTTCCTGATTCTGGTTCCCCTGACGCACCAGTGGTGGCGCGTCAGGGGGCGTAATGGTCACTAAAACGACCGTTACGTTCCCCTGAAATGAGCATCGTCTTCTTTGTTCTTCCAGCCCGTGGGAATGGCCCATATGGCCTACAAAGTGTCACCATAGGTCCACAGACCTATTTTCTTCCCCCTAAACATGCATGCAATCAATTAAAAATTTAAAAAAATTAGGGTTTAGGGCGATTTGGCCTACCTCGAGGTCTTGGCCGCGTTTCTTCTTCTCCGGCGCAACGGGCTCTTCCTCGCCACCGGTAGCTTCTTCGGCCTGTTCTTCTTCCTCCCCCACGCTTTCTAGGGCCAATGGGGGGTTTTCTCCCATCGTTTGGGCCGCCGCCGCCGTCGTTTCCCCCTCCTCCGGCGAGCTCGCCACCGTAGGATCCTCCTCCCTAGCCATGCACTTCTGGAGGCGCTTGATAGCCAACCTTTTTTTCCTACTCTCCCGCATCATCGTCGCCGGTCGTTGGTTGTCGCCGGAGAGGTTTTGGAGGGAAAGGGTTTTGGGCACTCGGTTTTGGGTTTAAGGCATGATTAGAACAAATGAGATCGAAACAGGGTTCGGTTTGTTTTTTTTGTAAATCCAGGAAATGTAACGGTCTATCGTGAGCCCGTTACAGTCCTCTGACGCTCTATATTGAGTCCGTTAGGTTACTAAGTCATTCTTTTTTGAAAAATGAGAACCGGTGGACTATAACGAATCAACATAAATCCGTTACATGGTTGTAGCGCATCTTTCATAATCCGTTACAACATTTTGGGAGAAATATAATCATGGTTATGCTTATTATGCCTGATATTATGCAAATGCAATTGATGATTTGAATGGTTATGCTCTGTCTATTTCTTGAGTGGTTATCCTTCTTAATGAAAATCATGAATATCATTAAGTTCTCACGCTTTGCCGCTCACCGTGCAGGTAAGTCAGGTATTGTACCTCGATACCTTATCCCTTAATGCATTACTATATGTTATCTATGATATAATATCTTGAGAACCGGCTGGTCATTCATGTGTTCTGGGATCTGATGTTCCCCTCAAACAAAAATGATGATGATCTAAGTGTACATGTTTAATCGTTGGGTAGGCCGTTAGGTTGGAAAGCTTGGGGACGATGGTTCTGTCTTGCACGCCGTGGTTGCAGATGGTGTCCTGACCCTAGTTTCTCTAGTCTAGCAATACTATTCTCGAGTATCTTGTTATTTTATCTTTCTTTACATTCATTTTGATGATTTCTTTTTCCTTTAGCCCAGCATGCATCATGCGCATTTTTGAGCATTCGTGAACCTTCATCTGTCCAAGGTGTCTCAGTGATGGTGACTAACTATGTTCAATGATCTCGAATAAGGAGAGTCATTCCACTCTGAATTAGAAGGTTTCCTTCGATCTACTCGCTTGATCTGGTTAGCTGAAGATTCTTGTCTGGAGTTTAGTTGCTTGTCTATTTCCTTTTTGTTGCTCCGACCGTTGGCCGTGTCTTCCTTTCCTTAGTTGTTAGTTCCTCTAGACATGCGTCATTTGGTTGGCCATTTTCTTGTGATTAGTCCGGAGTTTTCCGGAAGATTCCTGTCGCTCGTTGGTTAAGGACGGGTATCGTTTGCCTTAACGCCTGCTTTTCAGTCCACTCTACTTCATTTTTGCTTCATCTCTATGTTCCATTTCACTTTCGCTTCACCTCCGCTCGCTCCCCTGCAAATAGGACGTTAAGGAGGGGCATCTGTTGACACCCGTTTTATGACCGATGAGTTGGGTCATTTCCTTATTCATCTTATATGATCCTCTGAGTTATTCACTTTTGTTGAGTCATCTTGGTCATTTTGAGGTTTCATTCATGGGTCATTTCCTCCTTGGTTGGGTTTGGTTCTTCATCTTCGTTAGCTGGACATTGCTTGGCGAACTCTCCACTCCACTTGTCATATTCTTGGTCTCTAACGCATCTCTCTTAGCGTGTTATGGTATCCTAACGCATCTACCTTTGACCGTTACATCATCCCAGAGTCCTTAAGTCTAAGGCTTCTTTCAAAGCTTATCTATTGGTCTATCCGTTGAGTGTGACGGTTTATCGTGCGGCCGTTACCTTCTTTGTGACGCGTCTACCCTGATCTGTTACGCCTTCCAGAGTCCTCTGTTCAAAAACTTCGCCCGTTGGTCTTATCTCTTAGGGGATAAGGTTCTGTAACGGACTAGTCATAGTGCGTTACCTTATTGTGGCGGTCTATCGTGCAACTGTTACATCCATCGGAGTGTTCTAGCAGAACTGCTCTTTCTCTGCTACTCTGTGGCCGAATTAAGAGTTTGATCTTGTGATTTCTCTTCTAAATCTGATCCTTAGAACCTTCTGTTTGCTTCTATGGACTTTTGGGAGTATTATCTTCAAGAGTTTGCTAAGAAACATCCTCCTTTTTAGCTAGATCATCTCCAATCCGACCCAAGAGTTTGAGGGTCTATAAATAGAACCCTTGACTTCATGGCTTGAGAGGAGATTTCTGGAGTTCGCGATGAAGTGCTGCCGCATCCTAGAGCTATAACCAACCAAGAAGGCTGCATCCCACGTTTATCGTCGTCCTAAGTCCAGGGAGTATTAGCTTTAAGGGGCTAGTTCAGTCAAGTTCAATCTTTTAGTTGTTCTTTCCTCTTCTATCATCCATGGCATGTTCCCTCTCCTTTTCCCACGTTCTTTCTCTTGCTGCATGCATCTAAATCCTCCTCCCATCTTTTAAACACCCCAGAGGGGTTAAAAAAACCAACCACCCCTGGTATTTTCCCTTTCCTTTTGCATGTTCTTCAATTCTTTTGATTTATAGTTACTACACTTTGCAAAGGCTAATCTGGATGTTTTTCTTTGTTGTCTACATTCTTTTGCAGGTTTTCCAAGGTTAAGGCACGAGGCCCAAGCTTCCTGGCCGGATGGGAAGTGTGGAGATTCAAAGATTCCCAATTCCTTTTCTACAGATCTCTGACGGATCAAGGAAGGCGCGTTACGCTTCTCTGGCGCATCTACACTAGTCCATTACACTTCACAGGGTTGTAGATTACAGTTCCTGGTTTTCTCTCTCCTACGGGCGGGTGCTTCATCCACCTATTCTAAGGTACGTTCCAAGTCCTTGGCTTGTTATTTACCTTAGTGGTGATCACGTTCCTTCTTAGATGGGCAATAGCTCTCTCTCTCTTCACATCTTTTCCTTTAATTGCTTGTTCCACCCCTTGCGGTGTGTTTTCTATTCCTCTTGCTCCACTGTCACGCCCCGAGCCTTTATTACAACGGAAGACTAACTCGGGGAGTGCGAACAGCCGGCTTGGTAAGCCTCTTGCGAGCAAGAACAATCAGAGTGCAAGATAATCACACATAAAGATGCAATTGCACAATATATATATTCAAACTCCCACTTTATTTCATTGATAATCAAATATTCAAATACATCCACTAATTCAATTTCCATTATGCACTAGAATCAAGAAATAGGAAAATTACATAGACTCAATCTAAACAATATAGACTTTCCTAAGTCTGCACTCTCATCTTGACAATACTTTCATTCGCTCTCAGACCCGCTACTTGTATAACCCGAATCCGAATTCGAATCACTTCCATCTCCTGAAAAGATTGGAAATAGGTAATGAGCACACTTGCCCAGTAGGTATCTTCGCATCAACATGAAGGCACTATTAAAGTAATTAATAATTTAGCTCTAAAGAATAAGGTAAAAATCATGCGAATGCGATCAATCATGCGATTAAACCAAAGTCACCAGACGATCATGTAAGTTTGAATGAGAACAAGTACAAACTAGCAAGAATGTAACAAGAACATGATATTTTCATGAACAAGAATGTATCGAGAATGTACTAGCAAGCCACATAATCATCACTCTAGTATCTTTTGCTTATGAACAAGTACTTCATGAATTTCTGTGAAATATCAAGCAAGAAAGTCATGTACAAGAATGTCACGTCGTGCCGTGAATTTTCACTTATTTATAAAGAAAGTACTCCCAGCGCAATGCGACGCCAGTAGCATCATACCCCACGGTTTATAAAATAGTATGTTTCCGACAATCAACCGAGGGGACTAGCATAGAGCCCTTGAACACAATCAGTGCTCAATCGCATCTTCAAGTATAAATCAAGTTACTTCCACGCATGTTAACAATAAATTATGGCCAAGAATGTAATAAGTTCAATAAGCTCATGATAATAATAATTCAATGAATGAATACTTCAATAAGAATTATGAGAAATCAAGAATGACTTAAGCAAGGTTATGCTTATGAAAATAAATCGGCAGCATAACGATACGTTCTTTATCTTCCATTCATTATATTAGGTTTCTTGATCAATATGATAAATTCTAGATCATTAATAGTCCATCTAGAACCCTTGGAATATCAACCCTTGGTCCACCTTGGGTTAAAATACTCAAGCAGTGTGACGGTCATGTACTGGGCCGTTACATGATGTGGAATGTATTAGGCCGTTACATTAGTCTGAATCCAGAATTTAGAAATCGGACTCAGTGGAATGTGACGGTCGTATATTGGGACGTTACTTGTGCCTGACGGTCCAATATAGAGCCGTTACATTACTGATCACCAAAAACATCGATAGTGTAATCTAATCAATGGGATTTGATGGTATAACCAACTCAGCGTCCTAGTGAGAATCTCAGGCTCGCGGAGAATTACGGAGGCCTTGAAACAAGATTTCCTAGTCCATTGGAAGGAATATCCAATAGAGAGGTCCTCATGTCTAAGAATAGTGTTCCTATAGTGCAAAGTGAACTAATGGACAATATACCGGAGTATGTGCCATGTACTTAAAGAAAATGACTCTATAGATAGAGGAAGAATGTGTAACATTGTGAAACCATGAGGAAACTCCGTCATTACAATATTTGGAAAATCATGATTTAGAATACAAAACTATAGAGTTTTGGCCAATGAAATTAACATAACTTAAAATAGTTCAAGATGCCTAGATCATGCAGATTCCAATATGAATTAGTAAGTAAACTTAAAATCATAATAACAGGTCAAAACTCAGCTAACTAGGCTTATTTATAAGTTAACTTAACTGGTTACTATTCTGTCATGGGCTGACAGAACACAGAGTCTAACGGTCTAACAGGAGAGCGTCACAGTGCTTGTGACGGTCTATCGAGGGGCCGTTACAGTAATGTAACGCTCATGTCCTGGTGCGTTAGAGACAACAGTGAAATGAAAACATAACAGAGTGTGTGACGGTCGGTCGTAAGGCCGTTATATCATGTGACGGTCTTACCCTGATCCGTTAGAGCCTCTGCTGACAGTAATAAATAACAATGACCTAAGTTTCAACTCGCATCATGTCTGAAAATCATACATATAACTTCCCACATGATAGAATGAAGGCTAAACGAATATCATGCATGGGTTCTCTGTGAATTTCACAAGGAAGTTTCTTTTTAATTTAGTTAGGGCTAAGAATATAGATATATGCATGTCTCCACTAAAATATGAAATTCATGAGCTAAAGTGCATGTAATTCAAGCAAAATCAAAGGACTTTTATCCCTAACATGTTGTTTTTGCCGTTCATGAGATAACATACCTCTTCTAAAACCTTTAAACATTGAAATTGATGCTAGATGTTACCCTTAGACCCTTGTACTTCTTGTGATAAATCAGCAACTTCAATCTGCTCTATTTCCTCAACCTCTTGACCTAAGGACGTGGAATTTTGAGGGTAAGAAGATGAAACTATTGGGTACAAAAAGTTCTAAAGGATCAAATTCTAATTACCTCGTTTAGACGTCCTAATCTCTGCATCTTCAGGGGTCTTGCATTCAGATTCCTGGGTTGCTAAGGTTAAATCAGCAACTTTGAAAGCTTCTATCTTCTTGGTTGCTTGATCTCCTAGCATGAAATTTGGAGAAATATTAGTCTATAATATACTAGACAAAATCTTCTAAAGAACTTACCTGAAATTATGACTCCTTACCTTGATTCTTCACGGGCCAAAAGTAAGGGTCGCTCAGTTCAGAATTAGGTCCTATTTATAGGGTTTTGGCTAGGGTTTGAAGATTAGATCGATTCTAGAGTCCTTAATTTGCCATAATCTAATCCCCAAGAGTTCTTAGTAATGTTATAACTCTTCCCAAGTCGATCTCTAGTTGATAAGATCCCAAAGTTTTAATCTTTTTACTCGTTCTTTCTTTCACGGAACTAACAGGGTGTAACGCGTCTAGCCTGGTGCGTTACAAGCATGTGACGGTCGCACGATGGACCGTTACATTCAACGTGTATAGAGTTTCAATTTAATAAAACTCTTTTATTCGTTTATCCTATATAATTATCTATATAATTAGTATTTATCCTTAAAATACGTGAATAGGCTAAATAACCTTCTAGAATATGGGTCAAACTTAATGGGCTTGGTCGTTAAACCTTTTAGATTTTGTGTAAATAGGCTTGGTTAATTATTTAACCCAATTGGGCCTTGTAATGACTTATTAATCTAATAATCCATTCCGTAATATATTTAGGCCTTTAAAAATTCCAGAAAATTATTTAAAATTTAAAAATTATTTATATAAATTCTAGGGCACTACACCCTCCCCCACTTGGAAAAATTTGGTCCCCAAATTCAATATATGGATTGTGGAGAGTGTACTTACAGTTAAATAATTCTGAAAATCTTTTCCGCATGGCTGCTTCGGTTTCCCATGCTGCTTCATATGGCCATGTTTTCTTCCATTGAATCTTGACCATAGGAATAACTTTATTTCGTAGTTGACGCACTTCTCGTTCCAGAATCTTTATTGGCGTTTGCTCGAACGTCATATCCTTCTGAATCTCTAGATTGTCATAGGTAATGATATGGTCAGGATCATATACATATTTCTTCAGCATAGAGACGTGAAATACGTCATGAACTCCTGCAAATTATGGAGGTAAAGCCAGTTTGTAAGTCACTTCACCAATCCGTTCAAGAATTTCAAACGGGCCAAGGAATCTTGGAGTTAGCTTTCCTTTAATGCCAAATCTTTGAAATCCTTGACCTGGAGAAACCTTTAAATATACATGATCTCCTACCTGAAACTCCAAATCACATCTTCGATTGTCAGCATAAGACTTGTGCCTATCTTGTGCCATTTTCATTCTTTCTTGGATAAGCTTGATCTTTTCTGTAGAATCCCTAATAAGATCGGGGCCTAGAAATTGCTTTTCTCCTATTTCATTCCAGCATATTGGTGATCGACAATTTTTTCCATATAAGGCTTCAAAAGGTGTCATTCGTATGCTAGCCTGATAGCTATTGTTATATGCAAACTCTACTAGAGGTAAGTGATCATGCCAACTACCTCCAAAGTCGATAGCACAAGCCCTGAGCATATCTTCTACTACCTGATTTGTTCTTTCCGTTTGACCATCTGTTTGTGGATGAAAAGTTGTGCTGAAATTCAATCGAGTCCCTAGTGAATGTTATAGACCCTTCTAGAATTGTGATGTGAATCGAGAATCTCTATCAGATATAATAGTGACTGGAACACCATGTAGTTTGACAATCTCCTTTATGTACAATGCTGCCAGGATATCCACAGACCATCAACTCTTTATTGGTATGAAGTGTGCGGATTTAGTCAATCGGTCTATGATTACCCATATTCCATCGTGTCCTCCTCTGGTCTTGGGTAAACCCATAATAAAGTCCATCCCTATACTCTCCCACTTCCATTCGGGAATATTCAAGGGGTGTAGTTTACCTGCGAGTCTAAAATGCTCTGCCTTTACTTGTTGGCAAATGAGACAGTGAGACACGAAATCAACTATTTCTCTCTTCATATTGGGCCACCAGAAATTTCTTTTAAGATCTTGATACATCTTTGTTCCTCCTGGATGAATTGTGTATTTGGAATTATGTGCTTCATCTAGGATTAGTTTCTTCGTAGCCTCATGATCTGGTACACATATTCGGCCCTTAAATAACAATCTTCCATCATTGGAAATAGAAAAATCCGGCCTTTGTTCCATATTGGCTTTAGTTTCCAGTAATATAAGATCATCATTTTGCAGCTTGACCAGATCTTCTATCAATGTAGGTTGAGCTCGGATATTAGCTATGAAACAATCTTCTTCCTTTATGTCAATATCTAAGTTCAACTGAGCAAATTGAGGAACAAGGTTAGTTACGCTTATCATAAGACTTGATAGCATACCTATTGATTTTCTGCTGAGTGCATCTGCTACAGCATTAGCCTTGCCAGGATGATATTGAATAGCAAAATCAAAATCTTTGAGATATTCTAACCACCTCCTCTGCCTCATGTTAAGCTCCTTTTGAGAGAATAAATATTTCAGGCTTTTGTGGTCTGAGTAGACCGTGAACTTTTCTCCATAAAGATAATGATGCCAAATTTTCAAGGTGAAAATAACCGCTGCTAATTCCAGATCATGTACATGATAGTTTTCCTCATGACGTTTCAATTGTCTTGAAGAATAACAGTTTACTTTTACATTCTGCATGAGAACGCATCCTAAGCCAATGCTAGACGCATCCGTATACACTTCGAATCCACCACCCTCCATTGGTAGTGACAAAACAGGGCTGTCGTAAGATGATTCTTAAGAGTTTGGAAACTCTTCTCACATTCCTCTGACCAGACAAAAGGATTTTCTTTTCTTGTGAGTCTAGTTAAAGGATGTTGCATCCCCTAGTTGATGTTTAGTATATGGTTTTAATGATATCAAAACGATTGTGTATGTGTTTGCATGTGTTTCATTGAGCAACATGTGTATATCTTGATTGAATGGTTGAGCTCCCATGTCATTTTATTTGATTAAGTGAGAGATTCATGTTCATCATATTAAAACATTGTCATATAGTGAATGTGTTTTTGATGTTTGAATTGAGAAGTCAAATACATGCTTGAATGCGTTCAATGATGTATTTTTATGTGAACTAGTTCAAAGAGTTAATGCTTGGTTCATGAATTTTGATTCTCATCTAACCTCTTACTTTTTCATGTTTTCAAGAGGAAAATTCATGGCTGAACTTCATGGAATTATGGTAATATTTAATCACATGTTTTCCCTTGGATTCATGGAGGTTTGAAGTACTTTTATAGCCCTTTCTAGCATGGGTCGACCCATAGGGTCGACCCCCAAGTGTTCTGGACTGGACAGAACACACCTTTATGACCTTGTGTGCAGGGGTCGATCCATGGGGTCGACCCACACTGCATGGGTCGACCCCATGGGTCGACCCCTGGGTTTCTGGGCTATTTCTGTGGTCTGGCCGCCCTCTGGATGCCCGAGGGTCGACCCATGGGGTCGACCCATTCCGGCACGGGATTCTCGGGAGCATCTGAAACCCAATGAAATCATGTCTAAACTTTACCAAACTAACCCCCAATGGTTTCTAATGTTATTAGGGGGTTTCTAACATGTATTGGGAGGGTTTTATGTGTCTTTTGTCCACTCCTCTATATATATGAATGTGAACGCCGAATTTGGGAGATGAGAAGCCCTAATGCATTTTGTTCTATCTTGTAGGTGGAGAAAAGGGGCAACATAACCAAGGAGCTCTTGAGGAAGGGTTATCATCTACATCCATGAAGATTTGGAGCTCGTGGTAGAAGAAGAAAAGAAGCGTCTCGAAGAGAGGAACAAGAGGATGCCAAAATCGCCATCATCCGACAACGAACCAAGAGGAACCGAAAGAATCGAAGAAGGGGGAGCTCTATACATGCTATATCTTCTTCATTTCAGTCTTTAGACTTTGTTTGGGATTCATTGTATCTATTTGTCTAGGCTTCATACATTTCTGAAGGAATATTGTGTGTGGGTGTTCGGAGAAAGGGGTTCTCCGAGTGGTTTGTGTTGACGCATGTGCGTCGTGTGGTGCGGAGCATATCCGCGTGTATGCTTAGGCATATTGTGGGGTGTGTTCCCCGTGTGTGGTTGGGAGTTTACTCCCGTGTGATTGTGTAGGCTTCGTCCTACGTGTGTGTGTTGGAGCTTGGCTCCGTGTGTGTGTGGGGATTTATCCCCGGGTTGTTTTATAAAACAGTGAAGCCTCACCGGTTTGGTGAGGGGTGGACGTAGGGAGCCCATCGTGGTCCCGAACCACCTTAAAAATCTTCATGCATTGTGGCTTGCATTGTGGTTTGTGTTGTGGTGGTTTGCTTTATTGTTCAGATCTAATTATCCGTTCGAGTGAGTACGGTGAGATTGAGAGAATCAAGTCTATTCCAATTAGTTTAAATTCCTCACTCTTGCTAATTTCGCTGTGAGCTAGTAAATAGTTTTAATTGGACATAATTTTAGTAGAGGGTTCTATTCACACCCCCTCTATAACCGTGCTCCTACACTACGGGACCCAACAATTGGTATCAGAGCGAGGCTCTGTTGTCCCTAGATCTAACGATCTACAGAGTGATCCTAGTGCATTGTCAATCATGAATTTTTCTGTTGATCAAATCTCTATGAATTGCCTTCCTATTTTTAATGGTCATGATTATATTTCTTGGAGAAATGCTATGTGTGTTTATCTTGGTTTGCATGAGCCTAATGTTTGGAAGGTCATATGTGAAGGTCCATACAAGCTTCCTACTAAACATAACAAATGGGATGATATACATGTCAAGAAAAATGCAATGAATCTTAGAGCATTGAATTTTCTCTTGAATGCGATTGAGTCTAATATACTTTCATAAATTCCCTTGTGTAGGTCGGCAAGAGACCTTTGGGACGAATTGGCACGGAAGTATGAAGAAGAAGTAATGGATCCATGCTTAATGGCTCATGGTGAAGAAATTTCAAATGAGGTAAATTCTAACTCTGACTCTGATGAAGACGAAATGTCATTTGAAGAACTTCTTGATGTTTATGAGGAGTTATCGAGTCGATATAAGAAAATCAAATCTGAAAATAAAAATCTGAAAAAGAAAACTAGTGAGAATGTGCATGCTAGTGTTTCCTGTGAAAAATGCATTGAGTTAGAATCAAAAATTGAAAATCTAGAAAATGATAATGAACTTCTAGAATCCAAAGTTAAATTGTTTTAAGATGAAATGTCTTGTATGAATGAAGAGCTTGAATTATTCAGAAAATCTAATACTATTCTTGAAGTTGAAAATGATTCCGATGATTTGCTTGATCAGAACAAACTCTTGTTGTCTAAGATTTCATTGCGTGAAGAAACTGAAAAATGTCTTAGAAACAAGTTGGATTCCTTATCTGACGATGATAAAATGCTTGAAAAACATCTTGATTCTGAAATTGATAGCAATAGCATCATGTTTGAAAACGAGGAACTTAAAAAGAAAAATGGTGCCATGCTAATCGAGAATGCTTTGCTTGAAGGTAGATTGAACAGTTTTGATAAAAGTGAAAAAGAAAATACGTTGTTGAAATCTGAAAATGAAAAGTTGAAACAATTAAACAACGCCATGTCTGAAAGACTGCTAGTTCTTAAAAAAGGAAAATCTGTTAATATCAAATTGCATGAAGATGAATGTGAAAAAGTGCATGTGCTAGAACAAGAAATTGAGAGCTATAAAACTGCAAATAGAGTATTGAATGAGAGCATTATTTGCAGTGAACAGGAGATAGCTAGCTATGAATTGCACATTGCATCCCTTGAATCTGAAATTATAGACTTAAATGCATCATTGTCTAAATTTGTCAAAGGGAAAGAGAACTTAGACAAAATGCTCGGTGTTAAGGTCAACTTTCAAAAAGAGGGTCTTGGATATTCTCCAATCAACAAAAAGTCTTTTGAATCAAAACTAAAAACCTCTTTTGTTCATGCTTCTGATATCCCTAGAACTTTAAAAGCTCCTCCTCCTATTACACAAACAAAAATTTCTGAAAAATATTTTGAGAAAAGAAAAATGTTCACACAAAACCCACAATGAAAAAAGATTTCAAAAAGTTCAAGGTGGGTAGAAAATGAAATCAAATGTTGAATGTTTCTATTGTGGATTGAATGGACATGTGATGGATGACTGTGTGGTCATGAAAGAGATGACAAACATGCATGCCAAGATAAATATGTTTCAAATCAAAAGGAAATGTTTCTTGCTTCATTGTGGTAAGCTAGGCCACAGGATGAAAAATTATTTTTCAAAGCAGAAAAGTGAACAAAATGCTTTTAATAGAAAAAGAAATGTTTCTTGTTTCTATTGTCATAAACTTGGGCATGCCATGGATAATTGCTTCGTGAAACAAAATGATGATTATTGTGCCATGAATGCTAAGTTTGATCTTCAAAGAAAATTCAGTGACAAACATGTCTTTCGTGCTCAAAGGTTTTCATCTAACAAGGGAAAGTTCTTTGGAAAAACTTTTGCTCATAATGATAAATCATTTGTTAGAACTACTTCTCCTTGTTGCTATCATTGTGAGAAGTACGGGCATGTTATAAAAGAATGTTAGTTTTTGAAAACTAATAATTTCCTTGCTTCTAGAATGAATGCTAGGTTTAATTTTGTTAGACCTAGATCTTTTGGAAATAGGAGATGGAAAACTTTTGAAAATACCTTTACTCTTAAAAGGAAATCCTTTGCTAGAAATGCCATCCCTCAATGCTTTTATTGTGAAAACCATGGACATGTCATTGAGGATTGCAGGATCATGAAGGATGATGATATAGTGGCAATGAAAAAGTCAAAGAAAATATTTGGAAGAGATGCTACTAACATCCAAGGACCCAAGAAGGCTTGGGTGCCAAAATCTAAAAAATGAGTCGATTGTGGTGAAGGTGTGCCTTGAGGTAAATAAAGAATGAAAGAGGTTTCCGTAAAATGGAACAAGGCACACTCATATGGTAAAACCCCAACTTTGCTCCTTCATTGTCAAACTTGATGATTTTGATGTTTAGGAATGAGATTTTGATGTGTTCTCATGTTATGCTCTAAATTCTTCACAAGCCATACATGTCTTCATTAAATGAATATTTGGTATATCAAATAGTGATGTGTGAAATGACAGGTTAAGCATGTTAGGAAGCCATCACTATGCGTGAGGTGATCTCAGGATCAATGCTCTCCGCCTTGTACCAAAATTCTGAAATTGAATTGTTTGGCTTATGAGGAACCATGTGTTTTGAATGAAATCAGTTTACCTTTGATTTGTATAGCTTTCAAATTCAATCTGAAATCCTTCTTGTTTCAAAAGGTAAAATTTTCTGAACTATGGACTTGCTTGATCAAATGCAACATTTGATATTGAATGTTGACCATGGCTCAGTTTAAGGCTCATTGACCATGTGTGGTTGCTTTGCATAAATGACAATTTACTTGATCTGTTCAAACTAAAAATTCATTTCATGCAATACTGTTTTGAATGAACATGGTTGAATGTTTGGGTTTTAAGGAAAATGGCTCATCATAAAGAACTCTGAAATGAATTGCTCATGGTTCTATGGTAAATTCATTGAAAACTTATCTCATGTATTCACTTGCTTCATGCTTTTCTCAAATGCTCAAATCATTACAAAATCTGAAAACTTGCATAAAAATAATGCATTGGCATTTTTGCATATCATTCATAGATCCGTGCATATCATTGTGAATATGAGTCTCATGCATACCTTGATTCATGAATACTTACATGAATGCTTCCATAAATCCTTGTATGTATTTATTTTATAAAACCTTTCTTGGAAAATTCTAAGACTTCACCTCCTTACTAAATAACAATATAGTGATTTTAATCATATGTGATACATGTCATATATTAAGGGGGAGGATTTGATTCCGACCGTGCATACATTTAGGGGGAGTCATAGCTATGTCTTGACAAATTCATTCTATACATGTAAAATAAAAATTTACCCCCACACTCTTGCACATAATAAATTTAATGACTTTCATTGATAAGGATTTAAGAAATTCCTTGCAACACTTTAAAGGGAACCTGAATCTCTACATGGACATTAAAGAGTAATCGTGAGGAAAAAGCTGTCTACCCCACAAAAATTGCATAAGTGGAATGTGGATACGAGTAATCGGGAATTCCCCCTGAAACAAAGGAGGAAACTCGTGTCGAAAGGAGAAGCAAAAATCCACATGTGTGACGAATCCAAGTAGCCGAGAATCCCCATTGAGACATATGAGGAAACTCGCGCTGAAAGGTAAAGTCCATTAAAAGAAACAAAATAGGGGTTGTGCGAAGCTACCGAAAGTCGAGAATCTAAAATGAAAGTGTAGAGAGGAGATTACCTTCTAGTGTTCTTTTGAAAATCTAAAAATTCAGATGTTTTGAAGCTCATTAGTCATTGCCTCACATTTCACATGGGTATTTTTATGATGTATGTATTTTATGAATTTACCTACATTCATGGTTTATGTAGTACTTCTAGTTGTGTATGCACAAATCTCTTAGTTATGCTTAATGTCTTACATTCTTGAATTTGAATCACATGCTCCTTTCTTAACCCGCGCCTCATATAGGGGGAGTCACTATATGTACTATATGTGTGCATGATGATTGTGCTTGTGTGCTTGCATATTCATGCATTCCCCTTTGGTCTAATTCTGAGCATAAACCTTGCATTTGAAGGAAAGAAGTCATCATGTGCATAGCTTCATATCTTGCATGATTAGCATTCACATAGTGCATTTTCATTGCATTTGAAAGATGAAGCTCATCATGTGCATATTTTCATGTATGGCATTTTCAGCATGCATATAGTTCATACATAATATCATCTTGAGTAATTCATACTTTTCAACAATTGGTATAGTTCATTTTAAAATGCATCATTTTGAACACATCATGTTGCATAAATGCTTAAATGAGTTCTTCCAACCTTTGGTATCATATCTTTGAGGCCAACTCTTCAAAAATTGAGATTGTAAATCTTTGGGCCTTTAATTTGAATAACATTTGGTATCATTTTTTTTCGGGCCCTTGATTAGTATCACTTGGTATTATAATCCCGTCTTCAAGGATTATGATGTCATACTAGGCGCATTGGTATCATATCTTTTGGTCTAACATGTCCATATCATGTCACATAATCCCATGTCTTTTTGTAGATGACAAAAAGGGGGAGAATGTTTGTGTGTGCTCAATGTCTTATGTATGTTGTTGTTTTGGGGAGAATTGATCTATGTGCTCATTGTTCATGCTCAATGCTTGGTCTTCCATAAAGATGCTTGCATATCTCTTCTATCATACACATCGTTTTGTCATCATAAAAAAGGGGAGATTGTTGCATCCCCTAGTTGTGTTGGTATTGGTTTTAATGATATCAAAACGATTGTGTTTGTGTTTGCATGTGTTTCATTGAGCAACAGGTGTATATCTTGATTGAATGGTTGAGCTCTCATGTCATTTTATTTGATTAAGTGAGAGATTCATGTTCATCATATTAAAATCTTGTCAAATGGTGAATGTGTTTTTGATGTTTGAATTGAGAAGTCAAATACATGCTTGAATGTGTTCAATGATGTATTTTTATGTGAACTAGTTCAAAGAGTTAATGCTTGGTTCATGAATTTTGATTCTCATCTAACCTCTTACTTTTTCATGTTTTCAAGAGGAAAATTCATGGTTGAACTTCATGGAATTATGGTAATATTTAATCACATATTTTCCCTTGGATTCATGGAGGTTTGAAGTACTTTTATAGCCCTTTCTAGCATGGGTCGACCCATAGGGTCGACCCCCAAGTGTTCTGGATTGGACAGAACACACCTTTATGACCCTGTGTGCAGGGGTCGACCCATGGGGTCGACCCACACTGCATGGGTCGACCCCATGGGTCGACCCCTGGGTTTCTGGGCTATTTCTGTGGTCTGGCCGCCCTCTGGATGCCCGAGGGTCGACCCATGGGGTCGACCCATTCCGGCATGGGATTCTCGGGAGCATCCGAAACCCAATGAAATCATGTCTAAACTTTACCAAACTACACCGCAATGGTTTCTAATGTTATTAGGGGGTTTCTAACATGTATTGGGAGGGTTTTATGTGTCTTTTATCCACTCCTCTATATATATGAATGTGAACTCCAAATTTTGGAGATGAGAAGCCCCAATGCATTTTGTTCTATCTTGTAGGTGGAGAAAAGGGGCAAAGTAACCAAGGAGCTCTTGAGGAAGGGTTATCATCTACATCCATGAAGATTTGGAGCTCGTGGTAGAAGAAGAAAAGAAGCGTCTCGAAGAGAGGAACAAGAGGATGCCAAAATCGCCATCATCCGACAACGAACCAAGAAGAACCGAAAGAATCGAAGAAGGGGGAGCTCTCTACATGCTATATCTTCTTCATTTCAGTCTTTAGACTTTGTTTAGGATTCATTGTATCTATTTGTCTAGGCTTCATACATTTCTGAAGGAATATTGTGTGTGGGTGTTCGGAGAAAGGGGTTCTCCGAGTGGTTTGTGTTGACGCATGTGCGTCGTGTGGTGCGGAGCATATCCGCGTGTATGCTTAGGCATATTATGGGGTGTGTTCCCCATGTTTGGCTGGGAGTTTACTCCCGTGTGATTGTGTAGGCTTCGCCCTACGTGTGCGTGTTGGAGCTTGGCTCCGTGTGTGTGTGGGGATTTATCCCCGAGCTATTTTATACAGTAGTGAAGCCTCAGCGGTTTGGTGAAGGGTGGACGTAGGGAGCCCATCGTGGTCCCGAACCACCTTAAAAATCCTCGTGCATTGTGGCTTGCATTGTGGTTTGTGTTGTGGTGGTTTGCTTTATTGTTCATATCTAATTATCCATTCGAGTGAGTACGGTGAGATTGAGAGAATCAAGTCTATTCTAATTAGTTTAAATTCCTCACTCTTGCTAATCTCGCTAATTCCACTGTGAGCTAGTAAATAGTTGTAATTGGACATAATTTTAGTAGAGGGTTCTATTCACCCCCCCCCTCTAGAACCGTGCTCCTGCACTACGGGACCCAACAAAGGAACTGCTATCTTTGAGAAGTCCTTAATGAATCTTCTATAATAACCAGCTAGACCCAGAAAGCTCCTTACTTCAGACACAGTCGCAGGCCGACTCCAATTATTGATAGCTTCTACCTTAGAAGGATCCATAGCAATACCTTCCTTTGAAATAATGTGGCCTAGGAATGAGACTTCCTCGAGCCAGAATTCACACTTATTGAGTTTGGCATAAAGCTTGTGCTCTCTAAGTGTTTGTAAAGCTATTTTCAAATGTTGTTCATGCTCCTCTTTCGCCTTGGAATATATCAAGATATCGTCAAAGAAGACGACAATGAACTGGTCCAGATATGGCTGGAAGACATTGTTCATAAGTTGCATGAATGCTGTTGGGGCATTAGTTAATCCAAACGGCATTATCACGAATTCATAGTGGCCATAACGACTTCGAAAAGCCGATTTATAAATGTCCTCTTCTTTAATTCTAAGCTGATGATAACCTGATCTGAGGTCAATCTTAGAGAAATATTCTGCTCCTGAAAGCTGATCGAAGAGCTCATCAATACGCGGCAACGGATACTTATTTTTAATTATAAGCTGATTCAATCGCCGGTAATCGATGCATAGCCTGAGAGAACCATCCTTCTTCTTGACAAATAGAACCGGCGCACCCCAAGGGGATGTGCTAGGTCTGATGAAGCCCTTGTCTAGTAGTTCCTGCAACTGCCTTTTCAATTCCTTAAGCTCCGTGGGGGACATCCTGTAAGGGGCTATCGAAACAGGTGCTGCTCCTGGAATGAGTTCAATGGTGAAGTTTACTTCCCTCTCGGGTGGTAAACTGGGTAGTTCCGATAGAAACACGTCTGGGAACTCATTTACAATAGGGATGTCTGCTATGCTAATTTCTTTGGATTCGGTGATAATGACAGAAGCAATAAAAACTTCACATCCTTGCGAGATAAGTTTGCAAGCGTGAAGTGAGGATATGATAGTGGGGTGTTTCTTGTACATGATGCCAAGAAAAGAGAATCTTGGAAGACCGGACTTTTGAAAGGATATAATCCTATTTTGCCAATTAATATAAGCATCATGATCTACAAGCCAATCTACCCCTAGAATGGCATCATAACCTTTCATGTCAAGGCATACTAGATTTGCGGGAAGATTATGACCTTCTACTATCACTTCGCTATCAGGATAATAGTCGGTAAGCTTTGTTCCAGATCCTAAGGGTGTGGAAATAGTGAGATCTGAAGGTAAGGGAACCGATGCGATTTGTAATGTTTTAGCAAAAGTAGTGAAGATAAAAGAATGAGAGGCACCCGTATCAAATAGCACAAATGCAGGATGAGAACAAATTTGAAGAGTACCTTCCATAAGCCCATCATCCCTGGGCGCTTCCTCTTCTTCTACAACAGCATTGAGGTGAGCCTGCCTCCTGCGTCCTCCACCAGATGACTAGTCCTTCAGAAGGGTGCATTCCGGCATGCGATGCTCCCTGCTTCCACAACGTAAACAAGCGCCGAGACGCTTCCAACACTCCTCAGTCGAATGGCCGAATTTTTCACAAAATGTGCAAGCCGTGGTGACCTGCTCCTTCTCCTCCTTGACTTTCTTTTGCTTATGGGAACTTCCACCATTCCCATTCCTGGATCTCTTCTGACTATCATGGCTTTTGTAAGGCTCCGTGATGCTAAACTTTTCTTTCTTATAATGCCGATCTGAGCGTCGGCTTGATTCTTCTCCTTTCCCTTTCAATTTTTTGACCTTCTCTAAGGTCCTTTCGCATAGGTATGCCCGCTGAACCATCTCCGTATAAGTACGGATGTTTTGGGTCCCGAGCTGCTGGATGAAACCGAGACGTAACCCGTCCATAAATCGATTTGCCTTCAATAAATCGGTGCTGATAAGATGTGGTGCGTAAGGTGCAAGCCTTGAGAATTGTACTTCATATTCGGCAACCGTCATCATTCCTTGCCGAAGAGCGGTGAACTCCATAGCCTTTCGTTCCTTTACGTGCTCAGAAAAGTACTTGGCACGGAATAGGGTAAGAAAACCATCCCATGTATGAGGTGCATTGGTTGGAGGTGCCGGAACTGACTTCCACCATGTGCGAGCATCTTTGTTGAGTTGAAAGGTTGCGAGACGCACCTTCTCCTGATCGGTGCATTGGATGACATCAAATATACGATTCATTTCATCTATCCAGTTCTCCGCCTCGTCGGGATTAGATGAACCATAGAATCGCGGAGGATTTAAACTCCAGAAATTACGATGTAGGTCACCAGCCCTTGCCCCTGCGCCACCTTGGGCTATAGTTTGCAATGCTTGAGTAAGGCCGGCAACTGTTTGTTGCATACCATCCCAATCTACATGATGAGCCATTCGTAAGATAAGGTACCTGAGAGAAAATAACAACTTGTTATTTCTCATAAAATTTGAATAAACAAAATAAATCTTAAAGCTAATTAACTATCTTATCCCGGCTCTACCCAATTCTCACATGGATATGGAACTTCTTCCTTAGTTCATAGGTAGGGGTCCTAAAACCTTGGATTTATCCTATGACATGACTCTTCTTCCTAAGTCCTGAGACTTAGGCTCTGATACCAACTTAACTGTCACGCCCCGAGCCTTTATTACAGTGGAAGACTAACTCGGGGAGCGCGAACAGTCGACATGGTAAGCCTCTTGCGAGCAAGAACAATCAGAGCGGAAGACAATCACACATAAAGATGCAATTACACAATATATATATTCAAACTCTCACTTTACTTCATTGATAATCAAATATTCAAATACATCCACTAATTCAATTTTCATTATGCACTAGACTCAAGAAATAGAAAAATTACATAGACTCAATCTAAACAATATAGACTTTCCTAAGTCTGCACTCTCATCTTGACAATACTTTCATTCACTCTCGGACCCGCTACTTGTATAACCCGAATCTGAATTCTAATCACTTCCATCTCCTGAAAAGATTGGAAATATGTAATGAGCACACTTGCCCAGTAGGTATCTTCGCATCAACATGAAGGCACTATTAAAGTAATTAACAATTTAGCTCTAAAGAATAAGGTAAAAATCATGCGAATGTGATCAATGATGCTATTAAACCAAAGTAACTAGACGATCATGTAAGTTAGAATGAGAACAAGTACAAACTAGCAAGAATGTAACAAGAACATGATATTTTCATGAACAAGAATGTATTGAGAATGTACTAGCAAGCCACATAATCATCACTCTAGTATCTTTTACTTATGAGCAGGTACTTCATGAATTTCTGTGAAATATCAAGCAAGAAAGTCATGTACAAGAATGTCATGTCGTGCCGTGGATTTTCACTTATTTATAAAGAAAGTACTCCCAGCGCAATGTGACGCCAGTAGCATCATACCCCATGGTTTATAAAATAGTATGTTTCTGACAATCAGCCGAGGGGACTAGCATAGAACCCTTGAACACAATCAGTGCTCGATCGCATCTTCAAGTATAAATCAAGTTACTTCCACGCATGTTAACAATAAATTATGGCCAAGAATGTAATAAGTTCAATAAGCTCATGATAACAATAATTCAATGAATGAATGCTTCAATAAGAATTATGAGAAATCAAGAATGACTTAAGCAAGGTTATGCTTATGGAAATAAATCGGCAGCATAACGATACGTTCTTTATCTTCCATTCATTATATTAGGTTTCTTGATCAATATGATAAATTCTAGATCATTAATAGTCCATCTAGAACCCTTGGAATATCAACCCTTGGTCCACCTTGGGTTAAAATACTCAAGCAGTGTGATGGTCATGTACTGGGCCGTTACATGATGTAACGCTCCAGTATTGGGCCGTTACATTAGTCTAAATCCAGAATTTAGAAATCGGACTTAGTGGAATGTGACGGTCGTATATTGGGCCATTACTTGTGCCTGACGGTCCAATATAGAGCTGTTACATTACTGATAACCAAAAACATCGATAGTGTAATCTAATCAATGGGCTTTGATGGTACAACCAACTCGGCGTCCTAGTGGGAATCCCAGGCTCACGGAGAATTACAGAGGCCTTGAAACAAGAATTCCTAGTCCATTGGAAGGAATATCCAATAGAGAGGTCCCCATGTCCAAGAATAATGTTCCTATAGTGCAAAGTGAACTAATGGACAACATACCGGAGTATGTGCCATGTACTTAAAGAAAATGACTCTATAGATAGAGGAAGAATGTGTAACATTGTGAAACCATGAGGAAACTCCGTCATTACAATATTTGGAAAATCATGATTTAGAATACAAAACTATAGAGTTTTGGCCAATGAAATTAACATAACTTAAAATAGTTCAAGATGCCTAGATCATGCAGATTCCAATATGAATTAGTAAGTAAAATTAAAATCATAATAACATGTCAAAACTCAGCTAACTAGGCTTATTTATAAGTTAACTTAACTGGTTACTATTCTGTCATGGGCTGACAGAACACAGAGTCTAACGGTCTAACAGGAGAGCGTCACAGTGCTTGTGACGGTCTATCAAGGGGCCGTTACAGTAATGTAATGCTCCTGTCCTGGCGCGTTAGAGACAACAGTGAAATGAAAACATAACAAAGTGTGTGACGGTCGGTCACAAGGCCGTTATATCATGTAACGGTCTTACCCTGATCCGTTAGAGCCTCTGCTGACAGCAATAAATAACAATGACCTAAGTTTCAACTCGCATCATGTCTGAAAATCATACATATAACTTCCCACATGATAGAATGAAGGCAAACGAATATCATGCATGGGTTCTCTATGAATTTCACAGGAAGTTTCTTTTTAATTTAGTTAGGGCTAAGAATATAGATATATGCATGTCTCCACTAAAACATGAAATTCATGAGCTAAAGTGCATGTAATTCAAGCAAAATCAAAGGACTTTTATCCCTAACATGTTATTTTTTCCGTTCATGAGATAACCTACCTCTTCTAAAACCTTTAAACTTCGAAATTGATGCTAGATGTTACCCTTAGACCCTTGTACTTCTTGTGATAAATAAGCAACTTCAATCTGCTCTATTTCCTCAGCCTCTTGACCTAAGGACGTGAAATTTTGAGGGTAAGAAGATGAAACTATTGGGTACAAAAAGTTCTAAAGGATCGAATTCTAATTACCTCGTTTATACGTCCTAATCTCTAGATCTTCAGGGGTCTTGCGTTCAGATTCCTGAGTTGCTAAGGTTAAATCAGCAACTTTGGAAGCTTCTATCTTCTTGGTTGCTTGATCTCCTAGAATGAAATTTGGAGAACTATTAGTCTATAATATACTAGACAAAATCTTCTAAAGAACTTACCTGAAATTATGTCTCCTTATCTTGATTCTTCACGGGCCAAAAGTAAGGGTTGCTCTGTTCAGAATTAGGTCCTATTTATAGGGTTTTGGCTAGGGTTTGAAGATTAGATCGATTCTAGAGTCCTTAATTTGCCATAATCTAATCCCCAAGAGTCCTTAGTAATGTTATAACTCTTCCCAAGTCGATCTCTAGTGGATAAGATCCCAAAGTTTTAATCTTTTTACTTGTTCTTTCTTTCACGGAACTAACAGGGTGTAACGCGTCTAGCCTGGTGCGTTACAAGCATGTGACGGTCGCACAATGGACCGTTACATTCAACGTATATAGAGTTTCAATTTAATAAAACTCTTGTATTCGTTTATCCTATATAATTATCTATATAATTAGTATTTATCCTTAAAATACGTGAATAGGCTAAATAACCTTCTAGAATATGGCCCAAACTTAATGGGCTTGGTCCTTAAACCTTTTCGATTTTGTGTAAATAGGCTTGGTTAATTATTTAACCTAATTGGGCCTTGTAATGACTTATTAATCTAATAATTCTTTCCGTAATATATTTAGGCCTTTAAAAATTCTAGAAAATTATTTAAAATTTAAAAATTATTTATATAAATTCTGGGGCACTGCATCCACGCTCGGCATGTGTTTCTATTTCTTCTTTAGTTTAGTTCTTTGATTGAGATTGCTTGCCCGTGCTTAGAGGTCATGATGGTTGCATAGGTGTATGTTGTGCATGCCTATTGGTTGATTGATTACATTTATTCATATATCTGCATAATTGATCACCTCATCTTGCAATAAAGGAATCATCACAATCACAAATAATAATCAGCAGACACGCAGAAAACGAAGCGACAAAGAATCACAAACCTAATGCCAACTGAAGACTGTACTGGACTTTCAGGACTCTGGAAACTGTATATCTCGGATTCCCATGTACTTCGCACAACAATGCTCTGATACCACCTGTGACGACCCGGATCCCGGATACCGGATATACCCGATAGGACTACCGAGTAAACCCGATACCCCGCCCCGTTTGATCCCGATCGAAGGGGAAGCATCCATAACATCGCAGAACGACGATATACAACATTTAGACTCCAACGGGAGTAGAATCGGCTAAGAAACGGTGAGAAATGGGCGATTTCTTGAAATTGACCCAAATGGAGTCACCGGGCTCCTAACGGTCCCGAGAGACCACCTATCGCGACAAAATTAGTGACTATGGAACGCAGATGTTCCAGGGAGTCCATTGACACTAACTGATCTAAAATTCGTCATCATTTTCCGGAGAACCCTACAAACTCCACAAAAGCACGATTTTACCGAAACTGAGCAAAACCCGCTCAAATTTGCACCGAACAATGTGAAATTATAGGAAAAACGTAGAGGAGAAGTAGAGCTTCTATCTCCCTACCTCCATTGAAGAAACCGTGCGCCGAAGCGACTAATCCGCTTCAAAAATGCCAAAACACGAACCGCGCCAATCTCGGAATCCACCGAGGGATCATGCCACGCCACGCTCAAACCGTCGCCCCATCCCGCGTCCCGATCACTCCATCGCATCCTCGCCTTGGCCAGCTCCGCAACGGTGTGCACCCCGCGCCGAGAGACCTAGAGACGAGAGAGAACGAGAGAGAGAAAGAGATGAGAGAAATGATGGAGGAGAGAGGGGGGTTGAGGGAATAAATAGAAAGGAAATTAGGAAATTTTCCTAATTTCCAAAAAATTGATAATTTGTCCGAAAATGGACTAATTCAGAAAAATACGCAAAAATAGTCGAAATGATCCTCGGGAAGAGTACAACGCAACTACAGCGTCCACGAGTCGATGAACTGAGAAATAAACTCACCGCAGGGTTCCGTAACTAGCACGAGAGGAAAACTCACACGGATCGTAAATCTCAACTCAGGACCCACAAAAGTGATCCGAAACTCTCCGAAGAAGATCCGAAAAACCCAATAAAAATTTAGGGTATTACATCCACCCCTCCTTTAAGAAATTTCATCCTCAAAATTTAAGGACTAGCAAAGGAGAAGCAGGGAAGAACAACCCCAAAGACACAACTTGAAACAGCATAAATCTTGAAAAACACCACTCAGAGGAACACCGCCAAACCATAATCATAAGTGCACGCTCTGGATCGAGCACGACACAAGTGAACACAAGTCCAACACCTCCGAAACAAGGCAACGTCACTTACGTCTCACAAGAAAGGAGACACGACTCATGCCATGACAACAGACATCGGGAAAACAAAACGACAAACACGGCGAGTATCAGCTTAAACAAGGAAGCATAGTCCTCCCAGCTGACAGCTTGACATATCATCGGCTCCAGTGCCAAAGGCAACAGAGAACACCTGGCACACAAGATGCCAATGATAGCAGCACCGGACCACAAACACAATCAGATCAGTCCTCATTCAGATATTACATCCGATCGAGTCGCATGCTAACTCTACCAGAAGAGAAGAGTATAGAAAAGCTAACTGACAAGACCACGGTCCATATAGTGCCAAAACAAATACACAAAATCATAGAGAAACAGCGATAAAATGACAACAGTAGCACTTGCAGGTTCCGGCTCCGTACCGAACATAGAACCACATAACACTACTGCAAGCTAGGTCACATCAAGGCACAACAATAGCTGAACGCATGACCACCGGGGACTAGTCATGCATCGAGCAGCTCACTAAGAACAGACCCACGACAACAAAAATGACAATCTTGGGAAACGCATCTCAAGGACCACGATCACGTCCCGAGAGTATAACACCCAAGGAAGGATTACAGAGCAGAGGGTACTCAACCAACAAAAATGCCGATAGATTCCCCAATACTCACAAATGCCAGTGCCGACACAGCACGCACAAGACGATACGTGGAAAATGAAGCGACAAAGAATCGTAAACCTAATGCCAGCTGAAGACTGTACTGGCCTTTCAGGACTCTGGAAACTGTATATCTCAGATTCCCATGTACATCACACAACAATGCTCTGATACCACCTGTGACGACTCGGATCCTGGATACCGGATATACCCAATAGGACTACCGAGTAAACCCGATACCACGCCCCGTTCGATCTCGATCGAAGGGGAAACATCCATAACGTCGCAGAACGATGATATACAACATTTAGACTCCAACGGGAGTAGAATCGGCTAAGAAATGGTGAGAAACGGGCGATTTCTTGAAATCAACCCAAATGGAGTCACCGGACTTCCCGGGCTCCTAACGGTCCCGAGAGACCACCTATCACGACGAAATTAGTGACTATGGAACGCAGACGTTCTAGGGAGTCCATTGACACTAACTGATCTGAAATTCGTCGCCATTTTCCAGAGAACCCTATGAACTCCACAAAAGCATGATTTTATCGAAACTAAGAGAAACCCACTCAAACTTGCACCGAATAACGCAAAATTACCGGGAAAATGCAGAGGAGAAGTAGAGCTTCCATCTCCCTACCTCCACCGAAGAAACCGTGTGCCGAAGCGACTAATCCGTGCCGAAAATGTCAAAACACGAACTGCGCCGATCTCAGAATCCACCGAGGGATCACGCCATGCCACGCTCAAACGGTCGCCCCATCTCGCGTCCCGATCACTCCATCGCGTCCTCGCCTCGGCCAGCTCCGCAACGGTGTGCACCCCGCGTCGAGAGACCCAGAGATGAGAGAGAACGAGAGAGAGAAAGAGATGAGAGAAATGAGGGAGGAGAGAGGGGGGTTGAGGGAATAAATAGAAAAGAAATTAGGAAAATTTCCTAATTTTTGAAAATTTGATAATTGGCCCGAAAATGGACTAATTCAGAAAAATACGAACAAATAGTCTAAACGATCCTCGGGAAGAGTACAACACAACTGCGGCATCCACGAGTCGATGAACTGAGAAATAAACTCACCGCAGAGTTTCGTAACTAGCACGGGAGAAAAACCCATACGGATCGTAAATCTCAACTCAAGATCCACAAAAGCGATTCGAAACTCTCCGAAGAAGATCCGAAAGACCCAATAAAAATCCAGGGTATTACAAGGGCTCTTTGCCCTTGGCCGGCCAAGGACGAGGAAGAAGGGAACCCATCACCTCCCCATCTAGATCATCTCCCCGCGATCATCACCCCTATGAGGTTCAGGTAAACACCTCTGGTGATCACGTTCTAACGTTCTCTTCTTGTTCCTCTGTAGGTACTCAGGATACATCCATCCGTACGTTCCAACCAACACTTTCCCCCCTTCACAAAAACAAAAAAACAAACAAACGCCGATCCCGGGCGCCTACAAGCGAAGTGGCGATCACAGTGGGAGCCTCTATTGCCTACTGTAAGTCCCTAATGCTTGAACTCAAAGATTAATGAAACCATGCTTTTATATTAGTTCAATTTCCGTAGCTCTATTTTTCATTTTCTAAAAGTTGGACAGAAGGAGGCCAGACTCTTGGCCGCCTAGGCCCCTGGGCAACCAACCCAGTGGCCACCTAGGCCCTCTCCTGGGCGACCAGTACCCTGGCTGTCACGCCCTGAGCCTTTATTACAGTGGAAGACTAACTCGGGGAGCGCGAACAGCCGGCATGGTAAGCCTCTTGCAACCAAGAATGATGAGAGCGCAAGACAATCACACACATAAATGTAATTGCACAATATTTACTAAAAATCCAACTTCATTCCATTATCAATCAAATATCAAAATACAATAACTTTTCCACCATCTTTCACTCTACTAGACTCAAGAAATAGGAAAATTACATTGACTCCATCTAAACAATATAGACTTCCTAAGTCTTCGCTCATCTTTATTCACTCTCGGATCCGCTATTTGAACATTCTGAATCCGAATCAGACTCACTTTCATTTCTTAAAAACATTGGAAATAGGTAATGAGCACACTTGCCCAGTAGGTATCTTCGCATCAACATGAAGGCACTATTAAAGTAATTAACAATTTAGCTCTAAAGAAGTAAGGCAAAATCATGCGAATGCGAATATCATGCGATTAAACCAAAGTTACACGATAATCATGTAAGATAGAGTGAACAAGAATGAACTAGGAAAAATGTAACAAGAACATGATATTTGGCCTTTCATGAACAAGAATGTAACGAGAATGCACTTTCACTTTCATAACCATAAAGGTTACGCACGAGAATGTCAATCATGTAGCAATTCACTAGATTTTCACGAGTGCTCATGGATTTCACTTATTTATAAAGAAAGTACTCCCAGCGCAATGCGACGCCAGTAGCATCATATCCCATGGTTTATAAAATAGTATATTTTCGACAATCAGCCGTGGGGACTAGCATAGAGCCCTTGGACACAATCAGCGCCCGAACTGCATCTTCACGTATAAATCAAGCTACTTCCATGAGTGTAACAATAAAGTATGGCCAAGAATGTAATAAGTTCAATAACTCATGATAACAACAATCAATGAATGAATGCTTCAATTTAGAGTATGAGAGATCAAGAAAAAGACTTAAACAATGTCATGCTCACGGAAATAAATTGACAGCATAACGGTACATTCTTTTCTCTTTCCAATCATTATATTAAGTTTCTTGATCAATATTATAAGTTCTAGACTATCATTAGTCCATCTAGAACCTTTGGAATATCAACCCTTGGGTCAAACCTTGGGTTAAATACTTAAGCAATGTGACGGTCGTTTACTGGGCCGTTACATCATGTAACGCTCCAGTAGTGGGCCGTTACAATGATCCGAGTCTAGAACAATAAAAATAGACTCAGAGAAAGGTGACGGTCATGCATTGGGCCATTACATTATGTGACGGTCCAGGATTAGGCCGTTACATTAGTCTGAATCCTGAATCAAGAATTCAAACTCAGATGAATGTGACGGTCTTATATTGGGCCGTTACATGTGCCTGACGGTCCAACACAGAGCCGTTATATTACTGATAATCAGAAAACATCGATAGTGTAGTCTAATCAATGGGCTTTAATGGTACAACCAACTCGGCGTCCTAGTGGGAATCCCAGGCTCGCGGAGAATTACGGTGGCCTTGAAACAAGATTTCCGAATCCATTGGAAAGAATATCCAATAGAGAGGTCCTCATGTCCAAGAATAATATTCCTATAGTGCAAAGTGAACTAATGGACAACATACCGGAGTATGTGCCATGTACTTAAAGAAATGACTCTATAGACAGAGAGAGGAAACGTGTATCAATATGGAAATCAAGATAAAACTCCGTCAATACATCATTTAAAAATCATGATTTAGAATACAAAACTATAGAACTTTGGCAATGAAATTATCTTAACTTAAAATAACATTAAAGTATCAAAATCATGCAATACCTATCATGAGTAATCAAATAACTTAAGGGTCACATAATAGGTTACAACTTAGATAACTAGGCATAATAATAAGCAAATATGGCAAGTCTTATTCCGTCAAGCATTGTCAGAAGACAGGGCTCTGACGGTTTATATATGGTGCGTCACAGTGATTGTGATGGTCTACAGAACAGCCGTTACATAAATGTAACGCTCCTGCATAGATGCGTCAGAGATAACAGAGTAGAGCAGTAGACAGCAAGACTGTGACGGCTTATCGCAAGGCCGTTATATGAGTGTGGCGGTCCTATGCTGATGCGTCAGAGAGTCTGCTAACAAAAAACAGTATGAAATCCAAGAGATCAACTCACATCATGTTCGTAAATCAAACATCATGTGGTCCTAGACATGTTAATGAAGTGTAGGCCAACTACATGCATAGGTATCAGTGAATAGACAGATAACATCTTTTAATTTTCTACTTAGGGCAAAGAGATGTATGAATGCATAGAACTATTAAAACATGAAGTTCATGATCTATCATGCATGGAATTCAATCAAACCAGAGGGCTTTTATTCCTATCAAGCTGTTTTTGCCGTTCATGAGATGACCTACCTCTTAACTTGGTTTTTAAACTTCCAATTTAGGGTAGAAAAATGTGCCCTAGCTCTCCTCTTCCTATGACTTTTCAGCAACTTCTCTGGGCTCTAACTCCTTGGTTGCTTGGTCTCCTAGCACGAAATTTGGAGAGCTACTAGTCTAGTGTATTATAAACAAAAGTTTCTAAAGAACTTACCTGAAATTATGACTCCTTACCTTGATTCCACGCGAGCAAAAGTAAGGGTTGCTCAGTTCAGAACTAGGTCCTATTTATAGGGTTTTGGCTAGAGTTTGAAGATTAGATCGATTCTAGAGTCCTTAATCTGCCAGAATCTAATCCCTAAGAGTCCTTAGTAGTGTTATGAACTCTCCCAAGTCGATCCCTAGTGGATAAGATCTCAAGGTTCTGATCTTTCTACTCGTTCTTTCCTTCACGGAACTAACAGTGTGTAACAGTTGTAGACCCCTGCGTTACAAGCATGTGACGGTCTCACGATAGACCGTTACATTTAATGTTTCCAGAGTTCAACATTAATCAAACTCTTTTGCTAATTATCCTATATAATTATTTATATAATTTGTATCTATCCTTATTCTGCTAAAACCTGACTTCTAAGAGTCCCTAGTGATTTTACATGTCATTCTAATCAGGTCTCTTATGGATAGGATCATCAAATGCTAATCTTTTTATACCTTCTCTTACTTACGAAACTTGCAGGCTGTGACGGTCTAGGGTATACGCGTCACAAGGCTGTGGCGGTCGCCCGATGGACCGTTACAGTCAATGTGTATAGAGTTTCAATTTAATAAAACTCTTTTATTCATTTATCCATATAATTATCTTAGATAATTAGTATTTATCCTTAAAATATGTGAATAGACTTAATAACCTTCTTGAATATGGGCCAAACTTAATGGGCTTGGTCCTTAAACCTTTTGGACTTTATTTAAATGTATTTGGTTAATTATTTAACACAAATGGGCCTTATAATGACTTATTAATCTAATAACCCATTTATTAATACATTTAGGCCTTTATAAATTCTAGAAAATTATTTATAAATTCAAAAATTATTTACATAAATTCTGGGGTCTTACACCCTCCCCCACTTAAGAGAATTTGTCCCCAAATTCAATATATGGATTTTGGAGAGTGCACTTATTTTAATGTATTAAGAATTAATGTTAGGCGACTGGGTTAAGAGAGTACCTTTTATCATCTTACCTTCCTTGTCTAGAATGGCATTTAATCGACCTTGCTTCCCGCGTCCGTTGTTATCCCTTGAAGATTGTCCGTTGATGAAAGGAGCAGGCGATGTTCCCGGCTTCCACATTTGAGACAAGCACCGAGACGCTTCCAACATTGTTCTGCCGAGTGCCCAAATTTTTCACAAAATGAGCAAGGTGCCACGGCTTGCTCCTTCTCTTCTTTAACTTTCTTATCCTTCCCGTTTCCATTTCCATTTCTTTTTCTGTTACCGTTCCCATTACGGGACCTCTTAATGTGACGATTTTCGCCCTCATCTATTTCTTTCTCTTCTTGCATATCATGTTTTCGGCTTGACCTTTCTTCTCGGAGCCTCTCCACTTTCTCCATGGTTCTTTCACATAGATGTGCTCTTTGAACCATCTCGGTATAGGTGCAGATATTCTGAGTTCCAAGTCGTTGGATGAATCCGGGTCTTAAACCATCCATAAATCGGTTGGCTTTCAATAAATCTGTGCTTAAGCATAAGGTGCTAGTCAAGAGAATTGTAATTCATACTCTGCCACGGACATCGTGCCCTGTTTTAAGGAGGTAAATTCTATAGCCTTTCTCTCCTTTACATGCTCAGAAAAGTACTTGGCACAGAATAGGGTAAGAAAACCCTCCCATGTATGAGGTGCATCTGCAGGTGGCGTTGGAATGGATTTCCACCATGTACGAGCATCCTTGTTGAGTTGGAACGTGGCAAGTCGAACCTTCTCCTGGTCGGTGCATTGCATGACATCGAATATTCGATTCATTTCGTCGATCCAATTTTCTGTTTCATCCGGGTTAGAAGATCCAGAGAATCGTGGAGGATTTAAACTTCGGAAGTTGCCATGCAAGTTACCCGTGCCAGCCCTTCCACCGGCTTGGGACACTGTTTGTAGGGCTTGAGTAAGTCATGCAACAGTTTGCCGCATCTCGTCCCAGTTTATACGATGAGCCATTGAGAATCAAGGTACCTGAGAATCATGGACATTTTAGTTATTTAGAGTCGGAAAGATTTATCCTAAGGTAATTTCTATATAACTATCTCATCCCGGGCTCTACCCAATCCTTACGTGGGTGTGGAAGTTTCTTCCTTAGTTCATAGGCAGGGGTCCTTAAACCTTGGACTTATCCTATGGCATAACTCTTCTCCCTAAGCCCTGAGACTTAGGCACTGATACCAACTTAACTGTCACACCCTGAGCCTTTATTATAGCGGAAGACTAACTCTGGGAGCACAAACAGTCGGCATGGTAAGTCTCTTGCAAGCAAGAACGATCAGAGCGCAAGACAATCACACACATAAATACAATTGCACGATATTACTCAAACTCCAACTTTATTTCATAATGATTAATAGTCAAATACAATTATTTTTTTCATCGTCTTTCACTCTACTAGACTCAAGAAATAGGAAAATTACATTGACTCCATCTAAACAATATAGACTTCCTAAGTCTTCGCTCATCTTTATTCACTCTCGGATCCGCTATTTGAACATTGTGAATCCGAATCAAACTCACTTTCATTTCCTGAAAAATATTGGAAATAGGTAATGAGCACACTTTCCCAGTAGGTATCTTCGCATCAACATGAAGGCACTATTAAAGTAATTAACAATTTAGCTCTAAAGAAGTAAGGCAAAATCATGCGAATGCGAATATCATGCGATTAAACCAAAGTAACATGATAATCATGTAAGATAGAGTGAACAAGAATGAACTAGCAAAAATGTAACAAGAACATGATATTTGGCCTTTCATGAACAAGAATGTAACGAGAATGCACTTTCACTTTCACTTTCATAACCATAAAGGTTGCGCACAACAATGTCAATCATGTAGCAATTCACTAGATTTTCACGAGTGCTCATGGACTTCACTTATTTATAAAGAAAGTACTCCCAGCGCAATGCGATGCCAGTAGCATCATATCCCATGGTTTATAAAATAGTATGTTTCCGGCAATCAGTCGTGGGGACTAGCATAGAGCCCTTGGACACAATCAGCGCCCGAACTGTATCTTCACGTATAAATCAAGCTACTCCCATGAGTGTAACAATAAAGTATGGCCAAAAATGTAATAAGTTCAATAACTCATGATAAATACAATCAATGAATGAATGCTTCAATTTAGAGTATGAGAGATCAAGAAAAAGACTTAAACAATGTCATGCTCACGGAAATAAATCGACAGCATAACGGTACATTCTTTTCTTTTTTCAATCATTATATTAAGTTTCTTGATCAATATTATAAGTTCTAGACTATCATTAGTCCATCCAGAACCTTTGGAATATCAACCCTTGGGTCAAACCTTGGGTTAAATACTTAAGCAATGTGACGGTCGTTTACTGGGCCGTTACATCATGTAACGCTCCAGTAGTGGGCCGTTACAATGATCCGAGTCCAGAACAATAAAAATAGACTCAGAGAAAGGTGACGGTCATGCATTGGGCCGTTACATTATGTGACGGTCCAGGATTAGGCCGTTACATTAGTCTAAATCTTGAATCAAGAATTCAAACTCAGATGAATGTGACGGTCTTATATTGGGCCGTTACATGTGCCTGACGGTCCAACACAGAGCCGTTACATTACTAATAATCAGAAAACATCGATAGTGTAGTCTAATCAATGGGCTTTAATGGTAGAACCAACTCAGCGTCCTAGTGGGAATCCCAGGCTCGCAGAGAATTACGGAGGCCTTGAAAAAAGATTTCCTAGTCCATTGGAAAGAATATCCAATAGAGAGGTCCTCATGTCCAAGAATAATGTTCATATAGTGCAAAGTGAACTAATGGACAACATACCGGAATATGTGCCATGTACTTAAAGAAATGACTCTATAGACAGAGAGAGGAAACGTTTATCAATATGGAAATCAAGATAAAACTCCGTCAATACATCATTTAAAAATCATGATTTAGAATACAAAACTATAGAACTTTGGCAATGAAATTATCTTAACTTAAAATAACATTAAAGTATCAAAATCATGCAATACCTATCATGAGTAATCAAATAACTTAAGGGTCACATAATAGGTTACAACTTAGATAACTAGGCATAATAATAAGCAAATCTGGCAAGTCTTATTCCGTCTAGCATTGTCAGAAGATAGGGCTCTGACGGTCTATAGATGGTGCGTCACAGTGATTGTGATGGTCTACAGAACAGCCGTTACATAAATGTAACACTCCTGCATAGATGCGTCAGAGATAACAGAGTAGAGCAGTAGACAGCAAGACTGTGACGGCTTATCGCAAGGCCGTTATATGAGTGTGGCGGTTCTATGCTGATGCGTCAGAGAGTCTGCTAATAGAAAATAGTATGAAATCCAAGAGATCAACTCACATCATGTCCGTAAATCAAACATCATGTAGTCCTAGACATGTTAATGAAGTGTAGGCCAACTACATGCATAGGTATCAGTGAATAGACAGATAACATCTTTTAATTTTCTACTTAGGGCTAAGAGATGTATGAATGCATAGAACTATTAAAACATGAAATTCATGATCTATCATGCATGGAATTCAATCAAACCAGAGGGCTTTTATTCCTATCAAGCTATTTTGCCGTTCATGAGATGACCTACCTCTTACCTTGGTTTTTAAACTTCCAATTTAGGGTTGAAAAACGTGCCCTAGCTCTCCTCTTCCTATGACTTTTCAGCAATTTCCCTGGGCTCTAACTCCTTGGTTGCCTGGTCTCCTAGCACGAAATTTGGAGAGCTATTAGTGTAATGTATTAAAAACAAAAGTTCCTAAAGAACTTACCTGAAATTATGACTCCTTACCTTGATTCCACGCGAGCAAAAGTAAGGGTTGCTCAGTTCAGAACTAGGTCCTATTTATAGGGTTTTGGCTAGAGTTTGAAGATTAGATCGATTCTAGAGTCCTTAATCTGTCAGAATCTAATCCCTAAGAGTCCTTAGTAGTGTTATGAACTCTCCCAAGTCGATCCCTAGTGGATAAGATCTCAAGGTTCTGATCTTTCTACTCGTTCTTTCCTTCACAGAACTAACAGGGTGTAACGGTTGTAGACCCCTACGTTACAAGCATGTGACGGTCTCACGATAGACCGTTACATTCAATGTTCCCAGAGTTAACATTAATCAAACTATTTTGCTAATTATCCTATATATTTATTTATATAATTTGTATCTATCCTTATTCTGCTAAAACCTAACTTCTAAGAGTCCCTAGTGATTTTACATGTCATTCTAATTAGGTCTCTTATGGATAGGATCATCAAGTTCTAATCTTTTTATACCTTCTCTTACTTACGGAACTTGCAGACTGTGACGGTCTAGGGTATACACGTCACAAGGCTGTGGCGGTCGCCCGATGGACCGTTATAGTCAACGTGTATAGAGTTTCAATTTAATAAAACTCTTTTATTCGTTTATCCATATAATTATCTTAGATAATTAGTATTTATCCTTAAAATATGTGAATAGACTTAATAACCTTCTAGAATATGGGCTAAACTTAATGGGCTTGGTCCTTAAACCTTTTGGACTTTATTTAAATGTAATTGGTTAATTTGTTAACACAAAATGGGCCTTATAATGACTTATTAATCTAATAACCCATTTATTAATATATTTAGGCCTTTATAAATTCTAGAAAATTATTTATAAATTTATAAATTATTTACATAAATTCTGGGGTCTTACACTGGCCGCCCTGAGCCCCCGGCGACCATCGACATGGCCACCCTCTCCCCTTGATAGAAGGCCACTACCCTGGCCACCTTCCCTCCTGGGCGACCTTCGACCTGGCCGCCAGGGTTTGTCGACGACCAACACCTTGGCCGCCCTCTGTCCTGTTCCTGTATTCTCCCGTAATAGTGTTCTGTCTTGGTAAAACATTGTTCCTCTTTGTTAGTTTGTATGCTTGTGTGTTGTGTGGCTAATTCCTACAGGTTAATGTTACGTGGTTGGGTTTAGGAAGAGACGGCATCACCCTTATAGGAAACCCTCCCGTTGTAATTGGACCCTTCACCTGAGGATTCCCACTCGGGTGTAATTGGTTCTGTCCATTCCGGAATCTCCGTGAGTCCTCGCGAACCGTGGATTCCCACACGGTCGCCAGACAAGTTGTACCATCGGAAGTCCCATTAGATCACCTTGGGTTTTTGAGTGAGGTTTCTGCTAGGCTCTCGGAGTTCATCCCACGCCTTTAGTTCCCTTCTCTCCTCCGAGTGAACAAAGAAAAAAAGGTGAAAAAAGAAAAAGAAAAAAAAGGGAATTGGGACGTTGCTTGTGCTTACCCTTGGCTGTGTTTGGAAACATTCCCCCTCCCTTACACCTTTTATTTTCTTTATTCTAAACCAATTGTTAATTGGTTTAGGATGGAGAAAGTTTATTCAAATCCGAGTTACGAGGAGGAATTTCCTCCCCAATTTGACTCCGGAATTAGGGGCAATCCTCTATTTCAAATAGAGGACAATGGTTTGGGTACTTTCATAGGCATGTTTTTGGCCACACCAAATGAGGTTGTCCACGCCGATTCGGCTTCTTCTTCCCCGAGCAACCATGGTCATGGTAGCCCGCGGGCTCTAACATTCTCTCCGCACGAAGATCAGGAATTGAATAGTGTGCTATCCCGTTATTCCCCCGCGGACTTAGCCACGATGGCTTCTCGTGGGAAGGCTTCGGCCATCCCACACAAGTCTCCACATGTCACACCTTCCCATGCTCAAATTCACTTCCAAGGGACCATGCGCCGACCCATTCCCGAAAGCCTAATCCAATTCAGCTATCCAGCACCTCCACAAAGGGTTCCTTCACCCCCAACTCCACCAACCATGGCTGCCCCTTTGAAAGGAATGGACCCGTCACTCCGACAGGAGATTCAAAGCTACATTCGGCAGGCGGTGGTCGAGAGTATGCCAAACTCACGTCCCCACTCGCTAGCCCAGTATTGTAAGCTCCCCAATGCTTATTTCCCACCCGGATTCAAGGCTCCAAAGTACAGAATATATGATGGTACCACCGACCCTCACCATCACCTTTTGGGTTTCCTTATGGATTCCCATCAATGGCTCCACAATACGATTTTATTGGTCCATCTATTTCAAAAATCCATGGAGGGCGAGGCCCTACGTTGGTTTGCATCCTTGCTGGCTATCGATCTCGTTAATTTTGATATAGTCTCCGAGCGATTCCTCGCTCACTTTGGTCAAATGTCATCCATTTCCCTCACATTGTTTGACCTAGCCACGGAGAAAATGAAGCCCGACGAGGACTTCGTTAGCTTTGCAAACCGATGGAGGATCATGGCTGCTAGGACGGAGGTTCCTATTCCCGAATCCCAGGCTATCACCATACTGGTGAACAACGCCACTCCACAGCTTAGGGCCATCCTAATGCTTAGTGAACTCCACACCTTTCACCAACTCTACAACCGAACTTGAATAGTTCAAGCCCAGGTAAGGGACTCTACCTTGCCTCCTTTCTTCGAGCCTCGCACTGAGAGTAGAAAGACCCCGGATGTCCCCACCACCGAGGGTGTCACAGTAAATGAGCAGGTCAATGCAGTTGGCCAGTCCTTCAAGATCAACAATCGCTAGGCCTCCCATCCCACTCAGGCTATGGCTAGCCAGGGGCAAGGTAATTCCAAGTCTTATTCCAATGTCCCTCCACCTCAAAGATACAGTCCCCCTAGACCAAAAAGGGCTAATTATCCTCCGTTGCCTGAAACTTTAGGTGACATCTTCTTATCCCTTATGTCCTCAGACTCCATTCAGCTTCCCCCTCAACGAGATCGGGTCCCTCCCAACGCCGACACCTCCAGGTATTGTCCATATCACCGAACTCCCGGCCATGTTATCTTCAACTGCTTCCAATTCCGGGATTGGGTATATGATATGAATGATGAGGGGAGAATCAACTGGGCAGTTGTGAAGCTAGCTATTGCCAACCTCAAGAAGCCTAACAGGGACCTCGGCATTGTGCATAACCCATTGCCAACTCATCAACCAACTAAAGATCCATCTACCACAAGGCAGCATGAGTAGGTGAACATTATGATTGGAATGGAACCACGAGTTCTCAGAAGGACTCAAATGTGGGGTGTAGAAGGATTCTCGGGTTGGTACGAGAAAATAGAAGTAGAAGCTCATGAACCCTGAGCGGACATCAACATGTTCACTCAATCCCGAACCCTGATCTCACCACCCAGTCAGTCTCCGAGTGTTACCCAAAACCCACTCACTCTAATCAACCCTCCTCAAATGCCACGTCAAGAGCCCTATGTCTTTCCAAAAGCTCAGCCGGTGCAGGAGCGTCCCTTGGTCCTCCGAAAGCCACCTCAACCAAAATCAGTCCCTCCTCCTCCTCCTGTCGAATCTGGAGATGATTCAGCCTCTCTCTCATGCATATTTGGATCTCCAGCTCCCTTATAGCTCATTCTCCCAAAACCTTTGGAATAGAATGACCCGAAGGAAGCTTTGGTCAATGTCACTCTCCGGAACCGCATCATTCCCCCATCCCAAAGGCAGTCTCAGCCAGAGGAAGGGGTTAATTCTCAAAGCCTTCCCGTGGAGTAAGACATTCTCCAGCATCTGGGTAGGACCCCTGCTAAGGTTTCTATCCTAGAGCTCCTTAGGAAATCCCCGTCATACCAAGCCACTTTACTTCAATTCCTACAGAAAATCATGGTCAATGAAGACCTCCCAGCAAGTGGCGTGACCGAGGCTATCATGGCCCTTACATGCGGACCATCCATCTCATTCTTTGATAAAGACCTTGCTTTGCCAGAAAGCAGGTCACTCCCATTATGCCTCGCCGTCTCTCTCAACAGAGTCAAGGTTGACTCCGCTCTCATCGACATGGGAGCTTCGATTAATGTGTGTCCCATGAAGACCATCAAGAAGATTGGCCTCCAGGAAGAAAACCTAGAAGAGGTATTCACCACCATCTCAGCTTATGATAATTCAAAAAGGTGCGCAAAAGGGAAGGTGACCCTACAACTTGGTTTAGGACCAATGGTTATGACATCGGACTTCTTTATCCTCGATGTCGACCTTGCATATAAGGCCATCTTAGGATGGCCTTGGATTGAGCAAACCCTTGGGATTCCATCAACAGCCCACCAGTGCTTCAAAATTCCTTACAATGGTAGGGTGATCAAGATCAAGAGTATCCCGCTAGTGGAAACTCTCAATGCCATCACTTCTGAACAGATAACCTTCATGACTATTCTAGATAAGGGCAAGAAGCCCATCCTCTCCATAGAGGGCGCGGTGGGACCTTCCACTTTAGGTCAACCCGATTCCCCTTTCCTTCCTCGGCCAATCACACATTACAACATCCCTCCTGGTAAAGGATGGGAGATCATGGCCAGGATGGGCTTCACCATGGGTAAAGGTTTAGGTCAGCTTGAACAAGGGCCCATGCATAGAAGAAAACTCCGAGTTGCTAAAAGTCACGCAAGTTTGGGTTACTCTCCAGAAGAGCCATCTAAGGCCACTTAAGGTAGATATTCGGTGTATGGTCGCTTTGTCATAGGACCAATTCAGCCAGGAACTCGACAAGAGCCAAGTGAAAATTTTGAAGTTGACCAAAGAAAAGAAATCCCACCCGATTCATTACTCGAGGAAGACTTCGGTCTCCTCTCCCTTTTTCATTTAGATAAACCCCCCGACAAGGTTTCCTCCTCTGGTATCTTCCTTGCTTCAAACAGGCCCGCGCTTGTTCTCTTTCTCCCCTTCCTATTCCATCCACCATTTCCTCCGCTCCTCACTTATCTGATCGTAGGGTAACCCACCCATCAGGTGTGTACGTTCACTTATGACCACCAAAAAAAATGCCAATTCTCAAACGTGGGCCTGCGAGCTCACTATTGAGGAAACGGCTTCCTTGGAAGATGGTTCCCTCGGCCAAGGGCCAACTCTTTCCACCTTGACCTCCCTTCCACAAGCTTCTCTTGTACATAGTAGGGTAGAGTCTAGGTTAAGTCCAGGTTTGTACATACCGTCTTTCCCTTCCAAAAAGTCTAGTGTCCGTCAGGTTCCCGCGCGTTATATCGGCCAGTGGGCCGATAAATGTGCACAGCTTTGTCAGGTCTCTGAATTAACTTCCACTCCAATTTCCCTAGGGGCAGTCGAACTAGACGGATCTCCAGCAGATGACAGTCTAGGGGTGTACGTTTTAGAAGAAGAGGATGACACAGAAGAAGAAGAGCCATTAGAAGATAGTAGTGATCTGATAGCTTCCTTCGTCGATTGAACCAAGAGATTTGATGAGCCTAATGTTTCCATTGACGAATCCACCAAGGAAGTCAATCTCGGCACCAAGGATGATTCAAAGATTACATTGATAAGTGCCAAATTTGACTGATAAGGAGGAAGCTGCTCTTATGATGGTTCTCAAATAATTTCCCGATGCTTTCGCTTGGTCCTACGAGGACATGCCGAGTCTGGACCCGTCCTTAGTTGAACACCGTCTGGTCCTGAAGCCTGACGCTCGAGTTGTCAAACAGAAGTTAAGGTGACTTCACTTGAAGCTCGCGCTCAAAGTCAAAGAAGAAGTAGACAAGCTTCATAAGGCCAAGTTTATCAGGGTAGTTTTATATCCGCAATGGGTAGCTAACATCGTCCCTATTATGAAGAAGGATGGTAGGATCTGCATCTGCATAGATTTCTGTGACCTTAATCGCGCTTCTCCAAAGGATGATTTTCCTCTGCATATATGTCCTGGTGGACAACACCGCAGGCTATGAGATGCTCTCCTTCATGGATGGCTTCTCGAGTTATAAGCAAATCCGCTTAGTGGAAGAAGACCAGGAGAAAACATCTTTCACCACTCAGTGGGGGACCTACTGCTACGTCGTCATGCCCTTCGGTCATAAGAACACAGGGGCAACCTATCAAAGGGCAATGATGGGTATATTCCATGGCATGATGCATATTCATATGGAAGTTTATGTGGACAACATTCTGATTAAATCCAGAACCAGGAGTGGCCATGCAGAAGTCCTCTATGCAGTTCTCCAACGGTCACGGGAGCACCAACTTAAAATGAACCCCCAAGAAGTGTGTTTTCGGGGTCTCTTCAGGCAATCTTCTAGGGTTCATTGTCAACAAGAGAGGAATTGAGATGGACCCTAACAAAGCTAAGGCCATTGCCGAGATGCCTCCTCCTAAGAACATCAAAGAGGTCCGTGGTTTGATTGGGCATTTGCAATTCATTAGGAGATTTATATCTCACCATTCTCAGCGATGCAAGCCTTCTACGACATGATAAAAGGAGATGCTAAATTTGATTGGAATGACAAATGTCCAAAGGCCTTCGATGACCTGAAGAGCTATCTTTTAAATCCTCCCGTTCTGGCACCACCGGTCCCGGGTCAGCCTTTATTGCTCTATGTCTCTACCACTAATGAATCTGTTGGAGCAGTATTGGCCTAATATCACGATGACAAAAGAGAACGCGCAGTCTACTATTTGTCCAAATTGTTCAATGAAGCCGAGTAGAGGTACACTCCTATGGAGAAGACTTGCGCGGCCGTCGTCTGGGTCGCCCAAAAGCTAAAACATTATTTTCTTGCACATAAAGTTAAGCTCTTGGCGCAAATGGACCCTATTAAGTACTTGCTGGAAAAGCTTGCCCTAACTGATTGTTTGGTAAGATGGCAGAGTTTTCTCAATCAATTCTGATGGGGACATCGAAGCAAGAACGCTCATATTTTGTTTGCATTTATGCCCTTTTATATTTGTATGTATACCCTTGTGTTATATGGGTACACAATTGTGAGTCTTAGTGGGTTTTTATGTAAAATGTCAGTAGGACCTGCAAGGGGGCCCTCACTCCTTCCTCATTGGTCCAAGTGGCACCATTTGGGTCCATGGGGGGCTGGTCAAAGTCCTGGGTGGCATCTAGAAGGTCAATTGCACACATGGGAGACAAATGGTTAACAAATTCAAAGATGCCACCGATCCCTCCCAACACCAAATTCGCAGCTTCCTCTCCCTCCACCTGCTAGACCTCCCTCCAACCCCCATTCTGCCACTCCCTCGCCTTGAATCACCACCTCCTAGCCAGGGTTCACCCCACACTCATCCACCCCCATTTCTCCCCCCTCCTACTCCATTTCCCATCAGCAAGTTGCAGACCCTGCCTCAATTCGCAGGCAGTAGAGGAGTGCCCACTTGCAGAGACTGCCACGTCATCACCAAGAAGCTTCAGAGAGCGTACCATATACCGGTTGAATCTTTGTCTAGTCAGCTTTGCAATGATAGCAGCCCTGCCGCCGTCCAACCTCGGAGCTGCCCGGAGGAGAAAATCTTGGCGACCTGTGCAGCTCCTCCCAGGCAGACAACCAGAGAAGGATTGTAGAGGCTCCCACGGTCTGATTTCTATGATTCTTGGAGCGCCACTTGGCTGAGAGCTTCCCCTGCAAGTCCTCTATCATCTCCAAGAAGCAGAGCGAATTTAGGACCTCGGCATCAAAAGTTCCAAATTTTCTCCCTCCGGTGCGTTGATCAGTTTGTTCCGAAACCAGTCTGATACTCCGGCACTGTTTGGGTCCTCGTCATCTGATCCGTGCTCCTCTAGTGTCCCCGCTGGTCTCCAATCAAAGAAGACTCAACCACGAATCCAACAACTCCAGCCACGCCAGAATCAAAGCTCGGGAGCGTCCGTGGCGGCCTCATCTTCCTGCTGTAGAGGTGCAGAAGCTACTAGAACCAGCAAACAGAGACCATGTTCGCGCCTCTGCCATGACCAACGCCGTCAACCAGGAATTCCCCAAAAATTCTGACGACCTCCTGGGCCAACCTCGGAGGATTTGGCACTAGTTTCATCCACAACGGAGTTCGGGAGAGCCCGTAGCGGAGCCGACAGCGACTGCCTATCAAGCTGTTCCAGAGCGGGCAGAACCGCACACTTTGGCTTCTAGCGTAGTTTTCCCCACCCCTCCTGGCCGGCTGACCGCCCCTCCCTACGTGGAGGTACGTTTTTGTTGTAAAACTAATCCCACCCCTAGTCCAACCCCCTTTCAAGGGGTGTAGTGCATGTAAATTAAAGTTTTCAGGTTTGAGCTACACTGACGCGGCGTGCGAGTGCGTACCCACGCCTCCCCGCTCGCCCTCGTCTCCGGCCGGGATCGGTGTATTCACGCCGATCAGGTGAGCTTCGGAACACTTTTCACTGCTGACATTTAATTGCTTAGTTTAGTATTGCTTTCGGTTGCTCCGTCGGCGGTGAGAGAGTGCCCGGTCCCAAATTGCTAATATGTCAGTGTCCACCGCGGGTGAGTTGTGAGCGAGATCAATTTACCCACGCCCTCGACGTGCTGACCGCCTGTGAATTTGGGCAACCCATGGCCCTCAGGGGTCCTTCCTAAGCCATCCATACCCTTGGAAACCTCCATGTCCAACCTCGGACCCTCACCCCATCGCCGGTCCACCTACGGACCCGGGTGTGCACGACGCGGGTGAACCCGCTTGAGTGAATCCGTCGATCGGTTTGGTTGCTTGCGAATTTAGGTCCAAAGTGGTGTCACATCAAATTGGTATCAGAGCAAGTTCACAACTTGTCTCTCCACAAGTTGGTCCTAGGGCGCGCATGTGCATTTAGAGTCTCCCAGTGCATCGCTCTTGTCCATTAGCATGGCCGCCTCATACCGACCTTACCCATCGGCCCTCTCCATGAGTCCAAACCCCCAAGAGAAACCCACCACCAACAAACATGGCCTCCACGGCCATGTCGACTACCTAATGGGAGCCATGACTTATGCCAATGAGCGGCTTGATAGCCTATCGGGTTGACTCAACCAATTAGAGGAAAATGGGCTCACCCCAAGGGCGACCGATAGGAGTGCACCTTCCCACCCACCCACCTTTGATGGGTCTAGCAAACCGAGCAACTATTTAGATTGGGAAGTCTCAATGGACCATTACTTCACTTGATATCCCATGTCCGAGGATGAGAAAGTCCGGTATGCCAAATCACAACTTACCAAATGGGCTCAAACCTATTGGCTACAAATTGTCGGGCTAAGGATAATTAGAAGGGAAGATCCCATCACCACTTGGGGAAACATGAAGGAACAACTTAGGGCTAGATATGTGTCCCCTTCCTACTCGCATCATCAAAGCCCAAGGAGCACTTCAACTCCTCCATCCCCACCCGACCAACCAAAGATTCCAGTTCCCCAATTCCCCCCACCCCAACCAAAACCCCATTCCACAACCCACACCACTCAAGCCCCATTGGCCCCCTCCGCCACCCCTCGCCTCACCCCTTCTCAAAAGGGAAAGAGCCCTATGGAGATAGAAGTGAGTGAAATAACCTTGGGTAAGTGCGAGCCGAAATGTTATAGGTGCCACCAATTGGGGCACATCGCCGGACAATGCCCCACGAGGAAGCACCTTCTCATGCCCCTAGTGGTTGAAACCTCTCCCACCCCGGCCACCATTACCCCTCCATCGTCCCCCAACAAGGACACCCCTCCCAAGGACAATCTTCCCAAACCCCCTCAACCCACCCATCTTCCTCTCCCTACCCCAACCCAACCCCAACCTAGACCTCCACTACTTCCCTTACCAATCGCAATCCAAGCCCATGCTTGTTCACCACCTCGGGTGCACCACACACCGGCTATCACCATCACCCCACCCCCAAATGACTGTCCCAGCCCCTTGGTAGAGGAGACCATGGCCCACACACCCACTCAAGAAGAGGTGGGTACCAATCCGAACCCACCTCCCGCCATAGAGAAATCCAAGAGCTTCCCATTCCATTCACCTCTCCTAGCCCGGTCCTTCAAGAACTAACCACCACCACTCATGGCATCCTCACCGTGAATGAGTCTATACTCCAATGGCTCAAGCGAGGCCCCACCATCCCTAGTTCAACCCCACACTTCTCACCCATGGGACATCAATCCAAAATTGTACCCCTCCCCTCCTTTCACACCACGATCGAATCCTACTATGAGGTAGCGGGTTGGGATGATCTCCTCAAGGGTCTAGAGTGGCAATTAGACTTGACTTGCTTGTTGACCCTAGGGGCGGACCGACCCAAGAGCCTTGACCTCATCCACCCATGCGTCGGGTCTATCACCTCGGTTTGCACTGCTAGTTGCTACACTGGCGACCTCCTTTTCCTTCTCCCCATGGTGGAAGAACCCATCTTGGTCCACTCACCTACCATTGAGATCCCAAGGACATTGGCTAACCCACCCACTCACTACACCGGCCCAATCATCCCAATAGATGAGGATGACCCACCTTGTGAAGACCTTGAGGACATATAGCACTTCTCCCTAGGAAGCCCAATCCACGACCCCTTTGATCCCTTCCAATGGGAGCCTAGTTACCCATGTGACCCACCCACCTTACCCACAACTCACCTTTCCCTACCCCAACCAACCACGTTGGACCAAGTCCACCTCTTCCAAGACTCGGGCCACACCAAGGGAACTATCGCCATAGGCAACATACGCCTAAGAAGCAAGGGAGAGCCCCTCTCCTTAATGTCCACCTTCCTAGATCCCTTCGACCCTTTCACATGGAAGTTCAATGGCCGTCCACACTCATACACATGGAAGTCATCTTTGGGATAGGAGTGCATAAGTCTTGGCACAACATACCACTTGGCATGATTAGACAGTCGGGTCCATTCATTCGCATCACCCACATGTCAAGTAGGAAGCATGAGTGGTCTCTATTTAGGTATAACGGTCCTCCTTAATTCAGCATTAGTCTTATGTATGATAGGAGCCTTCATGGATGTCCGGGTCCTCCGGCTTTCATCACACCGACGCATAAGCAGGACACCTATGGCTACCCCGGTCCTCCCAAATCATTCAAAATCTTCGTAACATCAATGCACGATAGGTCTATATGTGGTTGTCCTGGACCACCTTTGAATACCACACATTTCCCACTCACACTGCATCATAGTGCATGGCATATGCATCCAAGCAAGCATCAAGCAACGAGCGGTGAAATTTACAAGAAGCAGGCAAAAGCTCATAAGCACCGCTTGGAATTCCAAGTAGGCAACCTAGTGATGGTGACTTTGGAGTGGCTCTACCCTAGGGTCATGTCCACATCGAGGGCACGAGGACTTGGACCTTCCCAAGTTCCGAGTGACTTTGGCAACCCGACTTACGGGTTGGACTTACCGATGGGTTTTGGGATTCACCCCACTTCCCACGTGGCGGACCCGGCACCCTCTAAGGGCACCGCGGTGGATCCCATTGAGAGCTTCGAGCCTACTCCTACCTTTGTGAGTGACACCTCGGAGAGTCTCCACAAATCAGCATGTGAGTCCGACGTGTGCACATGGAGGCAATACTGGACAAGCAAGATGTCATCACCAGCAAGAGGGTGTGTCCGAGCCACCTTGAGAAGCTGAAGCGCTGTCCCCCGGCTATGGACGCGGGGTTGAGTTCGGAGATCGTGGCTCGCCTGGAGCTGCATTGGTGTGCCAATTCCCCGGTGGACCCATACTCGACGGGGTCGAGTTCTCCCCACCTCGGGGGTATGATGGGGGCATCACTTACCCCTCCACATTTTGCGAAGCTCTGATGGATCGTCGGTTTGCGCCATTGTGTTCTCCACATTTTTCTGAGTCAATCCATGTAATTTTCATATGTTATTTGAGTCATAAACTATGTAATTTTCCTTTATTTGAGTCCGGTACCTAGGTATAAGGGTCATTTACCTAAGTCTTGAGTCATGTGGTTAATTAGTAGTCTAATGGGCCCAACTAATGGGCTAGGCCCAAGGGCGCCCCTCCCTAGTCTATCTGGTCATTGTGTCAATTGTCTAGGGTCAGTATGGTCATGTGAAAAGTCCAGTCCTTATAAATACCCCCTTCACCGCCTCATTTGTAATCTTTTGGTCAATCAAAAAAATTGAGTGCATTTTAGTGTAATTGGAGTGGATTCTACATCTCTCTCTCCCTCTCTCTAAGGGGTGGATTCCCCTCTCTCTCATATGTCTCTATCTCTCTAAGGGGGTGCCCCCTTTCTCTCTCCTCCCCTCCCAACCACTTTCTCTCTCCCTTCCCCCTCCATTAAAGCCACTTCAACTCCCCACAACCCCTCTCTTTACTCCACCCCATCCCCAAGGTAGCCTCCACCTATCCCCACTCCACCCTCCAACCACCAACCACCCACTCCCCTTCCCCAAGCACATCTCTCATCTCCCAAGAGAGAATTCCCCACTCCCCAAGCATCCTTTCCCTTCCCCACACACCTCTTCTCATCCCCAAGACCAGAAATTAATCCCTCCCTTAAACCCATTTTCAAATACTTCTTCCCTATCTCCCTCCCAACACCAAATTCGCAGCTTCCTCTCCCTCCACCTGCTAGACCTCCCTTCAGTCCTCATTCTGCCACTCCCTGACCTTGAATCACCCCCTCCCAGACCCCCTCACAGCCAGGGTTCACCCCACACTCATCCACTCCCATTTCGCCTCCCTCCTACTCCATTTCCCATTGGCAAGTTGCAGACCCTGTCTCTGTTCGCAAGTAGCAGAGGAGCGCCCACTTGCAGAGACTGCCACGTCATCACCAGGTAGCTTTAGAGACCGTACCATATACCAGTGGAATTTTCATCTAGTCAGCTTCACAATGATAGCATCCTCGCCGCCGTCCGACCTCGAAGTTGCCCGGAGGAGCAAATCTTGGCGACCTGCGCAGCTCCTCCCAAGCAGACAACCAGAGAAGGATTGCAGAGGCTCCCATGGTTTGATTCCCATGATTCTTGGAGCGCCACTTGGTTGAGGGCTTCCCCTACAAGCCCTCTGTCATCTCCAAGAACCAGAGTGAATTTAGAACCTCGGCATCAAAAGTTCCAAATGTTCTCCCTCCAGTGCGCTGATCAGTTTGTTCTGGAACCAGTCTGATACTCCGGCACTGTTCGGGTCCTCGTCATCTTCTCGGTCCTCCTCCGGTGTCCCCGCTGGTCTCCGATCGAAGACGACTCAACCACAAATTCAACGACTCCAGCCACGCCTGAATAAGAGCTCGGGAGCGTCCGTGGCGGCCTCATCTTCCTGCTGCAGAGGTGCAGAAGCTACCAGAACCAGCAAACAGAGACCCTGTTCGCGCCTTTGCCCAGACCAACGCCGTCAACCAGGAATTCCTCAAAAATTTTGAAAACCTCATGGGCCAACCCTGGAGGATTTTGCGCTGCTTTCGTCCACAACGAAGTTCGGGAGAGCCCGTAGCGGAGCCGACAGCGATTGCCTATCAAGCTGTTCCAGAGCGGGCAGAACCGCACACTTCGGCTTCTAGCGTAGTTTTCCCCACCCCGCCTGGCCGGCTGACCGCCCCTCCCTGCGTGGAGGTATGTTTTGGTTGTAAAACTAATCCCCACCCCTAGTCCAACCCCCTTGCAAGGGGCGTAGTGCATGTAAATTGAAATTTTCAGGTTCGAGCTACACCGACGCGGCGTGCGGGTGCGTACCCATGCCTCCCCGCTCGCCCTCGTCTCCGGCCGGGATCGGTGTATTCACGCCGATCAGGTGAGCTTTGGAACCTTTTCACTGTTGGCATTTAATTGCTTAGTTTAGTATTGTTTTTGGTTGCTCCGTCGGCGGTGAGAGAGTGCTCCGTCCCAAATTGCTAATATGTGAGTGTCCACCGCGGGTGAGTTGTGAGCGAGATCAATTTACCCACGCCCTCAACGTGCTGACCGCCTGTGAATTTGGGCAACCCCTGGCCCTTAGGGGTCCTTCCAAAGCCTGCCATACTCTTGGAAACCTCCGGGTCCAACCTCGGACCCTCACCCCATCGCCGGTCCACCTACGGACCCGGGTGTGCGTGACGCGGGTGAACCCGCTTGAGTGAATCCGCCGATCGATTTGGTTGCTTGCGAATTTAGGTCCAAGGTGGCGTCACATCAATTAAGGTTGGTGCAAAGTTGTGTGTTAATCTAATAAGGTTGATGCATTACTGTCTCTGCACATGTTAGGGTCGGAGCTTGTATGCATTTCCTGCACATAAGGTCTGTGCAGTTCACTGTTGCAGTCGGTGCACACATTGAGCTTTACTCATATTAGGTCGGTGCATGTTTTGATGTTCAGTTCACGCATGTTCTAGGTCGGTGCAATTCTACAGCACACTCAGTTTAGATTGTGCATACCGTGAGTCTCTCTGCATCTCACATGAATAAGTCTGTGCATCTGTGCATCATTCCTATCAAAGTCTGTACAACTTCTGTGAAACTTCTTGCATTCAATCGGTGCATCTCTTGCATTATGCACATGTGTAGTCAGTGCAAATTTCCTTTCACTCGCATAGAAGCTTGGTGTGTGTTTGGGTGTGTCTTAATAAGGTCAGTGCAACATTGCTTCGTTGCATGAAGGTAGTCGGTGCACTTTTTGGGTAGCATGTGTATAAGGTATGTGCATGATAGATCTATGGTGTATTGGGTCGGTGCATATCACTGTTCAAGTTAGTGCATGCTGCGTTCATGGCATGATCAGGTTGGTGCAAGTCTTGCTTTGTGCTAAGTAAATCGATGCACATCACTATAGCATACATAGTCAAGTCGGTGCAATTTACTGTAAGAGGTCAGTGCAGACTTGCCCTGTGCTAAAACAAGGTCAGTGCATATCCCTTGTTAGGCCAAGACAAGGTTTGTGCATCTTTTGTAGAACACATTTTAGGGTCGGTGCACATCTCTCTTATATATACAGAAGGTCTATGCATGTTTCGCATTTTGCATGGCCAAGTCCGTGCAGTTCACTGTTGCACAGCAATGTAGGTCTGTGCATGTTTTGCATAGAATGTACAGAAGTCAGTGCATGCATTGCATAGAGTCAATAAAGGTATGTGCACTTCTTTACTTGATAAAGCTCTATGTCCTACCTTAGAATAAAATCTGATCTATCAACTGTTTGGTGAAATGTTTTGTGGCTTATTGGTAGGGATTTAAAGTTACACGATATCAAGACAGAAGCTCCTGATCCAAGAATGCTTTAGTAACTGGAGAACACTACCACGTGGTCAACCACCATCATGTGACATCTGACACGTGGGATCTGAAATGCCTGCTCGCGATGAAATATCTGGGCGGGAAACTTATTTTCCACGCGCCCCTCTCACACGGGACTCATATAAATAGAAGACCCGTCCGTGCCATTGAATGACAATGACTTTTGGAGATTTGAGACAGTGAAAGAGATAGAGAAAAAGAAGAAAAAGATAGTGAAAGAGTTCGTGAGATCAGAAGAAAGCCAAGCTCGAGAAGAGAGAAGAAGAGTGAGTGAGATCTAGAGAAGAATTTGAAGCTCCTGAAGATTTGCTTTACTGGTCTCTGGATCAGATCCAAGCCATTCAACTCCTGCGTGAGCCACATTTGTTTTACGCGTATTTCCAGCTTTCAGTTGCTGAGTCTAGTGTTTTTATTTTCCTTTTAACTCTTGTTTCAAGCTGTGTATCAGCGGATGGCTAAGCTGCATTGCCCAGCGGGTCAAGCTGTTTGTCAACGGTTGGCTTAAGCTGTAATGCCCAGCGGTTGAAGCTGTGAATCAGCTGTTTGTTGACAAGCTGTGAGGCCCAGCCGTTTAAGCTGTGTATCAGCGGAAGCCACACTCTGGTTGGAGTGTGGGGTGGACGTAGATCTCTGGATAGAGATCGAACCACCAAAAAAACTCTTCTTCTACTGTGGTTGGATGGCTTATCTATTTTTCCTTAGATGAATGCCTAGGTATGCACCCAATAGATAGTTCCGCCTGAGTGTATCTAGAGCTTATTGTGTGTTTAGTCTATTTCTGTAAACATCCTTAGAAGCGGTTGAGTAGTTCATTGCACACGCAGACCATTTGCTCGACATTGTGTCTCATCACAGCCCAATAGTCTGCTATCATTTATTTGTTCGTTTGCTTCACATTCAGTCAAAACCAATCAGTTTTAATTCTGCATAACTTTCTGGCTCCATACATTTCAAATTGGACGAAAAAGTATTAAAAGATCCATTCACCCCCCTCTGGATCTACATTTAATTCAATCTCCACATCTAACACTTGGTATCAGAGCCTGGTTTCTGCACAGAGGGTCCAACGACCTGCAGATCCATTCCTACATTTAGTTTTGGTGCGATCTGGTTTGATCTATTTTGTATTACGATTTTTGATTTAGTATGAGCTTGATACTTATGGCTGATCTTCCGAGATTTGAGGGATTGAGTTTTTACAGTTGGCTTGATAGATTCAGAGAATATGTAATGCATGTTAATCCAGATCTGTGGATAATTATTGCACACAGTCCGTATGAAGTTCCAGAGGATAAATCCCAATGGAAAGCTTCAGACTGACTGAAATTCTCTGAAAATCAAAAGCCCTGGAATTAACCAGAAGGGCAATAAACTCTGACAAATTCCCTCGTATCCTTGAATGCTACTGTGCCTCTAAAATCATCAATATGATTGCAGCGAGCAGATGTGAAGACAAAGTGAAGTGCTTCATGGTCACAGCTGAAATCAATGATCAAATGGAAGATGCTTCGTCACAGGTAAATTCTGAAACTGTCAATTTCTATTTTGAAGATCTGATTGCCTTGAATGAACATTTGATTGATAAATATGATAGAGTCAAGTCTGAAAAGAAAAAGCTTAGAAAAGAAATGATTTCTGAAGTTACTCGCTTGAAAGCTGAAAATGAAAATTTGAAATCAAACATGAAAAAGGAGAGATCTGAAATAGACAGATTGAAATCTGAAAATGAAAGTCTTAACAATAAAGCTCTTAAAGATGAAAATTTGTGTAATGAATGTGCCTTCTTAAAGGAATTGATCGAAGATCTTGATTCTGATGATAATATGTAGAAGAATTTAATCAGATCCTTGAAAGAAGAAAATGAACCATTGCTTGAACAGAAAAAGGAAACTGATGAATATCAAGACAAATTGCTTGAAGAAAATGGTCATTTAAAAGATCAAAATAAAAAGCTGATGGTTCTGAATATAGTTTTGTCTGAAAGACTGATGGCATTTGAAAGAGGAAAATTAGTTTTGAAAGAAAAAGAAGTAAATTATGAATTGAAGCTAACACAGGAGGATGAGACTTTGGAAAGCCTGAATGATGGTTTGCATAATCAAGTCATTTCCTGTGAAGACGACATTGTTTCTTTACAAGCTGAAATTGAAGACTTAAAGAATTCCCTTTCAAAGTTTGTTAAGAGAAAAGATAATTTGAATAAATTGCTTGGGTCAAATATGAATTTTCAGAAAGAAGGCTTGGGTTTTAATCCTGTTAATAAGAAGATTGATATGAAAAGGAACTCCACTATTTTTGTAAAAAGTTCTGAACAGGAAAATCCATCTAGCTCATATGTTTTTCAATTCACTGCCAAGAAAATAGAAAATCCAACTAAAAATCTAAAAAATATTCAAAAATAGAAAAAGAATGTTATTTCAAATAAATCCAAACCTGCTTCTGATTTTCATGTGCAAGTTACTAATGATTCTCACACACATTCACATGCTCATGCCAATGCTAAATCTGTCAAAACAGTGAATGTTCACAATAAAAGAGTAACATGTCACTATTGTGGTAAAAAACGGCATGTCATGAATGATTGTATGGTTTTAAGAAAAGACAAATTAGATGCATGCAATCATATGAAAACTGTTAAAAATAAATTTGTGAAGAATTTTGTTAAAAACATTTCTGATGCATGCTTCTACTATGGAAGAAGAGGTCATTATATGCATGACTATAATTTAATGAAACAAGAGAGTCATATAAGAGTAAAAAAGGTATTTTTATTTAAAGCAAGGGCATTCTGGGTATTAATATTTTGAAATAGGATAAAGTCGGCGATCGTTTTAAATTCAACCCTATTTACAGAGCATGCGCTTCATTTTTCACACAAGTCGAAGCATTCACCCTCGTCCACGATTTCTTCGTTCTTGCTATTCAGACCCAAGCTCCAGCCTCTCCGCTCTACTCGTTCTACATTTCTTCTACTCATTGGTCCACTCCTCGTCCTTCGCCCTTCACCGTAATCATCATGTCTTCTCCGACCGCCGAGAGCAAGGGGAAGAGAAAGGAAATGGAAGTACAACCACTAGAGGGTTTCGTGCCAATGGAGGCTGAAGTGCCATCATCGAAAGAAACAAGGTCAAAGACGGCACAGATTCAAGGAAAAGGTGTAATGCCCTGGATTCTTATCGGATCTTTATTAGATCTTTCGGATCCGTTTCGGAGAGTTTTGGATCGCTTTTGTGGGTCCTGAGTTGAGTTTTACGATCCACGTGAGTTTTTCTCTTGTACTAGTTATGGAACCCTGTGGTGAGTTTAGTTCTCAGTTCATCGACTCGTGGACACCGCAGTTGCGATGTACTCTTCGAGACGATCGTTTCAGATATTTTTGCGTATTTTTCTAAGTTAGTCTATTTTCGGGCTAATTATTGAATTTTTAGAAATTAGGAAAAATCCTAGTTTTCTTTCTATTTGTTTTCCTTCCACCTCTCTCCTCCCTCATTTCTCTCATATCTTTCTCTCTCTCGTTCTCTCTCCTCTCTGGTCCGTTCGGCGCGGGGTGCACACCGTTGCGGAGCTGGTCGAGGCGAGGACGCGATGGAGTGATCGGGACGCGGGAAGGGGCGACGGTTTGAGCATGGCGTGGCTCGATCTCTCAGTGGATTACGAGATCGGCGCGGATTAGTCGCTTCGGTGCACGGTTTCTTTGGTGGAGGTAGGGAGACGGATCACCTACTCTTCCTGCACATTTTTCCTGTAATTTTGTGTTGTTCGGTGCGAGTTTGAGCAGGTTTCGCTCAGTTTCGGTAAAATCATGCTTTTGTGGAGTTCGTAGGGTTCGCCAAAAAATGGCAACAGTTTTTAGATCAGTTAGTATCAGTCGAACCCCTGGAATGTCAGCGTTCCAGATCCGCTGATTTCGTGTCGTTTGGTTGTCATTTGGGGCCGGTACGAGCCCGGGAACCCCGGTGACTCATTTAGGGTCGATTCGTTGAAATCGACTGTTTCTCGCCGTTTCTTGGTCGATTCGACTCCTGTTGGAGTCTAAATGGTGTATATCGTCGTTCTACCACGTTATGTATGTTTCCCCTTCGATCGGGATCGAACGGGGAGTGGATCCGTGCTTTAGGGCTCGAATCTGTCAATTTTTTGCCATAACCGGTCGATCGCCGCGGGCGGGCCGGTCGACCGGTCGGCGTTTACAGCGGACGGGGGGCCGCCAGTTTGGTCCGGTCGACTGACCGTCCAGGGCCGGTCGACCGACCCAGTAAGGTCGACCACCCCTAGGGGTCAGGTCGATCGAAATGCAGTATTTTTCACCATTTTGAGTCCTGGTCGGTCCCGTTGAGACCCAATGACCGACCTATGGCCTCGTGAGTGTCCCGGACAGCCTGTGGGTTCCGTTTCCATGTTTCTAGGGTGTCGGGAGGTGCCGTGTTACCTCGATTTATTTGCCCAAAGGTATACGTGTTTCGAGCTTTGTGTTACACTCGATCGAGTCACCGTGTATCGGTGTGAGTGCGGTGGGGTTTCCCCCGCATGTGAGTGGCCTTCCTTAAGTTCCCGTCTTAAAGGAATGATCTCGGCGGCTTGTGGTCTACCTCGATATTCATGTTACCGTGGTTTTAGACCTAGTTAAGATTTTATGTCGATTGGCCTTGGCGGCCCAACCTTCATGCGTTTCTTCGCTGTAGCTCGCCTTCCTTAGGCTGCTACGCGTCATTTGTCTTAGGTCAATGTCTTAGGGTGGTTAGTGTGGCGGTTGTCTCTTGGACCGCCTAGTCCGTGTAGCGTGTCTGTCATCGATCGCTTGGTGGTTCGTTGCGTAGGTCAGCTGGAGTTGACTGAGTCTAGTCGTTTGTCCGTGACCGCTACAGTCGCCCCGTGGCCCTACCCCTGACCGCCAGTGTTCTTGTCTCTGTGTGCATAGCGGTTTCCTTCTTGACTGATTGGTTTCCCTAGCAGCTGAATGATGGATCACTTATGCCCAGAGTGTCATTTCCCGTCGTTTCGATTTCCATATATCTTGGCTTGACCTTGTGGTTTGTTGTTCCCGTGGATATCTTTTGATGTCCTATGAGGGCTAAGACCGTGTTAGGAGGTAGCCAAGAGTTTTCTTGCTTGAGGTAGGATTTTCTTTCCTACTGTAGAATCATCATTGTCCCGGTCAACCCGGGGTGACCCAGTGGTTGACAGGTAACCTTGAGTGTCTCGGCGGTTCTGTCCAGTTCGAGACGTGGTTCTGGATGCCTCGAGGTATCATTTTACATCAGTTTGGGTGTCCAGGCGTGCTGAGGGTCTTGGTGTTCCCTCAGGTCTCCGTGTGTCATTTTCTACGGTTGTTTCTTCTGGCTTAGGAATAGACCGATTAGTGGCTTGTTCCACTTTGTATGACGATCTTGACTCCGATTCGTGAGACTCAATGATCGTTGTGTTTTCAGGTCTAGTTGCCTTGTCCTGAGTCCGGTGGTAGTCTGGTATGCTACCTCGTGTCCTGTGCTTCGTAGTACGTACGATAGTGCTTCTTTGCCTATCTATACTCCGGCACTCGTGTTTTGGAGTCTGTGTCTTGTGAGCCTCCACTAGTCGTAGCCTTACGACACGTTACGGCGTGTCGGCCCTTGTGGCGGGGCAGTTCCCGATATACAGTTTGTAGGCTAGTTTCTGTGGGGCCCCGCTGTACTGTAGCATCCTGCTTGGTGGGGAGAACTAGCTAGAGACCTTACTCTCCAGCAAGGGTCGGTGTGTGCACACGTGGTCAGGGGCTTTGGACTGACGCCGACGGGTGTTACTCTGTCTAGTCACTCGTTACTGTAGTCCCGTTCTGGTTCTGAGTGTATCTTAGTCTCTATCGCGCTTCAGGCGGCATAGTAAACAAGACGCTTGTAGGCGCAGCATAAGACGTCAGTGGACGCAGTTGGCTGTTCTTCTAGTGAGGGGGGTACTTTCGTCACGTGGCACATGACTCTCGCGTTTCTCGCACGTCGTGACCTTTCCGGGTTAGCCCTCTCGTGGTCTTGCCCGAGGTCGTTGTTGTGTCATGTGCACGACATTCTAATCGTGTGTGGTCGTATCTAGAAGAGCGTGCATGACAATCGAGTCGTGTATGCTTTAGGCCATCTGTGTCTGTCTAGTTCCTTTCTAGACTTGTTGTCTGGTCTCGTAGGCCTTCATCTTGGGCCTCGTGCTTGCCGACAGATCGACAACTCCTGACTTCTTCAGTTCAGAGTTTACCCATCTGTTGCTATTGTTGTTTGGAGTACCTTAGGGGCCGAGGTTAGTTCGGCAGCCGTGTTTTGTTCAGTACGGCTTTTCCCTTTTCTGTTAGCTGCTCTACTCCTTCCGTTCCGATTTTCTTTTACAGCTTTGTAGTTTAGTTTTTCTGCTTTACTACACCTGCTATTTTTATCGTAGCGTGTTACTGCGTGTTTTTCAGTGGGGATCCGCGTGACCCCTACTGGGCCAGTGACACGAGGCTCACCCCTGCTTTTCAGGTGGGTTGTGTTGTTCTGCTTCCGCGGTTCCTGGTGTGACGAGTTCGTAGCTGCCAGCGGTACCTGCATCGGGCTTCCCCCGACCTGAGTGTACGTTTTCCTTTCTATTGACTATACTGCTTGTATTTCCTTTGGACTGGACTCTGGTATAATTGTTAAACTTTAACTGTTAATTAAAAAGTAATTTTATTTCCGCTACTTTAGCAAACCGATCTAATAAAATTTAATTGCTTACTATTATATCTCTGTGGCTTTAATGTACTACACAACAATCCTTTTTCCCTTCAGAGCTTTACAGCTCTTGGGAGGCTTCACGGGTTCCAAGTGGTATCGGGTCTGCTCGGTAGTCTTATCGGGTATATCTGGTATCCGGGATCTGGGTCATCACAGTTGGTATCAGAGCACTGTTGTGTGAAGTACATGGGAATCCGAGATATACAGTTACCAGAGTCCTGAAAGTCCAGTACAGTCTGTAGTTGGCATTAGGTTTTGTGATTCTTTGTCGCTTTGTTTCCGTGTGTTATCTTGTGCGTGCTGTGTCAGCACTGTGCCAGATGGTTCTATTCTCATCAGGATGTGACGAGGTGCTTCTTTTTCGCCATTGTGTTTGTCTCGATCATGCTGTACTTGGCAGTATTCGCCGAAAGGCTTGAATCTGCGGTACTTTGTTCAAGATTTCTCTGTATGTTGTTCAGGTTGCCGTTGACTTTCAGAGTTGTTGTGATGACCGTACACGTTATTACGTTGTTTTGGTCATCCCAGCTTAAGTCTATGCAGCTCCTGAGGCGTTTCACTTCTGTCAAAGTGCTTGATTAGATTCCCTTGATTGAGAAGATTCTCAGGCGACCTAGGATTTTTCTTCCTAGTGAGCTTCTGTTAGTCGAGCTTGATGCTTCTCGTTCTGCTTGGTGGAGTCTTTTCGAGGTAAGCCTTGGAATTGTTGTCTTGGTGAGGCCTTGTCCTGTGTCTACTTCAGTGTGGATAGTATTTCTTCTGAGCTTGATCTTCTCCTTGGTTTACGGTTGCCTGGCTTTGGACCTAATCTTTGCGTCGAGAGCCATTGTACACCGTGTTTCATCGTGCCGTGTCTAGCGGCCGATGTGTTGTGAAGGCTCATTTATTCTTTCAGGACGTAATGGTAAGTTGAGATTAGCCTTTCTTTGTGCTTTGTGCTGAAGTTGGTACTCTCCATCTTTGCACTTAGGCGATTTATGATCGGTTGCTCGCAGGATCAGTACTCATGGCGTAATACATTGTGATTTTCATGAATTGCGATGGTGCCAAGTGTGTGCTGAGATGCGGATGCCGAGGTATTTCTGATGCCGGTGTGCGTTGTTTGAGTGCGCAGCGGAAGCGTGTGGGCTGATAACCCACAGGTCGAGGATCGTTGGTTGTAAGATTCTGACCAGTAGAGAGAATTAGTTTTCTCGATGTGACTTCATCTTGGCTTCCTGTGCCTTGATGTGGCCTCTTGCCGTGTCATTGATGGACTCATTCTGTTGTTGGCACTGGCATTTGTGAGTGTTGGGGAGTCTATCGGCATTCCTGCTGATTGCGTACCCTCTGCTCCTCTGTATTCTTTCTTGGGTATTGTGCTCTCAGGACGTGATCGTGGTCCTTGAGATACATTCCCTGAGATTGTTGTCATTTTTATTGTCGTGGGTCTGTTCTTGGTGAGCTGCTCGATGCATGACTAGTCCCTGGTAGTCGTGTGTTACAGTTGTCATTGTGCCTTGATGTGACCCAGCTTGCAGTTGTGTTCCATGGTTCTGTGTCTGGTACGGAACCGGGATCCTGCAAGTGCTGCCGTTGTTGTCATTTTATCGATGTTTCTCTATGATTTTATGTATTTGTCTTGGCACTGTGTGGACCAGGTCTTGTCGGTTAGCTTTGCTGTACTCTTTTCTCCTGGTAGAGTTGGCATGTGACTCGATCAGATGTAATATCTGAGTGAGGACTGACTTGATTATGTTGTGGTCCGGTGCTATCGTTGGTGTCATGTGTGCCAGGTCTTCCTTGTTGCCTTTGGCACTGGAGCCGGTGATGTGTCGAGCTGTCAGCTGAGAGGAATATGCTTCCTTGTTTAAGCTGATGCTTGCCGTGTCTGTCGTTTTGTTTTCCCAATAGCTGTTGTCGTGGCATGGGTCGTGTCTCCTTTCCTGTGAGACGTAAGCGACGTTGCCTTGTTTCAGAGGTGTCAGACTTGTGTTTCCTTGGGTGACGTGCTCAATCCAGAGCGTGTGCCCGTGATTATGGTCTGACAGTGTTCCTCTGAATTGTGTTTCTTGAGATTCGCGATGTTTCAAGTTGTGTCTTGGGGTTGTTCTTCCCTGCTTCTCCATTGCTAGTCCTTAAATTTTGAGGATGAAATTTCTTAAAGGAGGGGAGGATGTAATGCCCTAGATTCTTATCGGATCTTTATTAGACCTTTCGGATCCTTTTTGGAGAGTTTCGGATCGCTTTTGTGGGTCCTGAGTTGAGTTTTACGATCCACGTGAGTTTTTCTCTCGTACTAGTTACGGAACCCTGTGGTGAGTTTAGTTCTCAGTTCATCGACTCGTGGATGTCGTAGTTGCGATGTACTCTTCGAGATGATAGTTTTGGCTATTTTTACGTATTTTTTTGAATTAGTCCATTTTTGGGCTAATTATTGATTTTTTGGAAATTAGGAAAAATCCTAATTTTTTTTCTATTTATTTTCCTTCCACCTCTCTCCTCCCTCATTTCTCTCATCTCTTTCTCTCTCTCATTCTCTCTCCTCTCTGGTCCGTTCGGCGCGGGGTGCACACCATTGCGGAGCTGGCCGAGGCGAGGACGCGATGGAGTGATCGGGACACGGGAAGGGGCGACGGTTTGAGCGTGGCGTGGCGGGATCCCTCGGTGGATTCCGAGATCGGTGCGATTCGTGTTTTGGCATTTTCGGCACGGATTAGTCGCTTCGGCGCATGGTTTCTTCGGTGAAGGTAGGGAGACAGATCACCTACTCTTCCTACACGTTGTCCCTGTAATTTCACGTTGTTCGGTGCGAGTTTGAGCGGGTTTCGCTTAGTTTCGGTAAAATCATGCTTTTGTGGAGTTCGTAGGGTTCGCCAGAAAACGGCGACGGTTTTTAGATCAGTTAGTATCAATCGAACCCCTGGAATGTCAGGGTTCCAGATCCACTGATTTCGTGTCGTTTGGTTCTCATTTGGGGCCGGTATGAGCCCGGGAACCCCGGTGACTCATTTAGGGTCGATTCGTTGAAATTACCCGTTTCTCGCCGTTTCTTGGTCGATTCGACTCCCGTTGGAGTCTAAATGGTGTATATCGTCATTCTGCGATGTTATGTATGTTTCCCCTTTGATCGAGATCGAACGGGGCTTGGAACCGGGCTTTAGGGCTCGGATCCGCCGATTTTCCGTCGTAACCGGTCGACCGCCGCGGGCGGGCCGGTCGACAGGCCAGCGTTCGCAGCGGACGGCGGGCTGCCAGTTCGATCCGGTCGACCAACCACCCAGGGCCGGTCGACCGACCCTGTTAGGTCAACTGCCCCTATGGGTCAGGTCGATCGAAATGCAGTATGTTTCACCGTTTTGAGTCCCGGTCGGTCCCGTTGAGATCCAATGACCGAACTATGGCCTCATGAGTGTCCCGGACACCCTGTGGATTCTGTGTCCATATTTCTGGGGTGTCGGGAGGTGCCGTGTTACCTCGATTTGTGTGCCCTAAGGCATGCATGTTTTGAGCTTTGTGTTACGCTCGATCGAGTCATCGTGTATCGGTGTGAGTGCGGTGGGGTTTCCCCCGCATGTGAGTGGCCTTCCTTGAGTTCCTGTCTTAAGGGAATGATCTCGGCGGCCTGTGGTCTACCTCGATATTCGTGTTATCGTGGTTTTTGACCTAGTTAAGATTTTATGTCGGTTGGCCTTGGCGGCCCAACCTTCATCAGTTTCATCGCTGTAGCCCGCCTTCCTTAGGCTGCTACGCGTCGTTTGTCTTAGGTCAATGTCTTAGGGCGGTTAGTGTGGCGGTTGTCTCTTGGACCGCCTAGTCTGTGTAGCGTGTCTGTCATCGATCGCTTGGTGGTTCGTTGCAAAGGTCAGCTGGAGTTGACTGAGTCTAGTGGTTCGTCCTTGACCGCTATAGTCGCCACGTGGCCCTACCCCTGACCGCCAGTGTTCTTGTCTCTGTGTGCATAGCGGTTTCCTCCTTGATTGCTTGGTTTCCCTAGCAGCTGAATGATGGATCACTTATGCCCAGAGTGTCGTTTCCCATCATTTTGATTTCCGTATATCTTGGCTTGACCTTGTGGTTTGCTGTTCCCGTGGATATCTTTTGATGTCCTATTAGGGCTAAGACCGTGTTAGGAGGTAGCCAGGAGTTTTCTTGCTTGAGGTAGGATTTTCTTTCCTACTGTAGAATCATCATTGTTGGGGTTCCGGTCAACCCGGGGTGACCCAGTGGTTGACAGGTAACCTTGAGTGTCTCGGCAGTTCTGTCCAGTTCGAGACGTGGTTCTGGATGCCTCGAGGTATCATTTTACCTCAGTTTGCGTGTCCAGGCCTGCTGAGGGTCTTGGTGTTCCCTCAGGTCTCCGTGTGTCGTTTTCTACGGTTGTTTCTTCTGGCTTAGGAATAGACCAATTGGCGGCTTGTTCCGCTTTGTACGACGATCTTGACTCCGAGTCGTGAGACTCAAGGATCATTATGTTTTCAGGTCTAGTTGTCTTGTCCTGAGTCCGGTGGCAGTCTGGTATGCTACCTCGTGTCTTGTGCTTCGTAGTACGTATGACAATGCTTCTTTGCCTGTTTGTACTCCGGCACTCATGTTTTGGAGTCTATGTCTTGTGAGCCTCCACTAGTCGTAGCCTTATGACACGTTACGGCGTGTCGGTCCTTGTGGTGGGACAGTTCCCGATATACGGTTTTTAAGCTAGTTTCCGTGGGGCCCCGCTGTACTGTAGCGTCCTGTTGGGTGGGGAAAATTAGCTAGGGGCCTGACTCTCCAGCAAGAGTCGGTGTGTGTACACGTGGTCAGGGGCTTTGGATTGACGCCAACGAGCGTTACCCTATCTAGTCACTCGTTACTGTAGTCCCATTCTGGTTCTGAGTGTGTCTTAGTCTCTGTCGCGCTTCAGGCGGCATAGTAGACGAGACGCTTGTAGGCGCAGCATAAGACGTCAGTGGACGCAGCTGACTGTTCTTCTAGTGAGGGGGTACTTCCGTCACATGGCATGTGACTCTCGCGTTTCTCGTACGTCGTGACCTTTCCGGGTTAGCCCTCTCGTGGTCTTGCCCGAGGTCAGTGTTGTGTCATGTGCACGATGTTCTAATCGTGTGTGGTCGTATCTAGAAGAGCGTGCACGATAATCGAGTCGCGTATGCTTTAGGCCGTCTGTGTCTATCTAGTTCCTTTCTAGACTTGTTGTCTGGTCCCGTAGGCCTTCGTCTTGGGCCTCGTGCTTACTGACACATCGGCAACTCCTGACTTCGTCAGTTCAGAGTTTACCCATCTGTTGCTATTGTTGTTTGGAGTAGCTTAGGGGCCAAGGTTAGTTCGGCAGTCGTGTTTTGTTCAATACGGCTTTTCCCTTTTCTTTTAGCTACTCTACTCCTTCCGTTCTGGTTTTCTTTTACAGCTTTGTAGTTTAGTTTTCTTGCTTTACTACACCTGTTGTTTTTGCCGTAGCGTGTTACTGCGTGTTTTTCAGTGGGGATCTGTGTGACCCCTACTGGGCCAGTGACACGAGACTCACCCCTGCTTTTCAGGTGGGTGGCGTTGTTCTGCTTCCGCGGTTCCTGCGTCGGGCTTCCCCCGACCTTAGTGTACGTTTTCCTTTCTGTTGACTGTACTGCTTGTCTTTCCTTTGGACTGTACTCTAGTATAATTGTTAAACTTTAACTGTTAATTAAAAAGTAATTTTATTTCCACTACTTTAGCAAACCGATCTAATGAAATTTAATTGCTTACTGTTATATCTCTGTGGCTTCAATGTACTACACGACAATCTTTTTTCCCTTCGGAGCTTTACAGCTCTTGGGAGGCTTCACGGGTTCCAAGTGGTATCGGGTCTGCTCGGTAGTCCTATCGGGTATATCCGGTATCCAGTATCCGGGATCTGGGTCGTCACGAAAGGAAAAGCAAAGGTAACAGGAACCAGTGTCTCTACAGTAAATACGGCAGTTGAAGAACAAGTTGTCTCCACTAAGGCATCAAGGCAAGCCGAAATAACTTTGGAAGCCAGGAAGATAGTGTTTCCACGGTATGTGGATTTTCATGATCATGCAATGTCTTCTAGATTTTCTGAGTTGATTGAAATTTTTAATTTTCGAAAATGGAAGAAATTTTTGGGCAAGCATAGAATCTATTGTTCTAGACTTGTAGCTGAGTTCTACAACAATTTGAAATATGATTTTGGTCAAGCAAAACTGTTGACTACTGTCAGGGGGACTAGGATTGAAGTCTCAAGACATTTCCTACATAAAGTTTTCAGAATACCAGAAGAAGGGGAGATTGAAGGAGAATCTGTATATAATATCCATGATGCATATTCACTTATTATAGATGAGCCTAGTAATCCCCAGGACATAAAGCAAACAAAATTAGACAAGTTCAAAGCTAGCAAATTTTCTCCTCTTAAAAGATTGTTACATCATATTCTCACTACCATGATTACTCCACAAGTTGGAGGAAGAGGAAGACTGATCGAGACTCAAAGATTCACTCTCTACTGTTTGCTGAAGAGAATCAAAATTTGTCTACTAGAAATAATTATTCAGATAATGAGAACCTGTAAAGAGTCTAGAAGAAATTTGCCATATGCAGCCCACCTAACAGCTATATTCAAAAAGGTAAACATTTCTCTCGACAATGAGTCTTTAAGAGAAATCCCAAAAGTCAATGTGTACAATATGGATTTCATTGAGAAATTCATGCAATTGAAGGATACTGAATCAAAGAGCACTCCTGCTGCTAGTCAAGGAAAGGTTGAATCAAAAAAAGATGCCCATTTAAAGAAAAAGAGAAAATTTCAAGTTGATACTTTGATAGAACAGCACCCTCAAGTCCCTCAAGAAGAAACTCTTCATGCGTCAGTTGTAACAATAATGGAACATCAAAAAGAACAGGAGCAGATTCACAATGTTACAGAGACTGAAGCAGCTGATGAAGGAGATACAACAGTACAGCAGATAAGTGATCTACGTTTAGATCAAGAAATTGATGAATTGAATTTGACAGATGACCAAATATTGGATCAACTTGATCAGAATATTAATGAGCTATTTGACAGATTTGGAGAGTAGCCTTAGTAGCAGCAACCAATAGAAAAAGAGAAAGAAATCATCTTTGATGTAGAATCTATGGCTGATGAAATCATGAATGAAATAGTTGATAAAACCTTGGAAGAAATAGCTGATATGGTTATTGAAGAGTAGAATGTTGAACAGCTGTGGACGCACTTTTTATTTAATAAAATCGTTGTTTATTTGTTTATTGGCGTTTATTAAGTGCGTGGGCGTGCCAGTCACAAAGTGACGATTTATTCGGGCTTCATGGAAGCCCATGGTGCGCTCGATCTGACTCGGTCAGACGATTGTGTGGTTCGTGTTGGGACCGAAACCCGCCGTGCCATAAAGGTCACGGCGTTATTTACATCCCCCATACGGGGGAACACCCTTGATTGATTGCCGGGAATAAGGGCCCTACGGCCTAAAGAGAATACTAATAATGCAGGAGGATAGTGAAAGATGAACTATGCTAGAAACCCGTCTCGGGACGTGAATGTTCAGACTATGTCGGCCATTCATGGGCCACTTCATGTTCGGACGAAGCTCCGTGCTTGTAGTATAAAAGACGGTGACAAAACCGCGTGAATGTTTGCCACGAACAAGGCAAGTTTAATGAGAATACGGGATTGGATCCCGGTAGAAACGGGTCAAATTGATAGACTGTTGGCCGGAAATGATTTCGAACTATGGCCATGCCGGGAATTCCGTGAACCACGTCCGATATCATAAGGCGTCGTCGGTTTTCTCTTCGCACCCAGTCCGAGGGAGTGGATTATTAAGTGCATAGCCCGAGCTTACTAACGTGCGCCCTCACACGCGGATCGACCTGCGCGGTCAGGTCGCGGGGGTTTCCGGGGGCAGCGCCCCCGGAACAAAATTTAATTACGAGGGGATCATGCTATTGCCGTCGTTCCGATCATTGAATTAAGTGGTTTATTCCCATTCTACTTTGTTTACTGATTTAGCCCTTATTCTCTTGTTTATTCATTAATTTCAATAGCTTTCCTTCTTCTTTTCATTCTTTTAATTTACTTTTGCCACGCCGTATTAGCAAGTTGTAATAAGATGGGCGCGCCGGTTAAGGGGCGCCGGGTTGACATATAAAGGGGCGCGCCGTTTTAACGTTCAATAGGGGAGAAATGGGGGGCGCGCCGTTTTTGGGCTTCGGTAAGATGGAGATGGGCGCGCCGTTTTAATGTTGAATGGGGAGATTGGGGGCGCGCCGTTTTAACGTTCAATAGGGGAGAAATGGGGCGCGCCGGATATGGAGGGCAATGAGAGGGCGCGCCGTTTTAGCGTTTAGAGAAAGAGATGGGGGGATTTTGTGAGGAGTGTTGAAGCGGCGCGGTGGAACAGTGGCCACGCCGTTTTAACCCGCGCCGGGATTGCCATATGGGGATGTTTCAGAGCTCTGTCACTGCGTTTTCCTTTCCTTTCACCCGTGGGTTTGATTCAAAGTTTGATTTGCTCATTCTGTTGATAGACTTAAGCTGGTAGTAAGGAGGTTTCAGGAGCTTTAACCACTTTAATCGTTTGTTATGATGAAAACAGTGTGAACATCTAAATGTTTTACTCCAGCAGTTTGCTCACAGAGGCCTCAGTTTGTTCTTCATCAGTTCAGCTCATTCGCTAGTTGTTGAGCGTTCTTAGCCCTGGCGAAAATCGGGCAACACCTCCCCTAGACCGGGGCTTGCCAGAGAGAAGCAAGAGTCACCACGCGGATTACTCCCGGGTGAACTCTCAAATGCGGAGCGGCCTCACGGCAGTCCGTTAGTCCGAGTATGAGTGTGGAACGCTCGAGGGCCAGCCTACGAGAGCGACCATGACTCATGGACGATGATATTCGGGGCGAGACAGAATCTATGCCACAGTAGGGCAATGAATGTTCATCCGACAGTGGGTACCTTTGTGGGTCATGCCATGGAAGGGCAGCCCTCAAGGGCCAGGGATGACCGGAGAATGAGAAGACGGAGCAAAGATTGGAATAGAGAACACAAGAGTTGCAAAGCAGACTTTTCTTCTTTTATTCACCCACACAACGGGGAAGGAAACTTGATACAGATAAAATAGAAGAGAAGGCGTTACAAACAAAAAGGGAAAATACATTCGATGGAGAGAAAGAGAGATGCATTAGACGGAGGAGGGAGAGGGAAGCATTGGCTTCTCCCCCTCCAACTCACCTCTCACTCTCGCCCCCTACCTCTTTCTCTTTTCTTCAGCCTAGAACCGTGAAGCTCTCGGATGCCAATAGCTCCTTCTCCTCCCTTCTCTCTTTTCTTTTTCCCTCTTCTTCTGTTCCCTTCTTCTCTTTTCTCTCTTCTTCTATTCCCTTCTTCTCTTGATCATCTTCCTCCTCTCTTTGCTTCGCAATGCTGCCCTATATATATCAGCCGGCCTGGGAGCGTCCCTGCCAATTCCACCTCGTCCGCAACGAAGTCAAGAGTTGACTCGTTGTGCTGGACGCCGTTGATTCGTCCCGTACGCTGCTGCTTGTCCGAGGACGGGATGTTCGTAGGTTTGCTGGGGGTTGCTTCGCCATTGAGCTTCTGTGCTGTCGAACGGAGGTTGAGACAGAACCAGGGGCATTGAATGTTCTGTGCATCTCATTTATGCAGAACAGAGTGTCGGCTGGCGGATGGGATGGCCGTCGAGTTAAAACAGCGTGAGGGAAGGTAGTCATGCCGACTAAACATCAAGAAGGCGCGCCGGATTAAGCATTGAAGGGCCACGCCATTCTAACATTTGAAGGAGAAGTTAGTGGCGCCGTATGAAGGTGTAAAGGGGGAGGCCTCTTTGACGGGAGCGCGCCGGATGGCCAAGGGCAACAAATGGGCGCGCCGTTTTAACATAAAGAAAGGGGGTGGCGCCGTTTTAAGGCGTGCCGCTTTAAGGCCCCTTCGCGCCGTTTTAAGCACCGAACAGATTCTTTTCGAAGTCGAGGCAGTTTGTACGAATGTTGGCATTCCCATAATGTTCCGGTTGCGTTGCATGGCTTCCACAATCTTCTGTTCGCGGCCTCCGAGACTCGGTCCCAGACTTTGCGTGACTTTCGGTGCAAGTTGAGACTGTGTCGGAGTTCCCGGCTCTTCTTCGATTCAACTCTCGGCACGGCCGGTCGGAGCCTTGTAGCTGTATCTTCTGCTTAGGGGGCTTCCTTAGCGGGTAGCGGACCACCAAGTGAGTTCTTGTCCTGATCGGGCGAGGCATGAGGTTTATTCGGCATCTCTGTCTTCGACTCGCGCTCTAATGTGTAGACGCGAATGTCGCCATCACCATCATCATCATTTTTTGGCGTCCACAAATGCCCCCCACTCTCGGGCGGCGCAAGCGAGGGATGAGTGCGCGGGGCCCGCGAGTGTGGAGTTCTTCAACATGACGTCTATTCTTCTGAGCCACTGGGATGCTGGTCCGGTGCAAATTCACGGGAAAGCGCTCACTCCTTCAGCGAAGGGATGAGGGGATCGCTGCACCGCATATGTACGCGGACTGAGATGTCAGAGTGGGGGTTTAGTCATCGGCATGGGGTGAATACCGAAGCGAGAATAAAGAGTCTATGTGTCGTCTCAGGCAAAAGGCCCAAAACAACTTAGACAATGCCAACCCCAAAGAGGAAGTTGTTGACTCGTGCTGGGCTTAGGAAAGTTGTTCATTCACCGACTCGGACGGAGGGTCCGAGCCGAGTAGTGGGATGCACTTTTCTTTATGGACTAGGGTGGATGGTCTGAGCCAGGCAATGAGGGGTTTCTTTATGTTCATGGACTGGGACGGAAGGTCCGAGCCAAGCAAGGAGGTTCTTCTTTCTTTTTTTTTTTTATTCATCGACTTGGACGAAAGGTCCGAGCCAAGCAAGGAGGTTCTTTTTTTTGTTCATTGACTTGGACGGAAGGTCCGAGCCAAGCAAAGAGGTTTTTTTTTTGTTCATCGACTTGGACGGAGGGTCCGAGCCAAGCAAGAGGGTTCTTTTTGTTCATCGACTTGGACAGAAGGTCCGAGCCAAGCAAGAAGGTTCCCTTTTTTTTATTATTATTTTTTTTTATTGACTTGGACGAAAGGTCCGAGCCAAGCAAGAAGGTTCTTTTTTTTTTATATATCGACTTGGACGAAAGGTCCGAGCCAAGCAAGGAGGTTCTTTTTGTTCATCGACTCGGATGAAAGATCCGAGCCAAGCAAAGGCGTTTTCTTTTTTGTTCATCGACTTAGGCGGAAGGTCCAAGCCAAGGGTCTATTCGTCTGTGGGACTGGATTTGTAAAATTGAGGTGGTTTATTCATTGACACGGGGTTAGTGCCAAAGCAAGGGTATTTTATTCATGGCACCAGACGGAAGGTCCAGACCACTGGTTCGTTCATCGATACCGACAGGGAGTCGGAGACCGACGTGGTTTGTTCATCGGCACGGGGTTAGTGCCGAAGCAAAGGTCTTTTTGTTCATGGAACCAGACGAAAGGTCTGGGCCACTGGTTTATTCATCGACGCCAACGAGGAGTCGGGGACCGACGTTATTCATTCATTGACACAGGGTTGGTGCCAAAGCAAGGGTCTTTTCATTCATGGAACCGGACGAAAGGTCCGGGCCACTGGTTTATTCGTTGATGTCGACAGGGTGTCGAAGATCGACGTGGTTCATTCATTGACACGGGGTTGGTGCCAAAGCAAGGGTCTTTTCGTTCATGGAACCAGACGCAAGGTCTGGGCCACCGGTTTATTCGTCGATGTCGACAGGGTGTCGGAGCTCGACGTGGTTCATTCATTGACACGGGGTTGGTGCCAAAGTAAGGAGAAAAGGTTGATTCCCCGACCTCGAACGAAAGGTTCGGCTGGGGCGTTCTTCGTCAGTGCCGACAGGATGTCAGAGGCTGACATAGTTGATTTGTCTGTTGAAATATTCTTGGAGATAAGAGTGAGTGTTAATGAAGGGAGACCGATTCCTCCCCCCCTTTTTCCTCTTTCTTTTTTTTTTCTTCTTTCTTTCTTTTTTTTTCTTTTTCTTTTCTTTTTTTTTAATATATATTTTTTCTTCTTCTTTTTTTTTTTTGACATGCTAGATAAATAGTGCCCAATCCATCTGGACAATAGTAATGCAAATTTGCCCGGGACAGGGCGGAGAAAAACATTATTCCTCGAATGGGGGAATTGGAGCTTGGTACAACCTCAGATGTCTACCATTAAGGGGCGGGAACTGGACCTCCCCCCGATGGTCGACGATTGCATACGCTCCGCCCTCGTAGACCTTCTGGATCACATAGGGTCCAAGCCAATTCTCATTCAGCTTGCCCTTGGGGTTGGAAGCCATGACTTCTCTTCTCTTCACCATAACAAGGTTGCCCTTCTTGAATTCGCGTTCCTTGACAAGCTTGTCGAAGGCGCGAGCTATTCGGGCCTGATAGACCTGGATGTTCTGCTGGGCTTGGAGCCTTTTTCAATCCAAGTTGGAGAGCTCTTCGAGCCTTCGCTCGACATTTGTCTGCTCTTCCCGGACTAACCCGTGTTGGACTGCGACCCGGAGGGAGGGTATTTCCAGCTCGATAGGGACAATTGCCTCTGAGCCATATACCAGGGAAAAGGGTGAACAACCCGTCGGAGTTTTGTACACAGTTCGATATGCCCACAGGGCCTCGTACATTTTCTCTTCCCAGTCTCTCTTGTTAGAACTAACAATTTTGGACAGGAGAGTGCAAAGAGTCTTATTGAAAGCTTCAGCCAAGCCATTGGCCTGTGGGTTGTAGGGGGTAGACATCCTCCAGTCGATCTTGTACTTTTTTGCCAGCCGGTAGACCTTCTGGTTGCGGAAGTGACTTCCATTGTCTGAGATAATTCGGTTCGGAGTGCCAAACCGGAATATGATGTTGCGACGGACAAATCTGGTGACGATCTCCCCGGTCACTTCTTTCAAAGCAATAGCCTCCGCCCAGCGGGAGAAGTAATCAGTTGCGGCCAGGATGTACTTGCACCCAGCTGATGATGCGGGTAGTGGACCCACAACGTCTGTTCCCCATTGGGCAAAGGGCCAGCTGGGCAGTGTTGGATGCAAGGGCACGGGCGGTCTCCTGGGTACCGTCGCGTGCTCCTGGCATTTTTGACAAGACTTGGCATACTTGCAGCAGTCGTCGAACATTGTCGGCCAATAGTAGCCGAGCTTCTTTATTTCAATCTTCATTTTCGGTCCTGCCTGATGTGCACCAGCTGCTCCGGCGTGAACCTCCTTCATGACCTTCCAAGCTTCTTCAGTGGATAAACATCGGAGGAGCACCTTCCGTTTGGCGTCTGCCATAATTCGGAATAGGATCCCGTTCCGGACCTCATAAGAGTCCTTTGTTCTGATTAACTTGATCTTCTCTTCCCTTTGCCTGGGCAGTTGCTGATATTTAAACCACTGCAAAAGGGGGTCCCTCCAGTCGGGCGGGCTAATGGCTTCCGCTGTGATGACCTCAAGTTCTTCTTCTCCTGGCCCTTCTATCATGCTAGGCACTTGGCGTTGATTCACCACCCGGATGCTGAGGGATCCATCTGGCGGGACTGCCAATGAACTCGCCAATTTTGCCAGTGCATCAGCTTGTGCATTCTCTCCTCTGGCAACGTGGCCTATCTCAATGAGGTAGAACTACTGCATGAGCCGTTTCACCTTAGTGTGGTAAGGGAGTAACTCGGGTTTTCGAACGTCAAACTGTCCCTGGACCTGCTTGACGACCAGCAATGAATCGCCAAACACATGTAATATTTTAATCTCCATCTGTAAAGCGACTTGGAGACCAATGATCAGAGCTTCATATTCTGCCTCATTATTTGTGCAGGGCTTGCTAATGGAGCAGGATGTGTGTAATACTTCTCCCTCAGGGGATTTAAGGACGATGCCGGCCCCGGCCCGTACTTTTGTGTGCCCAGACGGGGTTGTTTCTGTTCTCGAAGCTCCATCAAAGTGCAGCTGCCAGGCGATCAGTTGGGCTTGGTCCACTTCAAGTGTTTCATCTTCAGGCAACTCTGTGGCCAGTGGGGAATTTTCAGGCACAGGGTGTGCTGCAAAGAAATCGGCCATGGCTTGACCCTTAACGGCCTTCTGAGGCACGTAGATGATGTCAAATTCCATTAACAGTACGGCCCACTTGCCGAGACGTCCCTTCAGGACTGGCTGGGAGAGAATGTGCTTGACTGGGTCAGCCTTAGAGATTAAGCTCACTTCATGCGAGAGCATGTAATGCCTCAACTTCTTGACTGCGAAGACCAAGGCGAGACAAACCTTCTCAATCGGGGTGTATTTTGTTTCTGCCCCCATTAGTCTTCGGCTAAGGTAATAAAGAGCTTGCTCCTTCCCCTCATCATTGTTCTGGGCGAGCATTGCCCCCAGTGAACATTCAGTGGCAGCTATATATAGAATAAGTGGCCTCCCCTTGACAGGTGCCCCCAGTACAGGCGGGGTCTTTAAGTAATCCTTCAGCCGATCAAAGGCCTTCTGACATTCATGGTTCCAGTTGAAAGGTGCATTCTTCATCATTAATTTATGGAATGGTTGACAGCGCCCCGACAAATTGGAGATAAATCTTCGGATGTAGGCTAGCCGGCCTTGCAGGGACCTTAACTCTCCCAAATTCTTCGGAGGAGGTAGCTCCTGAATGGCTTTTATTTTAAAGGGGTCGATCTCGATCCCCCTATATCGGACAATGAAGCCGAGAAACTTTCCACTAGAGACGCCGAAGGCACACTTCATTGGGTTCATTTTCAGCTCGTACTGCCGGAGTCTCTCAAAGATGACTCTAAGGTCATTCAGGTGATCCCCCCTTTTCTTTGTCTTGACGACCAGATCGTCGATGTAGCATTCAACTTTGCTATATAGCAGTTCGTCGAATATCTTGGTCATCGCCCGCTGGTAAGTGGCGCTAGCGTTCTTGAGGCCGAAGGGCATCCTTTTGTAGTGGAATATCCCTTTAGGTGACCGGAAGGCCGTATGAATCCGGTCATGTTCAGCTATCCATATCTGATTATAGCCAGATGATCCGTCCATGAAAGACAAGGCCTCATGGCCGGTAGTTGCATCAATCATCACTTCAGTGACGGGCACCGGAAAGTCATCCTTTGGGCAAGCTTTATTCAAGTCGCGGAAGTCCACGCAGATCCTGATCTGTCCATTCTTCTTCTTCACCAGCACAATGTTGGCCAACCAAGTAGTGTATTGATTTTCAGCTACAAAATCGACATCTATGAGCTTGTCGACTTCTTTACAAATCAGTTTTATCAGCTCCGGCCTCATACGCCTGGGGGGCTGCTTCACCGGCTCTACCTTGGGATCAATAGCCAGAGTATGTTGAGTCACGCCGGGGCTCAGACCGGGCATCTCCTTGTAGTTCCAGGCGAAACAGTCCCTGAATTCTTGCAGCAACTTGACATATTGTCCCCTCTCCTGTGGAGGAAGAAGGGCACTCAGAAAGGTCGGCCTGGGGTCGCTTTCTGTGCCCAGGTTAATTTCAACGAGCTCATCCACTGTGGCCTGGCCGCCATCTTCAATTTCTGGAGGCGCTGGCAGCAGGTCGATGAAATCATTGTCTTCACCATCTTCTACTTCAAGGGCCTCACATGCGTCTTCTTGCTCTGCCTCATTGGGTAACAAGGCTTTGCTTGTTTCCCCCTCTATTAGGCTTGTTGTGTGCGGCTCTGGAGGGCTGTCTTGTGTGGAGAAGTAAAGGACTTCTTCGGGATCTTCTTTGTAATTGTCATAGATGGCTCTTGCAGGGGCTAAGGTGATTGATTGCCATACTGGGGGCTGCTGCTCTGCTGGTGGCTGGGGTTGCCCATTCTCGGCTGCATCTTCAAAAATTTGGTGTTGAACTGACACCATGTAAACACTTCTTTCATGGCCGCCTGCCACATGGGGGCGTGGCGGAGCGACCACATAATCTCCCATTCTGAGCTCATCTTTCTCAATCAGGTCTTGAGCAATGTCCTTGAAGACGTAGCAGTCTTCGATGGAGTGGCCCAGTATTTGGTGATAGGGGCAGAATGAGGGGTCACCGCTTTTGCGAGCATCTTGCGGCCTCTTTGACCTTGGGAGAGAGACCTTGCCATAGTAGCAGGCCCATTCAAAAATTCCTCGGGTTTTATTCCTTGGGAAAGAGTAGGGTCTTTGCATCTTCTCCCGCAGCGCGGGGCTTCGCTCAGCTGATCGCCTGACCAGGGAAGCAGCTACATCCCTAGCCTCCCTTTTCAGGTGCCCGGAGGCGTTCGGGACGGTGTTCGGGGACCGGTGTGCGCCGATGCTTTGTTGACAGAGGATGCCTCTAATGAGTACAGTCATTTCGGCCAAGCGAACCTTCAGCATTTCGATCTCTCGCTGTTGCCTACAGTATAGGGCGAGTAGGGTAGAGTCGCACCGAGTGAGGCTCGGAGCTCGGCCCGCTTCCCCATCCTTTGGGTCAGTGTCAGACGAGGGCGATGGCACCCCGCTGCTGTGGTCATTCGGGATTGGTCCCCCGGAGGAGGACGGGGTCTTCCCCTTATTCTTGCAGGGAGGTGGATTCCATAGGAATATTTCTTCATCTTGTTCTTCGTTGGCCAAAGGCATAAGGTGCTGACGGCCTTTATCCTGCCATGGGCCTGCAGTGCCTGCGTGGCTATTGCAGCCTAGAACCGAGACTGATATCACATCAGCTTCATAGGAATCTTCTAGCGAAAAGCCCAATCCTGGATGTCGGGTGATTTGCAACAACCGCCGGTCCAGGTTTGGCGGGTTCCACATTTTCTTGAACATTTCTTTCCGACTGGAGAGCTGGCAGAAGGGGATCCCTTGCTTTCTGGCCATCTTGACCACAGGACCGGCTGTGTCAGGAAGTCCCATTATTGGGACGAGTGGGTCGTACAGCTCATCGGGGAGTCTACAATCATCATCCCCCTTGACCGGGTGCTCCTTGGCCACATAAAAGATGGTAGGCAGACCCTCGGGGTTGGGCACCTCGAAGGTCCTTAACGGTTCAGCCACCTGGCAGTCAGCTTCTGCAAGAGGCTTGATGATCCCGGGAGGGACCCTGATGTCTTCTAGCAAATCTTCAAGGTATGGTGTTCCCGGTGTAGGGTAGATGGGAAGGTAGGTGGCCCGGAATACCCCTTCTGCTTCAGAAACAAATGACACCTGAGGGGGAGCCACATAGCCAGGCGGTGGTGGAGGGAACCAGCTGTCAAGCTCTGCCCTTTTCTTTCCTTTGTCTTGAGTAGCTTGGGAAGCTTGCTTCGGCTTTTCCAAATAAAGATTAGCATCCGACAAGTGACATTCGAACACTTCGAAAGGATGGAGGTCGGCGAAGATTCTCTCCTCTTTCCCGTTGCCGGGGTACTTGATGCATTGGTGCAGAGTGGATGGTACCACCCTATTTTGATGTAGCCAAGGTCGGCCGAGCAATGCCTTGTAAGAGGTGTTGGAGTTGATCACATGGAATTGGACCTTGGTGGTGAAGTCACCGAGGGAGAGGTTGAACTCCGTGACCCCCATAGGGACTTCGCACTTCTGGTTGAAGCCGGCAATCTTGACGTTCCTGACCTCAACCAGGTGTACGTCAAAGTAATGCTTCTGATACACCCGATACGGGAGTATGTTCACTGCTGCCCCAGGGTCGATCAAGACTCTGTTGATGGGATGCCCATTCAGCTGCCCCTTCATGTAGAGTGGCCTGTTGTGACTGCAGGTTGGTAAAAGCATGTCCTCTTCAGTGAAGGCCACGGGTACCTCAGGTGACATTTCTGCAAGGTAGGCTTCAACATATGCTGGTGTCTGGAGTGCGGCGATGACAGCTTGCCGTGTTTCTTCATCTAAGGATAGGATTTCCCAGACGGTAAACCTGGCTGGGATCTTCTTCAGGTGTTTGACTATTCTGTTGCTAGCTCGGACTTCGAGCAACTTCATTTCTTCGGCTCTACTGTGCCTGCCCCCAGTCTGGGTCTGGGGAGCTGGCTCAACGGGTGCCTCCTCCAATGGGTCGGATGCCGCTTGAGCTTGTGGGGCCCGCTGGGTCACTTCCTTTTCTTGCAAGAACTCGACTAGATTTGGGATGTTGTCGGGCTCTTCCCTTGGCCGAGGAGGGATTGCTACAGACGGAGCCGAGGGGCTGCCTGCCCCTTGGGTCTGCCGGGACTCGTGGGGGCATGACTGTCCTCCCCTCTGAGTTGTAAGAAATTCAATGAATGACGGGGCACTCTGGCCACTTGGTTCTCCGGGGTAGAGGCCCGATGGAGGGGGGATCTCCATGCCTTGGACCCTAGGCTCGGGGATGTGATATGGTTGTTCTCCCCTAAGCAGGATGTTGTGGTTGGCCTGAGGAGGGCGTCCCCACTTCCTTCCCGACCTGGTGGCATGTTGGGAGGTGGATGCTTCAGCTTGATTCACCTCTGACGGCTCGACGGGTACTTCTTGCTCTTCCTCTCTTAGGGAGAGGGCTGTGTCAAATAATGTTGAGAGGGTGTTGCAAGTGAGGACCACCCCACTCTTCTTCTTGTTTCTAGGTCTTCTCTTCTTCTTTTTCTTTTTCTCTTCAGTGGCTGGAAACTGCTCTTGGGGAAGCTCACCCCATAAGAGAGGCTCTTCTTTCGTCTCGGCTTCCGCTTCTGGAGTGAGTTTGAGTGACTCGAACTCCTCCCAAGGGACAAACTCCTTCAACTCCATAGGCTGGGTCTCGGGCTGTTCATAATCTTCAAGCCCATCAATAATAGCCTGGAGTCTTTCAACCGCAGGGCTGGTTTCCTTGTGCACCCGCATCGGGATGTGTTTCTTCTTGTTGTGAGTGGGCCGTCTCATAACGAGCCGGGGGGCTGTGTCATGCAAAACAGGTGTCACTGGTGGCGGTGCTGGTTGGGGTGTAACACCCCTTATGCGAACCTCTGGAGTGGGCCGAGGAGCTTGTCTTCTTCTTCTGTTCTTCGTTGGCGCGGCTCGCCAACCTCCTTGATCATGAGCTGGCGCCATGACGAAGGTTTGATAAGTGGCCTGCGTACTGGACTCCGCCCATTCTTCAGGCAACTGTTGGTATAAAGATACCATGTTGACAGTGGTGCCGAGGGTCGGCATCTCGTGCGGCTGCGGAGGATCCACTCTGAGCTCCCCCATGTCCAGCTCTCCCTTCTTGATCAAGGCCTCAATGACATCCTTGAAGATGTAGCAATCCTCAATGGTATGCCCAAGCATCTGATGGTATGGGCAGAAACGAGGATCATCCTTCTTCTTCAAATCACCAGGCCTCTTTGGATCTGGTAATGTGATCTTGTTGTACCTGGTGGCCCATTCAAATAGGACTCGGGCTTTGTCTCGAGGAAAGGAATACAATTTGTTCCTCATCTTCTCCCGTAGGGAGAGACCTTCCCGCCGTTCAGTGGAGGTGTTGGCCATCTCATTGGCTTTCTCTTTCTTTTTCTCGAAAGCTTCGAAGTCCAGTGTATGAACTTCTGGCGGTGTTGGCCTTCTCTCAGCCTGCCGGACCCTCTGACTTGATGCAGCTGGAGCAGAAGAGTATCGAGCAAGGAATGCTTCGATCTCTGCCACTATGTTGTTCAGACGGTCGAACGACCTCACCTCAGCACCGATCATCCTCTCAAGGATCTCCTTCTTCAGATTCTGTTTACAGATCTGCACTGCGTCCTCCTGATGCGGGGGACGTTTACACCTCATGCTGAGGTTCCTCCATCTCTTTATGTAGTCGAGTGCCGACTCCTCATTTCTCTGTCTCGTGGCGTAAAGCTCTGCCACGGTCACCTCCGGCTCAGCTATGTAGAATCTTTCTTTGAATTTCTTCTGCATATCAGGCCAGTCTGCAATGGACCCGGCGAGCAAGCTCGAATACCACTCGAAAGCGAGCCCGGTAAGTGTCGAGCCAAAGAACTTGAGAAGATAAGCTTCATCGGCAGCTAGATCCCCCATAACATTCACATAATAGGCAATGTGCTCCCTGGGAGACCCTTGCCCATTAAATTTCTCAAACTTCGGCGGCTTGGTAATGCCGGCCGGTAGCCTCTTGGCAGCATAGTGTGCCGGGTAAGGTACCCGGTATACGTCGAATGGCGTGTGATAACCATCGCTCCTCTCCGCCAGCTTCATATCTATCATTTGTTCAAGCATTAGTCTGCTCACTATTGCCGGGTCAACCGGGTTTGGATAGAAATGGGCCGGTTGCATCAGCGGTGTTGTTAACACTGTCGCCTGAGGTGTAATAGTGGACCCTTGGAATGGCAGGTTCGGTGGTGGGGCCGGTGTGACATGTTGTGGCTGATGCAGGGGTACGCCTCCAGTGTAGGTAGGTATTGGGGGAGACACCGTCGCCTGTGGAGAAGCTTCTGAGGCCTGCCCGTTGCCCCCAGGGGTCTCTGGTAATGCTTCAGTCTGCCCGGATGTTGAGGGCTGAGCGGCTCTTTCAGTCAGTTGTTTCTTCAACAATTCGATCTCCCGTTGATATTGTTGCATCATGTGCAATACCGCGGGGTCGTTCATGGGAAGGCTAGGGGTGCCCCCCCTTTCTTCGATCGGCACCTCTTCGGATGAAGTGGATGGTTCTCCCGCCGTGCCTTCCGTAATAACATTGGCAGCCAAGGATGTTGAAGGTTCCTCATAGTTAGCTCCTCCAGTGTGGACTTGTGTCTTTTCAGCTGCCGCTCTCCCTCTTCTGGTAAGAGGTCCTGGCCTTGTGGCAAGCCTGGCTACTTCTTCGGGCTCGGTTAGTAGAGCCCCGTACCAGCCAGATACCCCTGCCATATTGCAGGTATAAATTCTTAGGTTTCTGCCTCTTCTTGTTGTTCTTCTCGATGGCCTCCCTGGAAAGACCAATCTGTCAAAGACCGCTCTCCGCGGCTTCGCTTCTTCCCTTGCCGGGGACTGATAATGCTCCTCAGAGTAGTTTCTTGACTCGGCAGTGGGCACTGGCCGGGTCTCTTCTTCTTCAAAGGCAGAGGCTACTGCCTCCAGTAATCTTCGGCGACCCAGGGGAGTGCTCCCCGGGCCCCGCAAGTAGTTCTTCATGGCTTGCTCCACTCCTTCCCAGTCCTGGTCAGGAGGAGAAGCTGATGATGTCGCCCTGTTGGCAGCAACGGGCATGTGGGTTGCAGGCTCCACACGGGCAGCCTGATAGTGGCGTCGATAGTGTCGACGGTGGACGTTATCCGGTGGGGCCGGTGTAGTTAATGTCGTCTGGTAGACGGGGGCCGATGTCTTGACCCGATCTCCTTGTTGTGCCCTTGTCGGGCGGAAGGTGCTGGGCCTCGCCTGGGCTGGTGAGGTGAACCGGACCCCCTTGGGAACCCAAACTTGCTTAGCTTTGGTGGGCCTGGAGGCTGACTGATGTTGCGGCGCTGGGGCCTGAATGGCGGGCGTCATCCTGCCCTTCATCTTCTCCAGTGCCTGAAAAGAGTTGCGCACTGGTACGGCAGATACAATGCGATCCGGGATCACCTCGGAACGTTGTCCGTTAAGATGCACCCGGAGAGTCCCGATGACGGCCGACTTGCCGGTGCTGGAGAACCGGCCTCGGTATGATGTTGTGGCATGGCTCCTTCGGAGCCTCCTTTGGTGAGAGGCCGACCCTGGGTGAGAAGGGCCGACAGTTTGGTGCACGTGGTGCACGTTGCAGCTCAGCGTCCCAGTCGGGACGGTCTTGGAAGTCTCGGCCATTGATCGGCCGACAGCAGCTTTGGCGGCCCCCCGGATGGGAGCGTTGCTTTCAGTCTTGTCAGACGCTTCCACGTCCAGCAGGTTCGTGAAGGCTACCCCAAGGAAGTTGGGGAAGCCTACCGCGGGAGGGAAGCTCTCGAAGCTGAGGGGGACGGCCAAGTAGCCGTTTCGAACATGGCTCTCGACGGCCTGTTGGCCGAACGTACAGGCCATCATGGTGTTCGGAATGCGATCTGCATTTGCCAATCAAACAATTAGTATTACAAGAAAGGGGCCGTAGGGCCCTTAGTCCCGGCAAAGAGATGAAGGGTAATTTCCGTCCCACCGGGCGTGCCAGACTTGTGGACACACTTTTTATTTAATAAAATCGTTGTTTATTTGTTTATTGGCGTTTATTAAGTGCGTGGGCGTGCCAGTCACAAAGTGACGATTTATTCGGGCTTCATGGAAGCCCATGGTGCGCTCGATCTGACTCGGTCAGACGATTGTGTGGTTCGTGTCGGGACCGAAACCCGCCGTGCCATAAAGGTCACGGCGTTATTTACATCCCCCATACGGGGGAACACCCTTGATTGATTGCCGGGAATAAGGGCCCTACGGCCTAAAGAGAATACTAATAATGCAGGAGGATAGTGAAAGATGAACTATGCTAGAAACCCGTCTCGGGACGTGAATGTTCAGACTATGTCGGCCATTCATGGGCCACTTCATGTTCGGACGAAGCTCCGTGCCTATAGTATAAAAGACGGTGACAAAACCGCGTGAATGTTTGCCACGAACAAGGCAAGTTTAATGAGAATACGGGATTGGATCCCGGTAGAAACGGGTCAAATTGATAGACTGTTGGCCGGAAATGATTTCGAACTATGGCCATGCCGGGAATTCCGTGAACCACGTCCGATATCATAAGGCGTCGTCGGTTTTCTCTTCGCACCCAGTCCGAGGGAGTGGATTATTAAGTGCATAGCCCGAGCTTACTAATGTGCGCCCTCACACGCGGATCGACCTGCGCGGTCAGGTCGCGGGGGTTTCCGGGGGCAGCGCCCCCGGAACAAAATTTAATTACGAGGGGATCATGCTATTGCCGTCGTTCCGATCATTGAATTAAGTGGTTTATTCCCATTCTACTTTGTTTACTGATTTAGCCCTTATTCTCTTGTTTATTCATTAATTTCAATAGCTTTCCTTCTTCTTTTCATTCTTTTAATTTACTTTTGCCACGCCGTATTAGCAAGTTGTAATAAGATGGGCGCGCCGGTTAAGGGGCGCCGGGTTGACATATAAAGGGGCGCGCCGTTTTAACGTTCAATAGGGGAGAAATGGGGGGCGCGCCGTTTTTGGGCTTCGGTAAGATGGAGATGGACGCGCCGTTTTAATGTTGAATGGGGAGATTGGGGGCGCGCCGTTTTAACGTTCAATAGGGGAGAAATGGGGCGCGCCGGATATGGAGGGCAATGAGAGGGCGCGCCGTTTTAGCGTTTAGAGAAAGAGATGGGGGGATTTTGTGAGGAGTGTTGAAGCGGCGCGGTGGAACAGTGGCCACGCCGTTTTAACCCGCGCCGGGATAGCCATATGGGGGTGTTTCAGAGCTCTGTCACTGCGTTTTCCTTTCCTTTCACCCGTGGGTTTGATTCAAAGTTTGATTTGCTCATTCTGTTGATAGATTTAAGCTGGTAGTAAGGAGGTTTCAGGAGCTTTAACCACTTTAATCCTTTGTTATGATGAAAACAGTGTGAACATCTAAATGTTTTACTCTAGCAGTTTGCTCACAGAGGCCTCAGTTTGTTCTTCATCAGTTCAGCTCATTCGCTAGTTGTTGAGCGTTCTTAGCCCTGGCGAAAATCGGGCAGCACCTCCCCTAGACCGGGGCTTGCCAGAGAGAAGCAAGAGTCACCACGCGGATTACTCCCGGGTGAACTCTCAAAAATGCGGAGCGGCCTCACGGCAGTCCGTTAGTCCGAGTATGAGTGTGGAACGCTCGAGGGCCAGCCTACGAGAGCGACCATGACTCATGGACGATGATATTCGGGGCGAGACAGAATCTATGCCACAGTAGGGCAATGAATGTTCATCCGACAGTGGGTACCTTTGTGGGTCATGCCATGGAAGGGCAGCCCTCAAGGGCCAGGGATGACCGGAGAATGAGAAGACGGAGCAAAGAATGGAATAGAGAACACAAGAGTTGCAAAGCAGACTTTTCTTCTTTTATTCACCCACACAACGGGGAAGGAAACTTGATACAGATAAAATAGAAGAGAAGGCGTTACAAACAAAAAGGGAAAATACATTCGATGGAGAGAAAGAGAGATGCATTAGACGGAGGAGGGAGAGGGAAGCATTGGCTTCTCCCCCTCCAACTCACCTCTCACTCTCGCCCCCTACCTCTTTCTCTTTTCTTCAGCCTAGAACCGTGAAGCTCTCGGATGCCAGTAGCTCCTTCTCCTCCCTTCTCTCTTTTCTTTTTCCCTCTTCTTCTGTTCCCTTCTTCTCTTTTCTCTCTTCTTCTATTCCCTTCTTCTCTTGATCATCTTCCTCCTCTCTTTGCTTCGCAATGCTGCCCTATATATATCAGCCGGCCTGGGAGCGTCCCTGCCAATTCCACCTCGTCCGCAATGAAGTCAGGAGTTGACTCGTTGTGCTAGATGCCGTTGATTCGTCCCGTACGCTGCTGCTTGTCCGAGGACGGGATGTTCGTAGGTTTGCTGGGGGTTGCTTCGCCATTGAGCTTCTGTGCTGTCGAACGGAGGTTGAGACAGAACCAGGGGCATTGAATGTTCTGTGCATCTCATTTATGCAGAACAGAGTGTCGGCTGGTGGATGGGATGGCCGTCGAGTTAAAACAGCGCGAGGGAAGGTAGTCACGCCGACTAAACATCAAGAAGGCGCGTCGGATTAAGCATTGAAGGGCCACGCCATTCTAACATTTGAAGGAGAAGTTAGTGGCGCCGTATGAAGGTGTAAAGGGGGAGGCCTCTTTGACGGGAGCGCGCCGGATGGCCAAGGGCAACAAATGGGCGCGCCGTTTTAACATAAAGAAAGGGGGTGGCGCCGTTTTAAGGCGTGCCGCTTTAAGGCCCTTTCACGCCGTTTTAAGCACCGAACAGATTCTTTTCGAAGTCGAGGCAGTTTGTACGAATGTTGGCATTCCCATAATGTTCCGGTTGCGTTGCATGGCTTCCACAATCTTCTGTTCGCGGCCTCCGAGACTCGGTCCCAGACTTTACGTGACTTTCGGTGCAAGTTGAGACTGTGTCGGAGTTCCCGGCTCTTCTTCGATTCAACTCTCGGCACGGCCGGTCGGAGCCTTGTAGCTGTATCTTCTGCTTAGGGGGCTTCCTTAGCGGGTAGCGGACCACCAAGTGAGTTCTTGTCCTGATCGGGCGAGGCATGAGGTTTATTCAGCATCTCTGTCTTCGACTCACGCTCTAATGTGTAGACGCGAATGTCGCCATCACCATCATCGTCATTTTTTGGCGTCCACAACAGCATAAAATAGAAGAGGCTTAGAAAGAACCAAGGATGGAAGAGAATCAGAATGTGCTACCCCAGGAATCTCAAGAGGTTGACGAACAAGTTCCACAGGAATATGTTATAGGTCCAACACCTCTCTATCGACCATATCCAAGAATGTTCCTTGGTCCTGCTCCTTTGTATGGTTCTCATCTAGGAGAAATGACTGGATTTGGAATTCAACCTTTACTATCTTCTGAAGAACACCCATTCTATCACATAGAATTTCCAGAATCTAGTGCTTCTTCATTTAGCTCACCTGGACCAAGTTCTGAGTCAAACATTGCTGAAATGCTGACTAATTTGACAAACATGGTGATGAGCTAGAACAATTTAATGACTGCACAGTTCTTCTATACAACCTATACTCTTAACAGATTGAATGCTAGAATTAGTCATTTGGAAAACATTGTGAATAATCAGTGGATACAGTTTATTAGTGATAAACTAAGGACTGATGCAAAGTTGAATGAGGTTTTGGAGTCTCTCATGGAAGTTTACAACAAGGCTGGCGAAATGATGAGCAGCATTCAAGACACTCAGACAACTTCTTTCATCAAGCTCACAAAAGTTCTGGATTTCACTTATGATCTTAAAATAGAAGTTGAAGTAATGAAGATCAAGGTGAGCACACTCACAGAAAGTCAGCAGGAGCTCACTCATAAATTTGCTACCATTCAGACTCAAGTAGAGAACCCATATGACAAACTCCAAAAAGTTATCACAAAGCAAGACTCCAGCTCCTCCCTAGTGAACCATTTGGGGAGTATGGTACATCACTGGTTTGAGGATTTGTCAACTGCATCAAAGATCTTCATGCCTCAGTCTCGGACAAGCTTGCAGCCCTTAGTTCTACAATTGAAGGAACCCCAAGGGGAGTACCGCTGAGGGGCAATTCTAGCTTTGCACCACCCAGAGGCAGAGGAGGCTACAGAGGTCCTTATTCTGGTCACTAATTTCTAAGACTTCCCCACTTCTTTTTGATAATGACAAAGGGGGAGAATTTTTGGTGGTCATGCATGATAGGTCATAGTCTGGTGGGCAAATGATGATGTTGATTCTGTTTCTGAAATGTTTCTGCTGATAGATGCTGAGTTTTTTTAAATGTTCTGAATGAAGTTGCTTGTGTAAAGAGAGACCTAATCAAAAATTAGTTTGTATTTTCTTCTTGTACACAGAAATGTTAGTTTGCATACATAGTTGTTCATACTGCTTGCATAGTGTTGTGGATGTTGTCCTTGACATGCATGTTAGACAAAAAGTTTGTGAATGATATTAACAAGTTGTGATCATACTTGATTGAATGCTCAGAATTGATTGAATGTGCAAAACTTGGTTAGTCAATTCATTGACTTGTTTAATCATACATGACTCATTGTGTTGTCATCATCAAAAAGGGGGAGATTCTTGGAACTCTGGTTTTGATAATGACACTCCATGAATCATGCTAAGAATGAAATGAATAATCACTTCAATATAGTCTACTGTATGTTTTTATATCACAACTCAAGTTGTTGCATAATCATTCAAGAGCTCATTAAGGTTGGTGCAAAGTTGTGTGCTAATCTAATAAGGTTGATGCATTACTATCTCTGCACATGTTAGGGTCGGAGATTGTATGCATTTCCTGCACATAAGGTCTATGCAATTCACTATTGCAGTCGGTGCACACATTGAGCTTTACTCATATTAGGTCGGTGCATGTTTTGATGTTCAGTTCACACATGTTCTAGGTCGGTGCAATTCTACAGCACACTCAATTTAGATCGGTGCATACCGTGAGTCTCTCTTCATCTCACATGAATAAGTCTGTGCATCTGTGCATCATTCCTATCGAAGTCTATACAACTTCTGTGAAACTTCTTTCATTCAGTCGGTGCATCTCTTGCATTATGCACATATGTAGTTAGTGCAAATTTCCATTCACTCGCATAGAACCTTCGTGCGTGTTTGGGTGTGTCTTAATAAGGTTAGTGCAACATTGCTTCGTTGCATGAAGGTAGTCGGTGCACTTTTTGGGTAGCATGTGTATAAGGTATGTGCATGATAGATCTATGGTGTATTGGGTCGGTGCATATCACTGTTCAAGTCAGTGCATGCTGCGTTCATGGCATGATCAGGTCGGTGCAAGTCTTGCTTTGTGCTAAGTAAAATCGATGCACATCACTGTAGCATACATAGTCAAGTCGGTGCAATTTACTGTAAGAGGTCAGTGCATATTTGCCCTGTGCTAAAACAAGGTTGGTGCATATCCCTTGTTAGGCCAAGACAAGGTTTGTGCATTTTTTGTAGAATGCATTTCAGGGTCGGTGCACATCTCTCTTATATATACAGAAGGTCTGTGCATGTTTCGCATTTTGCATGGCCAAGTCCGTGCAATTCATTGTTGCACAGCAATGTAGGTATGTGCATGTTTTGCATAGAACGTACAGAAGTCAGTGCATGCATTGCATAGAGTCAATAAAGGTCTGTGCACTTCTTTACTTGATAAAGCTCTATGTCCTACCTTAGAATAAAATCTGATCTATCAACTGTTTGATGAAATGTTTTGTGGCTTATTGGCAGGGATTTAAAGTTACACGATATCAAGACAGAAGCTCCTGATCCAAGAATGCTTTACTAACTGGAGAACACTACCACATGGCCAACCACCATCATGTGACATCTGACACGTGGGATCTGAAATGCTTGCTCACGATGAAATATCTGGGCGGGAAACTTGTTTTCCACGCGCCCCTCTCACACGGGACTCATATAAATAGAAGACCCGTTCGTGCCATTGAATGACAATGACTTTTGGAGATTTGAGACAGTGAAAGAGATAGAGAAAAAGAAGAAAAAGATAGTGAAAGAGTTCGTGAGATCAGAAGAAAGCCAAGCTCGAGAAGAGAGAAGAAGAGTGAGTGAGATCTAAAGAAGAATTTGAAGCTCCTGAAGATTTACTCTACTGTGTTGGAACCCTAGTTTTAATGATGACAATCTATGAGTCATGTGAAGACTGGATTGCATAAGTTTGTTTGCATTAGATCATTTCATATAAAATGTATGTCTGTGCACAGTTGAGTCATTCAGCATACAAGGTTTGTATACCTTGCGTTTGTTGCATACAGTCCATGCATAGGTTAAAGAAGTCAGTGCATAGTCAGGTCTGTGCATACCACGTTACTTGACAAATATTGACTGCATACGTCTTAGTTGTTTGCATATTCAGGGTCGGTGCAATGTATTCATAGTCAGTGCATGTTCTACGTTCTTCATATGAGAGTCCGTGCATAACATGCATTGCATATAGCCGAGGTCTGTGCAAGTCTTCGCACACGCTAACTGAGGTCCGTGCAGTTCTGTGCATGTCAGTTCTATGTGTATGACATTTTGTCAAACATCTGGTCAGTGCATATCTTACATTCTGCTTACAGAAGTCAGTGCAGCTTTCACCTTGTATATACAAAGTCCGTGCTATTCCCTATAGCCATGGTCGGTGCAATGGTTGGTCCGTGCATACTTAGTTCATAGAAGGTTGGCACAGAGTTGGTATTAACTTCGTTAGCGTCAGTACATATTTGGTGTTAGCTTGAGTCGGTGCAGCTTTTGCTGCGAGCACAAGTTGGTGCATTGCGTGTCTTGCATATCCATCCTCGGTGCAGTTCCTGTTTACGCATTCACCAAAGTCAGTGCATTCAATAGTCGGTGCAATCTTTGGCCTAAGGCATATCTAGGTCGGCGTACATAGAAGATCGGTGCAAGCTTTTGCTTGGTCTGCATACCAACATCGATGCATTTCATTACTAAAGTTAGTGCACGTTCTCATTTGTACATATCAAAAGGTCTATGCATCTTGGGGTTTGGCACATAGTGCACTCTTGCAGGATGCACCCACACGTAGTCTATGCATACCTCATTATGTATGCCGATGGTCTGTGTGTGTGACTTGCCCAATATATGTATCAAGTCAATGCATGTTGACTTATTCATATACGAGTCCGTGCATGCATAACTTTGCCTATAATATGTTTGACCTAATGACTACTGTCTCCTGACAGAGATTTTCTCTCCAGAGAACTGAGCCCAAGTGATCGTAACTTCTAAAGTGGCACGTGATCCAAGAGTGGAGGAGGTGCCAAGATCGAGACACGTGGAAAGCATTGAGCTAGGATGCTGCCACGTGGGCCAAGGCATTTGGGCGGGAATCGTGGAAAGCACACGACCTTCATCTGATGCTCATGAAAAAGGAAAGAGTGAAAAAGAAGAAGAGAGAGTGAGCACGATACAGAGGAAGAATCAGAGAGAAAAAGGAGATCGAGCACCTGAAAAGAAAAGAGATAGAAAGAGAGAGATACATAGCTTGAAGGGAAGCAAGAGCAGCACATTGAAGATCAAGTTTTCTGTAGTGTTCTCTGGATCATATCTGAGACACTTGGCTCCTGCGTGAGCATTTTAGTTTGGATTTATTGACAGCCCTTTGTTGCTGTGTTTTGTTCTTTTTGTTCTTTCTTCTTTGAGACTCGTTCAAGCTGTTCGTCAGCGGTTACAGAAGAGGTTTTCCTCTGGTCGGCTAAGCTGTAAATCCCAGCGAGTCAAGCTGTTTGTCAGCGTTGCATAGGATTGGTTCCTCTAGACAGCAAGCTGTGTTGCTCAGCGGTTGTAGGCAAGCTGTGAGGCCCAGTGGTCTTTCAAGCTGTGAGTCAGCAGGAAGCCATGCTCTGGTTGGAGTATGGGGTGGATGTAGGTCAGCTGACCGAACCACCTAAAATATCTTGTGCAGTGTGGTTGAATGCTTTCTCGTGTGAGATTGTTTGTTCTTAATCGCCTAGATAGCTTCCGTCTGTATGTCTTCAAATAGTTGATTAGGCGTGCACCTCTAGTGTTTGAGAAAGTGTCCATTGAATAAGACATCATAATTCTATTCAACTTTAAACTGGGCGAAATGATTTAAGAAGATCCATTCACCCCCCTCGAGATCTACATTTCTTCCTATTTTCGCACCTGACAATTGGTATCAGTGCGGGTTTCTGCACAGAGGGTCCAATGACCAACAGATCCGTTCCTTGATTTGGTTTAGGTGCGATCTGGTTTGATCCGACTCTTAGCATTGCTCCTGATCTGATTTGTAGTGAATTCATGGCTAAAATTCCAATATACACCGATTCGAATTTTTATGGCTAGTATGGCTCCTTTAAAGACTATGTGATGCATATGGATTCAGATCTTTGGATTCTTATAGCTCTTAGTCCGTATGAGGTTCCAGAGGAAAAATCCCAATGGAAATCTTCAGACAGACAGAAATTTGATGAAAATAAATAGGCCCTAGATCTAACAAAAAGGTGATGCGGGACGAGACCATGGACACGACAAGCTCGTGACTGCCCCTTACCGAGGGAAGCGTCGGACGTGCGCGGTTGAGAAACCGGCAGTGGGCTAGGGTGGTCGGCTCTCACTTGTGCCCGGATCGGGTCACGGGACGGTAACGCTCTCTCTCGCAGCAGCGGTGATATAAATATAAAGCGAGCTAATTGTCCCTACATATGCTCTCTAGCAGCGGCATAAACAAATATATATGAAGTAAGCAAAATGCCTAGTAAGGGAGCGAATGCGATACCTCCACGCGCTCGGCGTGGGGAAGACGGACCCGATCGAAACTCGTACTCCCGGGATAAATATTACATAATGATGACAGCAACGAAATATCGCCCACTCCACGCAGGGAGGTAAAGGGCTACACAAATGGGCCCGGGAGGACCGAATTCGGGTTGACGGGCGGCTTATCACGTCTCTTCGGCAGCACCCGAACTTGTGGCTGTGGGGCCCACGCGCTGTCCGGAGGGGCCGTGTGGGACCCGGTGGCACCGCTGTGGTGGTGGATGCCTGGATGAGCACTCCCTGGAGTGGAGGCGCGCTGGTTCGTCGACCGGAGGCCGGGCGGCTCCGATCGGTGGCCACGGATCTGCAACTTCTGGTTTTCAGCGCGCGTCCCGGCGAGAACGGGCGCTGCGATCAGCCCCGATGTCAGATCGACACGAGACTGGCGCCGTTGGAAAGCTAACTTCAAATCCTTAAATCTAGGCCTGAAGATCTGGCCTAGATCTACATGGATCTGGGCTTTAATGAATTGTTGAGTTACTGTTGTACAGTGACAGGACTCTCAGATCTGTAGAGAACTTGTCTGAGAACTGCCTTTGACCAATATGTGAACGTCCGAATCTGAAGTTATGGTCTTCATAAAAGTTGTAGGAATATCAAGATAAGAAACTAGGACTATTTTTTATGAAGGGTTTGGAGGTGGTGGTGATTTGTTCTAATTTTTTAAGTGGAGGGTGGTCGGATCTTGAACTTGGCTGTAAACACTGTAGCAGAGATAGAACACAAATTTTGAAAGATGGATAGAGGGAGAATAAAAAATCAAGAAAAATGGTGGATGTAGGGGATGATGGAAAGAACTCCCAGTAAAATTGGGAGGGTTTGGAAAAATCAAAAAGAGGGTCGGAGGTGAGAAACACAGGGTTGATATCACTGTAGATAGAGACAAAACAGATCTAGGAATGAAAGATGCACGAAAATGGAAAAATACTAAACGAGAGATTTTGGACCTGAATTGTTTTGTGGATGATGGGGTGGAAGATAGGAACACACCATAAAAATTGTAGACCACGAGAAGGCCGTGGCTGGTAGCAGAATTTTCAGGAAGACACCTCTATCCAGCAGGACAGAATACCGAAGACGGCTTCGCGGCGGCTCGAAGGCGGCACGAACGGCGGCGACGGCGGCACAGATGAAGATCAGAGATAGAGGGGAAGGGATAGGAGGTAGAAACCACTCTAGAACTGGAGGTTAGAGGAGAGGAACCAGAGGGAGAGGGCTGGGGGCGCAAGAAGCTTCAAGCATTCAACAAAATTTCTGATTTTTTCATTAATTTCCACATGAAAATACAACATTTTATATGCTAGGTATCAAATCTATTGTAGACCCTTGGATCTAGAGATGGGGGATGGAGGGATGGGATTAAGTGTGAATGACACACACAAAAATAAAATAATCCTAGTGGAAGGGGGCGCCCCCTTGACCAAGGGGTAGGTTGATGGCCAACCTTTGAAATTTTGACCCCTTTGTCTCCCATGTGGACAATTGACATTCAACCCTTCTAGATGGCCATCTAGGATGGTTGACCAGCCCCACATGGATGACATGGACCAATGGAAAAGGGCTGAGGGCCCCCTAGCTGGACCTACTACACAATTGCATAAAAACCCACACAATCCAAGGGAATGACGCATTGGCTTACAAAGCCGTACATTTGCGTACATACTTTCCCAAGGATATGAACACAAACTAAAAGGACATAAATGTAAAAGAAAATGTACGTGCTCGGCGTCGATTCCCATCAAAAGGGTAATAGACTCTAACTATGTTCCATATGTCAATGAATGCAGGAGTGTAGCGGCTATCATCAATAGAATGCTGGGAAGATCTGTTGGAGATAAGTAATTGTGCCTGATGGTCAGAGATCAGTCCGAGGACTCATCCTCCCAAGTAAATTCTGAAGCTAAGAATTTTAGCTATGATGATTTAGTCTCCATGAATGAGCATTTACTTAATAAATATGATAGAGTCAAATCAGAAAAGAATAAGTTGAGAAAAGAAATGATTCATGAAGTTACTCGCTTAAGAGCTGAAAAGGAACATTTGAAATTTGAAAATGAGAGTTTAAGAAACAAATTTGCTAGAGATGAAAATTCATGTAATGAATGTGCATTCTTAAAGGAACTAATTGAAGACCTTGACTCGGATGACAATATGCAGAAGAATCTAATTAGATCCCTGAAAGAGTCATTGGTTAAACAGAAAAAGGAAACTGATGAATATCAAGATAAATTAATTGAAGAAAACAGTATTTTGAAGTAACAGAATAAAAAGCTGATGGTTCTTAATACAGTCTTATCTGAAAGATGGCTGACAATTGAAAAAGGAAAATCTATTTTGGAGAAAAAGGAAACAAACAATGAAATAAAGCTTCAACAAGAAAATGAATCTTTGAAAAATCTCAATGACTGTCTGCATCAACAAGTTATCTCCTGTGAAAATGATGCTGCCACTTTGCAAGCTGAAATTGAAGATCTAAAAAATTCTCTTTCAAAGTTTGTTAAGGGAAAAGATAACTTGAATAAACTGCTTGGGTCAAATGTGAACTTTCAGAAAGAAGGCTTGGGTTTTAATCCTGTTAATAAGAAGACTGACATGAAAAGGAACTTCACTGTTTATGTAAAAAGTTCTGAACAAGAAAAGCCATCCAGTTCATGTGTCTTCCAATTCACTGCCCAGAAAATAGAAAATCCAACAAAAAATCTGAAAAAGATTCAAAAATAGAAAAAGAAGGTTATTTCAAATAAATTCAAATCTGTTTTTGATTCTTCTATGCAAGTTGTCAATGATGTTCACACACACTCACATGCACATGCAAATAATAAATCTGTCACAACAGTGCATGGTCACAATAAAAGAAACGTTTCATCACTACTGTGATAGGAAAGGACATGTTATGGATGATTGCATAGTTTTGAAAAATGATGAGTTAAATGCATGCAAGCATACCAATACAGTTCAAAACAAATCTGCAAAAATGCCTGATAGAGATATCTTCAATGCATTTTTTTATTGTAGGAAAATGGGTCATTACATGAATAACTGTTATCTAAAGAAACAAGAAGATGAAAATTACAGAAACAGTTATGCAAAGAAGCATGGGAAGAAATCTCAAAATCAGAAAGTTAATTGTTTTAACTGTGGAAGATTTGGGCATGCTATATCTGAATGCTGGTTTTTAAAAGACAGAAAAATCTATCCTGCTCACATGAACCATTCTGCATCTAGGAGAGTTCAGAATCCTGTATTCATGCATAAGCGTCCCATTTGCAATAAATGTGGCAGATTAGGTCATATTGCTATTAATTATTCCTCGAATAACTGGAGAGCATCAATGTGGGGTGCTACTCATCCTGTTGGACCCAAGAATCCTTAGGGTCCAAGACTGTTCAAATAATTCTTTGGCTGCAGGTGTGCTCCTGAAGATAAAATAAAAATGAGGCTAAATAAATTCAGGGCACTAAGGTCAGTCAAATTCCACTTTTCAGTTTTTGTTAATTTCGGTTTGAATAATAATCTCTATGGAATGTTGCATGAGTGATTGGAACAAATCTGGTGCTTGATGATATTCTCTTAAGAGTAATACATATTGAGAATGTAATTCATGCAAATTCCATGCGAGATTTTAAGTTGGTAATTCATGTTAATAAGTAGCAGCATACATCCGCATGACCTCCTGATATATCAAATGGATACAATTGCACAATGCATTACCAAGTTCGTGCATAGTTAGACATGTGTGCATATAACATCAGTGCATGCCCAACTTGAGTGTTATAACGTCTGTGCAAGTTTTTGTTGCTTCATGCATGCAAGTCGGTGCACTTATTAGCTACATGCATATAAACTCGGTGCATCTCTTGCCTCGAGCCAGATGAGGTCGGTGCAATTTTTTGTGTGTCATGACATAAATAGGTATGTGCATGTTTCGGTAGAATGCATATAATGTTGATACATATCTGTGTACTTTAAGAAAATCAGATAGTGGTGGTTTGACATCTCTACACATGTTGAGGGGGAGCTGTGCTAATCAGAGATCGAATACATGTTTTGGTCAGTGATTTATTGCTTCTTGGACAGTTAGCTTTCTGTGTCTGATGTATTGCAAGGTTCTGCTGTTGTGATATTGACCTTGGAGTCAGCTTGAGTCTGATCTAAGATGAGAGGTCAAATGGTTGTGTTTTGGGCTTTTGGATACACTGATTTCCCAGAAAGCTGAATGTTTGCTGGTTTATAGAGATGGGTTGTTATATGATGATGGTCATTCAGGTTATGTTCTTTGATTTGGGCTATCTAGCCTTCAGTCTTAACCCTGCTCATGAATGGTCTTCACCTACATCATTTTGCTCTTTGTCTCTTTCCCTTATTCACATTTGTCTTCAAAGAAAGTCATAGAATGTGCTAGTCAGGGGGAGTAATATCTGAATACTGTCACCTTTACTTATTTTCAATAATTAACTACTAAGATCACTGTGAACTAAGAACAAATTGATGATCTTAACTGAGGTGTGATTTTTAGTGTATGAACATTAAATCTTATCCTAAAATCTCTCAATTAACCCTGAAAGTTACCTCAATGGTCTTAAAATGGTCCAAATTGGAAATTACTCAGTAGGACATCAAAAATCTGAAAGTTCTTAGTAATAAACTAATGTGATAGAAAATCCAAGTTTTATATGGTCCTTAAGTAATGTCTAAAGAAAATTCTGACAAAAGACCAGGGAATACGCTATTAAATAAAAATTTGTGTGTGGCAGAGCAATGGCATATTATTTGAGAAACTGATCATCTGTCTCAAAGAAATTCAGAGGTCAAGTCATGATAATGAATGCTATCTTTGTTCAACAAAAATAATATGAAACATAAAGGTAAACTGCTCTTAGTAACCAGGGACTCTGGTGTTTGATCAACATGTTTCCTTGAGTAAAAAAGGGCAGTTATACTGAAATGTTCAACAAAAATCTCTTTTTGCCAAAGATCAGTTAAAACATGGTTGACCCTATGATTTCTTCAGAACAATTTAGACTGATTTAATGTCAATATAAAATTTTGGGTTTTTCAATCAGTAATTGGCTAATAAAAGGGAGCTAGTAAGATTAATGATCTCCTTGACTGGGTTATTTCCCTAATTAAGCTATCTCATTTCCATTGATTATCAGGGATAACTTATGGAGAATAACGCTTTAAGATATAATCTCATATGCCAGAAATCGCATTTCTGCGTAGAAAGGCATTTTATTTTAAGTAAGGGGTAGTTTGGGTATTAATTGTTGAATATTGGTAAAGTTGGCAGTGTCTCTTGTATTTACGTAACCCTACTTGTCTTATCCATCATACCTTCTCTTTTGAAGCCAAAGCGACCTCCCGCTCTCTTGCTCTCCTCTCTCGAGTTCTGCTAGCAAGCCCGCCTCTCCAACCTTCCCTCTTCTCATCTCGTCTATTCCTTCTCTACGTCTCATCCTTCTCTTCTTATTGCTTCCATCATGTCCTCTCCGTCCACCACGAGTGAGGGGAAGAAGAAGGTCACGGAAGAGCGGCAACCCTTGTCTCCTCAAGTCTTAGAGACCGATGTGACCAAATGCTATAAGCGAAGATCAAAGGAGTTACATGCAGAAGGAGTAACATCTGAATCGGTTCAGAAGAAATCTGTCAAGGGGAAGAGAAAGGAAATAGAGGTACATTCGCTAGAAGATCGTGAGTCAGCAAAGGCTGTTGTGCCACTACCAAAAGTAAAGAAGCTGAAGATAGCACAGGGTCGAGGCAAGAGAAAGGTACTCGAAGAAGAAGATATCTCAGCTGAAGTATCAAGACATGTAGAAATAACATTGGAAGCTGGAAAGATAGTCTTCCCACGATACGTAGATTTTCATGATCAGAAAATGATTGAGAAATTTCCTGAGGTTATTGGAAATTTTTAAAGTTCAAAAATGGATAAAATTTTTGGGTAAGCACATAGTATTATATCCGAGACTTGTAGCTGAGTTCTATCAGAATCTGAAGTATGATTTGGATCAGGCAAAACTAGTTTCTAAAGTCAAGGGGTCTAGGATTGAAGTCTCTAAGCATCTCCTGCATACAGTATTTAGAGTACCAGAAGAAGGAGAAACTGAAAGAAAGTTTGCATGTGATCTTCATGATGTATACTCTCTCATCACAGATGAGCCTAAGAATCCCCAAGACAAAAATCAGTTAAAATTGGGTCAGTTTAATGCAAACAATTTCTCTCCTCTCAAGAGATTGATGCATCACATTCTCACTGCTATGATCACTCCACAAGTTGGAGGGAGAGGAAGACTGACCAACACTCAGAGATTTGTTTTATACTGTCTGCTGAAGAGAATCAGAGTTTGCTTGCCTGAAACAATTATTCAGATAATGAGAACTTGCAAAGAGTCTAGAAGAAATTTGCCCTATGCAGCTCACCTAACTGCTATTTTTAAGAAGGCAAACATAACTTTAGAAGATGATCCTTCAAAAGAAATTCCAAAGTTTAATGTGTACAACATGGATTTTATTAAAACTTACTTGAGGCTGAAAGAGACTGACTCAGAGAGTCCTTCTGGTGAAATTCAAAGAAAGGATAAATCAGTACAGCGTGCTCCTTTGAAGAAGAAAAGGAAAGTTCAAGTGGAAACAGTGTCAGAATAGCCTCCTCAGATTCCTCAAGAATAAATTCTTCCTATGTTAGCTGAAAAAGACCAAGAATCTGATAATAAACCTATTGAGAAGAATCTCAAGGATCTTCAACTAGAACAAGAAATCCATGAATTGGATTTAACTGATGCCCAAATTGTACAACAGCTGGATCAAAATATCAGTGAGCTATTTGATAAATTTGGAGTACAATCTGAGCAAGAACGGCAATTTGTTCAGCAAGAACAAGAGGAAGATCAACCTAGTGAAGCAGAAATACAAGAAGCTGATACACAAGGTGTAGAAGAGGAAAGAGAAGAAGAAATTGAAGCAAATGAAGGATTACTGTCTGAGATGGTTACACAGATTGTGATAGAAGAGACTGATAAAATTTATGAAGAAATTGCTGAGTTAGTTGTCAATGATCAGGAGGATGAACAACCAAGAGAAGAAGAAGCTCCAGGGGCTGCTGAAGAGGATACACAGGAGTATGTCATGGGACCAGCTCCTGAATTTCAGTCGTATCCAATAATGTCTTTTGCTCCTGCTCCCTCATATGGACCTTATCTTGTGGAAATGATTAGTCTTGGAATACCACCCACTTCATCTCCTTAACCACAGCATGAATACTATACTGAATTTCCAGAGTCGAGTGCATCTACATTTAGTTCACCTAGACCTAGTATTGAGCCTGATATTGCCCAGATGCTGTCAAATCTGACTGAGATAGTGATGAACCAAAATGAATTAATGAATAAACAGTTTCGGTTCAATACAATTCAACTAGACAGAGTAGATGCCCGAAAGAGTTGTGAAGACCCAAGGGATTGAGTTATTGACTGCCAAACAAAAAACTGAAGCAGCAGTCCGAGAGATCTTGGAATCTCTTATGGGAATCAGTACTAGAGTTGGTGACATGGTGAGCAAAATTCAAGATACTCAACTCTCAACCTTCACCAAGCTCGCTCAAATTCTAAGCCACACTTTTGATCTGAAGATTGAATTTGAGTTGATAAAGAGTACATTGAATACTATTGCAACCTGTCAACCTGAAGTCATCAACAAATTTCGAGATGTTCAGTCTGAATTAGAGACCCTCTCAAAGAATCTTAAAAAAACTCTTTCAAAGCAAGATTCTACCACCTCTCTAGTGGACAAACTTGGGTATTCAGTACATCGAAAGCTAGATGACCTGTTAGAATTCTTGAGAAATCTTCACACTTCTATGTTGAACCAATCTGCAACCCCTGGTTCCAGTAGTGCTCATCATCCTAGAGACGGGGAGTTTCAGAGGTCAATGATTCCCAAGATTTCCCCATTCTTTTTGATAATGACAAAGTGGGAGAATATATTGTGGTGAAGATGGACATGTATGAAAGTTTACAGTTTACTGACTGATGGATAGTTTTTCAAGCTTATAGTTTTCTGATGGACAGTTTTTCAGGTTTCTGATGTAAAAATGCTGAATGAGATAGTTCACTCAGACACTTGTCTGTATTCTCTTACTGTACACAAAAATGTAACTTTTGCATAGTGCATATTTGTGTTGGATGCATGTTTTATGTTGAATGTTATCTTTGTCATGCATGTCAACAAGTAAATTCTCTGCTAGTTTCAATCATACATGAATTATAGTTGTCATCATCAAAAAGGGGGAGATTGTTGGAACCCTAGTTTTAATGATGACAATCTATGAGTCATGTGAAGACTGGATTGCATAAGTTTGTTTGCATTTGATCATTTCATATAAAATGTATGTATGTGCACAATTGAGTCATTCATCATACAAGGTCTGTGTACCTTACATTTGTTGCATATAGTCCATGCATAGGTTAAAGAAGTCAGTGCATAGTCAGGTCTGTGCATACCACGTTACTTGGCAAATATCGACTGCATACATCTTAGTTGTTTGCATATTCAGGGTCGGTGTAATGTATTCATAGTCGGTGCATGTTCTACGTCCGTCATATTAGAGTCCGTGCATAACATGCATTGCATATAACCGAGGTCTGTGCAAGTCTTCGCACACGCTAACTGAGGTCCGTGCAGATCTGTGCATGTTAGTTCTATGTGTATGACATTTTGTCAAACATCTGGTCAGTGCATATCTTACATTCTGCTTACAGAAGTCAGTGCAGCTTTCACCTTGTATATACAAAGTCCGTGTTATTCCCTATAGCTCCGATCGGTGCAATGGTTGGTCCGTGCATACTTAGTTTATAGAAGGTTGGCACAGAGTTGGTATTAGCTTCGTTAGCGTCAGCACATATTTGGTGTTAGCTTGAGTCGGTGCAGCTTTTGCTGCGAGCACAAGTCGGTGCATTGCGTGTCTTGCATATCCATCCTCGGTGCAGTTCCTGTTTACGCATTCACCAAAGTCAGTGCATTCAATAGTCGGTGCAATCTTTGGCCTAAGGCATATCTAGGTCGGCGTACATAGAAGATCGGTGCAAGCTTTTACTTGGTCTGCATACCAACATCGGTGCATTTCATTACTAAAGTTAGTGCACATTCTCATTTGTACATATCGAAAGGTCTATGCATCTTGGGGTTTGGCACATAGTGCACTCTTGCAGGATGCACCCACACGTAGTCTGTGCATACCTCATTATGTACGCCGATGGTCTGTGTGTGTGACTTGCCCAATATATGTATCAAGTCAATGCATGTTGACTTATTCATATACGAGTCCGTGCATGCATAACTTTGCCTATAATATGTTTGACCTAATGACTACTGTCTCCTGACAAAGATTTTCTCTCCAGAGAACTGAGCCCAAGTGATCGTAACTTCTAAAGTGGCACGTGATCCAAGAGTGGAGGAGGTGCCAAGATCGAGACACGTGGAAAGCATTGAGCTAGGATGCTGCCACGTGGGCCAAGGCATTTGGGCGGGAATCGTGGAAAGCAAACGCCATTCATCTGATGCTCATGAAAAAGGAAAGAGTGAAGAAGAAGAAGAGAGAGTGAGCACGATACAGAGGAAGAATCAGAGAGAAAAAGGAGATCGAGCACCTGAAAAGAAAAGAGATAGAAAGAGAGAGATACATAGCTTGAAGGGAAGCAAGAGCAGCACATTGAAGATCAGGTTTTCTGTAGTGTTCTCTGGATCAGATCTGAGACACTTGGCTCCTGCGTGAGCATTTTAGTTTGGATTTATTGACAGCCCTCTGTTGCTGTGTTTTGTTCTTTTTGTTCTTTCTTCTTTGACACTCGTTCAAGCTGTTCGTAAGCGGTTGCAGAGGAGGTTTTCCTCTGGTCGGCTAAGCTGTAAAGCCCAGCGGGTCAAGCTGTTTGTTAGCGTTGCAGAGGATTGGTTCCTCTAGACAGCAAGCAGTGTTGCTCAGTGGTTGTAGGCAAGCTGTGAGGCCCAGCGGTCTTTCAAGCTGTGAGTCAGCAGGAAGCCATACTATGGTTGGAGTATGGGGTGGATGTAGGTCAGCTGACCGAACCACCTAAAACATCTTGTGCAGTGTGGTTGAATGCTTTCTCGTGTGAGATTACTTGTTCCTAATCGCCTAGATAGCTTCCGTCTGTATGTCTTCAAATAGTTGATTAGGCGTGCACCTCTAGTGTTTGAGAAAGTGTCCACTGAATAAGCCATCATAATTCTATTCAACTTTAAACTGGGCGAAATGATTTAAGAAGATCCATTCACCCCCCTCTGGATCTACGTTTCTTCCTATTTTCACACCCAACATACTGGTCTCTGGATCAGATCCAAGCCAGTCAGCTCCTGCTTTAGCCACATTTGTTTTGCGCTTATTTCCAGCTTTCAGTTGTTGAGTCCAGTGTTTTTATTTTCCTTCTAACTCTTGTTTCAAGCTATGTATCAGCGGATGGCTAAGCTTTATTGCCCAGCAGGTCAAGCTGTTTGTCAGCAGTTGGCTTAAGTTGTAATGCCCAACTATTGAAGCTGTGAATCAGCGGTTTGTTGGCAAGCTGTGAGGTCCAACTGTTTAAGCTGTGTATCAGCGGAAGCCACACTCTGGTTGGAGTGTGGGGTGGACGTAGATCTCTGGATAGAGATTGAACCACCTAAAAACTCTTCTTCTACTGTGGTTTGATGGCTTATTTGTTTTTCCTTAGATGAATGCCTAGGTGCGCACCCAATAGATAGTTCTGTCTGAGTGTATCTAGAGCTTATTGTGTGTTTAGTCTGTTTCTGTAAACATCCTTTGAAGCGGCTGAGTAGTTCATTGCACACGCAGACCATTTTCTCGACATTGTGTCTCATCACAGCCCAATAGTCTGCTATCATTTATTTTTTCATTTGCTTCACATTCAGTCAAAGCCAATCAGTTTTAATTCCGCATAACTTTCTAGCTCCATACATTTCAAATTGGATGAAAAGGTATTAAAAGATCCATTCACCCCCCTCTGGATCTACATTTAATTCAATCTCCACATCTAATAGATTGGATAAATTTTCATCTGCTTTGATAATATGTCTCTCTCCATCTTGCACTCAACTAAGTCATTTTGCTGGTCGCTTGTTCATCTTCTAGGTTCTTTGTGTTACAGTCTTTATCTGATTTCTTTTTCATTCTCACTTGAACGAATTACAAGCTCCTCTACATCAAGTATATCAAAAGGCGTGGCAGGAAAGTCTGGTTACGCCATTCTGGAATGCTGCTTCTTGCGTCGAGAAGTTATAGATTATACCTTCGCCTGGTACTTGGTAGATGATGTTTGTTCTTCGCTCTAGTGATAATTGATGGAATCATCTAAAGACTGTCCCTCTGAAATACACTCTCAGTGAATTGAATATCTGTTTTGCTTATATCTGCAAATTCCTTACAGTTAATTTTTTATTATTCACTGAATTTATAGTTGAGTTTATAGCAATTCATTAAATTCCTCATTAGCTTTTAAACTGCTTTAGTTTGTTAGTCTTTGGAGTTTGATCTATTCACCCCCCCCCTAGATATGCATTCATCTGTTCATCACACCCTTCAAAAGACCCTCCTCCGGTGGCTCTCGGGTAACTTTTTAAAGGCACAGAAGAACCAACGTGATCGACGGCATGCAGATCAGATCAAAACCTGATTTTACAGCGTGGATTAGTTGCTCAAATTAGGGCTCTTGCCATGGATAAACTCTCCCTTGATCAAAACATGAAAGGATAATGACAATCATAGCAAGATTGCTTCAATGAGACCTTCCCGTTTCCGCTTCTTCTTGCAAAAGAAATGGCGTCCAACCCAGTGGGCGCACATTAAAATAGCGTCTTCCATGATGGTCGCTCATTCTTGTTTCCAAATTTTGATATTTCCTCTTTTTTCATAAATCAAGGAATTGGCGACTGTACAAACAGTCGTTAATTCTTTTTCCACTGTTCTTCAATTTTCTTCTGATTTTTCGTATAATTGAATGAGCGACTGCTTGAACGATCACTAATTCTTTTCCAAAGAAACTGCGACTGCTTCAACAGTCGCTATTTCTTCTAATTTTCCAACTTTTCTTCTTTTTTCTATTTTCATCAAATGAAATAGCGCCCATGTATGCAGTCGTTAATTCTTCTTTTTCTCTTTTTTTCAGTCAAACAAATGGGCGCCCATTTGCTCAGTCGCTATTTCTTTTTTTCATAAAAAATGCGAAGAAATGGCATCTTGCCCACCGGTCGCTATTTCCTTAAATGTCAAAAAATTTAAATAATTAACATATTTCCTCAAAAATGGATTTAAAATAATTATGCAAATTCTTGAATATTTCTCACATGGTCATTTTGGCTTAGAAAGATGATAAAATGCGTGCATGCTCAAATTACTTATGAGAATAAAATTAACTACTCATGTTGCACAACTTTATTCATTTAATGCTCAAAAAATGATAAATGTGATACAAGTTATGATATAAAATATAGCACTTATCACACACCCCCCCAACTTACTCATTGCTAGTCCCTTAGCAATACAATTAAATTAAAATTCAAGATCAACAAGAGTTTGCAAAGTCTATACTTTCATATCCAACTTTTCCTTCACAAAATCAACCAAAGATTAGGAATCCGGAATCACTAATGCGCACTAGCCTTAGTTTGGCAATTAAGGTACATGATCAAGAATCAAAGTTCAATAGCATTTGTGCATGTGTAACTACCAAATCTACAGCGAAGACAATTGTGTCCCTCATGAGCTATTCCAATCAAGTGCCTTTCAACCCTGCACCTCCTAGATCAGAGCATTAAGCATATTAGCTTTTTGTCTGCCTCATTACTTTTTCCATTTGGGATCTTTTAATTTTTCTACACACATGATGCTACACTACCTTTCACTGCTTAACATGAACCTCGACTCTTACCTTAGGAGAAGCAGGCCCAGTTACACAGATCAAGGTTCCCTTTTCTGTTTGACGTGAACCTCAACGCGTCTTAGGTGAAGTAGGTCCAGTTACTAAGACTTGAGATATTTTTCATGGTGTTCTCTTTCTTTTCTTTTCTTTTCTTTTTCATTGTTGTGCCATTTGCATTAATTTAATAGATAACTTGGCAGAAAACTTTTTAAAAAAATATCTCTTCCTCAAGAAATGTAGAATATCAGACTTAATATCTAAAATAGCAGAAGGCTTGCCTTGCTTGTTTCATTAGCGTGCAGAGTGATTTTTATTTTCTATAGTGCACATGAACTTTAAAGAGATTCTTAAATTAGTTTTCTATAGCTAGATTGAAATAAGTTTTCCATCATCCTTTTCCTTAGTCTTTTCTATTCTAGAATCACTTTCAATAAAAATATGAATCAATAAAACTTAGTTGGGGATTTCATTTTTTTATTTTCATGCAACATGCAGGACATTATGATTATGCAAGAACACATATCAGGTTATACTATATACATCATGAAAATTTTTGCTCCCCCCCAACTTGAATGACATTGTCCTCAATAGCATATGCAATAGAAAGCAATAGAACAATGTAACAAAGAAACATTTCTGAGTAGGAAGGAGACAACCAGATATGTGGGGCGAGAAGCTCCTTTGTTATGATGGCGACAACATCCTCTTCCTGGTCTGAAATACTTAAACAAAAGTATTAAATCACAAAAATCTTGGGTTGCCTCCTAAAAGCGCTAAATTTTTCGTCTTCAGCCAAACGCATAAAAGCTCACAAAGATTTTATTCCAGATCACTTAGAATAATGGATTCTTTTTGTAACTGATCATTTTCCAAATAAGGCTTCAATCTTTCTGTAATACCCCAAATTCTTCTAGATATTTAATTAGAAATTTATTTGAATTTAATTAGAAATTATTTGAATTTATTTGAACTTATGGGAATTAATTCAAAATTAACTAGATTAATTCTTTAATAAATAGAATAAGTCACATTTCGACTATTTTATAAAAATCCATAAAAATCATATTCCTTTAGAATCTACTTCGTTTAACAATTTTATCTTCTATGGCTAAGCCTGATAAAATCATTAGCTGGGCCTAATCAGTGGGTTAAGTCAAATTTTCACACCTATCTAACCCAAATTCGTGTTCATTGTTAACCCCACCTTAAAACATCAAATTCGAACTCGTTTCTCAACCAAATGAGTTGATTCCAAGGGCAAATGAAAGATATTACTGAGATGATCATTTCCCCTCTATCAATTGATCGAAAACCAAACCCTAAAACGTGCAGTCGGCCGAGTTTGGTTGGGTCAAACATTTCGGCGCCGTTTCAAACACTCACCTTGCATCGTCGATTTCTCCCAGATCCGAAGGCTCCATAAGGTGTATGAGCTATAAAAATAAAGCTCTTCAACCCTAGTTTCCTTTGGTAGCAGCGGCAGCCGCAGTGGAGATTGATCGAGGGAGATCTTGGTCGATTAGTGGAGGTGGGTCGGCATCCCGTCGTCCTCCTTCCTTCTTCTTTGTTTCTTCGATTGAGGTTGGTACCCTCGACCAAAATCAGCACATGAGTACATCATTTTGTTCCTCTCAACGAGATCTTTCCATTGGTAGTAAAAGCCCTAATTTGTATGAGGTATTTAGGGAGATCTCGAGGTTTTTCTGAAGTGCTGTCAAGTTCACTCTTCAATCTAGGTTCATAAGTTCTCTCTTCGATTGAGGTAGGTTATAACAGACCAAACTCTAATTAACATATATGGATGTAATCAGCAGCATGTTAGCTTTCATTTGGCGTAGAAAGCCCTAAATTTTATTGAGCATGTTTAGAGAATTTCTGATTTGAGTAAGAGCATGTCTAGACTTGGTTTATGATGTGTTCTTTCGAGTTAAATCATGATTTCGAGCTGTTAATCTTAATCCCCATATAGCATGTCATATATGGTTGGAATCAACATCAAGCCCTCTTTCTTTTGATATATAAAGCCCCAATTTTCATAGACCATGCTTAGAGTATTTCGTGTTTGATTAGAAGCATGCAAAAACTAGGTTTTCAAGTGTTCTTCCTAGATAGGTGGTGATTTCGATTGATTTTTCGGTGAATTTCGTGTTCCAAACTCTTGTATTATGACCCTAGTATGTCTATCAAGAACCCAGGAGTATGGGGTTAAGATCCCAGCCCAATTAGACCCCAATTGGGTGAGATTTTGTGGATTTTCGAAGTCACGTTCGGATCTGTGGTCGCAGGGGTCGACCCATGGGGTCGACCCATGCTCAAGCATGATCCTGCCTGCCCGATGGTCGACCCATGGGGTCGACCCATCCTACAGCGTGCAGGGGTCGACCCATACAGCAGGTGTGTAGGGGTCGACCCAAACGACCAAATTTGTGGGGGTCGACCCATGAGGTCTACCCATTCAACAGACAGAAGTTTGTTTGTGCAGGGGTCGACCCCAGGGGTCAACCCACACACTGACAGACCCAATGGGTCAACCAAATGGGTCGACCCATATGCCAGCATACCCGTTTTAGTTGTTTTTCGACCCGAGGATCGATCCGGACCGTGAGGGGATCGACCCATTCAACCTAGTCCAATTGAAAACTATATTTTTGAGGAACCAGTGACCCATGCATGTAACCCTATGATCTCAATTTACAATGGTCCCTACATTCAATCATAGTGTAAAAACCATCCCGATTTACTATCTCCACTTCAACGCACTCAATGGTTAATTTAGAAACCCACATGATTAGTGGTTAATTATGTAACTAAATTTCTGTTAATTGCATGTTGTTCATTCCTACGTGATCTTGTTCATTCTCTTTATCATCTTGAATCATCTTTTTGGCAATTTGAGTTAACGAAAAACATAATCCTTGGTAAATTGACATGAAATTAGGATTCATATGATTATTAGGTTGCTGGACAGCCACTTTACTCCTGTAGAACAGCGGCCAACTTATGACCGCATATCCGTAATACGGCCAGTATGGACCGTATATCTTGTTCATGGGTCTTAATGTCTTCTGGACATGAGCGGCCCAGAACACACCGTTCATACTTTCGAGCGGCCCATTGTCAGCCGTTCATTTTTGACCTCGTGGGCTGTGTTTCAGTCCAGTTCCCGTATGCGCGGCCCTGTATTAGCCGCATATACCTTTGAGTGGCCTTTGTATGACCGCACATCTCTCGGAGATGAGTTTTATTGTGTTTTGTACTCTTGAATCCAAGGACAGGTTAGTCCTTTAAATCTAAACTTATGGACAGTAATTCCTCTGATTAATTGGCCACGACTTTGACTAAATGTCTAGACGGATATTGGGATCTTGTATCCAATAAATCAATGCCAACGCATCATAAGGGCCCGGTCTGGTCCTGGGGAGAGCGCCCAAAAAATTAGTGAGCCCATGGGATGTTATAATGACATGGTGAGGCATTGCACCGAGTGCATGACTAGCTTGTTGTCTACGACAGAAAAACTCTTGTTACTCTTGTTACTTGATCGTGCTTGACTTGTTATCTCTTGTTACTTGCTAGTGGCCATTCCTCGTTACAGTTCTTGTTACACTTGTACATGTTATTCTTGTTAAATTCTAGTTATCTTATATCTCTTGGCCTTGCAAGATCTTTTCATTATGTTGTTTCATTATATCGTCATTCATTTCTTTTGTTAGCATGGTATATGAAAATGTTATTAAATTGTTAATCATGTAAACTTGCCTGTTATTTCCTACTGAGCGTCAGCTCGTAGTTGTTGTTTCCCCCCTTTCCAGGCTGTTCAGGTGATGATGCGCTTACCGATGGGGAGGGGCAGGAGTGATACTTTTGAGTGTACGTGTTAGTAGATGCCGAGTTGGCATAGTGGTTACACTAGTTATTCCTTAGAGTTGTGTTAGTACTTTACTGCTTTTGGAGTCTGTTATTGTATTAGAATCAGTTGGAAGTTATGTTTGATCGTGTGTTAGCAGTGATGGTTATTGTAATAAATTTTGTTTTATCCTTGATCAATAGAGTTATTTCTTTCCATAGCACCTGTGTAATTGGTTAGTTTAGCTTGTTAATATTATTTCTAGCTAGTTTCTAACTGTACGACCCGATATTTCGCGTCGGGGCGTGACAGTTTAGTTGGTATCAGAGCCCTAGGTTTCACATTCCTAGGTGTTCCTAAGTTCTAGGTTTTCCAAGTTCTAGGGTTCTAAGTGGTATCATAGGACCCCTAACCTTGTTAAAGTCTAAGAACCCAACCTGGTGAGATTTGGGTAGAAACTCGAGTTAAGTTCATATCGTAATCGTGTTATTATCTATCTTAATGAACCTAGGTAATCTATTCCTCATGTAGGCCATTGAAATGGCAGCATATTGTGCGGAATGGAGGAACTTGCAGCATACGGTTCAAGGCCTTACACAGGCTTTACAGCAAGTGGCTCAAGCAGGAGCGGCACACCATGGCACTGGTGACTTATATCGGAACTTCCGAGGGATGAATCCGCCAAGATTTGGAGGCTCGACTGACCCTGATGAAGCCGAGCATTGGCTAGATGAGATGGGAAGGATATTCGAAGTAATGCAGTGCAGCAATCAAGAGCGTGTCCTTCTTTCAACCTTTCAACTTGAACGTGATGCAAGAACATGGTGGGATTCTGTGAAGGCTACCCTTGGTGATCAGCAAGTCACATGGCAGGAGTTCGAGGAATTCTTTAACAGCAAGTATTTTTCTGATAGAGTGCAAGAGAAGAAGGCAGCAGAGTTCGCGGCTTTGAAGTAGCGCAATCTATCTGTGGCAGAATATGAAGCTCAATTTTCTCGGTTATCCCGATATGCTAACCACATGATATCTACTGAGAAGATGAAGGCCAAGCGCTTTCTCAATGGACTGAGGCTGCATTATATCAACCAATTGGCACCAATGGAAATCTCCACTTATTCTGAGATGGTGAGGAAAGCTCAAGTCCTAGAAGATACTCTAGAAATGACGGAGAGAATCCGTGGAAAAGGTGTAAGAAAGGAACAACCTACGGGTTCCGGGAATATCAAACCCGGGTATGGCAAGAAGAGGCCCATTAGTGGACCTGGTTCGTGGAGTGGTTCTGGATCGTGGAAGGGCAAGATGCCGAAGCATGAAGATAAGAAGCCTGGCCCTATTGTTCCATTCAAGGGCGTGTGCAAGTTTTGTGATCGTCCTGGTCACAAGATGGAGGATTGTTGGCGTAAGCTAGGCGCCTGTCTGTGATGTGGAAGTAGGGAGCACCGTATCCCTGACTGTCCTCTTCTGTCGGAGCAAGCTACCCCGGCAAAACCACAAGGCATCAAGAAGCCACAAGGCAAGCTTCAAGCTTTACATGCAGATGAAGTAGGAACCGTCGAGGATGGTGGACTCATCGAAGGTACTCTTATTATACTCGACAAGCCAGCATTTGTTCTTTTTGATACTGGTGCCACACATTCATTTATTTCTCGGAGATTTGCTAAGTTTTTAGCTATGGAACCTATTTTGATGAATTCTCCGTTAGAAATATCAACCCCTATTGGTACTAGATCGACAATACAGTACTTCTATCCTTCTAGTACGGTTATGATTGGTGAACAGAATTTACCAGCTGATTTAGTTTGCATGAACATGAAGGATTATGATGTAATCCTATGAGCAGATTGGTTGGCTAGATATGAGTCTAATGTTCACTGCAGTTCTAGCTCCGTGTCTTTTATTAGGCACCCGAGACTTTCTTTTGTGGGAGTTAAGCACCATAACTCCGTATCACTTATCTCGGCTCTTCGAGCTGATAAGCTGATGAGACGAGGATGCGAGGCTTTTCTGGCCTTTATCTGTGCAACCCCTGAGCAGTAGATTGAGATTAAGGACATTTCTGTTGTTCGAGATTATCCTGATGTCTTTCCAGAGGAACTACCAGGACTTTCGCCTGAGCGGGAAGTTATCTTCTCTATTGATCTCATTCTTGGCACATCTCCTATTTCCAAGGCTCCTTATCGTATGTCTCCTACGGAATTGAGAGAATTAAAGCAACAGTTGAGGGAATTGCTCAAGAAGGGTTTCATTCGTCCAAGTACCTCTCCTTGGGGAGCCCCTGTATAATTCGTCCGGAAGAAAGATGGTTCGATGAGGTTGTGCATCGATTATCGGCAATTGAACCAGCAGACTGTCAAGAACAAATATCCATTACCGAGGATTGACGAATTATTTGACCAGATAGCGGGAGCTCAGTATTTTTCTAAGATCGATCTTCGATCTGGATATCATCAGTTGCGGATTAAGGAAGAGGATATCTATAAAATAGCTTTCCGCAGCATGTATGGTCATTTTGAATTTGTCGTTATGCCTTTTGGTCTAACGAATGCACCAGCAGCTTTCATGCAGTTGATGAATAATGTATTTCGGCCCTATCTTGATCAATGGGTCATGGTATTCATTGATGACATCCTGATTTATTCCAAGAATGAAGAGGAGCATGCTGAACATCTGAGAATGACATTACAACTGTTGAGAGATCATCAGCTATATGCCAAGTTCAGTAAGTGTGAATTCTGGCTGCAAGAGGTGTCCCTTCTCGGACATATCATCACCAAAGAAGGAATTTCTGTTGATCCTTCGAAGGTAGAGGCGGTGAAGAATTGGGATCAGCCTACCAGTGTGACTGAAGTTAGAAGTTTCCTAGGCCTGGTAGGCTACTACAGAAGATTCATTCAAGATTTCTCCAAGATTGCGGTACCTATGATAAGATTAACCCGCAAGGAGAACAAGTTTGATTGGTCAAATGATTGTCAGCGAAGCTTTCAGACTTTGAAGGAATGTTTAACTACTGCACCTGTATTGGCTTTACCTTCTGGTGAAGGAGGTTTTGTGGTATACACCAATGCTTCAGGTATTGGTTTAGGCTGTGTACTCATGCAGCATGGGAAGGTGATTGCCTATTCTTCTAAGCAGTTGAGGAAGTATGAAGAGAATTATCTTGTTCATGATTTGGAACTAGCAACAGTCGTGTTTGCCTTGAAGATATGGAGGCACTACTTGTATGGAGAAACATTCACAGTGTTTTCAGATCATAAGAGTCTGAAATATTTATTTTCTCAGAAGGAACTCAACATGAGGCAGAGAAGATGGTTGGAGTACTTGAAAGACTTCGACTTCTCGATTGAATATCATCCTGGAAAAGGCAATGTTGTGGCAGATGCATTAAGCCGAAAGCCTGTAGCTAGATTATCAAGTCTCATGTTACAAGAGTGGAAGCTACTAGAACAATTAGCTAGCCTGAATCTGAATGTTGATAATGATCGGGTTATGATTGCACAGATTCAACTTAAGCCCAAATTATTGATGGAAATCAAGTCCTTGCAAGATAATGATCCCAAGCTAGTAGAGATCAAAGGAAGCTTGAGCAGCAGACCTGACTTCATGATGGCTGACGATGGAAGATTGTTATTCCAAGGTAGAACTTGTGTACCTGATGAAGCTGGAATAAAGAACAAGATTCTCGAGGAAGCTCATAGATCCAAATACACCATTCATCTTGGAGGCACTAAAATGTTCAAAGAGATCTTTTTGGTGGCAGAACAGGAAAAGGGAAGTTGCAGACTTCATGAGTAGATGCTTGGTTTGTCAGCAAGTTAAGGCTGAACATTTCAGACCGGCAGGAAAGTTGAAACCACTTGACATACCCCAATGGAAGTGGGAATGCATTGGCATGGATTTCATTATGGGTCTACCTAGGACTCGTGGTGGATTTGATGCAATATGAGTGATTATCGATCGATTGACAAAGTCAGCTCATTTCTTACCCATTAAGTCCAAGTGGACAGTTGATGTATTGGTTGCTTTGTATTTGAAGGAAGTGGTAAGGCTCCATGGCATACCAGTCAGCATTGTGTCTGATAGAGACCCTAGATTTACTTCACATTTTTGGAAGGGACTACAAGAGTCTTTGGGTACTCATCTAAATTTCAGTACTGCTTTTCATCCGCAGACAGATGGACAGACTGAAAGAACCAATCAGATAGTTGAAGATATGCTTAGAGTATGCATGATTGATTTCGGAGGTAGTTAGAGTGATCACTTGGCATTAATTGAATTCGCTTACAACAACAGTTATCAATCCAGCATACAGATGGCTCCTTTTTAAGCATTGTATGGAAGAAGCTGTCGTTCCCCGTTATGTTGGGAGGAGATAGGTGAGAAGCAATGGCTTAGACCGGATCTTATTTTAGAATCATCACAAAACATCTGTATTATCCGAGACCGGTTACAAGTGGCTCAATCAAGACAGAAGAGTTATGCCGACAATTGAAGAAGGGCATTGGAATTTCAAGTTGGCGAGCATGTATTTCTGAAAGTCTCTCCTACAAGAGGGATTCGAAGATTTGGCATTCATGGCAAGCTGAGTCCGAGATATATTGGTCCGTTCGAGATTCTGGATATAGTGGGAGAGGTTGCTTACAGATTGGCATTATCGCCTCAATTGTCAGGCGTACACAATATTTTCCACGTGTCTATGTTACGGAAATATGTGTACGACCCCACTCACATCATTCAGCATGTGGATTTCGAATTGAAGGAAGATTTGACCTATGAAGAAAGACCTATCAAGATTCTGGATCGGAAGCAACAGCAACTCCGGAATCGTTCCATACCTATGGTCAAAATTCAGTGGAGTCGGCGTGGAGCTGAGGAAGCTACTTGGGAGTCTGAAGATAATATGCGGAAGCGGTATCCCGACTTATTCTAGGTGAGCTAATTTTTCCCTATCTCTGTATTAACGTGCAGTGAATTTGGAGGACCAAATTCTTTAAGTGGGGGAGGGTGTAATACCCCAAATTCTTCTAGATATTTAATTAGAAATTTATTTGAATTTAATTAGAAATTATTTGAAATTATTTGAACTTACGGGAATTAATTCGAAATTAATTAGATTAATTCTTTAATAAATAGAATAAGTCACATTTCGACTATTTTATAAAAATCCATAAAAATCATATTCTTGTAGAATCTATTTCGTTTAACAATTTTGTCTTCTATGGCTAAGCCTAATAAAATTATTAGCCGGGCCTAATTAGTGGGTTAAGTCAAATTTTCACACCTAACTAACCCAAATTCGTGTTCATTGTTAACCCCACCTTAAAACATCAAATTCGAGTTCATTTCTCAACCAAATGAGATGATTCCAAAGGCAAATGAAAGGTATTACTGAGAGGATCATTTCTCCTCTATCAATTGATCGGAAACCATACCCTAAAATGTGCAGTCGGCCGAGTTTGGTTGGGTCAAACATTTCAGCGCCGTTTCAAACACTCACCTTGCATCGTCGATTTCTCCCAGCTCCGAAGGCTCCAAAAGGTGTATGAGCTATAAAAATAAAGCTCTTCAACCCTAGTTTCCTTTGGTAGCAGCGGCGGCCGCAATGGAGATCGATCGAGGGAGATCTTGGTCGATTAGTGGAGGTGGGTCGGCATCCTGTCGTCCTCCTTCCTTCTTCTTTGTTCCTTCGATTGATGTTGGTACCCTCGACCAAAATCAGCACATGAGTACGTCATTTTGTTCCTCTCGACGAGATCTTTCCATTGGTAGTAAAAGCCCTAATTTGTATTACGTATCCATGGAGATCTCGAGGTTTTTCTGAAGTGCTGTCAAGTTCATTCTTCAATCTAGGTTCATAAGTTCTCTCTTCGATTGACGTAGGTTATAACAGACCAAACACTAATTAACATATATGGATGTAATCAGCAGCATGTTAGCTTTCATTTGGCGTAGAAAGCCCTAAATTTTATTGAGCATGTTTAGAGAATTTCTGATTTGAGTAAGAGCATGTCTAGACTTGGTTTATGATGTGTTCTTTCGAGTTAAATCATGATTTCGAGTTGTTAATCTTGATCCCCATATAGCATGTCATATATGGTTGGAATCAACATCAATCCCTCTTTCTTTTGATATATAAAGCCCCAATTTTCATAGACCATGCTTAGAGTATTTCGTGTTTGATTAGAAGCATGCAAAAACTAGGTTTTCAAGTGTTCTTCCTAGATAGGTGGTGATTTCGATTGATTTTTCGGTGAATTTCATGTTCCAAACTCTTGTATTATGACCCTAGTATGTCTATCAAAAACCCAAGAGCATGGGGTTAAGATCCCAGCCCAATTAGACCCCAATTGGGTGAGATTTTATGAATTTCCGAAGTCACGTTCGGATCTGTGGTCGCAGGGGTTGACCCATGGGGTCGACCCATGCTCAAGCATGATCCTGCCTGCCCGAGGGTCGACCCATCCTGCAGCGTGCGGGGGTCAACCCATACAGCAGGTGTGTAGGGGTCGACCCATGGGGTCGACCCAAACGACCAAATTTGTGGGGGTCCACCCATGGGGTCGACCCATTCAACAGATAGAAGTCTGTTTGTGCAGGGGTCGACCCCAGAGGTCGACCCACACACTGACAGACCCTAAGGGTCGACCCATATGCCAGCAGACCCGTTTTAGTTTTTTTTCGACCCGAGGATCGATCCGGACTGTGAGGGGATCGACCCATTCAACCTAGTCCAATTGAAAATTATATTTTTTAGGAACCAGTGACCCATGCATGTAACCCTATGATCTCAATTTATAATGGTCCCTACATTCAATCATAGTGTAAAAACCATCCCGATTTACTATCTCCACTTCAACGCACTCAATGGTTAATTTAGAAACCCACATGATTAGTGGTTAATTATGTAACTAAATTTCTGTTAATTGCATGTTGTTCATTCCTACGCGATCTTGTTCATTCTCTTTATCATCTTGAATCATCTTTTTGGCAATTTGAGTTAACGAAAAACTTAATCCTTGGTAAATTGACAAGAAATTAGGATTCATATGATTATTAGGTTGCTGGACAGCCACTTTACTCCTGTAGAACAGCGGCCAACTTATGACCGCATATCCGTAATACGGCCAGTATGGACCGTATATCTTGTTCATGGGTCTTAATGTCTTCTGGACATGAGCGGCCCAGAACACACCGTTCATACTTTCGAGCGGCCCACTGTCAGCCGTTCATTTTTGACCTCGTGGGCTGTGTTTCAGTCCAGTTCCCGTATGCGCGGCCCTGTATTAGCCGCATATACCTTTGAGTGGCCTTTGTATGACCGCACATCTCTCGGAGATGAGTTTTATTGTGTTTTGTACTCTTGAATCCAAGGACAGGTTAGTCCTTTAAATCTAAACTTATGGACAGTAATTCCTCTGATTAATTGGCCATGACTTTGACTAAATGTCTAGATGGATCTTGGGATCTTGTATCCAATAAATCAATGCCAACGCATCATAAGGGCCCGGTCTGGTCCTGGGGAGAGCGCCCGAAAAATTAGTGAGCCCATGGGATGTTATAATGACATGGTGAGGCATTGCACCGAGTGCATGACTAGCTTGTTGTCTACGATAGAAAAACTCTTGTTACTCTTGTTACTTGATCGTGCTTGACTTGTTATCTCTTGTTACTTGCTAGTGGCCATTCCTCGTTACAGTTCTTGTTACACTTGTACATGTTATTCTTGTTAAATTCTAGTTATCTTATATCTCTTGACCTTGCAAGATCTTTTCATTATGTTGTTTCATTATATCGTCATTCATTTCTTTTGTTAGCATGGTATATGAAAATGTTATTAAATTGTTAATCATGTAAACTTGCATGTTATTTCCTTCTGAGCGTCAGCTCATAGTTGTTGTTTCCCCCCTTTCCATGATGTTCAGGTGATGATGCGCATACCGATGGGGAGGGGCAGGAGTGATACTTTTGAGTGTACGTGTTAGTAGATGCCGAGTTGGCATAGTGGTTTACACTAGTTATTCCTTAGAGTTGTGTTAGTACTTTACTGCTTTTGGAGTCAGTTATTGTATTAGAATCAGTTGGAAGTTATGTTTGATCGTGTGTTAGCAGTGATGGTTATTGTAATAAATTTTGTTTTATCCTTGATCAATAGAGTTATTTCTTTCCATAGCATCTGTGTAATTGGTTAGTTTAGCTTGTTAATATTATTTCTAACTAGTTTCTAACTGTACGACCCGATATTCCGCGTCGGGGCATGACACTTTGACTGTTAATAGTGAAAATGTGACCATTTTTAGGATTCAATATTTTGACGGCACCATGGTCAAAAGCTTTAACGACAACAAACGGTCTATCCCATCTGGATTTTAACTTACCGGGGAACAAACGCAGCCTTGAGTTAAAAAGCCAAACCTTTTGATTCACATAAAAAGTTTTCCTGTGAATATGCTTATCATGAAATGCCTTAATTTTAGCTTTATAAATCTTAGAATTTTTGTAGGCTTCATTTCACAATTCTTCCAGTTCATTAAGTCGTAGAGCTCTTTGGGACCCAGCTTGAGTAAGATCAAAATTGACTTGTTTAATGACCCAATATGCTCTATGTTCCAGTGCTACAGGTAAGTGGTAGGCTTTTCCAAAAAATGAGGCGGTAACGTGACATGCCAATGGGAGTCTTAAATGCAATTCTATAGGCCCATAATGCATCATCTAGTCTCTCGGATCGGTCTTTTTTATCCGACCTAACTATCTTATGCAGAATGTTTTTAATCTCCTTATTGGACACTTCAACCTGGCCACTAGTTTGGGGATGATAGGGGGTAGCAAGCTTATGAGTGATGCCATATTTGTAAAGCAAAGCTCATACTTAAAAGTTTATGAAGTGAGAACCCCCATCACTAATGATAGCTCTAGGACAGCCAAATCTAGAAAAGATGTTCTTCTTTACAAACTGCATCACCACCTTATGATCATTAGTCCTAGTAGCAACAGCTTCAATCCACTTCAAAACATAGTCCACCGCCACCAAAATATATTCATTGCCAAATGAAGGTGGAAATGGTCCCATAAAGTCTATTCCCCAAACATCAAAAATTTCTACTACCAGAATGGGACTGAGCGGCACCATATCTCTTTTTGAATCATTACCCACTACATGACACCTCGAGCATGTTTTTAAAAATTCATAAGCATCCTTGAACAATGTGGGCCAATAAAATTCACTTTGTAATACTTTAGCCACTGTTTTCTTTCCTGAAAAGTGTCCCCTACAAGCGAGACTATGACAGAAATTCAAAATAGATTGTTGTTCCTCCTCGGGGACACATCTTCTTATTATTTGATCTGGACCCATGTGAAACAGCTCTGGGTCCTCCCAAAAGTAGTACTTAACCTTTGAAAAGAATCGTTCCTTCTCTTGCCTAGACCACCCTCCCGGGATCTTTCCTACCGCCAAGTAATTGACTATGTAAGCGTACCAGGAGGTTGAGATGTGAGAGATGGAAATAATTTATTCATCGGGGAAGGAATCGGATATAGGAGCACTTTCAGGAATCACAATCCTAGACAAGTGATCAGCAACAACATTCTCCAACCCCTTCTTGTCTCTGATTTCCAAATCAAACTCTTGTAGCAACAGAATCCACTGAATGAGACGGGGTTTGGCGTCCTTCTTGGATAGCAGAAACTTTAAAGCCGAGTGATCATAATAAACAATAACGTTTGCCCCTAACAGATATGATCAAAATTTTTCAAGGGTGAAAACAACATCAAGCAATTCTTTCTCCGTGGTGGTATAGTTCAATTGTGCATCAGTGAGGGTGTGGCTCGCATAGTAGATCACCATCGGCTTCTTATCGACTCTCTGACCCAGGACAGCTCGAACAGCATAATCTGAAGCATCACACATGATTTCAAAAGGAAGTGACCAATCAGGTGATTGAAGAATCGGAGCTTGAGTGAGGGCCACTTTCAATAATTCCTCTGATTAATTGGCCACGACTTTGACTAAATGTCTAGACTGATCTTGGGATCTTGTATCCAATAAATCAATGCCAACGCATCATAAGGGCACGGTTGTAGATGTGGAAAATATGTAGCGTGGCGTCACAAGTCACATAGGCAAGCATATGTGCATAAGTGATAACATAATGTGTATAGCAAGAGAACATCATGAACATGTGACTATGTAAACATGGTAGCATGATCATACAACAAGACAAAAGCGATAAAAGATGTAAAAGAATGCCGTGATCGCCACCAAGGAATGACAACGCCAAAAGAATATAAAATACTAAGTGCGTTGTGTACCTTGGAAAAAGAGGATGATCGTGCTCAATATCAAGATGCGGGGACTATGTGGATTACCTCTCCTTGCCTTCCAGCCGGCTAGAAGGTAAGGGCCTCACTTTCCATGCTTTCCTGTGAAACAAACACAAAATAAGAGGCAAAACCCATTAGAAAATGCTAAGTGTAGAAATCTGCCCAAGTGCATAAAGTAGCATGAAAGATTGAAGGCAAACTTACCGAGGGAGGGTTTTTAACCCCTATGGAAGGGTGCAAATAATATGTGTGTATATTGTGATGAGATTAACATGAAGAAATTGATTTAATATGCCATGATGAACATAGATAAACAAGATGCAAAAGTGCATGCCACAAGAAAAACTGTGCAAACAGTGTAAAGTGGGTGCAAAGACTGATGCAAACAGTAGGGCAAACGATGTCCAAATGAAAAGAAATTTGAGATGACAGAAGACTTGAGTGTTGTAAAGAAGTAGAAATAAGAATCACTCAAAAAGGAGGTCAGGACAGAAAGTTATGACACCGGAGATTTGGGAAAAAAATATGGATTGTGCAGAAAATTCAGAATAGTGCACAAAATGGGCTCACAGAATGATGAATATCTCACAAGATAGAACACCAAAAGAGGAAAGAGTGGATGCTATGGAAAGGTGGGAGTGTTGTGGTGAAACTAGGGTAGAAAGGAGAGTTTAAAACGGGGAAGAGGCCAGTGAAAAATGGGGTGGAAAACACAAGAAAATAGAGGGGTGCAGAACATGGGAGAAAAATGACTGTATGGAAATAGAATGAACAAACAAAACTCATGGACAAAACATGCATGAAGATGATGAAATAATGAGTCCAAAACCAAGGAACACAAAGATTATACTTCCCTCTAGAGTCTGGAGTTGAAAGGCTGGATCACGAGTGCCCCACGGCCTCGCACTGGCGACGCAAACATGCCCCCGTCGCAAGAAATCTGAGTTTCAGTAAAGTGCAGAACAGTGTGGTGAAACCTCAAAAGTAGGGGCTTGGAAAAGGGGGAAAAGATGTGAGAAATAAGGCAAACATATAATGAAAACGAAGCTAATACTCCCCTCTTCAAGATGGAGTTGAGGGAGGATGAAAAGGATGAAGCATGACTCCGCACCGGCTTGATGAACAGGCCCCCGTCGCGAAGTTGTAGCAGAAAATCAGCAAACTATGATGATTTGCCAAAAGTAGGGGCGATGTTAGAAGGGCAAACGATGATGAAATCGAGCAAATAAGGAACCAAAATGAAGCTTATACATTCCTCTTCAGGCTAGGGTTGAAGGAGGATGAAGAAAATTCGGCATGGCTTCGCCGTCGCCTTGAAAACACGCCCCCGTCGCACAGGAAATCTGGGCAGGTTTATATAGAAAAAGTGGTGAAACCCCCAACTTTCTCCCACGATTCCAGAAGATAGAGTCCACCAAATCTCGAGATCTATGGATCATTCTCGAGATAATAGTCAAGATAAGGCGTAGGAACAAATAGGACTCTTTTTGGTTGAAGATTGTAAAAGTTATGGCTCTTGGAAGAAGCCTCTGGAACCTAATCTGCAGGGTTTTTTGGTTGCACGAAAAGTAGAAAAACATGATATTGCGGCCACGATTCCAAGAGATATAGCCCATCAAATTTTGATTTCTATGAACCAAAGTAAAGATAATACAAAGGGCTAGAAGTAGGAAAAAATGGGGATCAATCTCCATGAACCTGCGCGATGTGGCTATCTTGCGGCGGCCATAACTTTTATTGGATAAACGGTCGGATGACTGACCGTTAAGGGTTAAACGGTCATCAACCGACCGTTTACAACAATGAACGGCCATTAACACGACCGTTTAAGGTAGACTTTGCGTGACTTTGGAAATTGGATTATATCTCCCAAACGGTGCAGAATTAGCAAAAGTGGTAGAAGAGAAAATTATAGATAACTCAAAAATGAACAACTTTTATGAAGAAAGTAAGATGAGAAAATGATCAGAAGAGAGAGAAAATAGGGCTAGAACAGAGAGAGAAAATACCGGGACATAGGTTAACAGTGCAGTCTGCCGAAAAAATGTAAATAACTTGAAATCGGTGCAGAACTGGCCAATGACATAGAAGAATGAATTGTAGGGATTTAAAAGATGAACAACTTTGGTGAAGGATACATTTTGAAAAGAGGAAAGGAAGTGGGTGAAAAAGGATAATTTTCAAGGCTACGCAACGAAAGGGGGCTGAATGCTTGAGGGAAGCCGGCCTAAATGGGCCGTAAGGCGACTTTGAAGGCCGGAAGGTGACAAGATAGGCTCCAGGGCTCTATGAAATAATTATCTCCAATGTTCAAAAGGAATGGAATAATGAAATGGGCTCGAAATCCATCCAAGAAAGGCTCCAAAATTATGGGTAATTCGGGACATCAAAATGATGAATAAGAGAAATGACTCAACTTGCAGGCTAAAAACGGGTGTCAACAGATGCCCCTCCTTGATGTCTGCTTTGCAAGGGAGCAAGTGAAAGCGACGCGGGGGTGAAATGGAAAGGAGATGGAGCGAAAGTGACAGCGACGTGAAATGGAGATGAAGCGGAGATGAAGCGGAGAGAACTAATAAGCGGGCATCAAGGCAAAAGGCACCCGTCACAACCAACAAGCGATAGGAATTCTCCCGAAATCGCCGAACTACCCACCCGGAATGGCTGACGCGGATGAAACATGTCTGGAGAACTAAACTAACAAAAGGAAATGGAAACACGACCAACCTCATCGGGGACACAATCCACAGACAATGAGGGAGTCGGAAAGAGCACAACGCAAAAAGTAGGAGAAATATAACTGAGATAAAATCCAGACAGGAATCACGCTGGCCAACCAGACCAAGCGACAAGATCAGAGAAATCGTTCAAATTCAGAGTGGAATAAAGATCTCTTATCCAAGAGACATGAAGTGCAACTGACCATTATTGAGGAGAAACCTTGAATGGATCACGAGACGTTAATGCTCAAAATATGACATGATGCATGCTGGGCTAAAATAAAGAAATCATCAAAACGAATACAAAGAAATCATAAAATAGAAAGTACTCGAGAATAGTGTTGCTAGATTGGAACGATCAGGGTCAAGACACTATACGCAACCACGGCGTGCGTGATAGAACCATCGTTCCCTAATTTTCCCAACCTAACGGCCTATCCAATGATTAAACATGTGCACCTAGATCATCATCGTTTTTGTTAGAGGGGAACATCAGATCCTGGAACACGTGAGTGACCAATCGGTTCTCGAGATAATATAATAATATAGATACCATATAGTAATGCAACAATGAGTAGGGATAGAAGGCCATACCTGACTTACCTGTGTAGGCGAAATGGCATTTTTTTGATTTTTATTTTCTGATTTTTTTTATTTTTTCATATATAAGACAAATATGATAAACAAGCAAGTGTAAACATAGTGAAAATAACATAACTATCAACTGAACGACAAACAACACGACATAACATAACGGTCAAATGAAATGGGAGACAATACAACATAACATAACAAAGGCACACGAGCACATATGCAATGGCATGAACAAACAACATGCATGCATGAACACGGTGTGACAAGACAACAACGTGGTGGGACAACACACGGTTGGGACAAGAACATGGGACATAAAGGGGTGACTAACAACATGTTCAAGGCAACTAACAACACTCGGTGAAGGACAAAACAACATGTGTGGGACAACACGGTGGGACATAAACACGTGACAAGGACACGGCGGGATAAAAGACATAAACAGATACGCTCTTTAATCAAAACACAAGATCAGAATGAAGCAGAACCCCCAGGTTCATAATCGTGAGGCAAAACCCTCTCATAAAGATATGATCATTGCAAACAAAAACTGAGAAAGACATGAGCTTCGGAACAGATCGAGAGATAAGATTGAAGGAGAGAACAGATCAAAGATGTAGACAGGAGGCAGAGCCCAAAGATATAGCAAGGAATGCCTGAGTACTTGCAACCTGCACACTTAGCAAACAGATTACGTATCTGTCCTTAAAACAAATGCAAATGTATGAAAAAGACACATTTTTTGAATTTTTGTAATGTTTTTGATTTTTTTAGATTTTCAACAGTATTTCTTTTTTGGATTTTTTGAAATATTTGATTTTTTAGGTTTTTGAAATATTTGATTTTTTTTTAAATTTTGAAGTATTTGATTTTTTTAGACTTTTGGTAATATTTGACTTTTTTTGGATTTTGACATAGCAATCTGCAGCACCTAAAGACGGGCTCAAACTACTAGCCAGGGATCGACGTTCCTACCCCTTTCACTAAAGGCTTCCCTTAAGCAGGGTGTGCATGTGAGGGTGGCTTACCACAACCAACTGCTTCTAAAGAACGGTGCCCCTACTAAGGCCATACCCGGGATACAACCCAGCCTAAGAGGGAGAAGCAGAAGATAAATTGGAGACAAGCTTCGTGCAGGATTGGAGATATCAAGGCTCGAATTCCTTCCAGGGCACTACCCCTCAAAGAGATAGCATGTTGCGCCGGGGCTTTGTCTCTTTGATTTTTAGACCCATATTTATTAGGCACGCATACGACCGGGCTCATGACGTCCCGCGGGGAACTGTACTGCCACTCTTGCCATGCCTTTGATTCATAATTTTGCTATATTGATTCATCATTGATTTTGAGAGCCCTTATTGGCCAGATATTGCATGAAAGCTTTTTTTTTTTTGAAGAGGGTCAAGACTGCCCCTATTTGAGATCTCTCTCGTATTGGGGAGCGCCCAGGTTGGTCATCTTATCCATCAATCTCTTGCCCCTGCACTTGGTCGAGCAGAGAAGAGAAAAGACCTCCGTACATACCCAAAGTATGGCCAAAGCAGCAACGGTGTGCCTAAGAGGAATCGGCTATGGCTTGCCGTGAAGTGTGTGAAAAACCCATGCCTAAAGGTCACCCTCAACAATCGGGGAAAGAAACTAGACTCCCAGCGCAGAGCTATTACCAGCCTAAGGATGCTGCAGAAAATAACCTTTTTTATTTGACACAAAGTTAAGATCTAATTAAACAAAGACTCCTAAAGCCACTCAATCATGTTAAGAAATTATGTGCAGAAATAATAGAAATAATGGAAATGAAAGCACGTTTCTTGCCCAAAATAAAGATACATTTGCAAATCCATGGCGTGGAAACTAGCATGCTGAAGCGATCTCGATCATCGAGCTTTGAGGAGCGCGAACTTTATTTTCCTTACTTGTCAGGATAAAGGATGAAAGTATAGTAAAGGATTGGATTCCTCGACATAGAGGAGTGGCAGACATCATAGTGGACGAAGAAGGGATAAAAAGGAAGAGAGACGAGGGCTAGAACTCCCTCGTTAAGGCACTGATGCCCTGATAACAAGGAACCAGATACATAATAAACAAGGATTAACTGAGATCAAGGCGGGCTAAAGCCTCGAAAATAGCAAGAAAAAGGGTAAGAACCCCGAAAGGGCGAGGAGGAGAAAACAGAAAGACGACGCAAGGATAGTTGCGAAGATAAGGGAGAAGAGGGGTGATCATCCGACGTGGTCGGAGAAAAGGAATAACGATCACCCGCCAGAGGCGGGGAAGGATATGCATAAACACCCGACCAGGTTAGGGAGAAGAAATGAAAATCACCCGATAAAGTTGGGGGAGGATCAGAAAAACCACCCGACAAGGTCGGGGAACGAGCGCAAGGAATCCCCAATAGGGTCGGGGGAAAAGGATGAGAAGCGGAATCCGGATGTATCCGGGGAGAAAAACTAGAAGATGCCCCCGGATCAGGGGAAGAGGAGGACATAGGCCAAGACCTAGAATGGTAAGGACAGGAGAAGATGGTAGAAATATAGTCAGGTGGTGGAAGGTACACCACCCAAGGATAAGAACTGAGCAAAAGAAAAGATGAATGGACGGAGGAAGGAGAGAAGGAAGTGGACCCTCGAATGCACAACTGACGGCCTTTATACTTATGTCGCCACCTCTTCTTGGCAGAAATCTTCTTGAAACAACTCTGCCTGGCGCGGACTCGGGCCTTCGGGCTTCTTGTCTTGCAATACTTTCTTAAATAACGGGCCCACCTGGCAGACGACCTAGCCCGGTTATGAATATGCATCTTCATCGGGGTGGTTGCCCCTAGACTCACGGTGCTAACATGCTGTGGACATTCTTGAGCAACTGACTCCTCAAGATGATGAGAATCATGGAACCATGGAGTCTTATCTCTTGGCACTAGAACATGGAGATTCGGCAACTCTACTCGGCAACTGGGCGCGAAGCATAACTCCCTTACCAGAAAAGTAGGACAAAACTGAGGGGGAGTAATGTGCAGTGTTGACGTGGCCGACTTACCAATAAACCAAGGGAGATTGCATAACAGATGCAGAATGTCCTTAGAGAATGCAGAAAACACGGCCAACTGCCCCTTGCATATAGAATTCATCAGGATCTTGGCGGCCGCGTGAGTGAGCACCATCTGGGTAGAGAACCCCTCTTGGCTAGTGAACTGAATAGCAATGGAGCGAGGAGAAATAACAGCATCGATAGTGAATCCTCCGGCGAGTAATGAGATTGCCACCGGCCTTGCTTGTGAAGAAACTGGCACTAGTGCAAGGGAACTCTTCTTTATAAACATTTCTGAAAATGCAGGCTCTTTATTCCCCAAATAGCCAGGGACTAGGACCCGGATTGGCATGCGGCAAATCACATCTTGAATCTTGAAAAGCACAATCGAAACATGGCTCGGCTCATTATCTCCCTGGGGACCAGACCCAAGGGGCACCAAAGATAACGCACACCCGCTCCGTGGGGTGGAAGGGGATGGAGAAGTGGAGGTAATAGGCTTGGAAGGTGTGGGTAAAGGCTCAGAAGGCGTAAGTGGGGGTAAGGGCAAAGGTGGCGGCGTAGGAGGGGGTAAAGGCGAAGGTGGAGTTGCTGGTATAGGTATAGCCTGCTCAAGCTCGGGCGATGATGGCGAAGGGGATGGCAAAAGCGGTGAAGATGGTGGAAGTGATGGAATAGGGGTCGCTAGGAGAGGAGGTAGTGAGGGCGGTGGTGATGGCTGTAGGGGTAGTGGAGATGATGGAGAGGGCGATGCAGGCAATGGAGGTAGTGGAGGTGGTGGAAATGGAGAGGGTGAGGAAGGAGATGAAGGGGAAATGGAAGGTTATGGGACCCAACGTCGGCGTATTGATATGACACGCCGAGCGGCGTTGGGGGTAGGAGTAGTGGCGGTGGAAGTGGAGGCACCAGCCTGAGGAAGAGATTGGGTAGGCAGAGGTTGCGGAGATGGGGTAGGAGATGGCGAAGGTGATGAGGTAGGTGGAGATGGAGGTGGTAACGGGGTAGGCGATGGCATAGACAGAGAAGTGGATAAGGGGGTAAATAACGGAGCGGGCGCTATGGTAAACGTAAAATCACAGGGGTGCCCCTGGCCTTGAGATGGAGACGGCTGCTTAGGCGACACTTCCTGTTCTTGCTGCTTACTGCGGAGATATAGAATGACCTCATGAATAGCAGTCCAATCAATCCTCTTCTTCGCTTCTAGATCATAAAGATAATCCTGGAACTCGGGGAAATCCTCAACTAAATGCCCCTGCTGGCGGTGAAATTCACAGAACTGAAGTATATTCCCAACCGCTGGTCGACAAGGCACAACCGGAGGGAGTGACAACGCGTGAGTGGCCATTAAAGCCCTGAAAATGTCGGTAAAACACTCTGGCAATGGAGAGCGAGGAGGAGCCTGCTTCGGGCTAGGGGGATGCCGAGGGATATGGGAAGGTGATAGAGAAGGTTGCGGGGATGGAAGCAGAGGTTGCATAGGCAATGGCGCATGGCTAAGGGAAGGATTTGGTGAAGGCATATGCGGAGTAGGATGAGGGGGTATATAGACGGCATCCACCTGCTCGGGGTGTGGTGTTTCCTTGACCGGAGGTGGGGGTTCATGCGGGTATGAAGACGCAGAAGGCTGACTCATGGAGGGTTAATATGTGGAGGTATATGGATATGTGGAGGTATATGGGTGTGGGGGAGCGGAAGGCCGACTCATGGAAGGATATGTGGTGGAGGGCTGACTCATGGAAGGTGATGGATAGGAGGCGTATGTGGGCGTAGAAGGTGGAGCGGACTCGGGGTCAAGGGAACCTAAAAGTTGTTGGTGGATGAAGCGGGCTTGGCTATAAAGCTATTGCCAGGAGGTGATGTCATTCAAGGCTAAGATGAACCGATACTCAGGCGTTGCATTAGAAATGATCATTTTGATTTGCTCTCCCTCCGGAATATGCCCCGGGACTTGCGCAGCTAGGCGACGCCAGCGGTCGGCGAAGGTAGAGAACTCCTCGTCAGGCTTCATCTTCTCATGGGCCAGATCAACTATAGAATACTTGGGCCCAACCTGGTCTTGATACTGCTGAACAAATTTCTGTTGAACGGCTTGAAAATTCACCACTTGGTCTTGCGGCAATGTAAAGAACCAATCCCGAGCCGAGCCCTCTAGAGATAGACCAAAAAAATAAGCCATCAAGCGTTGGTCATGTCGGAATTGGGCCGACTCACAAAGAAACTCCTTCAAGTGCACATAAGGGTCACCGGCTCCACCATAGCAGCGATAAGTAGGAATTTGTGAACGCGGTGGAAGTTGAAGACCTTGGAATGCGAATGGGACACTCAAAGACGTTTGGGGATCAATTCGGTGCTGAAGTTCATCAAGCATGCGCTGAGTTGAGCAATCATCTCCTCGATGGGGAGAGACTGAGAAGGATGCAAGCTAGCCTGAGCAAGAGAGTGTGAATTTGGACCAGCATTATGGTATTGGGCTGGATAAAGGGATCTGGATTGAGAAGAGGGGAAGCCCATTCCAGGAGTAACATGATACATGGGCCTAGAAAAATCATGAACATGAGAATAAGGACTGATTGGGCCAGCAGCAACATGGGGCCCATTAAGAGAATAAGAGGGCCCGTTAAAGGAAGGGGCCCCACTAAGAGTAGAAGAGGGAGGCCCGTTATCAGAAAAAGGCCCATTAAGATTAGCAATGAACTTTTGCGCCTGGATTGGGGCCGTTTGGCAGGCGACAAATGATAAGTGGGTCACATGATTTACTTGCGGGTCGGAAGGGCCATGAGGAGATGGGCCCGCGTGGGAAGAGGAATCTACATGGGAATAAGAAGATGGGGAAGAAGAAGGGTAATATACAGGAGAAAAACGGTGCTCCATGAGGGCAAATGGAGACTTTATATAGGAAAATCAGGGAAATACAATGAGGGAAGTAAGGGCTCAAAGGAGAGGGACTGACTCAATAATGCAAAGAAAAAGAAAAGAAAAAGAAAAAGAAACCTAGGACGATGAGACTAGACAAATGGACACACAAAATGGACTACCCTAAATGGGCCTAACAATAAAACCTATATGGATGATGGGGGATGCAACACAAAATAACACAAGTGGGCTTGGACAAGCCCACACAACACAAACAATATGAAGGATTTCACCCAAGTCAAACAAGTTAATATGATGGGAAGTATTTTATTGTCAAAGTTTTGAGTGGGCCTTTAAATATTTTCAATTTAAGATTAATTCTCTCAAGATAGGTATCCTATAGAGAATAAGGTCCAAACTTTAGGTTGACTAGGGTTAACTCCTTCACAACGTATGTAAATGCAAGCCTATGGGGTGGAAAGGTACAACCGGCCCGACGTCCGTGTGGGAATCCACGGCTCGCGGGGACTTATGGAGGTCCCGGATAAGATCACCTAGTCGAGCCCAAGGAATATGGGAGCGAGAGGATCACTTACCGAGAGGGAATACAACTACAATATGGCAATATGCATGACCCTATGTGCACCGGAGTGCATACAATTTCTAGTCTAAATCTAACAAATCAAGATATAATGAACATATGTGAACATAACAATATGGATGCAAACAAAGTGAACAATATGAGCATGAAACGCTATCTAAACATGGACATACACACCAAAATCGTAGCAAAGCATGAGACAAGTGATGGGCACTAGATGTCCCACCGTGATCGCCAAATTAGGGGTGTAGATGTGGAAAATATGTATCGTGGCGTCACAAGTCACATAGGCAAGCATATATGCATAAGTGATAACATAATGTGCATATCAAGTGAACATCATGAACATGTGACTATGTAAACATGGTAGCATGATCATACAACAAGACAAAAGTGATAAAAGATGTAAAAGAATGCCGTGATCGCCACCAAGGAATGACAACGCCAAAAGAATATAAAATACTAAGTGCACTGTGTACCTTGGAAAAAGAGGATGACCGCGCTCAATATCAAGATGCGGGGACTATGTGGATTACCTCTCCTTGCCTTCCAGCCGGCTAGAAGGTAAGGGCCTCACTTTCCATGCTTTCCTGCGAAACAAACACAAAACAAGAGGCAAAACCCATTAGAAAATGCTAAGTGTAGAAATCGGCCCAAGTGCATAAAGTAGCATGAAAGATTGAGGGCAAACTTACCGGGGGAGGGTTTTTAACCCCTATGGAAGGGTGCAAACAATAGGTGTGTATATTGTGATGAGATTAACTTGAAGAAATTGATTTAATATGCCATGATGAACATAGATAAACAAGATGCAAAAGTGCATGCCACAAGAAAAATTGTGCAAACAGTGTAAAGTGGGTGCAAAGACTGATGCAAACAGTAGGGCAAACGATGTCCAAATGAAAAGAAATTTGAGATGACAGAATACTTGAGTGTTATAAAGAAGTAGGAACAAGAATCACTCAAAAAGGAGGTCGGGATAGAAAGTTATGACACCGGAGATTTGGGAAAAAATATGGACTGTGCAGAAAATTCATAACAGTGCACAAAATGGGCTTACAGCATGATGAATATCTCACAAGATAGAACACCAAAAGAGGAAAGAGTGGATGTTATGGAAATGTGGGAGTGTTGTGGTGAAACTAGGGTAGAAAGGAGAGTTTAAAACGGGGAAGAGGCCAGCGAAAATGGGGTGGAAAACAGAAGAAAATAGAGGGGTGCAGAACATGGGAGAAAAATGACTTAAAGTATGGAAACAGAATGAACAAACAAAACTCATGGACAAAACATGCATGAAGATGATGAAATAATGAGTCCAAAACCAAGGAACACAAAGATTATACTTCCCTCTAGAGTCTGGAGTTGAAAGGCTGGATCACGAGTGCCCCACGGCCTCGCACTGGCGACGCAAACATGCCCCCGTCGCAAGAAATCTGAGTTTCAGTAAAGTGCAGAACAGTGTGGTGAAACCTCAAAAGTAGGGGCTTGGAAAAGGGGGAAAAGATGTGAGAAATAAGGCAAACATATAATGAAAACGAAGCTAATACTCCCCTCTTCAAGATGGAGTTGAGGGAGGATGAAAAGGATGAAGCATGACTCCGCACCGGCTTGATGAACAGGCCCCCGTCGCGAAGTTGTAGCAGAAAATCAGCAAACTATGATGATTTGCCAAAAGTAGGGGCGATGTTAGAAGGGCAAACGATGATGAAATCGAGCAAATAAGGAACCAAAATGAAGCTTATACATTCCTCTTCAGGCTAGGGTTGAAGGAGGATGAAGAAAATTCGGCATGGCTTCGCCGTCGCCTTGAAAACACGCCCCCGTCGCACAGGAAATCTGGGCAAGTTTATATAGAAAAAGTGGTGAAACCCCCAACTTTCTCCCACGATTCCAGAAGATAGAGTCCACCAAATCTCGAGATCTATGGATCATTCTCGAGATAATAGTCAAGATAAGGCGTAGGAACAAATAGGACTCTTTTTGGTTGAAGATTGTAAAAGTTATGGCTCTTGGAAGAAGCCTCTGGAACCTAATCTGCAGGGTTTTTTGGTTGCACGAAAATTAGAAAAACCTGATATTGCGGCCACGATTCCAGGAGATATAGCCCATTAAATTTTGATTTCTATGAACCAAAGTAAAGATAATACAAAGGGCTAGAAGTAGGAAAAAACGGGGATCAATTTGGATAAGTATTCTAGAAGTTATGGCCACCGCAAGATAGCCACATCGTGCAGGTTCGTGGAGATAGAGTCCAGAGCAGGCTGGACTCTTATTGGATAAACGGTCGGACGACTGACCGTTAAGGGTTAAACGGTCCTCAACCGACCGTTTACAATAATGAACGGCCATTAACACGACCGTTTAAGGTAGACTTTGCGTGACTTTGGAAATTGGATTATATCTCCCAAACGGTGCAGAATTAGCAAAAGTGGTAGAAGACAAAATTATAGATAACTCAAAAATGAACAACTTTTATGAAGAAAGTAAGATGAAAAAATGATCAGAAGAGAGAGAAAATAGGGCTAGAACAGAGAGAGAAAATACCGGGACATAGGTGCACAGTGCAATCTGTCGAAAAAATGTAAATAACTTGAAATCGGTGTAGAACTGGCCAATGACGTAGAAGAAGGAATTGTAGGGATTTAAAAGATGAACAAATTTGGTGAAGGACACATTTTGAAAAGAGGAAAGGAAGGGGGTGAAAAAGGATAATTTTCAAGACTACGCAACGAAAGGGGGCTGAATGCTTGAGGGAAGCCGGCCTAAATGGGCCGTAAGGCGACTTTGAAGGCCGGAAGGTGACAAGATAGGCTCCAGGGCTCTATGAAATAATTATCTCCAAGGTTCAAAAGGAATGGAATAATGAAATGAGCTCGAAATCCATCCAAGAAAGGCTCCAAAATAATGGGTAAGGCGTTGAAATAGAATAATGAAATGGTCCCTGCATTCAATCATAGTGTAAAAACCATCCCGATTTACTATCTCCACTTCAACGCACTCAATGGTTAATTTAAAAACCCACATGATTAGTGGTTAATTATGTAACTAAATTTCTGTTAATTGCATGTTGTTCATTCCTACGCGATCTTGTTCATTCTCTTTATCATCTTGAATCATCTTTTTGGCAATTTGAGTTAACGAAAAACTTAATCCTTGGTAAATTGACATGAAATTAGGATTCATATGATTATTAGGTTGCTGGACAGCCACTTTACTTCTGTAGAACAGCGGCCAACTTATGATCGCATATCCGTAATACGGCCAGTATGGACCGTATATCTTGTTCATGGGTCTTAATGTCTTCTGGACATGAGCGGCCCAGAACACACCGTTCATACTTTCGAGCGGCCAACTGTCAGCCGTTCATTTTTGACCTCGTGGGCTGTGTTTCAGTCCAGTTCCCGTATGCGCGGCCCTGTATTAGCCGCATATACCTTTGAGTGGCCTTTGTATGACCGCACATCTCTCGGAGATGAGTTTTATTGTGTTTTGTACTCTTGAATCCAAGGACAGGTTAGTCCTTTAAATCTAAACTTATGGACAGTAATTCCCTTGATTAATTGGCCACGACTTTGACTAAATGTCTAGACGGATCTTGGGATCTTGTATCCAATAAATCAATGCCAACGCATCATAAGGGCCCGGTCTGGTCCTGGGGAGAGCGCCCGAAAAATTAGTGAGCCCATGGGATGTTATAATGACATGGTAAGGCATTGCACCGAGTGCATGACTAGCTTGTTGTCTACGACAGAAAAACTCTTGTTACTCTTGTTACTTGATCGTGCTTGACTTGTTATCTCTTGTTACTTGCTAGTGGCCATTCCTCATTACAGTTCTTGTTACACTTGTACATGTTATTCTTGTTAAATTCTAGTTATCTTATATCTCTTGACCTTGCAAGATCTTTTCATTATGTTGTTTCATTATATCGTCATTCATTTCTTTTGTTAGCATGGTATATGAAAATGTTATTAAATTGTTAATCATGTAAACTTGCATGTTATTTCCTACTGAGCGTCAACTCATAGTTGTTGTTTCCCCCCTTTCCATGCTATTCAGGTGATGATGCGCATACCGATGGGGAGGGGCAGGAGTGATACTTTTGAGTGTACGTGTTAGTAGATGCCTAGTTGGCATAGTGGTTTACACTAGTTATTCCATAGAGTTGTGTTAGTACTTTACTGCTTTTGGAGTCAGTTATTGTATTAGAATCAGTTGGAAGTTATGTTTGATCGTGTGTTAGCAGTGATGGTTATTGTAATAAATTTTGTTTTATCCTTGATCAATAGAGTTATTTCTTTCCATAGCACCTGTGTAATTGGTTAGTTTAGCTTGTTAATATTATTTCTAACTAGTTTCTAACTGTACGACCCGATATTCCGCGTCGGGGCGTGACACTTTGACTGTTAATAGTGAAAATGTGACCATTTTTAGGATTCAATATTTTGACGGCACCATGGTCAAAAGCTTTAACGACAACAAACGGTCTATCCCATCTGGATTTTAACTTACCGGGGAACAAACGCAGCCTTGAGTTAAAAAGCCAAACCTTTTGATTCACATAAAAAGTTTTCCTGTGAATATGCTTATCGTGAAATGCCTTAATTTTAGCTTTATAAATCTTGGAATTTTTGTAGGCTTCATTTCACAATTCTTCCAGTTCATTAAGTCGTAGAGCTCTTTGGGACCCAGCTTGAGTAAGATCAAAATTGACTTATTTAATGACCCAATATGCTCTATGTTCCAGTGCTACAGGTAAGTGGCAGGCTTTTCCAAAAAATGAGGCGGTAACGTGACATGCCAATGGGAGTCTTAAATGCAATTCTATAGGCCCATAATGCATCATCTAGTCTCTCGGATCGGTCTTTTCTATCCGGCCTAACTATCTTATGCAGAATGTTTTTAATCTCCTTATTGGACACTTCAACATGGCCACTAGTTTGGGGATGATAGGGGGTAGCAAGCTTATGAGTGATGCCATATTTGTAAAGCAAAGCTCAGACTTAAAAGTTTGTGAAGTGAGAACCCCCATCACTAATGATATCTCTAGGACAGCCAAATCTAGAAAAGATGTTCTTCTTTACAAACTGCATCACCACCTTATGATCATTAGTCCTAGTAGCAACAGCTTCAATCCACTTCGAAACATAGTCCACCGCCACCAAAATATATTCATTGCCAAATGAAGGTGGAAATGGTCCCACAAAGTCTATTCCCCAAACATCAAAAATTTCTACTACCAGAATGGGACTGAGCGGCACCTTATCTCTTTTTGAATCATTACCCACTACATGACACCTCGAGCATGTTTTTAAAAATTCATAAGCATCCTTGAACAATGTGGGCCAATAAAATTCACTTTGTAATACTTTAGCCACTGTTTTCTTTCCTGAAAAGTGTCCCCCACAAGCGAGACTATGACAGAAATTCAAAATAGATTGTTGCTCCTCCTCGGGGACACATCTTCTTATTATTTGATCTGGACCCATGTGAAACAGCTCTGGGTCCTCCCAAAAGTAGTACTTAACCTTTGAAAAGAATCGTTCCTTCTCCTGCCTGGACCACCCTCCCGGGATCTTTCCTACCGCCAAGTAATTGACTATGTAAGCGTACCAGGAGGTTGAGATGTGAGAGATGGAAATAATTTATTCATCGGGGAAGGAATCGGATATAGGAGCACTTTCAGGAATCACAATCCTAGACAAGTGATCAGCAACAACATTCTCCAACCCCTTCTTGTCTCTGATTTTCAAATCAAACTCTTGTAGCAACAGAATCCACTGAATGAGACAGGGTTTGGCGTCCTTCTTGGATAGCAGAAACTTTAAAGCCGAGTGATCAGAATAAACAATAACGTTTGCCCCTAACAGATATGATCGAAATTTTTCAAGGGCGAAAACAACAGCACGCAATTCTTTCTCTGTGGTGGTATAGTTCAATTGTGCATCGGTGAGGGTGTGGCTCGCATAGTAGATCACCATCGGCTTCTTATCGACTCTCTGACCCAGGACAGCTCGAACAGCATAATCTGAAGCATCACACATGATTTCAAAAGGAAGCGACCAATCAGGTGATTGAAGAATCAGAGCTTGAGTGAGGGCCGCTTTCAAAGAATTGAATGCTTCAAGACATGAATCATCAAGATTGAAAGGAGTGTCCTTGGCGAGCAATTGTGTGAGAGGACGAGCAATGGTGGAGAAGTTTTTGATGAATCTACGATAAAATCCAGCATGGCCAAGGAAGGAACGGATTTGTTTGATAGATGTGGGAGGAGGAAGATTAGAAATCAAATCGACCTTAGCTTTATCGACCTCTATTCCCCTTTCTGATACAACATGGCCTAAAACTATTCCTTCTCTAACCATAAAATGACTCTTTTCTCAGCTTAACACAAGATTTAATGCACCTCTTCAACACCTGAGTCAGATTTTCTAAGCAATTTTCAAAAGAATCTCCAAACACCGAGAAATCATCCATAAACACTTCCAAATATTCCCCCACCATTTCAGAAAATATCGACATCATGCATCGCTGGAAGATGGCGGGGGCGTTACACAGCCTAAATGACATTCTTCTAAAAGTAAACGTGCCATAAGGACACGTGAATGTTGTCTTCTCTTGATCTTCCGGGTAAATAGCAACCTGATTATACCCGGAGTAGCCATCCAAAAAGTAAAAATACTTTTGCCCAGCCAGTTTCTCCAAAATTTGATCTACAAACGGGGGTGGGAAGTGATCTTTCTTTGTAACTGAATTTAATTTCTTGTAGTCAATGCAGACTCTCCAACCCATTTGCAATCGTGTAGGCACTTCTTCTCCTTTCTCATTTGTCACAATTGTCAGCCCCGATTTCTTTGGCACAACTTGAGTTGGGCTGGCCCACTTGCTATCAGAAATGGGATATATGATCCCGACATCTATCCACTTCACTACCTCCTTCTTGACCACCTCCTTCAAGTTTGGATTCAGCCGACACTGCATCTCTCTGCTCGACTTGGCATTTATCCTCCAAGTAAATGTAATGCATACACACATCCGGACTAATACCATTCAAATCTGTCACTGACCAACCTATCGCCCCCTTGTGCTCCTTAAGGACATCTAACAGTTGAGACTCCTTAGCAGAAGTGAGATTGGAAGCAATGATTACGGGCAGAGTTTGGTCAGGACCCAAATAAGCATACTTAAGAGAATCCGACAGAGGTTTCAATTCAAGAATGGGCGGCCGATCCAAAGATGGAAGAACAGGTTCATCTTGCAATAGAGGGAGTGGCTTTATCCTAGAGTAGGGTGCGGAAGAGAATAGAGAATCCTGCATCATGCTACCTGTAGATGCCTAATTTCGGACATCCCACGGACCCTTGTCTAGCCATCATAGAAGTGACACCTTTTCCTTGGTTGATTGGTAGTGTGGAGTCTCATTCTTGTTTAGGTAGGCTCCACCCTGTCCCATAGATTTTTTTGAAGCTCTATATATGATTCTTTCCATTTCTCTGCCTTGATCCCTGGGCGGCCAAGGTGCTGGCCGCCCACAACCCAGGGCGGCCAGACACCTGGCCGCCCAACCCATTCCAGGGCGGCCAGAGAGTTGGCCGCCCACATCCCTAGGCGGCCAGATACCTGGCCGCCCAACATCCAAGGTGGCCAAACTCCTGGCCGCCCTTACCCTCAAGGTGGCCATCGAGTTGGCCGCCCACCTCCTTTGGACGGCCAGAACCTTGGCCGCCTCCTGATAACTGCAGTCAAACCCACGATCTGCCTACTCCAGGCACGTCCTCTAAAATTGCTCCCATTCCTAGAGGTTCCAGGCTCACGTAGCTTGCACATACTCGATTTTTGAATGTTTTTGGAGGGAGATTGCCCCTACATACAAAAACCTCCGTTTGAAACAATCTGAGGGGAGGTTAGACATTTTCGACTTCGGGGTGGGACACTTCCGGAGGTTGGACATTTTTAGAGGAGAGGTTGCTAGTTCCTGAGAGCTCAGAGAGAGAGCTGTGAGGACGATAGCACCTTCCCTCATCACCGTCAATCTATCTGAAGTAGGAGGGCTCCGCCGTGGACGAGCTCCAGTTGCAGGGGGCAGCCATCGACATGGCCGCCCACCTTCTCTAGGCGACCACCTGCTTGGCCGCCCTCTGCTTGGTTGACGGGCAAACCCCGTCTTTCTTCCTTATTCTCCATTTTGCTGCTTTCTATTCCATTTTACTGCATTACATGCATGTTAGATCTCCCTAGATCCTACTTTAAAGAGGTTTTCAATCCCAAAACATAGGAAAGGCAGATGGTCGAAAGTCTCGGCCATCCACCTTTTCGCCCCCCTTCCCGGCACGATCACCACCATTTTGCATGTGTTCTTTACTTCCACGAGCATTTACTGCACTTTCACAGTCTAATGGTTCCTTTGTTTGCTGGTTAACTTGCAGGTACTTAATCACTGACTCGTAGAGCTCCGCGTTCTTGGCCGGCCGAGAGCGAGGACAGAAGAACCCACAATCTCCCCATTCCAAAGGCGTCCACGATCATCACTCCTGTGAGGTTCAGGTAAACACCTCTGGCGATCACATCATTTCTTTCTTTCTAACATGTTCATTGTAGGTAGCAGCAGCACAAGTTCGGGAGGACACGGACGCACATACGCGGACGGCCCCGCCACCTTCCGGCACCTACACTACCCTCTTCTAGACATTCCTCTTTAATCTCCAGACTTTCTTCAATCAATTCCTCAATAACATCAATGATGTTACATTCCTCCTCATGGTCCGGGTACTGGGATGCCTTGAACACATTTAAAGAAACCTTCTCACCTCTGAAAGAAATATCCATCATTCTCGTGGCACAGTTTATATTGGCATTCGCCGTAGCTAGAAACGGTCGTCCCAAAATAATTGGAGTGTGTTTTAATTCCTGAGACGAGGCCATATCCAAGATTAAGAAATCCATAGGGAAATAGCATTCATGCACTTTTACAATCACATCCTCCAACATATCCCTTGGAGTTTTCACGGACCGATCTGCCAGTTGAATGATTATAGATGTGGGCTTCAACTCCCCCAGATCAAATTGCTCATATATAAAGGTGGGCAACAAATTTACACTGGCTCCAAGGTCCAGCAATACTTTATCAAATGTAACTCCACCTATATCACATGAAATTAGAGGAGCTCTAGGGTCCTTCAACTTCTTAGGTAAATGGTTCATCACGACAGCACTGACATCTTCAGATAGGCGGATCTTCTGAGTTATCGCCTTGGGTTCCCTTTTTGGAGTGCACAACTCTTTCAGAAACTTTGCATATGCCGACACATGCTTGATTGCGTCCTAAAGTGGAATATTGATATTCACATGTTTAAACAATTCCACTAGCTCTTCTTGGTGGACCGGCTTTTTCTTGTGAGCCTTCAATTTTAGAGCTTCAGAAAAAGGGATCTTAGGAACATACTCTTGGGGACCTTCTTCGACCTTTGCCTTACCTTTATCCAGCTTATTTTCCCCATCCTCTGGCTTCTTCTTTTCTTGCACAATCACAGGCTCATCATCCTCACTATCACTTTCCACGTGGGCTTCTTGGCCCGAACTGCTACCAACTCCCCTATCCTGATATGGGTCATCTAAAACCTTCCCGCTCCTAAGGGTAGATATAGCCTTGACGTTCTCAAATTGAGGGCCCATAGGAGGAGGAGGCTGGGGTTGGGTAGGTTGAGGAAGAAAAGGAGCTCTTTGGTGAAAGCCCAGAGGTTGGTTCTTAGGATTAGCCACAGGTTGGCTAGGAAGCTGACCTACATCTCTTGTCACGCCCCGATGCGGAATATCGGGTCGTACAGTTAGAAACTAGCTACAAATAATATTAACAAGCTAAACTAACCAATTACACAGGTGCTATGGAAAGAAATAACTCTATTGTTCAAGGATAAAACCAAATTTTATTACAATAACCACCACTGCTAACACACGATCAAACATAACTTCCAACTGATTCTAATACAATAACTGACTCCAAAAGCAGTAAAGTACTAACACAACTCTAAGGAAGAACTAAAGGTAAACAACTATGCCAACTCGGCATCTACTAACAGGTACACTCTAAGTATCACTCCTGTCCCTCCCCATCGGTATGCGCGTCATCACCTGAACACCTGGAAAGGGGGGAAACAACAACTATGAGCTGACGCTCAGTAGGAAATAACAGGCAAGTTTACATGATTAACAATTTAATAACATTTTCATATGCCATGCTAATAAAAGAAATAAATGACGATACAATGAAACAACGTAATAAAAGATCTTGCAAGGTCAAGAGATATAAGATAACTAGAATTTAACAAGAATAACATGTACAAGTGTAACAAGAACTGTAACGAGGAATGGCCACTAGCAAGTAACAAGAGATAACAAGTCAAGCACGATCAAGTAACAAGTAACAAGAGTTTTTCTGTCGTAGACAACAAGCTAGTCATGCACTCGGTGCAATGCCTCACCATGTCATTATAACATCCCATGGGCTCACTAATTTTTCGGGCGCTCTCCCCAGGACCAGACCGGGCCCTTATGATGCGTTGGCATTGATTTATTGGATACAAGATCCCAAGATCCGTCTAGACATTTAGTCAAATTCGTGGCCAATTAATCAGAGGAATTACTGTCCATAAGTTTAGATTTAAAGGACTAACCTGTCCTTGGATTCAAGAGTACAAAACACAATAAAACTCATCTCCGAGAGATGTGCGGTCATACAAAGGCCGCTCAAGGGTATATGCGGCTAATACAGGGCCGCGCATACGGGAACTGGACTGAAACACAGCCCACGAGGTCAAAAATGAACGGCTGACAGTGGGCCGCTCGAAAGTATGAACGGTGTGTTCTGGGCCGCTCATGTCCAGAAGACATTAAGACCCATGAACAAGATATACGGTCCATACTGGCCGTATCACGGATATGCGGTCATAAGTTGGCCGCTGTTCTACAGGAGTAAAGTGGCTGTCCAGCAACCTAATAATCATATAAAATCCTAATTTCATGTCAATTTACCAAGGATTAAGTTTTACGTTAACTCAAATTGCCAAAAAGATGATTCAAGATGATAAAGAGAATGAACAAGATTGCGTAGGAATGAACAACATGCAATTAACAGAAATTTAGTTACATATTTAACCACTAATCATGTGGGTTTCTAATTAACCATTGAGTGCGTTGAAGTGGAGATAGTAAACGAAATGGTTTTTACACTTGGAATGAGTGCATGGACCATTGTAAATTGAGATCATAGGGTTGCATGTATGGGTCACTTGTTCCTCAAAATATGGTTTTCAATTGGACTAGGTTGAACGGGTCGATCCCCTCACGGTCCGAATCGATCCTCGGTTCGAAAACCAATCTATCGGGTCTGCCAGCACATGGGTCGACCCATTGGGTCGACCCTTAGGGTCTGTCAGTGTGTGGGTCGACCCCTGGGGTCGACCCCTGCACAAACAGACTTCTGTCTGTTGAATGGGTCGACCATGGGGTCGACCCCCACAAATTTGGCCGTTTGGGTCGACCCCATGGGTCGACCCCTACACACCTGATGTATGGGTCGACCCCCGCACGCTGCAGGATGGGTCGACCCTTGGGCAGGCAGGATCATGCTTGAGCATGGGTTGACCCCTGCGTCCACAGATCCGAGCGTGACTTCGGAAATCCACAAAATCTCACCCAATTGGGGTCTAATTGGGCTGGGATCTTAACCCCATGCTCTTGGGTTCTTGATAGACATACTAGGGTCATAATACAAGAGTTTGGAACAAGAAATTCACCGAAAAATCAATCGAAATCACAACCTATATAGGAAGAACACTTGAAAACCTAGTTTTTGCATGCTTCTAATCAAACACGAAATACTCTAAGCATGGTCTATGAAAATTGGGGCTTTATATATCAAAAGAAAGAGTGCTTGATGTTGATTCCAACCATATATGACATGCTATATGGGGATCAAGATTAACAGCTCGAAATCATGATTTAACTCGAAAGAACACATCATAAACCAAGTCTAGACATGCTCTTACTCAAATCAGAAATTCTCTAAACATGCTCAATAAAATTTAGGGCTTTCTACACCAAATGAAAGCTAACATGCTGCTGATTACATCCATATATGTTAATTAGAGTTTGGGCTGTTATAACCTACCTCAATCGAAGAGAGAACTTATGAACCTAGATTGAAGAACGAACTTGACAGCACTTCAGAAAAACCACGAGATCTCTCTGGATACCTAATAAAATTTAGGGCTTTTACTACCACTGGAAAGAGCTCGTCGAGAGGAACAAAATGATGTACTCATGTGCTGATTTTGGTCGAGGGTACCAACCTTAATCGAAGGAACAAAGATGAAGAAAGGAGGACGACGGGATGCCGACCCACCTCCACTAATCGACGAAGATCTTCCTAGATCGAACTCCACTGTGGCTGCCGCTGCTACCAAAGGAAACTAGGGTTGAAGAGCTTCATTTTTATAGCTCATACACCTTCTGGAGCCTTCGGGGAGAAATCGACGATGCAAGGTGAGTGTTTGAAACGGCGCCGAAATGTTTGACCCAACCAAACTCGGCCGACAGCACGTTTTAGGGTTAAGGTTTCGATCAATTGATAGAGGGGAAATGATCGTCTCAGTAATACCTTTCATTTGCCCCTAGAATCACCTCCTTTGGTTGAGAAATGAGCTCGAATTTGATGTTTTAAGGTGGGGTTAACAATGAACACGAATTTGGGTTAGGTAGGTGTGAAAATTTGACTTAACCCACTGATTAGGCCCAGCTAATGATTTTATTAGGCTTAGCCATAGAAGATAAAATAATTAAACGAAATAGATTCTACAAGAATATGATTTTTATGGATTTTTATAAAATAGTTGAAATGTGACTTATTCTATTTATTAAAGAATTAATCTAATTAATTTCAAATTAATTCTCATTAATTCAATAATCAAATAATTCTAATTAAATTCAAATAATTTTCTAATTAAATTTTTAAAAGAATTTGGGATATTACACCCTCCCCCACTTAAAGAATTTGGTCCTCCAAATTCACCGCACTAAATACGGAGGATAGGGAAATGAGATAGCTCACCTAGAATAAGTCAGGATACCGCTTCCGCATAGTATCTTCAGACTCCCAAGTAGCTTCTTCGGTTCCACGCCGACTCCACTGAATCTTGACCATAGGTATAGAACGATTCCGGAGTTGCTGTTGCTTCCGATCTAGAATCTTGATAGGCCTTTCTTCATAGGTCAAATCTTCCTTCAATTCAAAATCCACATGCTGAATGATGTGAGTGGAGTCATACACATATTTCCGTAACATGGACACATGGAAAACATTGTGTACGCCAGACAACTGAGGCGGTAAAGCCAGTCTGTAAGCAACCTCTCCCACTCTATCCAGGATCTCGAATGGACCAATATATCTCGGACTGAGCTTGCCCTGAATGCCAAATCTTCGAATCCCTCTCGTAGGAGAGACCTTCAAGAATATATGCTCGCCAACCTGAAACTCCAATTCTCTTCTCTGTTGTCGGCATAACTCTTCTGTCTTGATTGAGCCACTTGTAACCGGTCTCGGATAATACGGATGTTCTGTGATGATTCTGAAATAAGATCCGGTCCAAGCCATTGCTTCTCACCTACCTCGTCCCAACACAATGGGGAACGACAACTTCTTCCATACAATGCTTCAAAAGGAGCCATTTGAATGCTGGATTGATAACTGTTGTTGTAGGCGAATTCAATAAAGTCAAATGGTCACTCCAACTGCCTCCAAAATCGATCATGCAGGCTCTAAGCATATCTTCCACTATCTGGTTGGTTCTTTCAGTCTGCCATCTGTCTGTGGATGAAAGGCAGTGCTGAAATTCAGACGAGTACCAAAGACGCTTGTAGTCCTTTCCAGAAATGTGAAGTAAATCTGGGGTCTCTATCAGACACAATACTGACTGGAATGCCATGGAGTCTTACCACTTCCTTCATATACAAAGCAGCCAAAACATCAACTGTCCATTTAGACTTAATGGATAAAAAGTGAGCTGACTTTGTCAATCGGTCGACAATCACCCATATTGCATCAAATCCACCACGAGTCTAGGTAGACCCATAATGAAATCCATGCCAATGCTTTCCCACTTCCATTGGGGTATGTCGAGTGGTTTCAATTTTCCTACCCGTCTGAAATGTTCAGCCTTGACTTGCTGACAAACCAAGCATCTACTCACAAAGTCTGCAGCTTCCCTTTTCATGTTCGGCCACCAAAAAAATCTCTTCAAATCCTTGAACATTTTAGTGCCTCCAGGATGAATGGTGTATTTGGATCTATGAGCTTCCTCCAGAATCTTGTTCTTTATTCCAGCTTCATCAGGTACACAAGTTCTACCCTGGAATAACAATCTTCCATCATCGGCCATCATGAAATCAAGTCTGCTGCTCAAGCTTCCTTTGATCTCTACTAGCTCGGGATCATTATCTTGCAAGGACTTGATTTCCATCAATAATTCGGGCTTAAGTTGAATCTGAGCAATCATAACCCGATCATTATCAACATTCAGATCCAGGCTAGCTAATTGTTCCAGTAGCTTCCACTCTTGTAACATGAGACTTGACAATCTAGCTACAGGCTTCCGGCTTAACGCATCTGCCACAACATTGTCTTTTCCAGGATGATACTCAATCGAGAAGTCGAAGTCTTTCAAGTACTCCAACCATCTTCTCTGTCTCATGTTGAGTTCCTTCTGAGAAAATAAATATTTCAGACTCTTATGATCTGAAAACACTGTGAATGTTTCTCCATACAAGTAGTGCCTCCATATCTTCAAGGCAAACACGACTGCTGCTAGTTCCAAATCATGAACAGGATAATTCTCTTCATGCTTCCTCAACTGCCTAGAAGAATAGGCAATCACCTTCCCATGCTGCATGAGTACACAGCCTAAACCGATACCTGAAGCATCAGTGTATACCACAAAACCTCCTTCACCAGAAGGTAAAGCCAATACAGGTGCAGTAGTTAAACATTCCTTCAAAGTCTGAAAGCTTCGCTGACAATCTTCTGACCAATCAAACTTGCTCTCCTTGCGGGTTAATCTTGTCATAGGTACCGCAATCTTAGAGAAATCTTGGATAAATCTTCTATAGTAGCCTGCCAAGCCTAGGAAACTTCTAACTTCAGTCACACTGGTAGGCTGATCCTAATTCTTCACTGCCTCTACCTTTGAAGGATCAACCGAAATACCTTCTTTGGTGATGATATGTCCGAGAAAGGACACCTCTTGCAGCCAGAATTCACACTTACTGAACTTGGCATATAGCTGATGATCTCTCAACAGTTGCAATGCCATCCTCAGATGTTCAGCATGCTCTTCTTCATTCTTAGAATAAATCAAGATGTCATCAATGAAGACCATGACCCATTGATCAAGATAGGGCCGAAATACATTGTTCATCAACTGCATGAAAGCTGCTGGTGCATTCGTTAGACCAAAAGGCATAACGACAAATTCAAAATGACCATACCTGCTGCGGAAAGCTGTTTTATAGATATCCTCTTCCTTAATCTGCAACTGATGATATCCAAATCGAAGATCGATCTTAGAAAAATATTGAGCTCCCGCTCTCTGGTCAAATAGTTCGTCAATCCTCGGCAATGGATATTTGTTCTTGACAGTCTGCTGGTTCAATTGCCGATAATCGATGCACAACCTCATCGAACCATCTTTCTTCCTGACGAATAATACAGGGGCTCCCCAAGGGGAAGTACTAGGACGAATGAAACCCTTCTCGAGCAATTCCATCAACTGTTGCTTTAATTCTCTTAGTTCCGCAGGAGACATACGATAAGGAGCCTTGGAAATAGGAGATGTGCCAGGAATGAGATCAATAGAGAAGATAACTTCCCGCTCAGGCGGAAGTCCTGGTAGTTCCTCTGGAAAGACATCAGGAAAATCTCGGACAACAGAAATGTCCTTAATCTCAATCTGCTGCTCAGGGGTTGCACAGACAAAGGCCAGAAAAGCCTCGCATCCTCGTCTCATCAGCTTATCAGCTCGAAGAGCCGAGATAAGTGATACGGAGTTATGGTGCTTAACTCCCACAAAAGAAAGTCTCGGGTGCCTAGTAAAAGACACGGAGCTAGAACTGCAGTGAACATTAGCCTCATATCTAGCCAACCAATCTGCTCCTAGGATTACATCATAATCCTTCATGTCATGCAAACTAAATGAGCTGGTAAATTCTGTTCACCAATCATAACCGTACTAGAAGGATAGAAATACTGTATTGCTGATCTAGAACCAATAGGGGTTGATATTTCTAACGGAGAATTCATCAAAACAGGTTCCACAGCTAAAGACTTAGCAAATCTCTGAGAAATAAATGAATGTGTGGCACCAGTATCAAAAAGAACAAATGCTGGCTTGTTGAGTATAATAAGAGTACCTTCGACGAGTCCACCATCCTCGGCAGTTCCTGCTTCATCTACATGCAAAGCTTGGAGCTTGCCTTGCGGCTTTCTGATGCCTTGTGGTTTTGCCCGGGTAGCTTGCTCCGACAGAAGAGGACAGTCAGGGATACGGTGCTCCCTACTTCCACATCGCAGATAGGCGCCTAGCTTGCGCCAGCAATCCTCCATATTGTGACCAGGACGATCACAAAACTTGCACACGCCCTTATATGGAACAATAGGGCCAGGCTTCTTGTCTTCATGCTTCGGCATCTTGCCCTTCCACGATCCAGAACCACTCCATGAACCAGGTCCACTAATGGGCCTCTTCTTGCCATACCCGGGTTTGATATTCCCGGAACCCGTAGGTTGTTCCTTTCTTGCACCTTTTCCACGGATTCTCTCCGTCATTTCTAGAGTATCTTCTAGGACTTGAGCTTTCCTCACCATCTCAGAATAAGTGGAGATTTCCATTGGTGCCAATTGGTTGATATAATGCAGCCTCAGTCCATTGAGAAAGCGCTTGGCCTTCATCTTCTCGGTAGATATCAAGTGGTTAGCATATCGGGATAACCGAGAAAATTGAGCTTCATATTCTGCCACAGATAGATTGCGCTGCTTCAAAGCCGTGAACTCTGCTGTTCTTCTCTTGCACTCTATCAGAAAAATACTTGCTGTTAAAGAATTCCTCGATCTCCTCCCATGTGACTTGCTGATCACCAAGGGTAGCCTTCACAAAATCCCACCATGTTCTTGCATCACGTTCAAGTTGAAAGGTTGAAAGAAGGACACGCTCTTGATTGCTGCACTGCATTACTTCGAATATCCTTCCCATCTCATCCAGCCAAGTGCTCGGCTTCATCAGGGTCAGTCGAGCCTCCAAATCTCGGCGGATTCATCCCTCAGAAGTTCCGATATAAGTCACCAGTGCCATGGTGTACCGCTCCTGCTTGAGCCACTTGCTGTAAAGCCTGTGTAAGGCCTTGAACCGTACGCTGCAAGTTCCTCCATTCCGCACGATCTGCTGCCATTTCAATGGCCTACACGAGGAATAGATTACTTAGGTTCAATAAGATAGATAATAACACGATTAAGATACGAACTTAACCCAAGTTTCTACCCAATCTCACCAGGTCGGGTTCTTAGACTTTAACAAGGTTAGGGGTCCTTTGATAACACTTAGAACCCTAGAACTTGGAAAACCTAGAACTTAGGAACACCTAGGAATGTGAAACCTAGGGCTCTGATACCAACTAAACTGTCATGCCCCGACGCGGAATATCGGGTCGTACAGTTAGAAACTAGCTAGAAATAATATTAACAAGCTAAACTAACCAATTACACAGGTGCTATGGAAAGAAATAACTCTATTGATCAAGGATAAAACCAAATTTTATTACAATAACCACCACTGCTAACACACGATCAAACATAACTTCCAACTGATTCTAATACAATAACTGACTCCAAAAGCAGTAAAGTACTAACACAACTCTAAGGAAGAACAAAAGGTAAACAACTATGCCAACTCGGCATCTACTAACATGTACACTCTAAGTATCACTCATGTCCCTCCCCATCGGTATGCGCGTCATCACCTGAATAGCCTGGAAAGGGGGGAAACAACAACTATGAGCTGACGCTCAGTAGGAAATAACAGACAAGTTTACGTGATTAATAATTTAATAACATTTTCATATGCCATGCTAATAAAAGAAATAAATGACGATACAATGAAACAACGTAATAAAAGATCTTGCAAGGTCAAGAACTATAAGATAACTAGAATTTAACAAGAATAACATGTACAAGTGTAACAAGAACTGTAACGAGGAATGGCCACTAGCAAGTAACAAGAGATAACAAGTCAAGCACGATCAAGTAACAAGAGTAACAAGAGTTTTTCTGTCGTAGACAACAAGCTAGTCATGCACTCGGTGCAATGCCTCACCATGTCATTATAACATCCCATGGGCTCACTAATTTTTCGGGCGCTCTCCCCAGGACCAGACCGGGCCCTTATGATGCGTTGGCATTGATTTATTGGATACAAGATCCCAAGATCCGTCTAGACATTTAGTCAAATTCATGGCCAATTAATCAGAGGAATTACTGTCCATAAGTTTAGATTTAAAGGACTAACCTGTCCTTGGATTCAAGAGTACAAAACACAATAAAACTCATCTCCGAGAGATGTGGGGTCATACAATGGCCGCTCAAGGGTATATGCGGCTAATACAGGGCCGCGCATACGGGAACTGGACTGAAACACAGCCCACGAGGTCAAAAATGAACGGCTGACAGTGGGCCGCTCGAAAATATGAACGGTGTGTTCTGGGCCGCTCATGTCTAGAAGACATTAAGACCCATGAACAAGATATACGGTCCATACTGGCCGTATTACGGATATGCTGTCATAAGTTGGCCGCTGTTCTACAGGAGTAAAGTGGCTGACCAGCAACCTAATAATCACATAAATCCTAATTTCATGTCAATTTACCAAGGATTAAGTTTTACGTTAACTCAATTTTCCAAAAAGATGATTCAAGATGATAAAGAGAATGAACAAGATTGCGTAGGAATGAACAACATGCAATTAACAGAAATTTAGTTACATATTTAACCACTAATCATGTGGGTTTCTAATTAACCATTGAGTGCGTTGAAGTGGAGATAGTAAACGGAATGATTTTTACACTTGGAATGAGTGCATGGACCATTGTAAATTGAGATCATAGGGTTGCATGTATGGGTCACTTGTTCCTCAAAATATGGTTTTCAATTGGACTAGGTTGAACGGGTCGATCCCCTCACGGTCCGGATCGATCCTCGGTTCGAAAACCAATCTACCGGGTCTGCCAGCACATGGGTCGACCCATTGGGTCGACCCTTAGGGTCTGTCAGTGTGTGGGTCGACCCCTGGGGTCGACCCCTGCACAAACAGACTTCAGTCTGTTGAATGGGTCGACCTCATGGGTCGACCCCCACAAATTTGGTCGTTTAGGTCGACCCCATGGGTCGACCCCTACACACTTACTGTATGGGTCGACCCCATGGGTCGACCCCCGCACGCTGTAGGATGGGTCGACCCTGGGGCAAGCAGGATCATGCTTGAGCATGGGTCGACCCCATGGGTCGACCCCTGCGTCCACAGATCCGAGCGTGACTTCGGAAATCCACAAAATCTCACCCAATTGGGGTCTAATTGGGCTGGGATCTTAACCCCATGCTCCTGGGTTCTTGATAGACATACTAGGGTCATAATACAAGAGTTTGGAACATGAAATTCACCAAAAAATCAATCGAAATCACAACCTATCTAGGAAGAACACTTGAAAACCTAGTTTTTGCATGCTTCTAATCAAACACGAAATACTCTAAGCATGGTCTATGAAAATTGGGGCTTTATATATCAAAAGAAAGAGGGCTTGATGTTGATTCTAACCATATATGACATGCTATATGGGGATCAATATTAACAACTCGAAATCATGATTTAACTTGAAAGTAACTTGAAAGAACACATCATAAACTAAGTCTAGACATGCTCTTACTCAAATCAGAAATTCTCTAAACATGCTCAATAAAATTTAGGGCTTTCTACATAAAATGAAAGCTAACATGCTGCTGATTACATCCATATATGTTAATTAGAGTTTGGGCTGTTATAACCTACCTCAATCGAAGAGAGAACTTATGAACCAAGATTGAAGAATGAACTTGACAGCACTTCAGAAAAACCCCGAGATCTCTCTAGATACCTAATAAAATTTAGGGCTTTTACTACCACTGGAAAGAGCTCATCGAGAGGAACAAAATGATGTACTCATGTGCTGATTTTGGTTGAGGGTACCAACCTTAATCGAAGGAACAAAGATGAAGAAAGGAGGACGACGGGATGCCGACCCACCTCCACTAATCGACCAAGATCTTCCTAGATCGAACTCCACTGTGGCTTCCGCTGCTACCAAAGAAAACTAGGGTTGAAGAGCTTCATTTTTATAGCTCATACACCTTCTGGAGCCTTCGGAGCTGGGAGAAATCGACGATGCAAGGTGAGTGTTTGAAACGGCGCCGAAATGTTTGACCTAACCAAACTCGGCCGACACCACGTTTTAGGGTTAAGGTTTCGATCAATTGATAGAGGGAAAATGATCCTCTCAGTAATACCTTTCATTTGCCCCTGGAATCACCTCATTTGGTTGAGAAATGAGCTCGAATTTGATGTTTTAAGGTGGGGTTAACAATGAACACGAATTTGGGTTAGGTAGGTGTGAAAATTTGACTTAACCCACTGATTAGGCCCAACTAATGATTTTATTAGGCTTAGCCATAGAAGATAAAATTGTTAAACGAAATAGATTCTACAAGAATATGATTTTTATGGATTTTTATAAAATAGTTGAAACGTGACTTATTCTATTTATTAAAGAATTAATCTAATTAATTTCGAATTAATTCTCATTAATTCAAATAATTTCTAATTAAATTAAAATAACTTTATAATTAAATTTCTAAAAAAATTTGGGGTATTACAACTCTCCTCATATTACTAGTAGCCAATTGCCCAATTTGACCCTCTAACTTAGCAATGGATTGTTGTTGTGAAAGAATGAGTTGCTGAAGTTGGTCAAATTTATCATCGAAATTGGGTTGAGGGGGTTAAGGAGGAGGAGGTTGATAAGGAGCTTGTGGTTGAAAATGGTGTGGAGGATACTAATGAAACTGGTCCTGAGAAAATTGAGCTTGGTGATACGGGGCCTGAGGTTGATGGAATGGAGGTTGTTGGAATTGCGACTGAATAGGGGAAGGCTAAGAAAGATTTGGATGAGACTGACTGAAAGTTGGAAAAGATTATTTCTGAAATGAGGGATTGGATTGGGTAGATGGACCTTGTTGAGATTTTCAAAAAAAAATTGGGGTGGTTTCTCCAACCAGGATTGTATGTGTTAGAATAAGGATCATAAGCAGGTTTGGACAAACCTTGAGCAGTGAAGATCTGTTCTTGGATGAACGGGGGAAGCTGGGCCGCAGTGGGGCAATCAGTAACAGCATGATTCAGGCAAGAACTGTGACGACCTGGGATCCGAGTACCGGAAAGGAACCGGCGCGTCTCGAATCTCGGCCCGCCAACCCACGAGCTCGAAGACTCGGAAGGGTAAAAAGGGATGGTTTGAGAGTACAATAGAAGCTGAAGCAACTGCAGAGATAGCACAATAATCTAAAATAAAATGCACAGCATAATATAAATAAATAAACTGCTACAAGATCCACAGAGTCTCATGTCCAAATAAAGTACAGTCAACAGAAAGAAAAGTACAACTACACGGGGCATCCCCCGGCGTACAACTACACGGGGCATCCCCCGGCCCTAGCAGACTGGCGACTAACCCTGGATAGAAGAACCACGCTGAAACTCGACCGCACCTCTCGACGACCCCGCCTCACCTGAAAAGCAGGGGTGAGCCTCATTTCATTGGCCCAGTAGGGATCCCTCGGACCCCCACCGCACAACGAGAAAAATGGTTGTAAGGCACGAGCAACCACGGGAGGTAACACCACCTAGCAGAAGTACGGTAGAACCACACGCTGAAGCAAATAAACAGAAAAGCCGCCTGCTCTACAGTACCGTACCATAAAACCTCGATCTGACAAAACTCGGGTTTATACCTGCCAGCAAACAGGGCACCACACACTAGAAGAGCGACCGGATGCGTCCCCTGACGTCTTACACCGTGTCACAAGTGTCTAGCTACAACGCCCCGGGCGCGAGACTCAGACACACACAGTAACCAGTACTACAAAACAAGGACTGGCTGAGGTCGCGCTCGTCAGCGCGGGTCCGAAACCCTCAGCCCCGTGTGCACACTTAGACCATACGCCCTAGGCCTATCCTCTAGCTGGTAATTCCCCCTAAGCCCGGACTCGGCTGTACGCGGGGGCCCTACGGTAACCAGCCTACTCACCGTCTCTCTCGGGTCAGCCGCTCCACCACTCCCGGGTGGGTCAGCACCGCGTGTCGTAAGAAGGCTACGACTAGTGGACGTGTCACCGGAGGTGAGACTCGACTCACGGAAACCACCGACTAACACACTGACACAGACTCTCGGTAACCAAAATGGTAGGTACGGATGCCGGGGACACGCATGAGGTCCAACTATCCCTCAAGTCACGCGGCACCCCTACCGAGGTAACTGATTCTTCGGGGACCCCTGGGCACCCCTGTGGCTCTCACTGGGTGCTCACGGCAACCCTCGGGCCACACGCCACAACCGGATCCGAGACTCACTCCACTGGAGGTACAATTACCGAAAGGAAACGCGGCTCGAGGAGGGGGATTAACGCGCTAGGGACCCAGGGCGCGACACTGTCGCGCTCTGGTCCCCTGGCGTGACCTCTAAAGAATGCGCTAGCATAAGCTAGCACGTTCTCCAAGAAGGCGCTAGCCTAAGCTAGCGCATTCATCAAGAACGCGCTAGGAAAGGCTAGCTCGTTCTTCAAGAACGCGCTATCTGCCCCTGGCGCGACATGAACCGCCAAACTATTCGTCTTCTCGGACGAACGCGCTCGGATGACACAGCTCGTTCAAACAGAACGCGCCCCTGGTACCTAGCGCGACAACGGGCCGAGCCTGGTTCGCAAAAAACTTCCGGAAATCTGCAAACCACGCCCATTCACCCCCCCCTGGTGAAGGGAAAACAATGGGGAATCATCCCCCAGACGTCCTAGCATGCATCTAGAGCCCCAAATCGATCAAAAACCCAAGAATCAATGGATCCGGCGCTCAAATCCCAAGCAAGAAAATAACCCTCCCGGTATGAATTTAGCCCCTCTCGGCCTCTCCACGGCCTAGAAATCACGGGGAATGCTGTAAAGAGGGCAAGGATCCGTCCCCCCACCTCAATGAAGCTTGAAATCCGCCGGGAAGTCACCGATCTTCAAATCTAGCTCGAACACGAACTCCACCCATGCGCCACGAAAAGGGCACCTCTGCGATCCTCTCGCCGCCGCCATCGTCACCGCGTCGCCACCGATGTCCACCACCCGTTGCCGGAGGAGGAGGGAGCGTCGCAAGCTCAAACGGAGAGAGGGGGGTTGCAACGGTCGGGAGCGGTCACGGGAGGAAGAAAGAAGAAGAAGAAAAGAAGAAAAGGGAAAAAGAAAAAGGGAAATAGGGGGGGTATTTATAGAAAATACGAAAAATGCCAAAAAAAATACTAAAAATAGAAAATATATATTCTCGATCCTCGGAACGCACCGATCGCATCGGTGCCACCCGCAGGTAGGTGAACGACCCGGTTCACTCGCTACGGAGTTCCGTAGCTTTTCCCGAAACACACACGCGGAAATCGGAAAATGCGCGGAAAAAGTCGTGGAACGCACTCTGGGCCTCCAAAATAGCTCCGAATCGCACCGATCCGAACACAAAAGATGTCCGAAACATAATTTTGGACACAACGGAGCTGGACTCTTCGAGAAGCAGTTCTAGGACCCAAAAAGAAGGATCTGAAAAACTCTGGACATCACTGCCCTCCCCCCTTAAATGAATTTCGTCCTCGAAATTAAGGACAGGGCACAGGGATAGGGGAGAAGACTCACCCGAACAAATAAGGATACAGCTGTCGCATCTCATCCTCACACTCCCACGATGCCTCACCACCAGAGTGACGCTGCCAGACCACCTTAACCAGGTTATTCCGCAGGCGCTGCTCACGCCGATCCTCAATACGGGTAGGGTACTCTGGAAGGGACAAGTCTGGGGTCACCTCAGGCCAAACGGCATCCTCCAGAACATGGGAATCATCGGGCATATACCTCCGAAGCATAGACACGTGAAACACATCGTCCACAGAAGATAGCTCCAGGGGTAACTACAACCGATATGCAACCTCACCGATACGCTCGACAATGAGGAAAGGACCAATGTAGCGGGGACTCAGCTTCCCACGCCTGCCGAAGCGCATCACACCCTTCATGGGAGAAACTCGCAAAAACACCCGATCACCTACATCAAAACTGTGGGGTCGCCTCCTCCGATCGACATAGCTCTTCTACCGACTCTGCGCAGCCAACATCTTCTGCCGGATCAGATGCACCACCTCAGTGCACTGCTGCACCAAATCCGGTCATGTCAGGACACGCTCTCCCACCTTGAACCAATCAAGCGGAGTCCGACAAGGTCGCCCGTACAACACCTCATACGGTGCCATACCAATGCTCGAATGATAGCCATTGTTGTAGGCAAACTCCACTAACGGTAAGTGGTGGATCCAACTCCCTTGCCACTCCAGGCAACACAACCTCAACATGTCCTCCAAAGTCTGGATAGTCCTCTCAGACTGGCCGTCCGACTGAGGATGATACGCCGAGCTAAATGCCAAATCAGTGCCTAGAGCCTTCTGGAAGCTCCTCCAGAATCCAGAAGTGAAGCGGGGATCACGATCAGACACAATGGAGATGGGAACTCCATGCAACGGAACGATCCGCTCCACATACAAACGAGCCAAACGATGCACGCTCCAACTGACCTTGACCGGCAGCAACCGCGCCGTCTTCGTCAGTCTATCCACCAGCACCCAGATACTATCCTGCCCACTGGATGTTCTCGGCAACCCCACCATGAAATCAGTGGTCACGTGGTCCCACTTTCACGAAGGAATATCCAAGGGCTGAAGTGTACCTCTCGGTCGCTGGTGCTCAGCCTTCACTTGCTGACAGATCAGGCACCTGGCCACGAACTCCGCAACATCTCTCTTCATACCAAGCCACCAAAATTGCCTCTTCAGGTTCTGGTACATCTTCGCCGATCCGGGGTGCACGGCATACCGGCTCCCATGAGCCTCTCACAACACTGCGCGTCTCGTCTGCTCCTCGGCTGGGACGTACAACCTACCTCGGAACCTCACGGCTCCATCCTCACCAAACTCCACCTCGGCCAATGACAAAATCCGAGGTAGCTCGGGGTCCGCACGCTGAGCCTCAGTCACCTGACGGTGAATAGCTGGCGTGATAGTCAAGCTCGCAAGAACAGCCGAACCCTGATCCCGAGGGATCTTGAGCCTAAAAGTCATGGCCAGAACCTGCTCCCATAACCTCACTTCCTCAACAACATCTGACTGACCACCACCTTCCTGCTCAAGGCATCAGCCACGACATTCATTCTGCCAGGCTGATACGACAGAGTAAAATCATAATCCTTCATGTACTCCATCCACCTCCTCTGCCTGAGGTTAAGATCCTTCTCGGTAAACACGTACCTCAAACTCTGATGGTCAGTGAACATCTCGAACTTCTCACCATACAGATAATGCCTCCAGATCTTCAGGGCGAAAATCACCGCCGCCAACTCAAGATCATGAGTAGGGTAGTTCTCCTCATGTGGCTTCAACTGCCGAGATGCATACGCCACAACTCCACTGTGCTGCATCAGCACAGCACCCAAACCTACCCCGGAAACGTCTGTACACACCACAAAGCCTCCCGATCTCGAAGGCAACACCAACACCGGAGCAGTCGTGAGCAATCTCTTCAGCTCCATGAAGCTCTGCTCACACTCCTCCGTCCAGACGAACGGCACATCCTTCCGCGTAAGCCTGGTCATCGGGGCCGCAATATGAGAGAAATGCTGGATGAACCTCCGATAATAGCCTGCAAGCCCCAAAAATCTCCGAATCTTCGTGACAGAACTCGACCTCGGCCACTGCACCACAGCCTCGACCTTAGCCGGGTCCACGGAAACACCATCACCAGAAATCACGTGCCCCAAAAAGTGCACCTCACGAAGTCAAAACTCACACTTGCTGAGCTTGGCATACAACTAGTGATCACGAAGGGTCTGCAACACCACTCTCAAATGATGCACATGCTCCTCGGCAGACCGCAAATACACAAGGATGTCATCCATAAACACGACCACAAACTGGTCTAGATATGGACGGAACACCCTATGCATCAAATCCATAAATGCTACGGGGGCATTGGTGAGCCCAAATGGCATCACCAAGAACTCATAATGTCCATACCTCGAGCGAAACGCTGTCTTCTCCACATCGGACTCTCGAATCCGCAACTGGTGATAACCCGATCTCAAATCAATCTGCGAAAACACCCAGGCTGACTGAAGCTGATCAAACAAGTCATCAATCCATGGCAACGGATACTTGTTCTTAACAGTCGCCTGGTTCAACTGTCGGTAGTCGATGCACAGCCTCAAACTACCATCCTTCTTCTTCACAAACAACACCGGCGACCCCAAGGGGAGAAGCTAGGACGAATGTACCCCTTGGCCAGCAACTCCTGCAACTGCGCCTTCAGCTCTCTCAACTCCACCGAAGCCATACGGTAAGGGGCCTTCGACATAGGCGCCGTACCAGGTACCACCTCAATCACGAAGTCAATCTCTCGCTGCGGTGGCAACCCTGACAACTCCTCAGAAAAAACATCGGAAAACTCGCACACAATTGGGAGGTGATGTGACACAACCTAGGACTTAAACAAACAAGCACAATCGCAATCAAACGGACCGATGTCGGCGACCGCTCACCCGATGCTCACCAAGACCCGGGGTAACTTGGCAATGCCAAGTGGAGGTTGTGTGGGCTGGGCCCTTGCTGGTAGAGGGCCAGCAAGGCCTAAGTTGATTCCCAAGGGTAATGGTAGCCCAATTCAAGGGAGCCGACGTCGTGCCGAGGGCACGGGTTCCACTCTTTTCCCACGGTGATCACTTATAGCAAAGGAGCTTAAGGATCGGGCTCTCATTCACGGCCAGCGGAGTTTATGAACTAATATTGAAAGAACAAGCACAAATTAGAGCAAAGTTTGGAGCACTTACTCGACCGGTTTGAAGAAACCGGTCCCGCTCGGAGACGAGGGCGAGCGGGGAGGCGAGTGGATCCCCACACGCCACGGCGGTGTAGCTTGACCTGCCCACACAAGTTACAACACTACACCTCTCGCAGGAGGGGGGACCTTGGGGTGGGGGTTAATGGATTACAACCAAAACTACCTCCGCACAGGGAGGGGCCTTCAGCCGGCCAAGCGGGGAGGGGAAACTAGGGCTAAAAGTAATGAAGAGATGAAGACACCGGTTCTACCTACTCTCTCTGAACAGGGACAGATAGTCGATGTTGCTGCTGCAGAACTTGCTCAAGAATTTTGCTGTTGGCGGGACCTATGGGAAACTCTTTGGGACTGGTACTGGAACACCTCTTAATTTTTTTGAATTCTTATGGAGTCGCTGCTGGCCTCGGTGGAGGTTTGAACAGAGCACCAGATTCTCGGACTGGCAGCTTCAGACTTCTAACAGCAGGTTGCAGAGGACGCCCCTACAGCTCCCGAACTCGGAATCAAGCACCGTCAGAGCCGTTGGAACCGTGGATGAGTCCTCTTCGCAGAAAAACTTACGGGGAAGTCAAAAGATGCCGGAGAAGACCTGGAGGCTCTGAACAAGGATGACTGGTCGGTGCAGACTGTGGGTAGCAGAACTGCGCAGCTGAGGGAAAAAAATGATAACTCTGGATCACGAAAGCCGATTGAAGATCCGTTTCTTGATTCTGAAAGTAGACATGGCGATGAAGAACTTTGCAGAAGAGCTCTCGAATTGATTCTTCTGGGGTTTGTCGTGGCAGAGCTTCTACTCAGGGATCAGGTCTTTAGCAGAGGCACCACTGCGCAGTGGTGGGAAAACAGATCTCCCGGGCAGATCAGAGCTCGGATTGGGACGAGATTACCACTGTTGCGAAGGATACCAGTAGACGCTTCCAACGATAGCTCTTGGGGCTTCAAACTCGTCCGGAGGAAGTCGTGGCGGCCGATGCAAATTTCTGGTTCACCTGCAACCCTTGGACAACAAACTGCAACTTCGAAGTAGCTTCCAATAACCAAGAGATAAGAAGGGGAAGGGGGTCTATGGTGAAGGGGAGGTGGATGAAGGGTGGAGGGGGATTGAGGGGGAGTTGTGGAGGGTGTCGAAGGGTGGTGGAGAGGCTGGTGAAGGAGAAGGGTGCAGATGTTGTGCTGGTTCAGCCAAAAGGGGAGGATGAGAGGAGGGTGGAAGGTGAAGTGGAGGGTGAGGGGTGGAGGGAAGGAGGGGGGCAAACTTGGCCAAGGGGAAGGGGAGAGGGGCGGCCAAAGCTTTAGAGGGAAGGGGTTTCAAAATTCAAATGGGCCTAGGAAGTTGTGGGATTGTGTGGGGAAGAGAGGTGAGTGTGTTGGAATGGGGGGAATGCTACCTTGGAACTAGGGGGGTGGAATAATGGTGGCTATGGGAAGTGGAGGGACTTTAATGGGGTAGGTGGGGGTTGGAAGTTGGGAGGGGGTAGGAGGAGAGAGAGAAAGGGGCGAACCCCTTAGTGGAGGAGAGAGTGGAGAGAGAAGAAGGGGGGTGGGGACTCTCTCACCCTAGGGCTTCTCACCCAATTGGATTCTCTCCATTAAACTAAGCTTTGAAGTCTTAAATGGCATTTTTCATTGATTGATTCATTAGTTCCAAATGAAGGAAATGGGGCCCTATATATAGGCAACCCACATTTTACAATAAGACCCTGACAAAAGACTCAATGACAAATAACCGAGGGGGTAGGGGGGCTCTTGGGCCAAGCCCAATGAAATGGGCCCAATAGCTAACTAAACAACATAATGACACTCAAACTTAGGAAAATAAACACAAGACCTAGGGACATGACTCAAGAAAATGAAAATTACATCAAATGACTCAAATAGAAAGCACAAAAAGGATAATTGGGCCTTTATGGAGAGAGGCCCAAACTCAAATGGTGTCGGAGTGTGAGGAAGACCCGAGCCAAAGGGAGTCACGGGTGATGCCTCCATCAGGAGGTCCTCCACATCCGGACATTGTCGATCGACCAAACCCACAGAAGCGAGAAAACCTTGACACCCCGTGTCAAGCAATCTACGAGCCCTAATAGCCGAGATAAGAAAACGGGAGGAGGAAGACTGGATACCTTGGAAATAAAAGGTGGGTCCACGAAGCTGCCGGAAGTAGACCCTCTTTGAGCCGCAATCCACCAAGGCATGATGGGCCTCGAGCCAATCCATGCCCAAAATCACATCAAAGTCCTGAAGCGGCAACGCATAAAGCCTGGCCGGTAAGTTCCGCCCATCCACCCACACAGGCACCTTCTCGAAGAACTACGGGGTGAGTATGAGTCACCGGTAGGCAACTCCACTGCCAGATCACAGGACACCTCAGTCGCCGACTCCTCTGCACTCTGAGCAAACTCCTCTGAAATAAACGAATGAGATGCACCGGAATCGAACAAAACTCGAGCCGCGTAACCAAGAATCGGAATAGTACCTTCCACCAACTGGGACGCCTCAGCCTCTGCTCTGGTAATGTGGGTAACTCTGCCTCGGGCTCTCTGCCTCCCTGTGTTAGCTGACCGAGTCAACTGAGGATACTGACCCTGCTGCTGGTACTGCTGCGGCTGCGACGACATCTGCTGGGGCTGAAACTGTTGCTGCTGCTGCTGAAACTCATGCCGCTGATGCGGTCTCTGCGGATAGTCATGCCCCATGTGCCCTGGCTGGTCACACCTAAAGCAAACCACAGGCACCGTACACTGCCTGCCTGGATGAGAATCGCCGCACCGAGGGCACCTACCCTGAGAGCCACTCACTGAACCCTGACGCTGGAACTGGGTAGGCTGCTGAACACTACTCACATACTGCTGCGCCTGATCTCCGCGACCACGGCGCCTCCTGCCAAAACCAGCTTCCTTGAGCAACTTCTTGAGCTTCGATCCCAGAGATGATGAATCTGCTGCAGACGCCCCAGACGGGGACGTCCCTGAACCACCCGCTGAAATCTGGACAGAACTCTGCTGCTGCAGGGATGCCGGCTGACCAAAACTCATCTGCATCTGACCCACACTGCCTTGACCTCGAAACTTCTGCATGTCTCTCTCCAATGCCGATGCTGCTCTGCAAGCCGCATCCACGTTGGTCAACCCTGACGCAAGCAAAGGATGCCTCAGCTCCAACCTCAGACCCCCAATAAACTGATCGGTCCGCACCGTCTCATCCGCCACAATATGCGGTGCATAACGGCCCAACTCAACGAACCTAGACCTGTACTGCACCACGGTCATGTCACCCTTGACCAGGTCCAAAAACTCACGCAGCTTCTGTGATCTGAGAAAAGACAAACAAAAAGCACGCTCGAAAGCCGGGACGAACTCCTGCCACAAGATCTACCGAAGGGGACGAGACTGAAACACTGCTCCCCACTCTGACGTCCACCAAGTCTGGGTTGGCCCCTGCAATCGATACGTAGACAACACTACCTTCTCTTCCACAGGACACTCCATCGAACTGAACACTCGCTCCATGTCATCTAACCACTCTCTGGACACCTCTAAATCTGGGCCGCTGAAAGTAGACGGCTGGTATTGCAAGAAATCTCTCAACGCGCGGTTACCCCGAGAGGATGAGCCCTCACCAGCATCACTGCCCTGATGTTGCTGTGGCGGCTGCTGCTGAATAACGTACTGGTACATGCCCCGGAAGAACTCCTCTGGTCCGGGAACTCTCGCCCCCTCAGCTGCATCTGCTGGGAGCTCTGCTCTGCTCTGCCCTTCCTGGCCCCCACCCGACTCTCCCTGCTGGGAACGAGTGGCTCTCCTGGACGCCATAACACCTGCTAACAAAATAATCAACGATGTTAACAAAACACACGGAGCCCTACGCCAGTCGCCAACTGTATAGGACATTCATGGACCTTTGGACCACTACAATCGTTTCAAGTTCTGATGTACCTCCGCAACCTACGCTCAGATACCAACTGTGACGACCCGGGATCCGAGTACCGGAAAGGAACCGACACGTCTCGAATCTCGGCCCGCCAACCCACGAGCCCGAAGACTCGGAAGGGTAAAAAGGGATGGTGTGGGAGTACAAGAGAAGCTGAAGCAACTACAGAGATAGCACAATAATCTAAAATAAAATGCACAGCATAATATAAATAAATAAACTGCTACAAGGTCCATAGAGTCTCATGTCCAAATAAAGTACAGTCAACAGAAAGAAAAGTACAACTACACGGGGCATCCCCCGGCGTACAACTACACGGGGCAGCCCCTGGCTCTGGCAGACTGGCGACTAACCCTGGCTAGAAGAACCACGCTGAAACTCGGTCGCACCTCTCGACGACCCTGCCTCACCTGAAAAGCAGGGGTGAGCCTCATTTCATTGGCCCAGTAGGGATCCCTCGGACCCCCACCGCACAACGAGAAAAACGGCTAAAAGGCGCGAGCATCCACGGAAGGTAACACCACCTAGCAGAAGTACGGTAGAACCACACGCTGAAGCAGATAAACAGAAAAGCCGCCTGCTCTACAGTACCGTACCACAAAACCTCGATCCGACAAAACTCGAGTCTATAGCTGCTAGCAAACAGGAGCACCACCCACTAGAAGAACGACCAGATGCGTCCCTGACGTCTTACACCGCGTCACAAGTGTCTAGCTACAACGCCCCGGGCGCGAGACTCAAACACACACAGTAATCAGTACTACAAAACAAGGACTAGCTGAGGTCGCGCTCGTCAGCGCGGGTCCGAAACCCTCAGCCCTGTGTGCACACTCAGACCATACGCCCTAGGCCTGTGCTCTAGATGGTAATTCCCCCTAAGCCCAGACTCGGAGGTACGCGGGGGCCCTACGGTAACCAGCCTACGCACCGTCTCTCTCGGGTCAGCCGCTCCACCACTCCCGAGTGGGTCAGTACCGCGTGCCGTAAGAAGGCTACGACTAGTGGATGTGTCACCGGAGGTGAGACTCGACTCACGGAAACCACCGACTAACACACTAACACAGACTCTCGGTAACCAAAACGATAGGTACGGATGCTGGGGACACGCATGAGGTCCAACCATCCCTCAAGTCACGCGGCACCCCTACCGAGGTAACTGATTCTCCGAGGACCCCCGGGGCGCCCTGTGGCTCTCACTGGGTGCTCACGGCAACCCTCGGGCCACACGCCACAACCGGATCCGAGACTCGCTCCACTGGAGGTACAATTACCGAAAGGAAACGCGGCTCGGGGAGGGGGATTAACGCGCTAGGGACCCAGGGCGCAACATTGTCGCACTCTGGTCCCCTGGCGTGACCTCTAAAGAACGCGCTAGCATAAGCTAGCACGTTCTCCAAGAAGGCACTAGCCTAAGCTAGCGCATTCATCAAGAACGCGTTAGGAAAGGCTAGTGCGTTCTTCAAGAACGCGCTACCTGCCCCAGGCGTGACATGAACCGCCAACATGTTCGTCTTCTCGGATGAACGCGCTCGAACGACACAGCGCGTTCAAACAGAACGCGCCCCTGGTACCTAGGGCGACAACGGGCCGAGCCCGGTTCGCGAAAAACGTCCGAAAATCTGCAAACCACGCCCATTCACCCCCCCTGGTGAAGGGAAAACAACGGGGAATCATCCCCCAGACGTCCTAGCATGCATCTAGAGCCCCAAATCGATCAAAAACCCCAAGAATCAATGGATCCGGCGCTCAAACCCCCAGCATGAAAATAACCCTCCCGGCATGAATTTAGCCCCTCTCGGCCTCTCCACGGCCTAGAAATCACGGGGAATGTTGTAAAGAGGGCAAGGATCCGTCCCCCTACCTCAATGAAGCTCAAAATCCGTCGGGAAGTCGCCGATCTTCAAATCTAGCTGGAACACGAACTCCACCCACGCGCCACGAAAAGGGCACCGCCGCGATCCTCTCGCCGCCGCCGTCGTCACCGCGTCGCCACCGATGTCCACCACCCGTTGCCGGAGGAGGAGGGAGCGTCGCAAGCTCAAACGGAGAGAGGGGGGTTGCAACGGTCGGGAGCGGTCACGGGAGGAAGAAAGAAGAATAAGAAAAGAAGAAAAGGGAAAAAGAAAAAGGGAAAATAGGACCCAGAAATAGAGAAAACGGGGGGCAGGACCCAGAAACAGAGAAAAGGGCCAGACACAGAACCCGGTAGCAGGAAATGAAATAGGAGAAGAGAAAGGGAGACAAAGGGTGAGAGAAAAGGGGGATTCTTTCCCCATCTCTTCCCCCTTATTACCAACACCCCTGCCCACAAAAACTGGAAAGGTCTCGCCGGCGTTGCACACGATCGGCGCCCCCACATCCATCTGTCTTCTTCTCCGAGTTCACTGTGCCCATCTATGGGCAGAAAAAATCGGGACTTGGAAGAAGAGGGAGACAGAAATGGGGAAGAGCCGTTGAAAAGAGAAGTACCCCATATCCCTCGAGCCGTTGAAAATAGGAGTACCCCATTCGGGACTCCAACAACCCATAAATAGTGAGATGGGGAGAAGAGATGGGATCACCGTCGCGGGTGCCGAGATCCGCCGCCCTCAGAGAACGTAGGAGATGTCGTCGCCGTCGTGAGCAGCCGAAGGAGAGCGAGGTGATGTCGCCGCCACAGGTGATGTCGCCGCCGTAGGTGGCCGATCGCCACAGGAGACGCCGCGGGTGGCGGATCGCCACAGGTGAAGTCGAGGGTGCCCGATCACGGGTGGCCGATCGCCACAGGTGATGTCGCGGGTGGCCGATCGCCACAGGTGATGTCGCCGCAGGAGCAAACCCTAGAGGGAGGCCGCGAACGCCTCGATGCGCCGATGATGCGTGGGGTTGCTCGCCCCGAAAGTAGAGGCTTTTTGGCGCCCCGACGACCGATCCGAAATTTCACATTTCGGATCAAAAAAGATTCGCCCCCAATACACAAAGTCATCCCACTGAGAATGAAATAAGCAGCTCCGAATCTGAAATTTTTTTCAAATTCGAATCGGATTTCGGATCCTAAGGATCCATTGACACCCCTATGAGCGTACGCGCAAAAGAAAATCCATTCAAAAGGGGGGGTTGGTGGTGGTGGTGGTGGTGGTGGTGGTGGTGGTGGGGTGGAGATGGCTCCGAAACGCACTTAACGCAATGTGCACACACAACGTGGGGGGAGGGGTAGCGACGGAATCACGAATCCCTTTCATTCCAAGGAATTCAGCTTCCGAACGTGTAAATAAATTCAAAAGAAACAGAAAACAAAGCGAATCCACTTCCAACGCTTTTCTGGAATTCTAAATCTCCAGATCCAAACACGCCTCTGTTTAACTTCCCCCCTCTCCGCTGCGACAGTTCAAGCTAAGAGAGAGAGAGAGAGAGAGAGAGACCTCCCTCCTCCCGAAGCCACCCCCCCTCGCCGCATGGTGCGGCTGCAGCACGATCGCCCACGCCCGAGCGCAGCCGCCGCCGCCGGCGGAATTCCCCACGATGTTGGAAACTCGAGGAGGTAAAGCGACTTGCCCTTCTATCCCTCCTTGTCCGGTGCTGTTCGTTGTCCGATTCGTTCAATGGGGCTGCAATGGGGGGTCGGCGAAGGCATGTGGGGGGAGGGGTGGGAGGTGTTACATCTCGGCGTTCTACTAGGGCTGGGATCAGGTTTCACGTCCCGATGACGTGGAAGGGGGTGCTGCTACCGCCGGGGGCCCGCGGTTGTTTCCCCTCCTTGCTCGATCTTTTCCAGAATGAGCAGGGTCTGACGTTTTCATTTTTTTCCTTTTTTTCTGTAATCACGGGGTGAGGCATGGGTGGAGGAGGCAAAGAGTAGGAGCAGAGCTGTCTAGAAGTGGGAGTCGTTTGCCGGGGGGTGGGGGAATGGGTGTCGTTGGAAATGGCTATTGGCCATCCGTGGCCTGGATACCGTGGGAGTGCCTGTCAACTGGGTTCTACTCCATGCCGGAGGGCTCGGACACTGACAATCACAGAATTAGTTATACTCAAAGGATCTGGTCTTCTTTTCTTGATTTGCGTGTTACTGTTTATTTGCTCCGTATGTCACTTGAATAGATGTGAAAGCTCATTTAGTGCTTGTTCATGAACGTCGATGTGCACTTGATGGGACTTTCATCAAGTTTCAGGCGGCAGTATCCTAAAAACATGGACAATGGCAATGGTTTGGGCTGTGGAATCCGTCTGGAGAGGTGGGATGGTGGTACTATGGGGTACATGGGGATGATAAATGGAGTGACAGAGAGGACATGGATATCTTCTTTCAATGACTTGAGGGTATTCCTCTATATTGTGTTGCTTAAAGGGCATCACATTGTCATCACCCTGCATATATAGAATTTGGATTTTGCAAAGCTTGGAAAGGGCCGAAAGGCCATATGATTATCCGTGTGTGTCCCTTCCATTTGAAATCTATTTGAATGTAGACCATGGTACTGATAACTGGCCAAACTATTCCAGAACAGGTGGAACTGGTCCGGTTCCAATATGGAGGAGGCTGGCCGAAACTGGCCAGAACTAGAATTGGAACCGGTCCCAACTGGTTCCGGTTCAAGAAACAGTTTTTAAAACCTTGATGTAGACAACTGTTACAATTGAACATGCACTTGGACCTTACTTTTGACCAAGCAAACATAGTGCAATATAGTTTGATAGATCATCATCATCATCATCAGAGCCTTATCCCAATTATTTGGGGTCGGCTACATGAATCATGTTTCGCAAAAAATTTATATCAAGTGCTATATTCATATTTAAACCCAAGAAATTAATGTCCTTCCTAATAACATCGTACCATCTCATTTTAGGCTTTCCCCGAGCTCTTCTACTAGCATCCACTAAGATTCGGTCACATCTTTTAACTGGCGCTGAGTTAGGGCGACGAAACACATGTCCAAACCACCTGAGTCTATTTTCTCTCATTTTACTATCAATTGGGGCTATCCCAAAGTCCTTACGGATGCGCTCATTCCTAATTTTGTGTTTCTTAGTCTTGCCACACATCCATCTTGTTAGATCCCTTAGTGCAACAAGACGGATCTAGAGGGGGGGGTGAATAAATCCCTTTAAAAATTTTGCCCAATTTAAACACAGAACCGAGGTTGCTAAATCTCAGATGTCATATATAGCGGAATTGATTCAAACACCTAGTTTCTTCTGAAGTAAACTTCACATTCAATTATCATGAACACAATCTTTGGTGTGAGTAGAGATATTAGTGTAAACCACAAATAGATAGATTTCACACTCAATGATGTGTGTGGGAGAAAGATCGAAACACGATCAGTGCACAGATCAGTCACAGACTAGACTGCTGTACACTAAGATCAGTTGAACTAGAAACAATCACCGAAGTACTTGTGAATGGGGTAGAAGAGAAGGATCAATCACACAGGCATTCATAATGGCACAACAATTTTAAAGTGGTTTGGGACCACATCGGGCTCCCTACGTCCACCTTTCACCAAACCGGTGAGACTTCACTTGTTTTACAACGAAGCACACGGGGTACAACCCCAACCACACACGTAGGCAACATCTGCACACACACGGGGAACAAGTTCATCACGAGGAGCACACTCCTCACGCTGTTTACACAGCAAAACACGGGGACAAGTCCCACACGCTCTGGGTTTGAAACCCAGCAACACATGCACACACAAATGTGTTCAGACGAGCTGAGCCCGTGCCAACATCGCACAGTTATACACACTGATGTAAAATTCGAAGTTCAGAAATGAAAAATAAGAAAACAAAAAATGTAGCTCTGAATAGAGCACGAAGACTTTAGATTTGATCCACAAGTCTTATCTGAACAGATCGGAAATAAAAACTCCTTGGCTGCTATCACTCTCTCTCTTTCTGAAATAGATCTGGAAGTAGCTCTCGAACTCGGTGGCTCTCTCTCTCTCTCTCTCTCCTTCTTCTTCTCTCTATCTCTTTCTTTGATCTCTCTTCGAAACACTCCTGACTGCTCACTCTTTTTTTCCTCTTCGAATGCTTTCTCTTCAGCTCTCTTAGCCTCTTCGCAACCCACAACAGCAGCCCCTTCCGCAAGGAAGAGGGCCGATATATATAGCAGAGAAATAATAGGATAAGAGTATTTCTGGGCTGAAATCTCATTGGTCCACCTGTCAATAGTGAATATTCTCTGCCAAAAGGTCCTTCTAGAACCTTGGATCATTGAACTGAGTGCTTTCCAATTATTGGGCCTTGGTTCATGTGCCCAAGAGGGCACACTTTTGAAGTTCGCAGGTTCGCTACCGTAATGAGTCGACTTGGTCTTGATACCAAGTCGACCTGTCCCTTGAACTCTAGAAAATTTAATCTTCTGACATGTTGTGAGTCGACTTGGTGAAGAGACCAAGTTGACTTGCTCTTCGAGTTCTGCTTTATCCAGGCTTCTGTTAAGCTGTGATTCGATTTGGTGAAGAAACCAAGTCGACTTGCTCTTTTGATTTTTGCCAGATCCAATATTCTGATGTGCTGTGGGTAGACTGAGTACCAGTAGTTGACTTGCTCTTGGACTTGAGTCGACTTGCGCTGGCTTGGTCTACTGACTTGTGCTGGCAATTGCTAACTTGTGCTAGCTTTGTGCAGTTGATGTTGGCCTTGTTGAATGTTCAGCACCCTTGCATTATCTTTGCAGAACCAAAAATCATACTGAAGGGGGTCAACTCCAGGGGTCGACCCATCACCTGGTAGAGCTATTGATGTTTGGCCTTTGCTGGCTTGCTTGTGCTGCTATTGCTGTTTGGCCTTTGCTGGTTTGCTTGCAGGTTCAGATGAGCTGCGACTTGGTGCTGGCCTTAGTTGACTCATCAAATGTGCCGTGGTCTCTTCGGCTATCTTTCTGGTATGAGCAGCATTTAATCGAACACCTGATGTGTAGTACTAGGTCGACTGAATTTGCATTCTTTTGAGGGCTGGATGGCTTAGATGTGTTGACCCTATACTCCATTGTGACGACTCATGTTGCATGTTGTCCATCCTAGTTGTGTAGACGTAGTTTGTTAGCTTGAACAAAAAAATCAGTCTGACTTGACTGAATATCTGTCGACTGATTTCCATATCAGTCGATTGAATTTTGCTTAGGTCGTATGATTTTCCTCTACTTTGCCCATCTTTATTCAGTCTTGTTTCCCTTCTTCATTTAGTGTTTGTTTTACAACCAAAATGTGATCTTCAACTTCTCCTTCTACGACCTTGAGTCTTCCTGCAATCCTCAAATACTTCAGCATTTCACTTTTACCTTTCTTCAAATATCAGCTGACTGGCCTGCTGTTGCAAACAGAAATATGTCGACCTGAAGCTGCACCGGTTGACCGAACTTCGAAATATCTATCGACTGAGTTGAAAGTCAGTCGACTGATATAGTCTTTGTCAGTAAACTTTGCTGCCTTCTTTATCCTGAGCTGTAGGTACTGTTGACATCATCAAGAAAAATAACATATCAGACTCATCAATGAGTCATAGTTAGACATCATCAAAACTAGAGACCCAACAATCTCCCCCTTTTTGATGATGGCAACTATGAGTCATTGTGTATAATATATCATAAGCTTCATCACCCGATGAAGCACAATGTCTTGCACAATGTCTCATCAAGACATCTCCCCCTTTGCAAAATCGGATATTGTTTCAAGTCATCCTCACATGTAACCAACCCCCTCCCCTACATCATAACATACTATTATTCAATTAATTTAATAGTTTCAGAGAGAACTCAGTACGCACAATATAGAAAGTTGAGTTGCCCAAACATTCTAATTTAGTATAGATTTTCCAAAAAAATCCACATAACAGAGACGATGTCAATGATTAAACAAATGCGCCCGACTGCCATGCTCCCCCCCAAGTCCCCACCTAACAACATCAACAAATAAAGAAAAAGGAGGGAAAGAAATGTTGCACATTCAGTGGGCACATTACTTCTGTATCAATACTCTCAAAAATGAACATCTCCTTCCACAACTCAGTGGGGGTTGAGTTAATGGGAAGCCGAGGTGAGTTTGACCTCGAGAATCAAAAAAAATAAATCAACATCTCCAAGTCCATTAATGCATGATTGCCCTTCTCTTTTTGGTATGGCCCTTGTGTCAATCTTCTATGTAATGTTGCCACCACAGCAGGCATTCGAGGAAGTGATCTGTTGAGACAGGTGCTTTCAGGACGCTGGTGCTAAGGGTGTTATGTTGTGGGTGGAGCCAAGAGGGGGAAGGGGGGAGAAGAGACTGCGGAACTGGCACATTTGTGGTGATAGATGACAGCATTAAATCTTGATATATTTTGCTTTATGGGAATACCTAGAAATTACTATTTGACCTTAAAGATTACAAAAACCTTTTATAGTAGTTTTTGGTGAATCAACCCTTTTAATGAATGGCAACTCAGTTTCTAATGTTTCTGAGATCTTTTTTCTTTGATTTGTCGAGCTTAGTCAGAGATTTGATATGGAGATCTTGATCCACAGAACACTACTCATTTCTTCCATGAAAACCCATTGAAATTGAGAGAACTGAGAACATTAACCTTTGAAATTGAGAGAACTGAGAACATTGAACCTCAATATCGCCTACTGAATCCCATTCACATTCCTTGTTGATCTCCCACAGGCTCATTGGGGTTACTTGAGTTTTTCACCTATTTAAATAGAACTTTCAACTTCAAGAAGACAATAGTTCCAAGACAACCATCAAAGAAAAGTATGAAAAACCATGATTAGAGAGAAAATCTCTTAAGATTTGCCGGTTAAGTGCATGGTCTTTAGTGGTGGAAGCACTTTAAATTGTATGGCATCTCTTTTTATTACAACTATTCTCCTTTTGGCATCCCCTTGTCATTTTTCTCTGTGGGAGGCGGTTGGTTACTAACCTCGTTCGAAATGTGTGATGTCCCAAAGATTTTGTCTCCCCTCTTCTCTCCCCTGACTTGGTTGTTTGATTGTGGCAGATATGTTAATGTCTTATTGCAGTAGTCCTTACCACCTTGGTAGACTGCTGTCTTTGAGTGTGTGGGTTTGGTTCTTTTTGTACTCTTGCCTATTTTCTCTTTTAATGAATTGTGGTCTTTTGGTCATCTTCTAGAAAAATGTCTTAGTGCATATGATTATTTGAATCTCTTTCTTTTCCCAAAAAATGGATAGTATCACAATTTATTGAATAACTGTAGAAAGTTCTTTTTAATGCATTTAGCTGTTATATTTTTGTGGCATTTTTGAATTTATTTGTTATTGGTTAATCTTCAGGCTATCTATCTAAACTTCTGTGCTATTTGGAAGTTGTGCTGACCAAGCTTGTCTTCCATTCCATATGTTTGAGTTCAAATTCCAAGGTTCTTCTTTTCACCTTCTCCTTCGATGCCGCATTTGTAGGGTCAGTCTACTCTATAGAATGAAAGAACTATTATTGCAATTCATTTTTATTTGTTTGAACCATTTGTGGAACATCATCTTGTTCGAATATATAGCTATTAGTATATGTTATTTGGTCTTTTCTTGCTTTGATGCAATGTTTGTGGTAATGTTTTTGGAACTCATGAGGAATATAAATTTGGCTTTAGCAATTCATTAATAGATTTGTAAAATTCCAGGTATTGTGTGGTTGACGACACAAAATCCTTAGATGAATATAGAGAGTAGGCATGGTTTGCCATATCGGATCTCGGCTTCGTCTTGGGGGGGTTGGAGAGGAGATTTTGGAGAGATCTCGGAAAAATCTTGGGAGATCGGGTTCGGTGATTTCATAAAAAGTTTCATATATATAGTCTATTTTTAAAATAATCTTAATTCTTTTATACTAACCACTCAATTTCACAAACATGTTTTTGTAATTGACAACTCAGTTTTACCAAATAAAAAGTAATGATAACAATAACAAATCCATTCACATGCACTAATGTCTATACATCAAAAGTTACACAAAAAAGAGATACATAAAATGGTACATGAATCACAAATGGAAGAATACATAAAAAATTATCAATAATAAAAAGAAGAGCGGTGTGCCTTAAGCTCTCCACTCTCATATTGTCTAAAGTAATAACTCTGAACATAAGCACAATATTGCTCCCAAATCATCCTTTGTTCATACATTTGCATATACTCCCTCACATATCTATCATAGTCCTGAACAGAAACGTGAACCAACACACCAATGCGTGGATAGAGGGGATAAGAATATGCCACTCTAGGTACATGTACCGCAACTGGGACATGGTATGGATATGCATATGGAGTAGTGTATGATCCATATCCATATGACGAACTTGATGACTCATGTGCTGGATGCCCATATCCATAGACATTAGATGAACTTGGTGAATCTTGATGTTAGTGGCCTCTATATGCTTGTCCAGATGAGAGATCCATAGAAGTGAAAGTATGTGAAAGGTCTTGTTCTTCATCATCATACAATCTATGTTGTCTTGAAGTGCCTTGATAACTTCGATATCCTCTAAATGCCGGTCGAGATCCATGATCTTCATCTTGAGTAGCATGAGTGAAATGATCTTCTCCCTTGAATGGACTTATGTGACCAACACCTTCATCTCCACTTATCCCACCTCCATCACCATCATCTCCTTTATCACTTTTATCATCATCATTATCATCATCAGGATGAGAGACATCCATATCTAAAGGAGGATCAGTGTCATGGTGATGAGCAGCCTCCGAAGATGCATCAACAGTTTGGTGTGTCACAACATCTACATCAATTCTTGCCTCTCGTGTTGCACTACATAGTTCTTCACATGGCCGGCCATCTTCTTCCAAAGTGTTGGAAGCAATCCATTCTGCATATGGGTTCTCCCGATCATCCATTTCATTCTCATCCAACAGGTTGAAATAGTCAAGTGGATCATCCTCAAGATCACCTCCACGTCCATACTCATCCTCCATTCTCTTTACCTTCAACTTCATATTATAATGACAATACATGAGTTTCTTCAACTTTGTATACGATAACTTATTTCTAGGCTTCGTATGTATCAAGGCAAATGTGCTCCAATTCCTTTCACAAGGTTAAGTTGATGCAGTTTGTGATAAAATTCGCACTGCAAGTTGTCTAAGTGTGGGAGCATCTGTTCCATACATCTTTCACCACTCACCTGAAAATCAAGTAATCTAGGTAAAAATAATGTCAATAAATCCCAAAACATCACACTTTCAAAAAAAATAAAATCCATCAAATCCATCACTACTAACCTGGCCACATACTTTCCTTACTTGCTATAGTAGTCTTAGTCCCTAAAGAGGCTAGTGCATCTCTAAACTTGATATTCTATCACGATAAATATAAGAAGCATCTCGATGTTAAAAATATGATCTTAATATAAATAACTTAAAATTATCTCATTGCCAAATTGTGCTTTCCCCTTAGATTTAAGAAGTAATTTCTCAAATACTTCATGCACGGCCTTGATCGATGCCTGATCATCCCCCAATTTTTGCTTATATTGGTACTTGGGGTTAAGAAAATATACTGATCATATAAAATCATTAAGGAAAGAATTCATTATATCTTTTAATAAATAATAAAAAATTGAAAGATAAAAGCTATTAAAATTCATAATTTGAGTATTTACCAGCCTTGTAGATAGCTACTTCCATAGATTTCAGCCTTCTCCCATCAATAATCTTATGTACCCAAGTCCAATTTCTTGGAGAAGATATCTTGATGCCTTCCTTCATAATGATCATAGAATGGTATACTAAACCCATAGTTGGATATCTCTCAGTATCCATAACACTCAAAACTTGATATATTGGCTCCATAATTTTTATTACATCTTCTGCATAATCCCAAAACATAGTAGTGCATATAATTTGTTCCACATTGTTTTCTAACTGGGTTGGTGCTATACTGAGAATTGGACCATTCTAATCCAAGGAAAAAACTTCGCAGGCCATCTTTCTCCCTCACAAAACTTTGAAGGGCAAGATAATTTGTTACAAATCGAGTAGCTCCAGGTCGAATTATATCTCGACCACAAGTTTTTCGCACTCGATCTACAACCCAATCATGATTATATATAAATCTTGTGACAAGTCTGCCCATATTTACGGCCTTCTACACCATGATGTGCTTTGCCACAGCTTCAAACATCAAATTAATACAATGTGCAATGCATGGAGTCCAAAAAAGAGGGTACTTATTAGATAATAATTTACCTATTTTTTTGTAGCTGCTAGCATTATCTGTGATAATCTGTACAACTCTTCCCTTTCCAATTTCTTTAATCTTGTCCTCCATCAACTTCATTATGTATTCATGATTTTTTCCCTTTCCTGTGGCATCAACAGAGTTTAGAAAAATAACACGACCTGCACTGTACACCATGAAATTAATGATGGACATTCTTGTAGGTCCTGTCCACCCATCACATAAAAGAGAGCACCCATGTGCATGCTAATGTGGTTCCAACTTCTTAATTTTAGCTTCCATTGCAAGAACCAATTCATCGAGATATTTTCCTAAGATTTCCTTAGGGGTGGGTGGAAGTACTCTACGACCAAGTTGTTGAGCTTCAGTTATCATATTCTTGAAATGATGGTCCTCGGCAACATTGGCTGGAATGTGATTATAAATAAAATTTTTTGATATCACCTTTCCAAGAGACTCTTTAAATTTTCCTTTACTCAACATTGATTATATTCTTTGTTGTTTGGCATCATCAGGTTTGTATTTTCTAGACTCTATCTATGGCTCAACAATCCTCATACTTGAACTACGGCGCATAAAATCAGCTTTGCCCTGTTTGGCTTTCTTACCAGTTCCACTAGTACTAGCTCCAGGCTCTGGCACTTCTTCACAATCATCAGACTCACCGTCATCAGCATCCCTTCCTATTTGACGTAACTCTTCCATAATCTGCTTTCTATTTAACGTTTGTTTCATAGCTTTCTTGCCCCTCTGTTCTTTAGCTTCTTTTAATTATTTTCGGACTTCAGGTGGACAACTCGGACACTTGGTTACATCTTATCCTTTTTCTCCAATCAAAAGATTCTTTAATCTTGTAACACCACCTACCTTCATTACCATCCCACAAAAATTACATTTCGACCCCCTTCCTATAGGCTTCCCATATTGCCAACCTTTGTCTTCAGAAGATATGTTTTTGAATCTCTGATAGAAAAAAATATAAATAATATATCATATTTAAAACAAAAAAACAAACAACACAATGTCTCAATTATATCATACACCCCACGTAACAACAATATGAACAACATAAATATTACAAACTATTAAAAATATTACATCAAATCTAAAATTATACCTTCTAAAATTTAAATAATTCTTCAAGAATTCGCTATTTTCCCAAGACTGTTGCCACCTTTATCAGCAATTTCGACGAAATAAACTAAGACAATTGACACAAAAAATTAACATGAAAAAGTCAAATGAGGGTAGGTGGTGTTACAAGATAAACTATTAAATTATAAACTATTAAAAAAATTCAAATCCTTTCCGTCTCTCTCTCTCTCTCAGCCTCTCTGTCTCCCCCCTCTCACCCTTTGTTTCCCTCTCTCTCTCTCTCTCTCTCTCTCTCTCTCTCTCTCTCTCTCTCTCTCTCTCTCTCTCTCTTTATCTCCACCATCTCCATCTCTGTCTCCCCCCCCTCTCTCTCTCTCTCTTTATCTCCACCATCTCCATCTCTGTCTCCCCCCCTCTCTCTCTTCGTCTCTCTGTCTCCCCCATCTCCGTCTCTGCCCCCCCCCCTCTCTCTATATCTGTCTCCCTCTATCTCTCCTCTCTCTCTCTCTGTCTCCCCCCTCTCTGTCTCCCTCTATCTCAGACAGATAAGGGGGAGATAGAGGGGGGGAGAGAGAGAGACAGACAGACAGACAAAGAGGGTGGGAGATAGAGATTGAGAGGGTGAGAGACAAAGAGAGAGAGACATAGAAAGAGAGTGTGTGGGAGTGTGGGAGGCGGGAGAGAGAGGGTGGGAGACAGAGAGATTGAGAGAGGGTGAGAGACAGAGAAAGAGTTTGAGAGTGGGAGACGGAGAGAGAGAGATGGTGGGAGACAGAGAGAGGATGGGAGGATAGATCGTGGGGGAGAGACAAAGAGGGATAGAGAGAGAGGGTGGGAGACAGAGAGAGAGGGCGGGAGGAGAGATCGGGAGCCAGGGGGAGAGACAGACAGAGAGGGATAGAGAGACAGAGAGGGAGGGAGACAGAGAGAGCGCGAGAGGAGAGACAGGGGGAAGAAAGAAAGAGTGACAGAGAGAGAGAGAGAGAGGGTGGGAGACAGTCGGAGGAGACTCGAGAGAGAGAGACCGGGGGGGAGAAAGAGAGACTGGGGGGGAGAAAGAGAGAGAGATCGGGGGGGAGAAAGAGAGAGAGAGGGGATGTGATTTCTCTCCCTTTCTCTTTGTCTCTCTCTCATACACACACACCCCCACCTGCGAAGAGATGGGGGGAGACAGATGGGGAAGGAGGAAGATGGGGGCGGGGGGGAGGAGAAGAAGGAAAGGCATACCGGAGAGAAGGAGAGACACCCGATGTCGATCACCCGCCCACTCGGAGATCCGACGTCGGCGAACTTGGTCGTACACCTATCGCCGGTGATTTGGCGCAATCAGTGGGCCGGGAGAGCCACCTAGGGCGGCTCCGGCGACCTCGGGCGACTGTGCGAGAGTGTGTGCGAGCGTGTCAGGGAGAGAGTGTGTGTCAGGATGAGGCGTGAGGGCTCGACGGAGTGGGGGGTTTAAGTCTTTGGAGTCGACCCTCGACCGGTTCGCGTTAACGGGCCGGTTCACCCCGTTCGCGCCCGACGGATCCCGCGATTTCCGCCCGGGCATGTTCTCGCCGAGACACGCCAAACTCGCGACGTTTCGCATCTCGTGGACACGGCGAGACTGAGATCTCGCGAGAATGCATTCCATGAGAGTAGGAACAAAAAACTGCCTTGCATTTGAACTTAAATAAGCTTACCTAGAGTGAGAATTTGTCAATTCTGTAATTAAGTATCCATTACAAATACTCTCTGCCATCCAAACCACTGCATATTACATAGTACAAAATAATCCCCAAAAGAAAGATTATGACTGAGGAGGAAAAAAAACTAATCTCACTTAGAGCCCTATATTTTGTTAAATGTTGATCTGAAGCTGTGTTACTGACAATTATCTGGTCTGAGAAGTAGTTTATTATGCACATGAAGTTGTGAGCATCTTTTCTCTAAGAAAGGAGGCATATAAAAGCCTATAAGCTTGTTTACACGCGGAATTTTTGGACATCCGATTTCGTTGGATGGATATGTGGATATTTTGACATATTTGTTAATTCCGCGCTTTTTTAAGTTTATCAGACGATTTAAGGTTCGTGTACATGACTTTTCCCCACCGACCAGAGTCGGTGTTAATTTACATCGGTACAAGTCCGAACACCTTTGATTAACTGTCGAAGAACGCCTTTTTCCCTCTACGTGTTACGGCATAAATGATCTTGACGATCCCCCGTTACGGGTACACACTCTTACAAAGAAATTTGGAGACTTCATTTCTTCGAACATATGTGATTTGAATTACACTCGGTTCTTTAAGACCTTTACATATGATCCCAATTGTATAATCGGGTCTTCAGGATAACATCCGGTTGTAACCAGAGCCTTTGAATTTGCTTCAGTCTACATTTGAATATTTGAACTTACTTTCATCTTGATGGATCGTTGTATTTACTTTTGTCCCCTGATCGGACGGTTGAATTTGAGTTCCATCACGAGGACCGTTGGATCGTCAAGATGATCATTGTCAGTCCTTCAGAGTTACTTCATGGTCATAATCACTCTTTTGATTGTGATTAGACTTCTTAGGTTGGCTTGGCGTCCATAAAGGACATTCCCGCCTGAGGCGGGGTATATTTGTGATTTTTCCTCCATTAGGGTATTTATGCAGTTTTCTCAAACTTTGGGATATCCTGCAATTTCTTACTTTCTTGGAGATATCCCCACCACTTCTTAACTTCATGGGCATTCTTGTCATTCTGACTTTTCGGCATATATTTGACATTTCTTGACTTCTCGGAGATAGCCCCGTCATGTCTTGACCAAGGAAGGTAGTACCGGTTTCGGCCGAAACTAATTAAGTAATATTTTTTTTATAAAAGGGTATATTTGGTTTCGGCCGAAACTGGGCTTTCAGTAACGTTTCGTTCCGGTCCGAAATCGAAACGTTTCGGTTTCTGCCGAAACTGCCTTCCATGGTCTTGACTTCTTGGGTGACTTCTCGTAAATAACCCTGTCATTTGACTTCTTGGGTGTTCTTCGTCTTGATCTCTTGACTTCTCAGGAATAACCCTGTCATCCGACCTCTTGGGCATTCCTCGTCTTAATTTCTTGACTTTTCGGGAATAACCCGATCATTTGACTTCTTTGGTATTCCTCGTCTTCATTTCATGACTTCTTGGAGTTATATGTCATTTCTTGATTTCCCGGAAATAACTATGTCATTTGACTTCTTGGGTATTCCGAGTATGAATTTTCTTGACCTTTCAAGGTTTATTTGTAATTTCATCAATTTTCGAGTTTCTGGACATGATAACCCTTGGCCATGAAAAAAGATACATGAATTTGGATGGTTAGCCGTAAGCCAAACTCAGGAGAGCGCACACCGCTTCAAGGAAGTGGCATGGGCTCCACCGAGTCGTGCAGACGGCGTAAACCAAAATGAAGGTATTTTGATAATTTTGAGACCCTGCAAATAGGGGTATTTTTGAAATTCTCCCACAATCAGGGATATTTCTGTAATTTTCCCGTCATCGGGGCATTTCTGTAATTTTATGTCATCGGAGGCATTTCTGTAATTTTTCCGTCATTGGGGGTATTTATGTAATTTTCCCGTCATCGGGGGCATTTCTATAATTTTCTATCATCGGAGGCATTTCTATAATTTTTTGAAACCTTGATAATTTCTAACACTTGCAATCAAGTCCATCTTATTTATGCTAAATGTAATAAGCCAATCATTTTTTGTTCAATTTATAAGGCCATACATCCATCTTCATTTGTGCTTTGGATGATTTCAAAATGATGCAATCCATCTTCATTTGTGCCTTGGATGATTTCAATTGTAATAAAGGCCATCTCAATGATTTCAAATGCAATAAGCATAATCATATAAGCCCATTTGATTTCCAGTCATAAGCCCATTTGATTGGGAATCCCATTTGCAAGCCCATTTGAATTGCAGGCCCATTTTGACTGCTTAAGGGCATTTGAATTTTATTTTTGAATGATTTCAAAGCAAGCCCATTTGAAGAACCTTTATAGTCCATGATCATTTGCATTTTGATCAGCCCATGAAAGAAGCCCAACCCATTCCATTTCAATGATTTGCAAGTGGTGAAAGGCCTCTTATGATCACTATTCTCCAGGAAGGTGACCGGAACTCTCGGGGGGGCCTTTTTTTGGTGACCATATCCCTTCACATTGTAACGTGGCAACTTCCAAAAATTGTCCACCCTCTTCCCTTCACAGGACAGCTGCTTCCAACATTAGTTGCCTTCACAAGTTGTGCTGCTCCTTTACCTCACGGGAGCTGCTGCTCTTATTGTTCTCTTCCCATGATGTGTGGTTGCTGTCTTCTCTGCCTGCTGTGCTTCCTATACTGCTCACGGGAGCAGAAGGCAACTTCCCAGAAATAAAACAAAACCCCTTGCGCCGCTGCTGTTTCCCTCGTGGGATCTTTCTTGCAGGAGAAAACTGTGCTACCCTCGAAGCTCCTCCTCCTCCTCGGCTTCCCCATTTTATAGTAGTAGGGAGAATGGGCGGAGGCTTCTTCTGAGCACTCCTCCGACATAATCCCAATAGGTATGCCTCTTCATCTTCTCCCCGTCTCTTCCTCTTCCTTCAATTTTCTCTTTCTTCTCTCTTCTTTTTTTTAATAGGCTGCGGAACCAGGGCGGAGGGGGGCCTCCTCCGGCCTGCCAGCAGGGCGGAGGGGGGCCTCCGACTTGCACAGGGCGGAGGGGGCTTCCCTCCGGCCTGTGTAGGGCGGAGGGGGTTCCCTCCGGCCTGTGCACAGGGCGGAGGAGGCTCCTCTGGCCTGGCAGGGCGGAGGAGGCTCCTCTGGCCTGGCAGGGCGGAGGAGAACCGATGCGACCTGTGTGCAGGACAGAGGAGGCTCCCTCCGACCTAGCAGGACCGGAGGGACCCTCTCCGGCCTGTGTGCAGGGCGGAGGGGCCTCCCTCCGACCTGGCTGGCCCGGAGGGTCCTCCTTTTGTCATTTTTCTCTTATAAAAAGACTCCCTTCAGCTTTGAAAATGTCATCTTTCACCACGTGGACCCCGGGAGAGTCTCCTCCTTGTCTTTTGCTTGTAATAACATGTAGATGCCAACTTATATAAAAGTTTCGTACACCCAAAATATGAACTTTGGTCGTTTTGCTGACCTTTGTCAAATATGCCCACACATATATATTTCTTTCCTCAACAATTTCTGAAAACTATGAAAGGTATTTTGTGTAGGGTCAACAGCCCATTGTTTTCTCTTCAAAAGGGAAAAATTTTTAGGGTTCAACAAATGCCCCCCACGGGGCGTCTGTCAAAGCGAAGACGATGGGTCGATGGCAGATGGCCCGTGTGTTTAACAATTTGTACCCTGCAATCTTAAATGACCATACGAAGAATTTAGTCTCAATTCCCTCTTAGATGGACATCCTCCAGCGTATGATGACATCCTGGAAGTGAGATTGAAAGGGATTATGTGCTGCCACCACACATCAGTTTTGTGCGGTGCTGCCATCACTTCTGCGCAAATTTTATCATTTGAGTTCAGACCGACGTTCTGTACTATCACATACTTTACGCCGGGCCATCTGACTTCTTCCTTCAGCTTGGTTGAATTGGATACTTCTCGACTCAGTAATCTCTCGGAGGGAACTCAGGAGAGCGCACACCACCTCAGAGAAGTGGCATGAACCCGCTCCACCAAGTCGACCTGAGGCTGAGTTTCATAGAAGGATCGAAAAATGTGCCAGCAGAAGTAGCATGATTTTTTTTCTTTCTTTCTTTATCTCTTTTTTTTTCTCTCTTCTCTTTTTTTCTTTGCCTGAGAATCTGTATCAAGCGTTGCTTGGTGCCTTGCTCAATATGATTGTCGGCCTGGACTTTCGGGTCGGTCGAGGATTTAAGTTGAAGCATTGACCACTTCAGCTCGTAGAAGACAACATCTTCCTTGCGCATAATTTCTGCGAGGCGTCTTTGGCTTAATAGTTTTTTGATTGCCCATCTGCGGTTTCTCTGTTTCACGCAGCTTCTTTGGGCATCGATCTCTTCCTTTTGCATAATGGTTTCAATGCAGTCTTAGATTTCTTGGCATTACCCAGTAGGGTGGGACACCCCGGCATGATGGTCACACTAGAGAGGGTGTTTGCTTCCTCAGTCTTCTTTTTAAATCCTTTTTCTCATTCTTATCTTGCCTTCTAGCTTACGCCAGTGCAATCGAAAAATGAGTTTCTACCTTTGCCGGCGGCTAGGATGTGCCTCCAGAATTGGAGTTGTTCAATCGGGATTTTCTTTCAGGGGTTTAAGGTGACCATGCTTCTTCGGGACCATCATGACCCAGTCAGGCTCTCCTCTATGTATTTGGTTGGTAACATTGAATGCTTGCTTGATTATTTTGGGCGACGGTTCTTGGAACTCGGTCATATAAGGACCAGAGTTCTGAGATGTTGATACTGCTTCGGGCTTCTTGTTTGCTTGTTCCTTGGTTTGTCTAGACTTAATTTGGGGGATTCCGCCTTGGTCTCGCCCTTTTTGGCTTTGCCTGGAGTTGGACTTGGATTGCTCCCTTTTAATGTCACCTTTTGGAGCTTGTCCAGAGCTTGATTTGGAGTTCTTTGGTTGGGTCCTGCCTTTCTGACTTTACTCGAAGCCCGGCCTTGTGTGCTTCTTTTGAGTCAGAGGACTCACTAGGTAAGCATTTCCTGTTGCATGAGTTGTATCTTTCATGTCAAAATTGCCTGTATGATTTGAACTTTCTTGTATACAAATGTCTTTCTTTGCAGGTTCTATTGAAGGGATCCCTTCTAGAACTATCATGTTAGGGTACGAAAATCAATATTCCATTCTTTAATTTCTATATCAGCTTTGCTTGTAAAACTTGAGATTTCTTGCATACTGATGATTTCCCCTTTTTGCTTTGCAGGCTCATTTCGAGCTGCCACATCAGGTCCATGTATTGGGAGAATTTTAGAACTTCCACAGCTTCAAATTTGAGTGACCTAATGCTGCCACAGATGCAGTCTTTTGATTTGCAACCTTTGTTTTAGTAGAAGTGTCTTCCTTCCATTGGAGTTATGTAGGGCGACTTTGCAAAGCAAAACTGGAACAAGATGTACTTATGATGCATTAAGCTTCGCACTTGATGCACATTCTTTCATTTAGTTGTAGCTATCCCGAGGGCTTGTCCTGAGACTCCTGTTGTGCATTCTTTCATTTATTTGGAGTCACCCTGAGGGCTTGTCTCAGGCATTTGACATGATTTTATGAATGCAATAGAATTTGCTTCCTTCATTGGATTTGCATTCTTTCTCATTTTTCTTCTTTTCTTTATCTCATTCTTTTCCTTTTTTCCTTTTTTTTTCTTCTTCTTTTTTGATATCTCCTTTTTTTTCTTTGCTTTCCTTTCTTTTCTCTTCCCCTCTTTTTTTGAGCCAGGGTAGTTAACCCTCCCGGCATTTTGCAAGAGAGTAACTGTGAGGTGATGACTTGGCCGACCTTTAACGGTTTAAGGGCCAAAAGTGGAGTTCGAAAACTTGAGTATCGGATTTTAAGGCTGACCAAAAATAGTTAAGGAGCCTGAACTTTGGATTTGGGGCTGACCAAACGAAGTTTGGAGAGCCAGAACTTAGGATTTGGGGCTAACCAAACGAAGTTCAGAAAGCCGAACACTTGAGGATTTGGGGCTGACCAAAAACGGTTTAGGAGCCGAAACTTGGAATTTGAAATTTTGGGGGCTAACCAATGAAATTGGAAAGCCGAAACTTGGAATTTGAAATTTTGGGGGCTAACCAATGAAATAGGAGAGCCAAAACTTGGAATTTGGAATTGGGGGACTTACCAATAAAATTGGAAAGCCGAAACTTGGAAAATTTAGAATTTTGGGGGCTAACCAATGAAATTGAAAAGGCGAAACTTGGAATTTGGAATTTCGGGGGCTAACCAATGAAATTGGAAAGCTGAAACTTGGAATTTGGGGGCTAACCAATGAAATTGGAAAGCCGAAATTTGGAATTTGGAATTTCAGGGGCTAACCAATGAAATTGGAAAGCCGAAACTTGAAATTTTGGGGGCTAACCAATGAAATTGGAAAGCCGAAACTTGGAATTTGGAATTTAGGGGCTAATTTTGGGGGCTAACCAATGAAATTGGAAAGCCGAAGCTTGGAATTTGGAATTTGGGGGCTAACCAATGAAATTGGAAAGCCGAAACTTGGAATTTAGAATTTGGGGGCTAACCAATGAAATTGGAAAGTCAAAACTTGGAATTTAGAATTTTGGGGGCTAACCAATGAAATTAGAAAGCCAAAACTTGGAATTTGAGATTTTGGGGGCTAACCAATGAAATTGGAAAGCCAAAACTTGGAATTTGGAATTTGGGCTAACCAATGAAATTAGAAAGCCAAAACTTGGAATTTGGGACTTTGGGGCCGACCAACTATGTTGGCAAGCCAAAACTTGGAATTTGGGATTTTGGCACGGTGGGACATGAACGAGAACTGTTCAAAGCAACCGTGACTTTTGGGTTTTCTTGGGGGGAAACTCCCCCATCCTTCTTTACATTCCTGCGGAGGAGGGCAAGTCTTGTATAGATTGTTGCTTGAACTCCTGCTCAGGAGCATAGTATAGCTTTAAATGCTTCCCGTTCAGTGGGGGAAAGAGGTCTTCTCCTTTACGATTGACAATGTTGTAAGCGCCTCCTTCGTAGACTCTGGAGGCAATATATGGCCCTTGCTAATTTAGTTGTAATTTACCGCTGGATCTTCCAGCCATGACCTCTCTTTCTTTAATCATGACGAGATCGCCATTTTTGAACGCCCTTTGTCTTACAAGCTTATCATAGGCTCTGGTCATTCGGGCTTGATAGAGCTGTAGGTGTTTGTAAGCTTCCAACCTCTTGCCCTCTAGATCGGAGAGCTCTTCAAGTCTTCTTTGTATTTCGTCTTGTTCATGGGCTTGGAGGCCAGCATGCAAGGCCACCCTGTAGGAAGACATTTCAATCTTAACTGGGATTACGGCTTCCGCCCCATATACTAGAGAGAAGGGTGAACAACCGGTAGGACTCTTTTACACAGTTCGGTATGCCCAGAGAGTCTCATGAATTTTCTCTCCCCAGTCCCTTTTGCGACTACCTGCTATTTTGGCTAAGAGCTTACAGAGGGTCTTGTTGAAAGGCTTCGGCCAATCCATTGACTTGGGGATTGTAGACCGTTGACGTTCTCCAGTAGATATGAAACTTTGCTGCCAACTAGTAAATGGTCATGTTTTTGAATGGAGTGCCATTATCTGACATGATTCGACAAGGGGGTGCCGAATCGATATATAACATGGTGCTTGACACATTGGGCGACTACCTCTCTTGTGACCTCCCGTAGAGGGATAGCTTCGGCCCACCTGGAGAAGTAATTTGTAGTGGCTAGGATGAATTTGTAGCCTTTTGTGGATGGTGGGAAGGGTGTCACGATATTCATTCCCCATTCTGCAAATGGCCATGGAGGAGCCATGGTGTGCAACGAGCTTGGGAGTCTTCTTGGCATTGATGACATATGCGAGCGTATCGGTTGCAATCCGCATACATGGTGAGTCAATAGAAACCCTTAAGTTTCATGTTGTTCTTCATTTTGTCCTCGACTTGATGGGCACCGCAGAGCTCTGGGTGGACCTCATGCATGACCATCTTGGCTTCCTTCGGAGAGAGACAACGTAAGAGGACATGCTTGTCCTTTTCATGCACCCTCTTCGACTTCTTCATCATTTGAAAATTTGAGAAGTTGGGGTGGTCTTTTGCTTCGACAGGCCCAAAAGGACATGTGAATAAACACCAAAAACTTGAGAATTTTTTGGAATTGACGGTCCAAAAAGGACTTGTAGGTCAAGATCAAAAATTGTGACTTAAGTAGGGTTGACGGCCCAAACGGACATGAATGCCAACACTATCATAGAAATTTAGTGGAATTGACGGTCTAAAAGGACTTGCGGGTCAAAACCAAAGATTGTGACTTAGGTAGGGTTGGCGGCCCAAACGGACATGAATGTCAACACTACCATGGAAATTTAGTATTGAGATATGCTTGCCCCGAATGGGGATAAAAAGAGGCGTCGATGGTGACGGCTCATGGTGATGAATAACAATAGTTCTCTTTTTTTCCTTCCTTCATTTTTTCTTCTTTTCTTCTTTCTTCTTTTCCCATTTTTTATTTTTTTTCTCTTCTTTTCCTTTTTTCTTTCTTCCTTATTTTTTCTCTCATTTTTTTCTCATTTTTCTTTCAACTCTTTTTTTATCATCATTTTTTTTCTTTTTCTTTTTTTCTCATTTCTTTTTTTTCTCTCATTTTTCTTTCTCTCATATCGACCTCCGTGGCATAGAAGTCCAGCATTAAGAGTTAAGGTGGGATCAAAGACTAGAATTGGGGTTGACTAACCTCGTGGTTTGGAAGCCAAAGATTGAAATTTGGGTTTAAAATTTACTATGGGTGACCTTGATTGTTTGAGGGCCAACAGAATTTGGGATTTGAGTTTAGATTTTGGTTGACCTTTGGGTTTTGAAATTTGACAGGCCTGTGCGATTTAAAGACTGAGAAATGGAGTTGGACTTGGCTAATCCTTCGTGATTTGGGAGCTGAGGATTGCACTGACGGTTTGGCTGACTTTTGTGATTTGGAAGCCAAAAGTTGGAATTTGGGTGAGTTTTTCTGGGACTTGTGATTTGATGATTTTGATAATGTGTTCGCCACGGTGGGACAAAACCATTGGACAAAGGATGTTTGAGATGGTAGTGCATAATGACGATGTGTTCCTTCTTTCTTCTTCCTTTCTTTTTCACATTACCAGCTTCACCGCCCTTTCGGGTTTTCGCCGAAGCTGACTCCCTTTAGCTTTTTTCAGTGCGCCCTTTCGGGTTTTCACACTGAGAGGTTACCTATTTTTGCCTGAAGCGCCCTTTCGAGTTTTCACTCCAGCCGGGTTTTATGACCTTTTTGCCCTTAGGCAACCAACAAGTTGGATGCCCAAGTCCGTCGGGACACCTCAATTTTAAGCCCCATTTTTTCTTTCTTTTTTTTTGGTGTTATTGTTGCTTGACATTGTTGTTGCTTGATGTTGTTGTTGCTTGACGTTGTCGTTGGGACAAAGTGTCTAAATTTCCATTGATCCTTCACCATAAGGAAAATGTGGGGCCAATGACTTATAGGCCCACGGCCTTTTAGCTTGAACGGGGCTTGACGATGAAGTTTTTGGGTTTTGGAATGGTAACTGACCTACAAGGGGTTTGAGCATTGACTTTGGGTTTCTCTCTCTTTTTTTTTGCTGACTCGAAAGGTTTGGGCAACAAAAATTTGGTTTTATTTTGCGGTTGCTAACCCGGAAGGGGTTTTGAATCAATGATTTGGGTTTTGTGTCTCTTTTTTGTGGTGATCCAAGGAAGGCTTGGGTAACCAAAGAGTTGGTTTTAATGGTGGCTGACCCGAAGGGGTTGAACCAAGGATTTGGATTTCGTTTTGGATGATTATCGACCCGAAAGGGGTTTTAAACCAAGGGTTTGGGTTTTGATACATTTGTTCCCCTTGATAGGACATGATTTTCAAGTGGAGGATAACCACGATGCTGGTTCATGATGATTGCAGAAAATATATTTTCTTCTTTTTTTTTTCTTTTTTTTTCACCTTACCAACCCCAGCGCCCTTTCGGGTTTTCGTCGAAGCTGGCCCCCTTTAACTTTTTCCAGCACGTCCTTTCGGGTTTTCACGCTGAGGGGTTACCCAATTTTACCTTAGGCGCCCTTTCGGGTTTTCACCTCAGCCGGGTTTCTTTGGCCTTTTTACCCTCAACCATCCCTGTGATGGGAATGGCTAAGTCCGTCGGGACACCTCTATTTTAAGCCCCTTTTTTTTCTTTTTTTTTTGAACTTTGGATTTGAGCTCTAACAAAGTGATGATCCAACTAAGGTGGATCATATAACAGATCCAGCTTCAACTTCACATGCTTTTCATTGAGTGGAAGGAAGGGTTACTCTCTCTTTTGCAATTCTTCGCAGAGGGATTTTCCTTTCTGGGGATTTCCATGGCAACTGCCTATTCAACTTTGCTTCTTTAAGTTTATCTTCAAACGCTTTTTTCCTATTTTCTCCTCCTCAGATTGCGCTTCATTTCAAGAGGACTGATTGTTTGACGATCGAGTTGGGTGGAATTCGTCCCTCCCGAGATGAAATTTTCGCTTTGAGCTTCTATCTTGAAGGGTCTGGGCCAGGAGTGTTCCTCTCTTTCTTTCTCTCTTTCTCTTTCCTTCTTTTTTTCTTCTTTCTTCTTTTGGGATAAAATTTGGTAGGGAATTTTACAACTTCCCTGTGGACAGCGAGGAGAGAGGTTGACGTTGAAATTAGTTTGGTGCCACAAGCACAGGTTTAGGCCTGAAGCTAGCTTTGTGTTACCAGAAAATGAGCTTGATTGCCAAGGGTGGCTTAGAGCCCGAAGTAGAACAATATCCAAAATTGGCGGATCAAGAAATAAGTTGGTGTTCAACACCGATTTGGTACCAAAGCAGGGGTTGGATCTTATGCATAGATGGCTTGATGTCAGGCAGACATATTTGGAGCCTTAAGAGGTTCGAACACTAACGGTTTTGGGACAGACTCCACCAACAAAGTGTTAAAATTGGAAAGGGAAAAAACATAGGTCCCCCTTGAATCTGCCTTCTTGGCTCTGCCAGTGGTTTTACTTCGTCTCCTTTTTCTTCAGGCTTGTAATTTTGTTTTCACTTAGAGCTTTGCTTGAAGCCTTCTTCCTGGACTGGCCTTTCTGGCTTTGCCTGGGCTTGACTTGGAGCCTTCTGCTTTGGACTTCTAATCGGGCTGTCGCTTGCCAGAGTTACCTTGCTTGAGGTTTCGCTTGAGATTTTGCTCGAAGCATTATTTAGTGCTTTGCCCCTGCCTCTTCTTGGAGTTTTCTTTGCCAGATACGCCCTCTTGAATTTCTAAGGTGGCAGCCTGATGCTTCACCAATTTTCTCTTCCTTCCCTTTTCTTATCTATTCTTCTTCCTTTTCTGCCTCATGTCATGTCTTGAGGGATAGAAAATCTATTTTGGGGCTGAGTGGAACATGCCCCTAGGGTTGAAATTTCTACCTCAAGTTGTTGCCTTAGAAGGCTTAGATTGTTCGAAGCCTCCTCCTTAGTGACCCATATTTATTTGATAAGAAGTTGGTTCACGGAATCGCCCCCTCGCCTGGGCTTAAGGGCTTTCACTTTTTTGCGTGAGGCTTGGATATCAACTTCTTTTTTTTTTTTTGATGAAAGCCCTGCCTAGGGATAGAGGTGGGAAGGACCACCGAACTATCACTAGGGGGTGAAATTTATTTCTGAAATAGGATATGCACAATTACATCAAACGGATGCTAGGCATGCCTAGCTTATCTAAGCGAGCAGCTCCCTTTATATGAGAGGGAAGCTCATGAGAGGAATAAACATTGTTACATTGCAAAGAGCATGCTAAAGTAGCCAAAGAATCTGCCACTGTGTTGCCTTCTCTATATATATGGGTAATGGTATCCGCTGAAGAAATCAGCTTCCAAATATCTCTAACATGCTTGAGGATAGACCATGGGCAGCTTACTTGTCCTTTGATAATCTGGACAAGTGTTTTCGAGTCACATTCAATAAAGACAGGCGAAGAATGAGCAACAGTGTATAGGTATTTTACACCATCAAGGAGAGCTCGAGCCTCTGCTATAATGCTGTTTGACTTTCCGTAGTAGTGTGAGAAAGCAAGGATAATATTACCACTGTAATCACGAATTACTCCACCACCTCCTGAAACTCCATTTTGCTTAGAAGCACCATCTGTGTTTAGCTTAATGGAAGGCCAAGGAGGATGGATCCATTTAACTGCCAAGCAAAAATGTTGAGTTGATTTGACATTCTGCAGTCCAAAAGCTTCCAAGATTCTCCTGTGGCTTTGGTTGGCTTCTTTGAGGTCTGATATGCAGCATATTTGTCGGACATTGAAGATAATGTTGTGAACAAGGCTCTGTTTGGTTGTTTGCTTACCATCATACTTGAATTTGTTTCTTGCACACCATAATTCCCATAAGCCATACCCAACAAGTGCAAGGGTGAAGAGTCCAAAGAGGGACTTTGACTGTGTTCTGTTGATAGTTTTCAGAATAATAGATCTGACGGAGTGTCCTTCAATGTGCATTCCATGAGAATCAAAGGAGGTCCAGACATAAGTGGCCAACTCACTTTGAGCAAAAAGATGATTAAAATCTTCAGCCTGGGGCTTCTGACAGCAGTGGCATTTGGAGCAAAGGGATATTCCAACTTCCTGAACATTAGGATCAAGGGGGAGGGAGTGAGTTAACACTTTCCATAAGTGAATAGAGATTTTTGTTGGTAACCACTTTGGCCAAATCTGACCCCAAGGAATTTGGCTTGGAGTATTGTTGCTGCTGTTAATGAAATTAATTGTAGAAGAGACACTACATTTACCAGATGATGCTAGACTCCAGGCCTCCTTATCTTTCTCCTGATTCAGAACAATATGCCTTAATGCAGCTTTAATGTCAGTGGGAAAGTAGGAATCCTGTAGGACAAGGTCAGCAGAGGTGGGATGCAAGAGGCAATCCCGGACAGAGGCAGTCTGGTTGGAAATTTGGTTGGCAGGCACCAGATCTGCCAGGCTAAAATTGCCAAACCATTTGTCAAACCAGTAGTTAGTTTGATTGCCATCCCTTACAATCACCCTTTTATGCTATATAATGAGATTTTTGGCTGTGGTCCAGCTCCTTCTTGCTAGAGCTTTCATGTTTTTGAATTGAACATTTTCTAGTGGACTGTTTCTGATATACTTTGCTTTGAAGTAGTTCGCCCAGAGAGAGTTTGAGTGAAGTGCATTCCATAGCATCTTGACTCTTAGTGCTAACTCCATATGTTTGAGTGACATAATGCCAAGACCCCCATGAGTAACTAGCTTGCAAATGGCCTGCCAGGCCCTCCAATGCTTTTTCCTTCCATGATCAGAAGAACCCCAGAAGAAGTTGGTGAAAGCCTGCTCAAGCTCTTTATGTGTACCAGAGTGAAGAGGGGAAGAGGTCAAGAAATAGATTGGCATTGAGGTCAATACATGTTTAATTAAGACCAACCTGGCTCCTTGAGAAAGCAAATTCGATTTCCAAGTAGTGATGCGTTTCTGAATAGAATTTATAATACCTGCATAGTGTATTTTTTTGCATCTGCCTTGTGTCAAGGGGAATCCCAGATATCTGTGTGGAAAAGTATGCCTAGCAAAACCTGTGAGTTCTTGGACCTTTATGGCTTTTTGGTTATTGCCCCTTGATTGAATGAAGAACCCACTTTTGGACACATTTATCTGCTGGCCTGAAGCTCTCTCATATGTTCTTAGAACTTTGAGCAGGTTTCTGATTGAAGTTTTACTGGCTTTGCTGAAGATCAGTGTGTCATCCGTAAACAGTAGGTGGGAAATATTAGGACATCTTCTGGGGCCTGAATACCATTCAATTTTTCCACTAGAGAAAGCTGCATTCAAAGATCTGCTAAGGGCCTCTTCAGCAATGATAAACAGAGAAGGGGCAATGGGATCCCCTTGTCGGATCCCCCTTGTAGATTTAAAGAAACCAGCAGGTGTGCCATTAAGAAGGATAGAAAACCAACAGTTATTCACCAACCTTTCTACCAGACAGTTGAATTTGTAGCTGAATCCAAATTTATGTAAGACTGAAAGAAGGAAATCCCATTCTAATTGATCATAAGCCTTGGCCATGTCAAGTTTTAAAATGACATTGGAGCCCCTTGTTTTCTTACCGAGCTCATGGGTCAATTCCTGAGCTAGTGCAATGTTCTCAACAATTTGTCTTCCTTTCACAAAAGCTGATTACTCAGGAGAGATGATCTTTGGGAGAATGATAGCCAGTCTGCTGTTTATAATAGCAGAAATGATTTTGTAAAAGTAATTGCAGAGACTGATAGGCCTGAACTCAGAGATATTCTTGGCATTTGACTTTTTTGGGATTAAGGCTACAAGGGTGGCAGTGACTGTCCTTGGAAGGGCTTGCTGTGAAATAAAGAATTCTTGGACTGCACTAATGACTGTCGTGGAAATGATATCCCAGGCTTTATGGAAGAAAGCTCCTGAGAACCCATCTGGCCCCGGGGCACTGTCAGGGGATAGTTTAAAAACAGCATCATGTATTTCTGAATCATTAGGAACAGCACATAGGCAATCATTATCTCTCTGGTTTACTAGCTGTGGAATACACTCAAGGAAGCTGTCCTCTATATAGTGATCTTGAGAAATGAAAGCTTGTTGAAAGTGGGAAACAGCTATGTCTTTCATTTCCTCTAGATTCGAAGTAATCAGTCCGTTGGAAAAGCAGAGAACGGGAAATGGGTGAAGGGAACAGTGCGAGACTACTGTGCTCGCTCACTGCTATATTTATATCTCCAGGTCTGTTACAATGTGGTTGCCATCACACACCGGAGACAACCGAGAACATTCTAGAATGTTTACAAGTTTATCCAACTAGTTACTAATTACAGACAAAGAATGGTTAATAACTAATTGCAGTAACAGATTACTGTTATGACTCCCCCTCAAGTTGGCGCGTGAAGATCACGGACCAACTTGGATGTGAGGAAGAGGAACTGATCTGCTGGGAGTGGCTTAGTGAAGGCGTCAGCGAGTTGTTTAGTGGTAGAAACATGGCTATCTAGAGAAGACCTGCTTGGATGCATTCGTGAACAAAGTGGCAATCAATTTCGATGTGTTTCGTTCGCTCATGAAACACTGGATTGGCCGCAATGTGAAGCGCTGCTTGATTATCACAATGTAGAGTGACTGGCCCTGGATTAATTTTGAACTCATGGAGGAGCGACTGTAACCATTGAGCTTCACAGGCGGCTGCGGCCATTGCCCGATACTCAGATTCTGCAGAAGAGCGGGAGACTGTTGCCTGTTTCTTTGTTTGCCATGAAATTGGGCTGTCACCTAAAAAAGCGACATATCCAGTGACAGATCGCCGAGTATTGGGGCATGCAGCCCAATCAGCGTCGGCATAAATGTTTAGGCGAAGTGGACCGGAGGCAGGAAGTAAAATGCCAGAGCCTGGTGCAGCTTTGATAAACCTGACAACCCGAAGAGTCGCTTGCCAATGATCATGTCGTGGTTGAGACATGAATTGGGCTAAAAGGTTGACTGCAAAATTAATGTCTGGTCGTGTGACAGTCAAATAAAGGAGGCGGCCAACGAGTCGTCGATACGGTGCAGCAGCATCAAGAAGGGGGATGTCGGATGAATGCAAATTGTGGCTAGGACTAATGGGAGTGGAGGCTGGTTTAGCAGCAAGCAAACCAGTGTCATGTAAGATGTCCAAAGCATATTTCCTTTGAGTGAGGTAAATACCTGATTGTGCATGAGCAACCTCAATCCCCAAGGAATATTTAGGATGCCCGAGGTCCTTGAGATGGAACTGAGCTCGTAAAAATTGTTTGAGAAGGCCAATTGTGATAATATCACTTCCGGTAACCAAAATGTCATCGACGTAAACTAGCACAAAAGTTTGCATGCTGCCCCGACAATGGATGAAAAGGGAGTAATCAGCTCGGGATTGTGTGAATCCTGCTGAATATAATGCATCGGCAAGTCTATGAAACCAATTTCTGGATGATTGTTTGAGACCATAGATTGATTTGTGTAGCTTGCAGACGAGATTCTCCCCCTGTTTTCGAAGTCCCGGCGAGAGATGCATATAGAGTTCCTCTTGGAGATTGCCATGTAGGAACGCATTGTTCACATCTAACTGGTGCATTTCCCAACCTCGAACAGCAGCAATGGTGAAGAGGCATCTAACAGTCACAAGTTTAGCCACAGGGGCGAATGTATCAGTGTAATCCAGGCCCTCCAATTGAGTGTACCCTTTGGCAACCAAACGGGCTTTATATCGGGCAACAGAGCCATCGGAGTTGTACTTAACCTTGTAAACCCATTTTCATCCAATTGCATGTTGTCCAGGAGGCAAAGGAGTGACTGTCCAAGTGTGATTGAGATGGAGAGCATGCAATTCAGTGTCCATCGCCTCTCGCCAATGCTGGGATTTTATTGCTTCAGAGTAAGTTGTGGGTTCTACCTGAGTTGTTAAAGAAGAGAGAAAAGCAGTATGTGTGGCAGAGAAAGATGTATAAGAGAGATTGAGATGGATAGGATACCTTGCAGAAGTTGCTGTCAACGGCACAGAGTTGGGGATGCCAAGACTTAAAACATAGTCATTGAGGTATGCTGGTCGTTTAGTGACGCGACGAGGGCAAGTAGTAGGAGGCTCAGTGATGGTGGATGGGGGTGAGGAAGGAGAAGGCGGAGAATGAGTAACAGGGACATGAAACGTACTGGATTCTGCAACCGGGATGGGGAGAACAGTTGAGGGTGGTTCATGGAAAGGTGCATTAGCTAAAGGAAATATGTCTTCAACAAATTTCACATCTCTGCTGGTGAATACAGACCAATTATCCAAGTCAAGAAGACGGTAGGCCTTTTGGTGAGGTGGATAGCCAAGGAAAAGGCATCGTCTAGCGCGCGGGTTAAATTTATCTTTATCAAGGTGGCTGGTGGAGGCAAAACATAGGCAACCAAATGACCTTAATATGTGAAAGTTTGGCGGGTTTTGGAAAAGGGCCTCATAAGGCGTGCGGCCTTGAAGTATTTTAGTGGGGTGTCGATTGATTAAGAAAGTTGCTGTTAGAATGCAATCTCCCCAATAGGCTTTAGGAAGGTGAGATTGAAAGCGAAGGGATCGAGCAACGTCCAACAAGTGTCTGTGCTTTCTTTCGACGATACCATTTTGCTGAGAAGTATGGACACATGTATGCTCATGAATGATGCCATTGGTCGTAAGAAAAGTATGGAAGGTATTATTGAAAAATTCAGTGCCGTTGTCAGTCCGTATTCGCAGAATTTGTTTGTGAAATTGTTTTTGGACATAAGCAGAAAAAGCGATAAATGTGGACACAACTTGAGACTTGAAACGAAGTAGGTACGTCCAGGTGAAACGAGTAAAATCATCCACAATTGTAAGAAAATAGTGTGCTCCATTTCGTGACTCGACGGAGTAAGGTCCCCAAACATCACAGTGTAATAAAGCAAAACTTGTACATGTAATGGAGGTACTGGGGGAAAAGGGCAGTCTAGTCTGTTTAGAGATTGAACAAACACTACACTGTAATGTGCTGTGATCAAAAGAACATGACAAATGTGGCGCCAAGCGCTTCTGTTTTTCGACAGATAGATGGCCTAAACGACGGTGCCAAAGAAGAAACGATTGCTCATTGGAGGCCAGACAGATGGGAAGAGACTGTTCAAGGTAATATATACCAGCAAACTCACGGCCCCGCCCAATCTCTATTCTCGTCGACAGGTCCTGCAAGACACAATATGAGGGATAAAAGGTAATGCTGCAATTGGAATCATGAACAAGTTTACTAACTGATAAGAGATTGAACTAAAAAGATGGAACATAATGAACAGGAGATAGAGTAAGAGATGGGGAAAGTATGGTACTACCAATAGCCTGAACCGATGCTTGTGACCCATTAGGTAAGGTAACAGACTTGGAAGTACCAATGGAGCAGAAGTCATGAAGAAGATTTCTAGAAGATGTAATGTGAATGGATGCGCCTGAATCAATGATCCAGGGAATAGAAGTGAGAGATTTACCTGAGGGTGTGGTGTTACTGACCAGGGAAGTAGAACCAAGAAGTTTCAGTAATTGGGAATATTGAGCGGCAGTGAGCGGAGGCATAGTGGTAGAAGCATTCTGATTGTCCACAGCAGTTGGCGTGACAGAAGGGCGACGAAAATTCTAATAGTGTGGCGGAAATCCAATCAACTTGTAGCACTGCTCCTTTGTATGTCCTGGAACATGGCAATGGGAACATGGCTCCCTGCTGCGATATCGTTTCTCTGGAGCTTTACCTCGAGCATGAACAGGACCAGGAAGAGTCTTAGCCAAGAAGGCAGAAGATTCAATGGGTCCAATATGTTGAAGGAGACGATGAGCTTCATCTTGTAAGACAAGAGCATAAGCACGATTAACAGGTGGTAAGGGGTCCATGAGCAGAATCTGACTGCGGACAGAACCGTAGACTTCATTCAACCCCATAAGAAATTGCATGAGCTGCCGTCTATTCTGAAACTCATTATGTGTAGAAGAATCAACAGGAGCAAACAAGGCTAATTCATCCCAATAGCCCTTTAAAGTAGTATAGTATTTTGCCACAGAATCATGGCCCTGCTGTAATGTGGCAAGGGCTCTTTCGAGACTATAAATCCGAGGCCCATTCGAAGGGGAAAAACGTTCTTTCAGATCGGACCAAAGCAGAGCGGCAGATCGAACATAAAGAACGGAAGAAACTAAATCTCTATGAATGGAATTTAACAACCATGAAAGGACCATATCGTTGGCCCGTTGCCAAGAAGCATACAAAGGATCTTCTGGCACTGGCTCAGATAGGGTTCCATCAATGAAACCGAGCTTGTTCTTGGCAGACAAAGCCATGGTGATGGCTCGCTGCCAAGGTAAATAGTTATCACCTGTGAGAACATTAAAAACAAGGGTGGAGCCTGGATGATCCGAGGGGTGGAGGAAGTAAGGGTTCTCCATCCCATCCTGAGATGCTGCACCCAGGATACCAGAAGAAGGCGAAGTTTCCATGGAGAGGACAGAGGGAGGAAAAGAGGTGGGAGAGGAAAAAAAAATGGAAAAGCAGATGTCAACTTCTTTCATTTTCACCTTTCACTTGATGTAGACGGCAATAAGATTGCCCCCTTGCCCAGACTTAGAGGCTTTGACTTCCCACCGGTGCCTTGGCTTCAGAACGAAGCTTAGGCGTTGGCTTCTTTTATCTCTGCCTCAACTTGATATATTCGCCAAAGTATTGTTATGAGATCAGCTCGCCTTTATCTAGCCAGTTGCGTTCTTCTTCTTTTTCTTTGGTTCGCTTTTGGTCAAGGACAAATCTTGCCAGACTTAGATATAGTCACAACAGATTTTCTTCCAGGGTGGCGACATTGCCCCCGGCTAGCAGGAACAACATATGAATTTTGTTGGCACTTAGTCTTCAACAGGAAGCCTTCACTTGGATGTATCGAGCAGCGGCGGCCATGACTGTGGTGGCGTTGTCCCTTTTAGTAATTGCCACTTGGACATGTATTGTGTTGTCATTTGGCCTTTGACAGGGAGTTTTAACCTTGATGACCCCAACGGCAACAACCACGGTTGGAATGGCATCCCCCCTTCTAGTAGGAGCAACTTTAGATACATGTTGACATTTGGCCTTTGAAAGGGCTCGATTTCGTGACCGGGCGCCTAAGGCTTTGCTCGGAAGAGGGGACTGTCAGGCACCTAAGGCTTGACCTGACGTAAGGAACGTCTACGGAGCACTAAAGGTATGACTCGGTTTCAAAACGTGACTAGGCGCCTAAGGCTTTGCCTAGAAGAGGGAGCTGTCAGGCGCCTGAGGCTTTGCCTGAGATAGGGAACGTCTACCGATCACCGAAGGCTTGGCTCAATTTCGAGATGTGACCAAGCACCTTGGCTTTGCCTGGAAGAGGGAACTGTCAGGCGCCCGACGCTTTGTGTGAGGTAAGGAATGTCTACCGAGCACCGACAGCTTGGCTTGGTTTTAAGATGTGGTCGGACGCCTAAGACTTTGCCCGAAAGAGGGAACCGTTGCCCAAGACTTTGCCTGAGGTAGCGAACGCCTACCGAGCACCGAATGCTTGCCTTGATTTTGTGACTGGGTGCCTAAGTCTTTGCCCAGAAGAGGGGACCGCCAGGTGCCTAAGGCTTTACCTGAGGTTGGGAACGTTTGCCGAGCGCCGAAGGTTTGGTTTGGTTTTGAGAGGTGACCAGACGTCTAAGGCTTTGCCTGGAAGAGTGAACCGCCAGACGCCTGAGGCTTTACTAGAGGTAGGGAACGTCTACCGAGCACCGAAGGCTTGGCTTGGTTTCGAGATGCAACCAGGTGCCTAAGACTTTCCCTAGAAGAGGGAACTGTCAAGTGCCTAAGGCTTTGCTTGAGGTAGGGAATGCATACCGAGTGTCGAAGGCTTTGCTTGATTTCTCCCCTAAGGCTTTGCTTGAGGTAGGGAATGTCTACCGAACACCGAAGGCTTGACTTGGTTTCGAGAGGTGACTCGGTGCCTAAAGCTTTGTTTGGAAGAGGGAACCGTTAGACGCCTAAGGCTCTGCCTTAGGTAGGGAATGTCTACCAAGCGCCGAAGGCTTGGCTCGGTTTCAAGACATGACCGACTGTTGGCGTCACGGAATATCTTTTCTTTTTTTGGAAAGAATTTGGTTTCATAAATTTCTTACTGGGCCTTTTAAGAGAAAAGGGAAATTTATGAAAAATGCACATTTAGGGGCTGTATAGATAGCCCGTGCATGGTTTATTCCGTGGGTGCACGTCGTATCAGACGATTTGGGTTAGAGTGCTGGACCTTTCCCCACTGACCGTAGTCAGTGTTGATTTACATCAGCATAATGTCCAAACACCCTTGTCTAATTCTCAAAGAAAGTCCTAAAGTCCCTTACACAAGTTCTGAGGCCAAGGGCATGCTAGCTTGTATGGCTCATAATGTGAGGTGGATTATACCACTAATTTTATTGCATAAATAGAGGTGGAACAATCAGAAAGTGGTGAGGAAAGGTTCAGCAACTCCCTTAACAACCGGCCTCAAGTCTGCAATATCAACTCTAAGCATAAAACAATACCAATGATACACGGAAGTTGAGGCCATGGTATTAAAAGCCGGCTGAACCAGCTGAACCGGACTGGACCTTGTCTGGTTCTAGTATCGAGGTAACTTGCCAGAACCGGCCGGAATCAGCCTTGGAACTGGAGCCAGTCCCAACTGGTTCTAGTCCTAGAAATGGTTTTTCAAACCTTGGTTGAGGCTTCAAGACAAATATTCAATGTAATCCTGGATCAAGTTAAAACTTTGGGTTTCTGTTCATAAGCTAAAAGTCACTTTAAATTAAGTGTATGCTTCCCTCCTTTTCCTGCTAGGATTGGAAATCTTGTATTGTACATATCTATACAATAAATATTACTATATTATATATAAAAACACGTTGATTATATCAAAATTAGGAGGCAACTATAATTCTATCCATCCTGAAAAAGGAAAACATGTTTTGACAGGCTCTATTAACAACAGAGGGATGCTTCGATGAATGATTTTGAGATGTCAAATACAAGGCTGATAATTTGGTGTCACAATATGACCGAGAACATTGAATGCTCAATATGTGCCAGCCGATTTGGATTGGCTTGTATTGTGACTTAAACCAACTCGTAGAAACTTAAAAAAAAACTTCATAAGAGTCTAAATATTTAATAATATGTCTAGTTTACTTTTATTGGGTCGTATCATATCGGTCGACTTGAGAAAAAAACTTGGAAACTCGGAAAATGGATTTGGCTCGTATGAGGAGGACTGATCAGTTTGAGTTGGCAAACCATGCTTGGAACAATGTTACGATATGAATGAGGATCAATGGGAATGCCTACTGGAGAACTGTGATAGCTTTGCTGTGGTACTTAAAAAAGTAAGTATTGCTTTATGTCCAACATGGGAGTGCATTATAGATGTGATTTTGCTAACTACTGATTTACGTCTCAACATGTTGGTGAACTGGAGATGTAATTTTTGTAAGAAAAAGGGTGACCATTATGTATGGGTATTTGATTTCCTAGAAAGTATATAGAGTGCCTAGATGGTCCTTTAGAGCAAAGCGGACATGATGTTGTGACTGCTTGCCACCTTTTCCTCAAAAAAGGAAAAAAAGTGCTACGGCTGAAGGATGGATGCAGGTTGCATGGAGATCACTCAACATTTATAGCAAGTTTTTTGTTTTTGGTGATTAGCTTTGATGTATGAGGGTCATTTTTTCATCGGTATCTCATTTCTTTTGTACTAGGGTAATTCTGTGTTTGGTTAGATGGGGTCATGGTCAAATTTGCTGTCGCTGTGATTTTTGTTATAAAATAAGAGGAGACACCTTAACTACGGCTCTCGATAGTTGGTTGCTGAAAGGTTGTTTTTTCTCCTTGGGTGCAATGCCTTCTGCGGTTCTTCCTCGCACGTGAGCAGCGATGTGAAGTCTATGGTGTGACTACATGTCGAGTGTGAGATTATGTAATGTGAATTTCCACACAGTGTGGATTGGGTATAAGATCAAGTTATTCTTATTTGACACCAAACTCCCAGACGTATACCGTGCAAACATGAATGCAGAATATCAGATTACAGATGCGTGTGCATGCATGTATAAGAGGAATATCATGAACTATGCAGAATAAATTTACCGTGTCATAATGCTGATGGAATTACCATATAGCAAAGCAATTTCGATGTAATCAGTGCAACCAGTGGAGGACCAAGCATCTAGCCGCCCAAGTGATGTTGTGCAAATATATCATCATTATATTCACATTTCTTTGTTGGCATCCATGTTCTGTTCTAGGCATATTCCTTTTTGCTTGAATGGCGTGCGTGGATTTACCTTTCTTAATGCAACATAAGGCTATTTTTATCAGATCATTGGTTAGTTGTATGATGTGTTGTAGGAAGCTAACCATAATTGAAGAAGATTGACCTAATAGAAATGCTCATTTTTGCGAGTTTGTTTTGTAGATATCTTGCTGGAACACTGGAAACATTGTTTTGACTTTTAGGATTTGAGAAATGGTATGTACCCATCTTTCTTTCGTTTGTCAAATTTCAAGATTTATTTTGACTTAAAGCTTTTCATATCAGATAATGATGTTGTCCTTTTTTGGGAATAAAAGTCTATTCTGTTACTATCTAGAATGTTGGCTTTATGTGTGGGGATCAGAAATTTCATGGATATGATTTCTTACATATTCCGTGCTCCATTTTTTTTAAATCTCCAATGACATTTATAGAAATTCTGATTTCCTAGGTGCATGTTTTGTCTACATCTTTAGGACTTATCTTTCAAACAATTGATTAAAGTATCATTCGTAGGATGAGAGATGCTGACATGATGTAAATATTTAGTTGTTTAATTGTGTCTTGAATTTTGACTCTCTCTCTAATTGTTTCTAGAGAGAAGCTCTGAGGAAACTGAACCCCTCGGGGAGGCAGCCCTCGCCGGAACCTCCACGGTGCTCCCTCATCTCGGGGTTGAGGCTGGGGTAGTAGGATGGAGATGTCTCCGGTAGAGCTTCGGGGCTCTTTAGGGCCGGTCTGCTATCGTTGTGGGAGGAGAGGTCACCTTTAGTGCTCCTACAAGGATCTAGAGAGAAGACGAAGGTCGGAGGAGATTCAAGGGTGGCAGAGGAGAGTCTCCTATGCGGAGGCTATGAAGCAAAGGAAGCCAGCTTTGAAGCCTCATGTGGGGAATGGAGAAGACCTGCATGTCGGAGGCATCTCCCTGGATAGCCTGAGAAGCTAGATGGAGTGGCTCGGCAATTACCTGTGGATCTCCCTATTTAAGGGGAATGAATGTGGAGGCAGTGAGGAACTTGCTAAATGAAAGATGGGCTTGGGGCGGGCCTTGGGAGATCAGATGGATGCACAAGGATGCTCTGTTAGCAGTCGGAACCTGTGCGGAAGCGGTGAAACCTGTGGCAGAAGCTAGGGTTTTGATGTGTAGAGGATCGATCCTACGAGTCCAACCATGGATCTTAGAGAGAGGCACCTATCCCATCCCGAAAAGGACAACCCTCGGTGTTAAATTTGCAGGGTTGTGTATCCTCCTATGTGATGAAGCCAGACCGGGCTTCCTTGTGAGGGTGTTTGGTAGGGTGAAAGCTAGCACCCTTAGACTAGTACTGGAGGGGAGAGTGAATTGTGTTGAAGTCCTTGTAGAGGTAGCATCCTCTGAAGCAGTCCCACCATTCATCCTCTTCCTCGTTTGCGAGGCGGACTTTGTCGTCAGGGTCTCAGTCTGGCCGACAGCTTAGGAGCGGAGGTGACCATCACTGGAGCTAGGGTGCCCAAACAGCAGGTTGGAGGTTGAAGACGGCCCTGTGGCGATTGATTCAAATTTGAATTGAACTGCATCTTGGAAGAGTGTTGGGCTGATTCGGTGGGCTGCGGTGGGCGAGCCGCCTTCTACCTTTAATCCAGTAGCTACAAGAGGATTGGGTTATCCGGCCCAGTGCCACAGTAGCAGAGCGGGGTGTGTTAGGGACCCGATGGCGGACCCGTCAACCCACAACTTACCCGAATCCAGGTATTGTGGGGTCGCAGACCCGCTAAGGGTCTTCCCTATAGCCCGGAACCTGCGGTGGTTTAGGGGGAACCCCTTCCGAAGCTCTTGGCGATGCAGGTCGGTTGCCTCCCGCGGCAGCTCCCCACCCCAGAGCCCTTTCGACAGCGGCGACGACACTGGTAGCCTCCTTCGGGGATCCTCTCTCGGGGAGAACTCTAGCAGCTGGCAAATGGCTTCTCAGCCCTATACTGTGTCACTTTTTTTGACGCAGGAAGCGAGCTGGCCGGAGATTGGCTCCACTTCGGAGGTACATCTGCTGGTGGTAGTGGATGGTCAGAGAATGGAGGTGGAGTTGGGGAAAATTGAGCCCCAAACATCCATGGTCGAGGAGGGATATCTTTACGGCCACACAATCCTTGGACGACATGTCCAGGCAGATCCACTCAGGGAACTAGAACAAGAGCCAGAGGGTGATGAAGGTGTCTTTGCAGACTCTATGCTGGAGGCGGGCGGTTATTTCAGAGGGGATAGAGGGGTGTTGGACCTGTTTTAGCCCATACAACACCTCCTATTGTCTGTTGTTGGCGTACTAGAGACACTAAATATTGATGGGGGAGTAGTGACTGAGGAAGTTGAGGGGGAGATCTGGGAGGGGAGGAGCAGACTGGGTAAGCAGGAGATCAAGGAGATGGTTTATTAATTTAGCGAGAGAGGCCAGGGGAAGGAAATCGCAAAAGAGGGTGGAGAGGTAGGTAGAGAGAGGAGAAAAAACAAGGGATGAGGTGCTGGAGGAGAGGGGAGGACTCTTATTGTGTCTCTTTAAGGAACATCTCATAGAATGTGAGAGGGATTTGTGAGGGAGAGAAGAGGAGGGTGGTGAGGGAGATGGTGTGAAGTTGTAAAATTGATATATTATGTATTCAAGAGTCCAAGTGTGAGAGAGATGGGGACTCTATCATGAGTTATATAGGGGGGACAAGGTTGACAATAGGTGGCTTCTCCAGCTATGGGGAGGTCAGGAGGCATAATGGTTTTGTGGAACCATTTTGAGGTAGAGGAGGTGGAAGTGGATAGACAAGTTGGCAGTGGGGCTATCTCTCTTCACTTTTGTAATGTTAGTGATGGTTTTTCATGGCATTTCATTGGTGTTTATGGGCCACAGATCAGAGAAGGAAAAAGAATTCTTTGGGAGGAGTTGCTGCGACATCATTAGCTATTAGGCAGGCCATGGTGTGTGGCATGTGATTTCAATGTAGTGGCTATAGAGTGGGAGAGATTAGGGAGAAACCACCACACAGGGGAAATGGAGGACTTTACTGCTTTTATTGCAGATGCAACATTGATTGATATTAGACCACCTAATGCTCTATTTACATGGTCTAATATTAGGGATGACCTTATTTGCTCTCACTTGGTTAGATTCTTGGTATCTATTGAATGGGTGGACCATTTCCCCCATTCACACTCTTGTTGCTTGGCTAGGTCGGCTTCCGACCACAAGCCATTGTTGCTGAGGACTTCTAGCAGAATGAGAGTGAAGCCCATGTTTAGGTTGGAAAGAGAAATGGATTCCATGAACACTGTTAGTCAGGTGTGAAATACTTCAAGACAAGAGCAGTCGACAATGGCTACATTTGTAAGATGAAGCACTTGGCGTAGGTCCTCAAACAATGGGGGGCATTCAAAGTGTCACCTGGAGAGTGAAGCCCATGTTTAGGTTGGACTGTTAGCAGAATGAGAGTGAAGCCCATGTTTAGGTTGGAAAGAGAAATGGATTCCATGAACACTGTTAGTCAAGTGTGAAATACTTCAAGACAAGAGCAGTCGACAATGGCTACATTTGTAAGATGAAGCACTTGGCGTAGGTCCTCAAACAATGGGGGGCATTCAAAGTGTCACCTGAAAACGCTACAGAAGATAGGATTCTAGATCAGTTGGAGGGCCTGGATTGCTTGGAGGAGGTTGGACTATTAGATGAACTAGATAGACAACTGAGGGACACACTCAGGCTAGAATTTGAGGAGATACCTATCAGGGAAGAGATCTACTGGAAGTAAAAATCTAGGGAGAAATAGCTTAAAGAAGGGGACATGAACACTACATATTTTCAATGTATAGCTTCGGGGAGAAGAACAATAAACTCTATCAGATGCATCAAGGTTAGGGACTAGTTGTTCTTCAATGATGTGGACATCAGGCGGGAGGCTAGGGCATTCTTTTTTTGTCTCTTCACTGTGGGGGATATGGTTAGGTCATGTGTTGCTGATGATCTTCTCCCACATATCTCAGAGGAGGAGAGTGTGGCTCTTGTTCGACCTTTCTCAGAGGAAGAGGTCCGCAATGTGGTCTTCTCTCTTGCAGGTGACAAAGCTCCAAGGCTAGACGGATTTCCTATGTCCTCCTTTCAGAAATGCTGGGATATCATTAAAGTAGACCTCCTTGGTGTAGTGTAGGAGTTCCAGGAGGGGAGGGCACATTTATGGGTATCAATTAGACCACCTTATTTCTCATTTCGAAGAAGCAAGGTGCGCAGGAATTTCAGGACTATGGTCAATTAGCCTCTTGAATGACACATATAAAATTATCTCCAAGCTATTGGCCATGAGATTTGATAGTGTGATTGATGGGGTGGTGAGTGGATATCAAGGGGTTTTCATCAGAGGCCGTCATATACATGAGAATTTTCTGGTTGCTCATGAATGCCTACATGCCATGAAGACTCAGAGAAAGAAGGAATGATCCTTAACCTGGATTTTGAGAAAGTATATGATAGAGATAATTGGAGCTGTCTATTTGATGTCATGAGAAGATGGGCTTTCATGATCAGTGGATTGGTTGGCTTTAGGTCTGTGTTTCATCAGCCAGGTTTGCAGTCTTAATTAATGGGCAACCTGCATCATATTTTCTTAGTGGTAGGGGTTTTTGACAGGGAGCCCTACTATTTGTTCTAGTTGCACATATCCTTAGTAGGATGTGGATGAGAGCAGAGTCACACATGTTGATCAAGGGATTCCAAGTTACAGAGACCACTCCTCACGTTACGCACTTGCAATATGTTGATGATACCATACTTTTTTTAGCAGAGGGAGAGAGATGTTGTCTCTGTGGTTTTGATGATAGCAAATACTATAAGTCATCCTGTGTTTGCATGATAGATTGATGAAATGCATTTATGAGGATTGATTGCTGTGCATGATTTCATATGTGTATCATGTCATATGTGTATGCACTTGCTCTGAGTTGCTGTGATCCAGTGATTTATTTGCTTGACCTTTATTGCTGCTAGTGGAGTCTGTGTGCATGCTATTTCATCAAACAGGTTGTGCATATGAGGGCCGTGGTGCTTGCGTCTTATATAGCGTCTCAGCACACCCAGTGCCTTCATGGTCAACATAAATGGTTTGGCTGATCATGGTCTGGAGTCTAAGCTAGCTGAGTCAAGGTCGGTGCTACTCTACCTAAGGACGATGGTGTTCGTGTCTCATGGATATTTGCATCTCAGTGCATGTGCTGCATCTCAGTTTGTGTCATGTGCATTTGTTTCTCAATGCATGTATTGCGTCTTACACTGCGTCTCATTCTGCATCTTAGTGCATGTGCTGCGTCTCAGTCTGTGTCTCATGCTATGTCTAAGGGTGTGCAAACGAGGTCGGTGCAATATTTTGTTTTAGCACGGTCGGTGCAATATATTGTTGTACTTCGATCAAGTCGGTGCAATCATTGATATTGCGTATAAGTGAGTCCGTGCATACCTATCTACTTTGGTGTAGGTTCCGTATTTAGTCGGTGCAATCTACTGTACGTTGCACATGTAGTCTGTGCAATGGTTGTTCCGTGCATGATATCATCGGTGCATACCTTTACATAGCGAGAGTGAAGTCGATGCATCTTTACTCCGCATGCCATCAAAGTCTTTGCATATCTCACTGAAAGCACTTCACGATCGGTGCACATTTTTCTCAGGCACATGGAGGGCCTGTGTATGTCTTGGCTTGTGCACAATCAAAGTCTGTGCATTGCTATAAAATCTGTGCATATCCTGCAATACACATCACATTGTCTGAGCATTGTTTGGGATACGTTCTGTGCTTATGTCTAAGTCTTTAGCTTTAAACTATGTGCTTGTCTTGCAAAAGTTACGCAAGGTCTGTGCATAACTACACGATGGCAAATGTAGTCGGTGCTAACATTTTTCTTATTTCTTTGCCAGATCTGTCAGTTGGTCAAGCACGTGTTCAGCAAATCTACAACCTGGAAATAAGAGTGCTAGGTTTAAGGCTCGTGATCCGAGGCAAGGAACGGAATGGATGAACCTGCCATGTGGACAGCTACACTGCCGAGATTCTGACACGTAGCTAAGGGATTCCAGAACTCTCTTGGCGGGAGTGTTCCCTCCAAATGCCCAATCTGTTAGCTCGTGGGTGCCAGGCTTGAAGCTATATAAAACCCTTCTTCTGCGATCAGCCGAGAAGATAATAGAGAAGAAAATAGAAGAAGAACAACGAAGAGAAGAGAAAGAAGTAGAATCAGAGAGTGAGCAGCAGAGAAAAGAAGAGTGAGCCAGAATCTGATAAGAAGAGAGAAGAAAAGCAGAAGAGCAGAACTAGAGAGAAATAGAGAGAGATCGAAGAAGTCTGTGAGAGAAAATGCAGCAGTGAGAAGTAAAAGAAGAGATTGAGAGTTCGAAAGAAAGAGTGAGAGGAAGAGAGAGCTCGAGGAGAGGAAATTGAAGCCTTCGTTGAAGATCTGTCCTCCTGGCATTTGGATCAGATTCAAGCCAGACCTGCTCCTGCGAGAGCTACATTTTGTGTTTCATTTCTAGCTTTCCGGTGCTGTGATTTTCTATGTTTTATTTTTCTTTTAAACCTTTGTTTCAAGCTGTGAGTCAGTGGAGCAAGCTGTGTTGCTCAGCGTTGCAGAGGCGGATTCCTCTGGTCGGCTAAGCTGTATTGCCAAACGGGTCAAGCTGTTAGGTAGCGGATGGCTAAGCTGTATTGCCCAGTGGAAGCAAGCTGTGATGCTCAGCGGTTGTAGGCAAGCTGTGATGCCCAGCGAGTTAAGCTGTGTATCAGCAGGAATCCACACTCGGGTTGAGTGTGGGATGGATGTAGGTCTGGAGGACCGAACCACCTAAAAAATCCTTGTGTGTTGTGGTTTAATTGTCTACTTTGATTCCGCTAGATGCATGCTTAGGATCGTTCATATAAGTCTGATCTTTTTGTCTAGTGAGAATTTTGCCTAGACGCCTTTCATTGAATGCTTGCCTTGAGAGAGTTATTTTGAATACGTGAACTGAGTCATCTCTCCAGATTTCATAGAGTTGATCAGGAGCAAGGTCTATCTGATCTTCTATTTGTTTTTGGAGAGCAATTTATTCACTTAATCTATCTGAGTTTAAGTTCCGCAACTATTCTCCAGTTATAGTTTTAATTGGTAATTTTTATAGGGGAGATTCATTCACCCCCCCTCTGAATCCGGACCTTGCACCCTAACAATTGGTATCAGAGGGGGTCTCTGTGTATTCAGATCCAACGATCTACAGAGGATCCGGCTGCTTTAGGTGCTACTCTTGTTGCTGTTTATCCGGTTGTGATCGAGGGCCATTGGCACACTGCTCTGTGATTGCTTTGTGCGTTGAAGTTGTTTGTTATCTGTCTTTATGGCTCGTCCCTGTGTTTTTGATGGTTCCAGCTTCAGCAAGTGGTTGGGAGGCCTGTGTATCTATATGAATTCCATTGATCCAAATCTATGGAATCTCGTATCAAAAGGCCCACATGATTTACCTCGAAGTCAGACTAAGTGGTCCAATGAGGACAGATCAAAGAACCGTGATAATGTCACAGTTCCTGTAATTTTGAGAGATGCAGTGAATACTGACAAATTTCCTTCGTTCTCAGGTGTGCGTCTGGAAAAGAAATTTTGGATAGAATCACTGCTGCAAACGGGGAACAAGAGGATAAATTCTTGATGGCCAATCGGAGAGAGAATGATGATGATACAACTTCTCAGGTAAGCTCCGGATCAGAAGAACCTTCGTTTGATGAATTGGTTGTGATGTATGAAGAACTGTTAGAAGTGTCTAAGAAAATGAAATCTGAAAATAAAAGATTGAAGAAAAAGATCGAACAAAGTAAATATGAATTTTCTTGTGAAGTTTGTCCTACTTTGAAGAAGTCTTATGCTATGTGCCTGGTAGATGTTCATAATAGCAAGGAACAGATTTTGACCTTGAAATATGAGAATCAAGAATGCTTAAATAAAATTTCTGAATTAGAAGATCAGCTGAAGATTAAGAACGATGAACATCAAATAAAATTGCAGGAATTGAATAAGATGTACTGTGAAATGGACAAATTGAAACTTGAAAACGCAAAATCTCAGAAAAATAATGTAAATTTTGAAGCTAGAATAAATGAAATCAATGGGAAATTTCACATATTGCGTCTGTAGAGTCAGATTGCAACAAATGCTCTTTTCTAAGAGAACGCAATGAAGAACTCTACAGTGAAAATGAATGGCTAATGAAGCTGATTGCCTCTCTTAAAGATGAAAATAAAGACTTATTGAATGAGAAAATTAAAGTCGAACAAAGAGAGGAGGAACTAATTGAAAGACTGGATTCTGTATCCAGTAGTGAAAATGTGATAAAGAAAATGAGAAATTGATAAAAGAAAATGAAAAACTGAAACAATTGAATAATGTTATATCGGAAAGGCTTCTTGCATTAGAAAAGGGAAAATCTGTTGGTATAGAAGAAATTGAAAGACTGTGCAATCTGGAACAAGAAGTTGAGAAACATACAATTGTAAATAAGGTGCTAAGTGAGTGTCTTAATTGTAGTGAACAGGAGATTACCAGTTATGAATTACACATTGCTTCCCTAGAAAATAAAATTCATGATCTGAAAAACTCACCATCCAAGTATGCTGAAAATAAAGGAAAAATGATAGTTGTCATGGAAGGTGAGGATGATGATTCAAGAAAGGGGATTAGTTTCAATTCTGGTGTTGAGGAAATTATTAGAAACTAGCTATACACCACTTTTGTGCAAAGCTCTGATGTAGCTGGTACCTCAAGTCAATCCCCAAAATAAAATAAAAATCTGAAAACACCTTCATCATCTGTCTTTCAATTTAAGGCTCAGAAAAATGAAAAACAAACAAAAGTTGTGAACAAGGGTAAAAAATTGAACAAAAATGACCAGAAAAATAAAGTTAAAAATGCTCCTGCATGTACTGCCAAATCTGCTAGTTCTTAGAAATCTGACAGCACTTGGCATACTGCTCACAGATCCTTCACTAATTTGTACGCACATGAAGAGAATATTTCATGCCATTACTGTGGGAAGCTAGGCCATGTAATGGATGTTTGCAACTTGATGGCTGAGGATGAGCACCTCTGTGAAATAATGCGTTCTAAGAATTCATTTGTTAGAAATCATGCTACTAGGAAATCTGATGCTTCATGCTATCACTGTGGTAGGCGTGATCATTTAATGAATGAGTGCTCTGTCATGAAGTTCGATGATAGGATGCATGCTGGATATTCTGCAAATCATCATGGGCATAAAAGAAACAAACATGTGCTTAACCAGCACATCACTTGCTTCAACTGCAACAAACCCAGTCATAAGGCTGTTGAGTGTTGGTCATGGAATGATTGGAATAGTTCTAGATCTAGAAGTAAGCACTTCAGGTGTTTTGAATGTGGAAAGTATGGCCATACAGTCAGAGACTGCTGGCATGCTCAGGGAAACTCTGATAAATCTAAATTTGCTAAATTCCCTGTAAAAAGAAATGTGTTTGGTAGGAATTTTATCAGGACAAACACTTCATGTTTCAATTGTGGCAAGCAAGGTCATAAGTCTGCTAAATGTTGGTTAACTGAAAACGAGAAACAAACTGCTCATGTAAACAATAGACAATCTCATGCACATAGGCCTCATGCTTCTGTTAATGTGCATCATAATAAAGTCAAAAACTCTGTTGGTACATGTAGATACTGTGAAAAATTTGGACATTCAATGGATGACTGTTCTCTGATGAAATTTGATGATCATCTAGCTAAGAAACTGTTTAGAACACCTGCTGGGAGTAGTACATGACCCAAGGCTGCTTGGGTTCCTGTTGGATCAAAATAATTCAGTTTTTGCAGGTGTGCCTTGGAAGGAAATAAAAGGGGGTTCAATAAGCCAAGGCACCTGAGTATGGTAAAACCCCACATCTGCACATTACAGGTTTGTTCATTTGAATTCCTCAGAATATTCTTTTAGGTAGTTGCATATCATGTGTGATCTGTTAAATTTTCATGCATACATATTGTTAATCTCTTTGAAATCTGCATCACATTCAGATATTGAACTGTTTGTGCACATATTCATTGAAGATATGTTAAAATTCATTTCTCATCTACATGCATTTATATCTTGACATTTAATTGTATTTCAACTGGTTGCTTGATGAGAGGGAGATGAAATAAACCTAAATGCATGGACTCTCATGTCAGCATATACTTGCTCATATGCGTATTCAATTGAATTGTCTTGCACTCTTAAAAATTTGAATGGCTCAAATTTGATGCCTGCATGTTGTCTTATGCATAAAATGCTCATCTACATACATGACATGCACACATATTCACATTTGCATATGTTTAGCATATTGTCAATTCAAGATGCACATAGGATTGCATTGTATATTACACTATTTTGCATGACCATTATGGTGTATCAAATGGTAAGTTACCAAAAGGTAGATGTCATCTATCTGGAAGTTTTTACTATGTGTGAGGTGGTCCTTTGGACTAAGTCTTCCGCCAAACACCATGGGTCAAACTGCATATAGAGCAGTCATTGCATATGCTGCATTCAGAGTTGTCACATATGGCATACAGATAGGGGGAGTTTCTGCATTTGTTATCATGCATATGGTGATTTCAAATAGATTGCATTTCATTACATTGAAAATACAAAAAGGATTGATTGACTGCACTTTGTCAGGGGGAGTCATTGGAGTCATTGGATGATCATTCATACCATCAGCATCATTCATAATCATCTTGCTGCATACATATTGAGATGGGGTGTTCTGTGTTTAATTTGAACCAGAATAAGCCTCTATTCCATTTCTTAATGATGTCGACACTCGGAGTCTACTCGTTTGAGAACTTCTTCTGTCAATTCATGATTCTATCTGAATTGTTCTCATCCTTGGCATCTTGTTTTTGAAAAGAATCCTTACAATCCTTTATGAATCTGCTTTCTTGACAAACTAACTGTCATTTCATTATACATAGCTGCTAAAATCAGAAATCTTTACTTATAAGAAGCAGCAATGCTCCATGAATGAGCTGATGGTTTAAATTTAATACACCTTATGGAGTATAGACCAATTTCAATGAAAAGAAATGTTGTTTATTCTTTAATAGCTCTCAATCATTTTGATCATGTAATGTCTAATAGAGTCTATCAGAATCTGAAATCATCTAATTTCAGGACAAATTGGTTGAGAAATCCAATAATGTGTATTGTTCTTAAACAACTCTTTCTGAAATTCAGAAGTGACAACTGTGTATAAAATGCAGAGCAATGGCCAAATGCGCTGAGAAACTGGGTTCCTTATCAAAAGTATGTGAACCTATGTCATGATGCTTCTTGGCTAACTCTGTTCGAAAAATTATAAAGATAGTCAAATATGCTGAAATGAGAGCAATGGCCAAATGCGCGGAGAAACTGGGTTCCTTATCAAAAGTATGTGAACCTATGTCATGATGCTTCTTGGCTATCTCTATATTTCCTGAAACAGAATAGTAAATTCTGCTAAGTAACTAGGGGTATTGGCGTCTGATAAACGTATACCCTTATGTAAAAAATATGGATTATACTTGACTGTTCTTAATCTCAGGAGCTTATTTCCTGAAATATATTACTGTCACCCTAGAGATAATTCAGAAAAGTGATCTTTGTTTAATCTCAATACATGTTCTAGACGCTCCTAAGATATCCTGTGACCTTCAGATGATTAAGATGAAGTAAGACAAAATCTGATATGTTCTATGGCAGTCTAATTTATTGCTATTAAAAGAGTTCAAACAACTATTTTTGTTCAAGAATGTAGTACTTATTCTCTACCTTGTATCATGTTTAAACCATCATAATTTCAAGGCTGAAGTATATGAACTCTTATTCTTAAAGACACTGAGCTCAGCATGCTTTGATAATGAAAGATTACTTAGTTTGTCAATCAGATTTTATCTGCACTATGATATTCCTCTTTGCAATTGTCACATCTTCATCATTCTGTTTGCCAAAGGCAAAAAGGGGAGAAATGGCTTGTGTTGATACTTTCTGTCTGCATGAGGAGAGTTTGGTGCATGAGGGGTGTTTGGCTAAGGGGGAGTTTGTCATACTGATTGCATTTCATGACTGTCAGATTAGGTCCCCCCCCCCGCATAGTTCTCATGTCATACATGATTAGTTAATGAATTTACATACATATAATTAACGACATATCATCCATATTCAAAATGCCAAAAAGATTGTTTGAGTGCTTAACTCTCTTTGTTTATTTTATGATCCCTGCTCTTCTAGAAATTCATCTCCAACATTGCTGTGCAGTTGGTTTCATGGCTCTATATTTCTTTCAGGTCTCTCTTGGCTCTATTTGTCTTGATCAATGCCCATGCATTTGCTGATACATTCTTTTCATCTCTTCTCTCTCTATCAAGGGGGAGACTGATCTCTCTGCATCCCTTCAAGACACTAAGGGAGCTTAGTTTCATCCCTGCATATTTTTTTCTGACATCAAGTTATTGATCTCTTTTTGCTGACGTCAAAGGGGGAGAATAATCTTGCTTGCTTGTGTATGACTCATAGTGTTGTGACTCATAGTGTTGCCATCATCAAAAAGGGGAGATTGTTGTCTCTGTGATTTTGATGATAGCAAACACTATAAGTCATCCTGTGTTTGCATGATAGATTGATGAAATGCATTTATGAGGATTAATTGCTGTACATTGATTCTTTGTGCATGATTTCATATGTGTATCATGTCATATGTGTATACACTTGCTCTGAGCTGCTGTGATCCAGCGATTTATTTGCTTGACCTTTATTGTTGCTAGTGGAGTCTGTGTGCATGCTATTTCATCAAACAGGTTGTGCATATGAGGGTTGTGGTGCTTGCGTCTTATATAGCGTCTCAGCACACCCAGTGCCTTCATGGTCAACACAAATGGTTTGGCTGATCATGGTCTGGAGTCTAAGCTAGTTGAGTCAAGGTCAGTGCTACTCTACCTAAGGACGATGGTGTTCGTGTCTCATGGATATTTGCGTCTCAGTGCATGTGCTGTGTCTCAGTTTGTGTCATGTGCATTTGTGTCTCAGTGCATGTAATGCGTCTTACACTGCATCTCATTCTGCGTCTCAGTGCATGTGCTGCGTCTCAGTCTGTGTCTCATGCTATGTCTAAGGGTGCGCAAACGAGGTCGGTGCAATGTTTTGTTTTAGCACGGTCGGTGCAATATATTGTTGTACTTCGATCAAGTCGGTGCAATCATTGATATTGCGTATAAGTGAGTCCGTGCACACCTGTCTACTTTGGTGTAGGTTCCGTATTTAGTCGGTGCAATCTACTGTACGTTGCACATGTAGTCTATGCAATGGTTGTTCCGTGCATGATATCATCGGTGCATACCTTTACATAGCGAGAGTGAAGTCGGTGCATCTTTACTCTGCATGCTATCAAAGTCTTTGCATATCTCACTGAACGCACTTCACGATCGGTGCACATTTTTCTCAGGCACATGGAGGGCCTGTGCATGTCTTGGCTTGTGCACAATCAAAGTCTGTGCATTGCTATAAATCTGCATCAATACACGTCACATGGTCTGAGCATTGTTTGGGATACGTTCTGTGCATATGTCTAAGTCTTTAGCTTTAAACTATGTGCTTGTCTTGCAAAAGTTACGCAAGGTCTGTGCATAACTGCACGATGGCAAATGTAGTTGGTGCTAACATTTTTCTTATTTCTTTGCCAGATCTGTCAGTTGGTCAAGCACGTGTTCAGCAAATCTACAACCTGGAAATAAGAGTGCCAGGTTTAAGGCTCGTGATCCGAGGCAAGGAACGGAATGGATGAACCTGCCATGTGGACAGCTACACTGCCGAGATTCTGACACGTAGCTAAGGGATTCCAGAACTCTCTTGGCGGGAGTGTTCCCTCCAAATGCCCAATCTGTTAGCTCGTGGGTGCCAGGCTTGAAGCTATATAAAACCCTTCTTCTGCGATCAGCCGAGAAGATAATAGAGAAGAAAATAGAAGAAGAACAACGAAGAGAAAAGAAAGAAGTAGAATCAGAGAGTGAGCAGCAGAGAAAAGAAGAGTGAGCCAGAATCTGATAAGAAGAGAGAAGAAAAGCAGAAGAGCAGAACTAGAGAGAAAAAGAGAGAGATCAGAAGAAGTCTGTGAGAGAAAATGCAGCAGTGAGAAGTAAAAGAAGAGATTGAGAGTCCGAAAGAAAGAGTGAGAGGAAGAGAGAGCTCGAGGAGAGGAAATTGAAGCCTTCGTTGAAGATCTGTCCTCCTGGCATTTGGATCAGATTCAAGCCAGACCTGCTCTTGCGAGAGCTATATTTTGTGTTTCATTTCCAGCTTTCCGGTGCTGTGATTTTCTATGTTTTGTTTTTCTTTTAAACCTTTGTTTCAAGCTGTGAGTCAGCGGAGCAAGCTGTGTTGCTCAGCGTTGCAGAGGAGGATTCCTCTGGTCGGCTAAGCTGTATTGCCCAGCGGGTCAAGCTATTAGGCAGCGGATGGCTAAGCTGTATTGCCCAGCGGAAGCAAACTGTGATGCTCAGCGGTTGTAGGCAAGCTGTGATGCCCAGCGAGTTAAGCTGTGTATCAGCAGGAATCCACACTCGGGTTGAGTGTGGGGTGGATGTAGGTCTGGAGGACCGAACCACCTAAAAAATCCTTTGTGTGCTGTGGTTTAATTGTCTACTTTGATTCCGCTAGATGCATGCTTAGGATCGTTCATATAAGTCTGATCTTTCTGTCTAGTGAGAATTTTGCCTAGACGCCTTTCATTGAATGCTTGCCTTGAGAGAGTTATTTTGAATACGTGAACTGAGTCATCTCTCTAGCTTTCATAGAGTTGATCAGGAGCAAGGTCTATCTGATCTTCTATTTGTTTCTGGAGAGCAATTTATTCACTTAATCCATCTGAGTTTAAGTTCCGCAACTATTCTCCAGTTATAGTTTTAATTGGCAATTTTTATAGGGGAGATTCATTCACCCCTCCCTCTGAATCCAGACCTTGCACCCTAACAAGAGACACCTTTATATCACTAGACTTATGCTGGAGGTTCTGGAGACTGTCAGTGGGTTAAAAGTTAACTTAATAAGAGGCAAATTGTGGGGATCAACTTGGGGGATAGACATTTGTGGAGAGTAGTTTTCATTTTAGGCTATAAAATAGGTGATTTTCCTATCTCCTATTTGGGCCTTCCACTCTCTCCAGGGTCCATACATTGTAGAGATTGGGACAATGTGATCCAAAGATATGAGACCAGATTGGTAGGGTGGAATGCGAGGCTTCTCTCATATGGAGGAAGGTTGGTGCTTTGCAAATCGGTGCTCAATTGCCTCCCCATTTACTATCGTTCCATCTTCCAGATTCCTAGGATAGTGGTGTGGAAGCTTGACTTTATCCAAGTTTGATTCTTTTGGCATGGCAGTGGAGATCAGAATAAGGGGTGGCATGATGTAGCTTGGGACAGAATTTGCAAAAGAAAGGAGGAGGGCGGCTTGTAGGATGTTCCTTCTCATAGGAGGTATGGACCGAGGTGACTTGCAGATTCCTAGGTGTCAGGTTGATGCAGGACAGTGTACATCTTCTCATCCGGCAATGACACGGGCGGTGGCAGCTGAAGGGGGGTTGTCACATTTGATTGTTCATCCTACATGCTACCCTTTGAGCTCTATGGGGAGAAAGAAACAATAGGTTCTTCAGGAGGGAAGCTAGAGCAGTGGACAGAATGGTGTTTTGTTTTGGAGAGAGCGAGGGAATGGGCTGTGACCTTATGTAATATGAATTCACAGTAGTTTTCCTTTTTGGCTTTGTTGGGGGGATAAGGGGTACCACACCTCCTTGGTGTGGTCATTTTGTGCATGGATTTTTTGAGAGCTCACAGTTTATACTTGCATATCCCTTCTTTTACTTTTAATATAATCGTGGTACCAACCACTTTCCCAAAAAAAATGTGTCTTGAAATTTGAAGAAACATGTGCTACATTCCTATTTCTTTGTCAGCACTTAGGATTAATAATGTTTAAGTACTGTAGAATCCTGTTGGACTGTTGTTTTAACAGTTTTGTGATAATTGTGAATCAAGTGCAAAATAGTTGCTTTCATGGCCTGAATGATGCATATTATTACTTTATAAAGTGATCTCCGTGCTATCATCACTGCAATTTTGTCTGTTTGGACAGTTTAACTGCATTTACATGAGACTGCATTGGATCACTAAGCCTCATGGATGATGAAGTATAGTGGAGACATGAGCTTAAATAATTAGATAATCTTTCTTGCACACTAAGGTTCCAAACAAAAGTATGGGGGAACTTCAAATTGGAATGGAAATTTGATTTCTTTGTGGTGCAAAGGAAATGTGTTTGTAGTAGAGGTACACCTCTTTTTGGTTAGAATACTCTTAATTGTGCCAATCGCACCAAAGCCTTTCCTTAAAAGTTGATTTTTTTAGACAAACATTTTTTCGTTTAAGGCGCTTTGTGATGTTTCTTTAATCTCCCACTAAGTGCAACTAAACCAGCGGTCTAATTTTCCGAATAATTTTCTGCTGCCTACATGTTTTATGCATTGGTTTGAGCATTAAAGGACTAAAGTATGGCTGATACAGTTTGTAAACTGATGAATTTCAGAGGAAGAATAGATGAAGAAATGAAGAGAGGAAGAAGGAGAGAGAAGGAATAACTGCGGCCATAGAAGCCTGCGGCCTCTCCTCACCTTGTTTATTATTAAAATTAGGGCAGTTTGAAAATGACAAAAAAACCCCTCATAATAGGGAGAAATAACTTGACTATCTTGATAACTAATAACAAGAGAGAAAACATAAAACAAGGACTAAAATGCTTCTCTATCCTTCATCGTGACTACACTCTCCCTCAAGCTGAGTGTAGATATCAAGCATATTCTGCTTGCCTAGATGAAGTTGAAATTGAGTAGCGGATTGTCCTTTTGTGAAGATATCTGCCACCTGGTCTTGAGACTTCACATAAGACAAATTTCTTCCTGAGTCAAGCTTCACCCTTATGAAGCGACAATCAATTTCAATATGTTTCATGCGATCATGCTAGACTGGATTATTTGCAATGTTGATAGTAGCCTTGTTGTCGCAGTAGAGCTTCCTTGGTAGACAAACACAAATGCCGAGGTCCATTAAGAAGAGCTTCAACCTGACCATTTCTGTAACACAGTTGGCTATGGCCCGATATTCAGCTTTAGCACTGGACCTCGCACAAACTATCTATTTTTTACTCCTCCACGCAATGAGGTTGCCTCCTAAGAACAAGCAATACCCAATAGTTGATCTTCTGTCATCTTTAGAACCTGCCCAGTCAGCATTCGAGTAACTTTCAATTAAAAGATTGTGACACTTGGAGAATAGGAGTCCCTTGCCAAGACAGGACTTGATGTACCGAAGTATCCTTTCAATAGCCTTCATATGAGGTACTCTGGGTGCATGCGTATACTGACTGACCACACTAATAGCATGTGTCAAGTCTGGACGAGTGAGTCCCAGATAAAGAAAGAAACCAACCAGTCTCTGATATTTCTCCTCTTCTGAATCAGATAGGCGATCACCATCAGTGCCATTAAGACTATGATTGGATTCAATAGGGGTGTTAGTTGGTTTGCAACCAAGCTTCCCTATCTCCTCCAATAAGTATAAAACATACTTCCTTTGACAAATATAAATACCTTGCTGGGATCGGCCAACTTCAATGCCGATGAAATACTTGAGTTTTCCCAAGTCTTTAATATCAAATACCTGTGCAACATTGTGTTTCAGCTTTTCAATTTCATGAACATTATCACTTGTGATGATCATATCGTCCACATAGACCAGCAGAATAACCACCTTGCCACCCTGCCATTTATTGTAAAGAGTGTGGTCAGAGTTGCCTTGAGAATAGCCAAAACTCAACATACCTTTGCGGAACCGATCAAACCATGCCCTAGGTGATTGCTTCTGCCCATAAAAAGCTTTGTTGAGCTTACATACTCTCCCCCTTACATCAAGTCTGGAGAGGGCCACATATACACTTCTTCCTGCTAATCACCATTCAAGAAGACATATTTGACATCAAATTGATAGAGAGGCCAAGAGAAGTGAACCGCGAGAGCTAGAACCACGCGCATAGATTTTAAACGAGCAATAGGAGCAAAAGTCTCTGAATAATCAATGCTGTAGGTCTGTGTGAAACCACGAGCAACCAGCCGCGCCTTATAGCGCTCAATAGAGCCATCGGCCTGAAATTTAATAGTATAGACTCATTTGGAACCAACCAGACTATGTCCCTTTGGGGGATCCACCGGAGTCTAGGTACCATTAGCATGAAGAGCTGCTAGTTCCTTATTCATTGCCTGCACCCAGTTTGGATCTTTCACTGCCTTAGAGTAAGAATTAGGTATGTGATAAGAAGAAATAGTTGACAAGAAAGAATAGTAACTAGGTGATGGGTGAGAATAAGAAACAAAATGAGAAATAGGGTGATGAGTATAAGCTATGGAACCCTTCCGGAGTGCAATGGGAAGGTCAGAGGGAGAGAGAGGCTCACCAGAGAGAGGACAAGTGGCCCCAACCGGCGCTGAGGGTGGCGGCTTAGTGGAAGGTCCCTTCTTATGCCAAGTGCCCCCGGAATACTACTGTATAGGAAGATTTGTAGCATTCTTAAAAGACATAGAGGACAAAGGATCAACAGACAACACCAAAGGCAGTGGAAGAGAAGATAGAGTGGGAGTATCCTCCCCCTGAGTCGGAGTGGATGGATAATAGGACTGCTTTTCAAAGAATGTAACATTCTTAAGAACATGTTTCTTACCAGTAAGAGGACCCAAACACTTGTAGCCCTTTTGGGTAGGAGAAATCCCCAAGAAAATTCTTCGAACAGCTCGAGGATCAAACTTAGTACCACTAGGCGCCAGACAATGAATAAAACAAGGACACCCGAAGACACGAGGTGACAAAGAGAACAAGGGTTCAGATGGACGAAGGATGAGAGAAGGAACTCGATAGTCTAGCGTACGAGATGGCATCTAAATTATAAGATGGGAGGCATGAAGACCAGTTGCCCTCGAAAACTTCTTGGGTAGATCCTGGTGGAAAAGAAGTGCTCGAGATACTTCCAAGATATGACGATTTTTTCACTCAACCACACCATTTTGTCGAGGAGTGTAGGCACACGATGATTCATGAATAATTCTTGTATCTTCCAGGAAGAAATTTGGATTTTTTTTGAAGTACTTTCGAGCATTATCGGACTGGAAAATCTTCACCCTCTTGTCAAATTGAGTTTCCACTATTTTGCAAAACACTTGGACAATCTGAGGAACCTCCTCTCGAGAACGCAAGAGGTAGAGCTAATAATAATGGGAATCATCATCAATAAAAGTGATAAAATATCGATGACCATCCATAGAGAGAACAGGAGGACCCCAAACATCAGAATGAACATGATCAAATGGAGCAGAACTCCTTTTCATTGAAAATGGAAAAGTTGTTCTACAATGTTTGGCAAGTTGACACACTTGACACTGAAGAGACTCCATTGACTTAGAAGCAAATAAATGAGGAAAAAGAATCTAAGAGACCTAAAAGAGAGGTGACCAAGTCGGGAATGCCATAAGTAGACATCTCTAAGAGGCTGATTTATCTTGCTACAAATTGAAGATTGAAAAGTAGCAATTCCACGGGCTCGAAATGACAGAGACCATCCACTTCACAACCACCCCCAATCATCAGCTGTGTCCGCAAGTCATGAAAAACACAATGGGTAGGAAAAACGGTCACTGAACAATTTAGAGATTTAGTGATACTACTTATAGAAAGAACATTAATCGATAGAGAGGATACATGAAGAGCAGATGAAAGGACTAAGTGACCATTCAGACGAATGGAACACTTGCCGGCAATAGTGGCTTGGGCGCCATCAGCAATGGTCACCTTGTCCTGCCCATAAGACAAAGAATAGGACGTGAAGTGAGTGGAGATACCGGTCATATGGTCTGTAGCCCCTGAGTCAATGACCCAAGGGTTAGACTGAAGATGAGTAGTGCTAGCACTAAGTGTGTCCCGGTAGTACCTGAAGAAATACTCATCTGACCAAATTGAGACAAGAGCCTCTCTAGACAGGCAATGTCGGAAGCAGAAAGTGATGGTGCCTGAGATGTAGTGGAGCTACCCTCAGAGGGAGTCGTCGGGGTAGTACTAGTGGGCTGAGATGCAACAACATTTTCTTTAGTAGCACGACGTCCCTTGGCCTTGGAGTCACTAGTCTTGACTTTTTCTAGCTTCTTCTCAAGATAGAGCTCCCAACAAAAATCGACGTTCTGATTGTCCTCATTGCAATGTGTGCAATGCTTTGTACCTTGCCCTTGGATTTAGAGGAGGATGAAGTATCTTTTTTTGCAAGAGCCACAAATTCACCACCGGCTGGAGAAGAGAGCACAGTGGAAGGCGCAAACATCACTTGACGATGACCCTCTTTGATGGGGACATCACCAGCAGTTCTAGTTCACACGGTCCGTCACATCACCCCGGAAGTGCCCAGCCTAGAATATCAGCTTATTTTCGAGTCGTATAATGTATTTTCCACTTTATTTGAGTCTTATCTATGTAATTTTTCCTTTAATTGAGTCAGTTGAGTAGATTAATGGGTCAATAGTGTAGCAGATTGAGCCTATTGGGCCCAACTAGTTAGGCTGGCCCAGGGGCACCCCCTCTTGGACAAGCTTGGTCTTTGTTTAAATTGTTAGGGGCAGTTTAGTAATGTAAAGAGTTGTGCTCCTATAAATAGGACCCAACTCCCTCATTTGAAGCTAATATTGAATGAATGAAAAAATTGAGAGTTTTCTCGTGTTATTTTATTGGTGGATTCCAATAGCCTAGGGTGGATTCCCTAGTGGGAGTGGATTCTCCATGGGAGTGGATTCTCCCCATATCTCTCTCTCTACCCCCTCTCTCCTCCAAGCTACCTACGCCCCCCACTCTCTCTCTTCCCTAGAGAGAGGTCTACCCTCCTCCACCTCACCCTCCACCTCAGCCCTAGTTGCCACCTCACCCTCCACCTCAGCCCTAGTTGCCACCTCATCAGCCACCTCACTGTGACCCCTCAAATCCCCCACCCCACCATCAATCTCCAATAACTCCCCCACAGCCCCCTAGACATCTCCCCAGTCCCAACACACCCCTTCACTTCCCAACACATCTCCCCCACCTTCCCAAGCACCCCTTCACTTCCCCAACACACCCTTCCCACTCCCAACACATCCCTCCACATTCCCAAGGCCTCCATTGATTGCCCACCATTAGAGAAAATTCAAAAAAACAAGGAAAGAATCTCCTCCCCCTAGCCTCCTTGTGCCCCCCTACCCTCTCCCTCCTTCTCCCTAGTCGCACCCCTCTCCCCTCCCCCTGGTAACTCCGCCCCTAGTCTTCTCCTCCCCCTCTCCCCTCCCCCTGGTAACTCCGCCCCTAGTCTTCTCCTCCCCCTCCCCACTCTCTTCCCCCTCTCCCACACCATCTCCCCTCTCACCAGGGAAGACCCCAATTCCCCTCCCACTCTTTCCACCCTCTATTCTTCCCCCTTCTCTCCCCGACTTCCACTGGCTGTTCAGCAGCAGCAGCAGCAGACTATCCGTCCTGTTGCAGCACCGCCCCAACCTCCCCTGTGAAACTTCTGATGACAAGCTTGGCACCGGTGGATTCCTCTCCGAACCAGTTTCGTAACAAGAGTTCAAGCACCCTCATCCGACATCGGGGCTGACCGGGAGAGCTACTTCGGTCCGACCGCGCAAGCTGACTCCGGCGGGTGATCAGAGATGTGTTGCAGAGGCCCCCACGACCTCCACACCAAGCTTCTTGATGCGCCTTTCGACCGAGGTGTTCCCCAACGAGTTCTCTTCCTGCAGTAGAAAGAAGGGATCCATTTGACCACCGGAGCACCCCAGAACGATCATTTCCCCTGGCGTGCGCAGACTGCTCCCCCCTGCTCAGGTTTGACCACTCTCGGCTCTTTTGGTTTCTGCTGCAACCTATGACCTTGAACTGGGCCGCCTCTTCTACCGCGCGTAGCAGACACATACGGTCATTTCTACTCCGGTCTCACCCCCCTTCTGCGATCGGAGGAGCTGGTAGTGCCCCGGGTTCGCTGCGCCTGTCTGCTGGGTCGTGCAAAGTCGTCCTAACTACTCAGCCTCCAAACGACCAGAACCAGGTCCATACGGAGTCCAACAGACACGTTCTTTCTACAGCACGAAGAAGGTTCAACGGCGGACGATTCGACATCAACCTCATCATCAGCGTCGACCTGTGGAGCTCATGGTGATTAAAGAAGTTACTTTCTGTCCGGCGAGGTCCGCTCAGGACAGAACTACTCCACTCATCTTGTTCGCTTGGATCGCGGCTCGGTGCAGCATCCCAAAGGCCCACCAGGAGTTCCAGAGATTCAGACCCGTCCTCGGAAGACTTCCCAAGTGGTCCGGCCCTCGGCAGCGACCGGAAGATCCGTCGGCATCCTCTACAACGACTTGCTGTTCTGCAGAAAACAACGCGGGCAGACTGTGTACTGAGCCTTCATTCCCCTCCCCACCTGGCCGGCTGACCGCCCCTCCCTGCGTGGAGGAGAAGCTCCATCGATGTAGCGTGCGGGGAGTCTCACGCTTCCCCTCTCGCCCTGGTCTCCGACCCGGGATCGGTGTCTTCACACCGATCATGTATTCGCTGAACCCTCCCTAGTACTGTTTGTTCCTTTAGTATCATATCATTGCTCCATCGGTGAGGTTCGAGAGCAACCGGCCCCGTAGCTCCACGATTACGAGCGGTCGCCGCGGCTAGAGTGAGAAGAGAACCCCGTGCCCTCAAGGCACGAAGTCCGCCCACTATCGTGGGTGCCCCCATCCTCTGGAGGGACACACTTGGCTGGGCCATCACCCCCTTACCAGCAGGGTTCTGGTCCTCGGACCCACCCTACCATCACATAGTCACCGCGGGAAAGGGTTACGCTGCGTGATCAGTCCGCCCCAACATTGAGTTCATTCTCTTGTTCATGTGCTTGCAAGTCTAGGTCCGAGGATCGTCCGGTCTGTCTCATTGCACCCCTAGGGTGTTTCACGTCAAATTGGTATCAGAACAAGTTCTTGACTTGTTCCCACAAGTCAGGTCCTAGGCTCGTTTACATTAGAGTCTCCTCCATGTCGAAGATGGATCGCACCTCCGTTCAACTCCTCATGCCTAAGCTTGATGTGTGGGACAAGCTCGTAATAGGGATGCTGACTGCCCGTGCCAAATCACCCCAACCTTTGATCAAAAATATGGCCCGTGCGTATGGCTATCACCCACTTCCCCACCTACCCCAACTCCACCTGCGATTGGGGAAGAGGCCATGACCGAACCCATGGAGACCATGACCTACATCCCGGATCCCATGCTGATTGAGGAACACTTAGCCCAGGAGGATGCCCAAGGGCTGATTGACGTCATTGAAGAAGATGAAGTCCTACATTTCCCCTCGCACCTACTTGAGGGTAAACTAGTCTTAGAAGGACCCCTCGCTAGTTGGCTAAAGAAAAGTCTGGTCCATGAGATCTCGGTCCTCGACTACCCTCCCATGAAACAAAACTTGTAAATGGTGCCCATCAACTCCTTTCACACTACCTTCCAATCTTTCTACTTCATAGACACAATGGACGACCTTATTAAGGGACTTGGGATGGCAATTGGAGCTGATTGGCATGCTAGCCATGAGGCCCAATCGACCCAAGTGCATTAGCCACATCCACTCCTCTTACAGTTCCATTGTCTCTGTGTGCACCATGGGTCACTACGCTAGTTAAATCCTCTTGTTCCTTCCCACTCCTGAAGAGCCACACCCATCCCTAGGTGAAACTAAAACCAACCCATCTCTAGGCCCAACCCGCATTGGAGAACTTGTAGAGTGGGTCTTCTTTGTCAAGGGATAGATAAAACCAACTTCGCCAAGAGCCTAACCACACTTGATCCTTTTGATCCATCCACATGGGAACCCCCAAACCCACCATCCTTGTTCCGATTCTTCAAAGAAGTCCTATACCTCACCCCTTGCCAAGTCCATTGCACCAGAGTTGAACAAAGCCCCTCCGTGCATACACCCACACTTGGGAGTGTAAAGCTCAACATTTGGATAGAGTTGCATGGTAGGTCCGCATTTGGGTGTCCAGGTCAACCTATGGCAGTTAAAATTGATAGGAAGCACATACATGATAGGTCCGCATTTGGAAGCCCCGGTCCTCCGACCTTCGATAGGGAACCTATGCATGTTAGGTCCACATTTGGGTGGCCCGGTCCTCCGGCCTTCACCCACATTGATAGGGGGCCTATGCATGTTAGGACCACATTTGGATGCCCTGGTCCTCCAACCTTCGATAGGAAACCTATGCATGATAGGGCTACATTTGGATGCCCGACCCTCCAGTCCTCACCAACCTTGATAGGGAATCTAAGCATGCTAGGTCCACTTTTGGGTGCCCGGGACCTCCGATATCCAATAGAGTGTCGTCATTCACAAAGTCCTGCGTCCGACATGTCAAGAATGCATGATTTCAAGCACATAAGCAAAAACAATGAGATTTATAAAAGGCAAGCTGATACTCGCAGAAGGTACCTAGAATTTCAAGAAGGTGACTATATGATGGTCAGGACAGAGAGGCTCTTCCCTGGAACTGCCTCTAAACTTAGGGCTCGAGGAACTGGACCCTTTAAGGTCTCAAGGCATTTTGGCACAAATGCCTTTGAGTTGGACCTCCCGATAGAGTACGGGGTCAACCTTAGTTTCAATGTGGCGGACCTTGTGCCTTACAAGGGCTCCGTGGTGGTACCTAGCGAGGATATTGAGCCCATATCCACTTTTGTGAGTGACCCCACCTATGAGAGTCCACTTCTGACCTAGAGAGCCCGGTATGAGCAAGTAGATGTGATACTGGATGAACAGCTTACCACCACCAGGGATAGGGTATACCAGCGATACCTTGTGAGGTGGAAGGGCCGGCCCAGTCGGAGGACACATGGGTGAGTCGAAAGGACCTGCTACCGCGCTATCTGAGCAGGGTAGACCCTTACTCGACAGGGTCGAGTTTTCCGCACCCCGGGGATATGATGGGGACATCACCAGCAGTTCCAGTTCACACGGCCCGTCACATCACCCCGGAAGTGCCCAACCTAGAATATCAACTTATTTTCTAGTCCTATAATGTATTTTCCACTTTATTTGAGTCTTATGTATGTAATTTTTCCTATAATTGTGTCAGTTGAGTAGGTTAATGGGTCAATAGTGTAGCCGATTGAGCCTATTGGGCCCAACTAGTTAGGCTGGCCCAGGGGCGCCCCCTCTTGGACAAGCTTGGTTTTTGTTTAAATTGTCAGGGGCAGTTTAGTCATGTAAAGAGTTGAGCTCCTATAAATAGGACTCAACTCCCCCATTTGAAGCTAATGTTGAATGAATGAACAAATTGAGAGTTTTCTCTTGTGTTATTTTATTGGTGGATTCCAATAGCGTAGGGTGGATTCCCTAGTGGGAGTGGATTCTCCCTATCTCTCTCTCTCTCTACCCCCTCTCTCCTCCAAGCTACCTGCGCCCCCCACTCTCTCTCTTCCCTAGAGAGAGGTCCGCCCTCCTCCACCTCACCCTCCACCTCAGCCCTAGTTGCCACCTCATCAGCCACCTCACTGTGACCCCTCAAATCCCCCACCCCACCATCAATCTCCAATAACTCCCCCACAGCCCCCTAGACATCTCCCCAGTCCCAACACACCCCTTCACTTCCCAACACATCTCCCCCACCTTCCCAAGCACCCCTTCACTTCCCCAACACACCCTTCCCACTCCCAACACATCCCTCCACATTCCCAAGGCCTCCATTGATTGCCCACCATTAGAGAAAATTCAAAAAAACAAGGAAAGAATCTCCTCCCCCTAGCCTCCTTGTGCCCCCCTACCCTCTCCCTCCTTCTCCCTAGTCGCACCCCTCTCCCCTCCCCCTGGTAACTCCGCCCCCAGTCTTCTCCTCCCCCTCCCCACTCTCTTCCCCCTCTCCCACACCATCTCCCCTCTCACCAGGGAAGACCCCAATTCCCCTCCCACTCTTTCCACCCTCTATTCTTCCCCCTTCTCTCCCCGACTTCCACTGGCTGTTCAGCAGCAGCAGCAGCAGACTATCCGTCCTGTTGCAGCACCGCCCCAACCTCCCCTGTGAAACTTCTGATGACAAGCTTGGCACCGGTGGATTCCTCTCCGAACCAGTTTCGTAACAAGAGTTCAAGCACCCTCATCCGACATCGGGGCTGACCGGGAGAGCTACTTTGGTCCGACCGCGCAAGCTGACTCCGGCGGGTGATCAGAGATGTGTTGCAGAGGCCCCCACGACCTCCACACCAAGCTTCTGGATGCGCCTTTCGACCGAGGTGTTCCCCAACGAGTTCTCTTCCTGCAGCAGAAAGAAGGGATCCATTTGACCACCGGAGCACCCCAGAACGATCGTTTCCCCTGGCGTGCGCAGACTACTCCCCCCTGCTCAGGTTTGACCACTCTCGGCTCTTTTGGTTTCTGCTGCAACCTATGACCTTGAACTGGGCCGCCTCTTCTACCGCGCGTAGCAGACACCTACGGTCATTTCTACTCCGGTCTCACCCCCTTCTGCGATCGGAGGAGCTGGTAGTGCCCCGGGTTCGCTGCGCCTGTCTGCTGGGTCGTGCAAAGTCGTCCTAACTACTCAGCCTCCAAACGACCGGAACCAGGTCCATACGGAGTCCAACGGACACGTTCTTTCTACAGCACGAAGAAGGTTCAACGGCGGACGATTCGACATCAACCTCATCATCAGCGTCGACCTGTGGAGCTCGTGGTGATTAAAGAAGTTACTTTCTGTCCGGCGAGGTCCGCTCAGGACAGAACTGCTCCACTCATCTTGTTCGCTTGGATCGCGGCTCGGTTCAGCATCCCAACGGCCCACCAGGAGTTCCAGAGATTCAGACCCGTCCTCGGAAGACTTCCCAAGTGGTCCGGCCCTCGGCAGCGACCCGAAGAGCCGTCGGCATCCTCTACAACGACTTGCTGTTCTGCAGAAAACAACGCGGGCAGACTGTGTACTGAGCCTTCATTCCCCTCCCCACCTGGCCGGCTGACCGCCCCTCCCTGCGTGGAGGAGAAGCTCCATCGATGTAGCGTGTGGGGAGTCTCACGCTTCCCCTCTCGCCCTGGTCTCCGACCCGGGATCGGTGTCTTCACACCGATCATGTATTCGCTGAACCCTCCCTGGTACTGTTTGTTCCTTTAGTATCATATCATTGCTCCGTCGGTGAGGTTCGAGAGCAACCGGCCCCGTAGCTCCACGATTACGAGCGGTCGCCGCGGCTAGAGTGAGAAGAGAACCCCGTGCCCTCAAGGCACGAAGTCCACCCACTATCGTGGGTGCCCCCATCCTCTGGAGGGACACACTTGGCTGGGCCATCACCCCCTTACCAGCAGGGTTCTGGTCCTCGGACCCACCCTACCATCACATAGTCACCGCGGGAAAGGGTTACGCTGCGTGATCAGTCCGCCCCAACATTGAGTTCATTCTCTTGTTCATGTGCTTGCAAGTCTAGGTCCGAGGATCGTCCGGTCTGTCCCATTGCACCCCTAGGGTGTTTCACGTCAAATTGGTATCAGAACAAGTTCTTGACTTGTTCCCACAAGTCAGGTCCTAGGCTCGTTTACATTAGAGTCTCCTCCATGTCGAAGATGGATCACACCTCCGTTCAACTCCTCATGCCTAAGCTTGATGTGTGGGACAAGCTCGTAATAGGGATGCTGACTGCCAGTGCCAAATCACCCCAACCTTTGATCAAAAATATGGCCCGTGCGTATGGCTATCACCCACTTCCCCACCTACCCCAACTCCACCTGCGATTGGGGAAGAGGCCGTGACCGAACCCATGGAGACCATGACCTACATCCCGGATCCCATGCTGATTGAGGAACACTTAGCCCAGGAGGATGCCCAAGGGCTGATTGACGTCATTGAAGAAGATGAAGTCCTACATTTCCCCTCGCACCTACTTGAGGGTAAACTAGTCTTAGAAGGACCCCTCGCTAGTTGGCTAAAGAAAAGTCTGGTCCATGAGATCTCGGTCCTCGATTACCCTCCCATGAAACAAAACCTGTAAATGGTGCCCATCAACTCCTTTCACACTACCTTCCAATCTTTCTACTTCATAGACACAATGGACGACCTTATTAAGGGACTTGGATGGCAATTGGAGCTGATTGGCATGCTAGCCATGAGGCCCAATCGACCCATGTGCATTAGCCACATCCACTCCTCTTACGGTTCCATTGTCTCTGTGTGCACCATGGGTCACTACGCTAGTTAAATCCTCTTGTTCCTCCCCACTCCTGAAGAGCCACACCCATCCCTAGGTGAAACTAAAACCAACCCATCTCTAGGCCCAACCCGCATTGGAGAACTTGTAGAGTGGGTCTTCTTTGTCAAGGGATAGATAAAACCAACTTCGCCAAGAGCCTAACCACACTTGATCCTTTTGATCCATCCACATGGGAACCCCCAAACCCACCATCCTTGTTCCGATTCTTCAAAGAAGTCCTATACCTCACCCCTTGCCAAGTCCGTTGCACCAGAGTTGAACAAAGCCCCTCCGTGCATACACCCACACTTGGGAGTGTAAAGCTCAACATTTGGATAGAGTTGCATGGTAGGTCCACATTTGGGTGTCCAGGTCAACCTATGGCAGTTAAAATTGATAGGAAGCACATACATGATAGGTCCGCATTTGGAAGCCCCGGTCCTCCGACCTTCGATAGGGAACCTATGCATGTTAGGTCCACATTTGGGTGGCCCGGTCCTCCGGCCTTCACCCACATTGATAGGGGGCCTATGCATGTTAGGACCACATTTGGATGCCCTGGTCCTCCAACCTTCGATAGGAAACCTATGCATGATAGGGCTACATTTGGATGCCCCGACCCTCCAGTCCTCACCAACCTTGATAGGGAATCTAAGCATGCTAGGTCCACTTTTGGGTGCCCGGGACCTCCGATATCCAATAGAGTGTCGTCATTCACAAAGTCCTGCGTCCGACATGTCAAGAATGCATGCTTTCAAGCACATAAGCAAAAACAACGAGAATTATAAAAGGCAAGCTGATACTCGTAGAAGGTACCTAGAATTTCAAGAAGGTGACTATATGATGGTCAGGACAGAGAAGCTCTTCCCTGGAACTGCCTCTAAACTTAGGGCTCGAGGAACTGGACCCTTTAAGGTCTCAAGGCATTTTGGCACAAATGCCTTTGAGTTGGACCTCCCGATAGAGTACGGGGTCAACCTTAGTTTCAATGTGGCGGACCTTGTGCCTTACAAGGGCTCCGTGGTGGTACCTAGCGAGGATATTGAGCCCATATCCACTTTTGTGAGTGACCCCACCTATGAGAGTCCACTTCTGACCTAGAGAGCCCGGTATGAGCAAGTAGATGTGATACTGGATGAACAGCTTACCACCACCAGGGATAGGGCATACCAGCGATACCTTGTGAGGTGGAAGGGCCGGCCCAGTCGGAGGACACATGGGCGAGTCGAAAGGACCTGCTGCCGCGCTATCTGAGCAGGGTAGACCCTTACTCGACAGGGTCGAGTTTTCCGCACCCCGGGGATATGATGGGGACATCACCAGCAGTTCCAGTTCACACGGCCCGTCACATCACCCCGGAAGTGCCCAACCTAGAATATCAACTTATTTTCTAGTCGTATAATGTATTTTCCACTTTATTTGAGTCTTATGTATGTAATTTTTCCTGTAATTGTGTCAGTTGAGTAGGTTAATGGGTCAATAGTGTAGTAGATTGAGCCTATTGGGCCCAACTAGTTAGGCTGGCCCAGGGGCGCCCCCTCTTGGACAAGCTTGGTTTTTATTTAAATTGTCAGGGGCAGTTTAGTCATGTAAAGAGTTGAGCTCCTATAAATAGGACTCAACTCCCCCATTTGAAGCTAATGTTGAATGAATGAACAAATTGAGAGTTTTCTCTTGTGTTATTTTATTGGTGGATTCCAATAGCCTAGGGTGGATTCCCTAGTGGGAGTGGATTCTCCCTATCTCTCTCTCTCTCTACCCCCTCTCTCCTCCAAGCTACCTGCGCCCCCCACTGTCTCTCTTCCCTAGAGAGAGGTCCGCCCTCCTCCACCTCACCCTCCACCTCAGCCCTAGTTGCCACCTCATCAGCCACCTCACTGTGACCCCTCAAATCCCCCACCTCACCATCAATCTCCAATAACTCCCCCACAGCTCCCTAGACATCTCTCCAGTCCCAACACACCCCTTCACTTCCCAACACATCTCCCCCACCTTCCCAAGCACCCTTTCACTTCCCCAACACACCCTTCCCACTCCCAACACACCCCTCCACATTCCCAAGGCCTCCATTGATTACCCACCATTAGAGAAAATTCAAAAAAACAAGGAGAGAATCTCCTCCCCCTAGCCTCCTTGCGCCCCCCTACCCTCTCCCTCCCTCTCCCTGGTCGCACCCCTCTCTCCTCCCCCTGCTAGCTCCGCCCCCAGCCTCCCCCTCCCCACTCTCTTCCCCCTCTCCCACACCATCTCCCCTCTCACTAGGGAAGACCCCAATTCCCCTCCCACTCCTTCCACCCTCTATTCTTCCACCTTCTCTCCCCGACTTCCACTGGCTGTCCAGCAGCAACAACAGCAGACTATCCATCCTGTTGCAGCACCGCCCCAACCTCCCCTGTGAAGCTTCTGATGACAAGCCTGGCACCGATGGATTCCTATCCGAACCAGCTTCGCAACAAGAGTTCAAGCACCCTCATCCGACGTCGGAGCTGATCGGGAGAGCTACTCCGGTCCGACTACGCAAGCGGACTCCGACGGGTGACCAGAGACGTGCTGCAGAGACCCCCATGACCTCCACACCAAGATTCTGGATGCGCCTTTCGACCGAGGTGTTCCCCAACGAGTTCTCTTCCAGCACCAGAAAGAAGGGATCCATTTGACCACCGGAGCACCCCAGAACGATCGTTTCCCCTGGCGTTTGCAGACTTCTCACCCCTACTCAGGTTGGACCACTCTTGGCTCTTTTGGTTTCTGCTGCAACCTCTGACCTTGAACTAGGCCGTCTCTTCTCCCGCGCGTAGCAGACACCTCTACGGTCATTTCTACTCTGGTCCCGCCCCCTTCTGCGATCGGAGGAGCTGGTAGTGCCCCGGGTTCGCTGCGCCTGTCTGCTGGGTCCTGCAGAGTCGTCCTGACTACTCGGCCTCCAAACGATTGGAACCAGGTCCATACGGCGTCAAACGGACCCGTTCTTTCTACAACACAAAGAAGGTTCAACGATGGACGATTCGGCACCAACCTCGCCATCAGCGTCGACCTGTGGAGCTCGTTGTGATTAAAGAAGTCGCTTTCTGTCCGGCGAGGTCTGCTCAGGACAGAACTGCGTCACTCATCTTGTTCGCTTGGATCGCGGCTCAGAGCAGCATCCCAACGGCCCACCAGGAGTTTCAGAGATTCAGACCCGTCCTCGGAAGACTTCCCAAGTGGTCCGGCCCTCGACAGCGATCGGAAGAGCCGTCAGCTTCCTCTACAACGACTTCCTGTTCTGCAGAAAGCATCGCAGGCAGACTGTGTACTGCGCCTTCATTCCTCTCCTCGCCTAGCCGGCTGACCGCCCCTCCCTGCGTGGAGGTAATTGTTGGTTGTAATCTTAACTTCCCCACCCTTCGTTCCCCCCTCCTGCGTGAGGTGTAGAGCTGTACTTAGACTTATAGTAGGGGAAGCTCCATCGACGCAGCGTGCGGGGAGTCCCACGCTTCCCCGCTCGCCTTCGTCTCCGGCCCGAGATTGGTGTCTTCACACCGATCAGGTATTCACTGAACCCTCCCTGGTACTGTTTGTTCCTTTAGTATCATATCATTGCTCCGCCGGTGAGGTTCGAGAGCGCCTGACCCCGTGGCTCCACGATTACGAGCGGTCAAGCTAGAGTAAAAAGGGAACTCCGTGCCCTCAAGGCACGAAGTCCGCCCACTGTCGTGGGTACCCCCATCCTCGGGAGGGACACACTTGGCTGGGCCATCGCCCCCTTACCAGTAGGGTTTTGGTCCTCGGACCCACCCTACCATCACATAGTCATCGCGGGAAAGGGTTACGCTGCGTGATCAGTCCACCCCAACATCGAGTTCATTCTCTTGTTCATGTGCTTGCAAGTCTAGGTCCGAGGATCGTCCGATCTGTCCCATTGCACCCCTAGGGTATTTTACGTCACTCTTCATTGAGTATTTTGGAGAAGACATCCTCGAGGGAAGGTAACATATCTGCAGAAAGAAGTTGCCCCTGTAGCGAGTCATAGTGAGCATCAAGTCCGGCAAGAAACTGGAAAATTTTGGTAGACTCGATATGCTTCAGGTGAAGCGCCTGATCAGCGGTGCAGGGCCATTTATATTTGCGTGTAGGAATTGAGTTCTTGCCATTTAGTCTTGAGCTCGCTAAAATAGGCGGTAATAGATCACCCAGCTTGTTCGAGAGACTGGATGGCACTGGTCAATTGATAAGTCTTGGCAACATTACTCTGCTATCCATACAATTTTTCGAGTAAGGTCCACATCTCAAATGTAGTAGAGGCATACATAATAAGATGATGAATATCTTGATTGAAAGAATTAATTCCATCCCATAACAACACTATTATCAACATCCCAACAGGGTCGCTTCGGATCTGAGAATGGGGGGACAACAGTAGTACCATCAATATAACCCAACTTGCCCTTTCCACCAAGAAAAATGCAAGCCTAGATCGACCAAAGATGATAGTTTGAAGCATCCAATTTGATCGTAGTCATTTGAAGAGAATGATGATTAGGCACAACCATCGGAAGAGATGAACTCACCGGAAAAGGGGTAGATTCAGAGATGATAGACATTGCAGTGATGAAGAGAGAAACTAACCGAAGATGAATACCATACGAGCAAGATATGCCGGTCAATGTCGGAGACTCCCGGATCACCAACCAGAGGGAACACACCAAGAGGGAGTGTCTCCGGAACCCCGGAAGACCCTCCTAAGATGGTCGCACCTCTTATATGGTTCGGCCGATCCTTAGGAAACCACCAACCGGTGATTCCAGGGAGAGAAGGAGAGACCGTGGAACAATCAGGCCGGTCCCCTACTTTGAACAAGGGATTGCGGCCCTATGTGACTCCGTGAACGATGGATCGACGGCTGGAGAAGATCAACGCCCCATCTGTAGGATCTCTTTGATACCATGATGAATTTTAGAGGAAGAATAGATGAAGAGATGAAGAGAGGAAGAAGGAGAGAGGAGAAGGAATAACTGCGGCCATAGAAGCCTACTGCCTCTCCTCATCTTGTATATTATTAAAATTAGGGCAGTTTGAAAATGACAAAAAATCCCCTCATAATAGGGAGAAATAAGTTGACTACCCTAATAACTAATAGCAAGAGGGAAAACATAAAGCAAGGACTAAAATGCCCCTCTATCCTTCACCGCGACTACATAAACTAATTCGATGAAGTGAGTGCCATTGATATTTAGTGAAGGGTCAAAAACCATATATGATATGCAATGTGCTTGCTTTAGTCTACACTTGGTGGTGCTTGTGTTGTAATCTTACTGCACTGCCCTTCAACTTATGGGTCAAAGAGAAAGGCCTTACCCAATTGGACCTAATCTGCATATATTGCAACAACCGTGGACATCATTGTCAGAGTCTTATCCCATTATTTGGGGTCGGCTACATGAATCTTGCTCCGTCAAAGATTTCTATCAAGTCTTATATTCATATTTAAACTCAAGAAGCCAATGTTCCTTCTAATAGCATCACACCATCTCATTTTATGCCTTCCTCGAGCTCTTTTATTGGTATCCACTTAGATTTTGCCGCATCTTTTAACTGGCACTGAGTTTGGGCGACGATGCACATGGCTAAACCACTTGAGTCTATCTTCCCTCATTTTACCATCAATTGGAGCTACACCAAAGTCCTCACGAGTGTTCATTTCTAATCTTATCTTTCTTATTTTACCTCACATCTATCTCAGCATCCTCATCTTTACTACACACATTTTGTGAATGTGTTCCTTTCTTACTGCCCAACACTTGATATTATTATATAACAAAGCAGGTCTCACATCCGTTCTATAAAACTTCCCTTTAAGTTTCATAGGTATACGACGATCACAAAACTCCTGATATGTTTCTTCATTTTAACCATCCTGCCTTAATCCTGTGTGCAACATTATCATAAATCTCCCCATTCTCTTGTATAATAGACCCTAAGTACCGGAAACTACTACTTTTAGGAATGTTTAGATATGCTTCTTCTTATGCCACTCCTTCATTACTAAAATTACAATGTATAAACTTTGACTTAGTCCTACTAATTTTAAAACTTTTTGACTCCAAAGCATGCCTCCAACGTTCTAAGTTAACATTTAAACCATCAATACTCTCATCAATTAAGAGTTTTGGGCTTTCCAATTGGAAATTATCCTGTCAAATGCTTTTATCTGGGTGTTCATGCAACATCATTTGGGGGGAGGGATCTTCAATGGTTTTACTTATTTTACTAGTTTGTTTGTTGCAGTGGAAACTATATTCTCAAATGCATTGTTTCCAGAGTGTTTGAAGTTGATTGAGCTAGATAGGGATTCAAATCAGTTTTAGTAGTCTGTTAGTGATTGGAGATTCATTGCTAAGTCTTGATAGTGTTTTCTAATGCATTTCCTTTTCTAGTCTTTAGGTTGTTGGGCAAGTTTTGTTTCAAAACTATCTATTGCATCTTTATTTTCTCATTATGCTTGGCTTTTATGCTATCCAGGCTACCCTCAATGATTCTTTCTTGGCTGACCTGGACGAGCTATCTGACAATGAAGATCATGTTCCTGTAAGTATATATTTATGATTATTTTACTTTTGTTCTCGATGTTGTTATGAGTACATGATACCATGTGTGATCGATCCCTTTTTTTCGAGTACAGACTTATAAGGCTTGTTGCGGCCATTTTACTTTTCATCATAATTCTGCGCAGGAAGATGTGGATGCTGATTTGGGGGATATGGAAGAAGACATTGATGGTGATATGGCTGACATTGAAGCCCTTAATTATGACGATTTGGATAGTGTCTCAAAATTGCAGAAGACACAGCGGTATATTGATATTATGCAAGTAAGTGTTTCTTAAATATCCATTTTGTGTATTATCTTGATGCCTTTATATAAATAGTAATATTCTGAGTTTCCGTTGCATGTTATTCTTCCCACTTTCTGCCAGAAGATCATCTTTTCTTGCTTGTTATCACATTTACACACATTCACAACCTCATTGTTCTTCTATGGAAGTGGATTTCTTTTCCCTTGCTTATGTCTGGATATTGGATTAGCAAATGCCATTGAAATAAGTATTAGCTCTTCTGAATCTCATTGGCATCTTTGCCTGCAGAAAGTTGAAGATGCTCTCCATAAAGGGCAGGATGTCCCTAGCTATGGAATGGTATTGGAGGACGACCCTGAGTATCAGTTGATTGTTGATTGCAATGCTCTGTCAGTTGACATTGAAAATGAGATTATTATCATTCACAATTTCATTCGTGACAATTATCGCTTGAAATTTCCTGAGCTTGAATCTCTTGTGCATCATCCAATTGATTATGCTCGAGTTGTGAAGAAAATTGGAAATGAAATGGATCTAACCTTAGTGGATCTTGAAGGACTTCTGCCATCTGCTATTATTATGGTGGTTTCTGTGACAGCGTCGACTACTAGTGGTAAACCACTTCCAGAAGAAAATCTCAAGAAAACAATTGATGCATGTGATCGAGCCCTTGCTCTTGATTTGGACAAAAAGAAGGTTCTTGATTTTGTTGAGAGTAGAATGGGTTATATTGCACCAAATCTATCCGCTATTGTGGGGAGTGCAGTTGCAGCAAAGCTGATGGGAACTGCTGGTGGCCTTTCAGCGTTGGCTAAGATGCCAGCATGTAATGTTCAGCTTCTAGGAGCAAAGAAAAAGAACCTTGCCGGGTTTTCTACAGCAACCTCTCAGTTTCGTGTGGGGTATCTTGAACAAACAGAGATTTTTCAAAGTACCCCTCCATCTTTGAGGATTCGTGCATGTCGATTATTGGCTGCAAAGTCAACTCTTGCAGCAAGAGTTGATTCTACTAGAGGGGATCCCACAGGCAAGACTGGGAGGGACTTGCGAGAAGAAATTCGCAAGAAGATTGAGAAATGGCAAGAGCCACCCCCTGCCAAGCAGCCAAAGCCACTCCCAGTTCCTGATTCAGAGCCTAAGAAGAAGAGAGGTGGTCGTCGTCTGCGAAAGATGAAGGAAAGGTACAGCAGTTTCTTATTTAGAGCAATTGAACATGAATAGGTTGTTTTATCTATTCTTGTATTTTTGACCATGGAAACCAAAAGAAGTGTTCTTTTTAGCGTGCATGATGTTTTTCAGTTTTTGCACTCTGTTTGTTTTGCTTTGATTATGTATCTTGTTGGGAACAGGTATGCAGTCTCAGATATGAGGAAATTGGCTAATAGAATGTTATTTGGAATACCAGAAGAGAGTTCATTGGGTTAGTACACACTTACTTCTTTTGCATTATATAGTTGCCTAGTCATTTTTTCTTATAGTCCCACCTCTATGCTCATATTTCTCCTCAATGTTTTTTTAAAAGCCCTATCTATTTGTGGTGATGATACTGAAGAAGTCTTGCTGATTAGTTTTACACACTACCATGTGTATGTATATGTACTTTTATATCAAAATGAAGCCTTTTTGCCATCATTATGTGATCGGCTTAGGATTTGGGACCAACTCTTGGGGTAGGCAATCAAGTTTCTGGCTCACTTTTTGCATCCAATCTCCCATTAATAAGGTAATCTGGCCCTGGCAGGCTGGCACTTTAGTTGGTTAACAGGAAAGAAGCTTCACATAATAAATTTTTTTTATGGAAGGTGACCAACAAGGCCACACTTCATTGGGTAGAAGAGCAGAAAGACAGTACAGCTGCATGACATTCTCGGATTATAATCTTTGTCCCATAGTCTGCTGCTTTCATTGTGTCCATTTGAGTGTTCTGGTTAGAGCTATCATCTATGCCATTGGACTTCTAACTAATGTAATTTCCACTATTGTATGCATTTAGGTCTCCACTTCTAGCTTGTCAATATGCACCGATGCTTTTACATTATAATATGGGATCAATAGTGGGACTGGCTGTTGGATTGGAAGACAATCGGTTTCACTAAGGTATTCAGAACCGCCGGCTAGTACTTACCTGTACTAGCCTCTGCCGTTCCGGTTCTACCTATTTTAAGCTGGTACTGGCTGGTACTATTTAAAAAAAAACAAAAAAAGAAAACCGATCATAAGTGAGAGCTCCCTCCTATTGGTACTGGCTGGTACTATTTTGAGCTGGTACTGCCGGCCACCAGACGGCCGCCGAGAGAGACCGCAGGGGATCGCAGGCCGCCACTGTCTGCACGAGAGGGGGGAGACGGGACGATGACCTAGGGCTCAATTCGAAGCCTTGATTGGAGAGAGAAAAATAAAGGGGGTGAAGAGGGGCGATCTCGCGCTGGTCCTGAGCTGGGGAGATGATCACCGATCAGTGAACTGTAAGGAAGGGAAACGGATCAGGGGGCCCAAGGGTGGTTCCCTGGGGTAAACTCTCCGATGCCTGAGTCAGTAGAGCAGTGGTGGAAGCTATGAAAAGAGGAGTGGGGAGATGCACGAGATCCCTCTCCACCAAGGTGGTGAAGTGGTTCCTGCTCAGGGAGTTTTAGGCGTGTGTAGGTCTTACCGTTTACTGGAGGGAGTCCCCGGTTTAAATAGTACGCTAGCCTCATGAGTCCCGTAAGCTGAGGGGTTTCAGGTGGGAGTTACGTCCTCATCGTGGGCTCTTTACGTTCCCATCGTGAGATCTTTATAGCCTTGAGGAGTCGTGGGTCCCTTATCTTTGTGAACTCCTGCTCATAAAGGGCTCTCAACGGCAGCGTGGATAAGCAATCGTCGCTCGACCAAAGCATGAAGAGTGCCAACCCTATCCGGGCGATAGGCATAGCTCAGATGAGGCTCGGCCGGAGTGGACGCGGAGCGCTAGCCTTTATCCCGGTGAGGGGGATAGGTTGGGCTTGGGTCTTCCTCCGACCGGACCGACGGTCGGGCCTTCCGAGCCTAATGGCCGCCGAGGAAGGGCTTGATCCCGAGTGATTTTATTGGGTTTTAATGCCAAGTGGGCCCTGCGGGGTTGTCACTTAGATGAGCTGGGCCTCGTTTGGTCCTGGTGGACCTAGTTCGGCCGCTCTTAGATGGGCTACAGAAATCCCCCTCTCCACTTGTCCCCCTCCTACTCCTGAGCCTTGGTAAGCTCGGAAGAGTAACCGTTAGGGTTTTGGACCAGCGTGGTTCGGTTGGGTGGAGATCTGGCGGTGTTAAGAAGCCACGTGTCGTGGTCACCTGGGCCCGTAATAATGATGATCCGGACGGATTTGAACTGAAGGGGCCCCCTTTTCTCGGAGGTCGGAACGACGTGCCGCCTTCCGCGTGGGAATATAGGCGTTGTGCGCTTGTCGTCGCTCCAGACTCCCTCCGTTTTAGGGTTTGGCTCTCCTTCGTGCTTGCTTTGGGGCTCTTTGATGCGTCGTGAGGACACGACAGAAGAGCAGAGGCTTGCAGCGACGTTCGCAGAGTTGGCGGAGATAACCGCGGAGGCGGTCTGACAACTTCCTCTTCCTCCAGAGTCTTCGGAGTCTCGGGAGCATTTCTCTTCAAGTTCCTCTCCAGATTCCATGGCGGATCAGCGTCTGGAGGTCGAAGAGTGGGAGGGCGAGCCTGCGGCGAGGGCGACGGTGATACCGCCGGCTCCAAACTACAGTGAGCTGGGGGGGGCGGAGGTGAAACGGCTGGAGCACCAGTTTCGCCTGCCCTATAAGTTTTACTTCACTATGGCTGCCCCGCACGAGACGAGCTTGGATTCTCGTACGGGCCATATCTGCACCTTTCTTCTGTCATGGAAGGGTGGGTTCCGCCTTCCCTTCGAGCCCTTTGTTCTTAAGCTTCTCGATTTCTTTCGGTTGGCGCCCGTACATTTGGTAGCTAACTCTTATCTTCTTCTTTCCGCCTTTCGCATCCTCTATCGCCAATGCGGGGTTCCTCCTTCCTTGGACCTCTTCCATTATTTCTTCGAGTTGAAGGCACACCCCTCGGCCGAGAAGGGCTTCTATTTCATCCAGGCGAGGCGGAATAGGAGCTGTGTCTCCTTGGCCGCGAAGGATTCTTCGCACAAGGGATGGAAAACTCAGTTCTTCTGGGTGGGGATTTCTTCGGTGGAGGAGATTTGGAGGTGTCCCGTAATCCCCAATTTCCATCCGAACATCCCTCCGAGGCAGGACGAATTTTCTTCGGATGTGGAGAAGTATGCGGCCATTTTTCTGAAGCATCGCCAGTCCACAGAGGAGCTGATTACCCCGGAGAACATCGAGCGGTGCCTTCTCACGCGGCTACAGCCGACAGGTTCGGATGCTACAGATCAGCTTTTTCATCGGATGACGAGACCATTTTCTTTTCCTGACCATATCTTCTTCTGCGCAGACGCCAGGCGGCCGGCTGTGGAGGAGGAGCCTGCGGCCGAGCGGGCGGTGATCGATCTCGGCGATGATTCGGCTGCCGACGAGCCGCGAGCCCCTGAGGGGCACTCCCGAGCCTGAGACAAGGGCAAGGGAATGGCCCAGGAGGGGACTTCCAGGCCGCGGGGGTCCAAGCGCAAAGATCCCGTAGAGGGCATGATACGGGACGTCGTGAAGGCCAAGAAGCGGGCCAAGAAGGCCGGGCTCGACCCTGTTGTCGAAGGGGACTCTGGCTCGGCGGCTCTCCCCTCTTCCCAGCGAGATAGGGCCGACCCTGTTGGGCCGGCTCCCCTGTCTGCCGAGCGAGAGGGGGCCGAGGAGGCTAGGGCCGCTTTTGGGGGCGGCGACGTCGCTGGATCGGCTCTCCCCTCAGCGGGAACCGAGGGGGCCAGGGTTGAAGCGGGCGATGTTGGGACCACGGCCGAGACTGGGGCGTCGATTGAGGCGGGCGACGCTCCGGGTGGCGGTGCAGGTGCCGAGTTGGTCGAGGCCGGGGGGTCGCAAGGAGCGGCGACACAGCCCCAACCGACCAAGACAAGAGGGGCGGATGAAGCAGCGGCTCGATCCGGGCCGGCCGGTGGGGCTCCCGAGGAGATGCCGTTCGGAGGTGGGGCCCTTATTTCGGCGGCTCTGGAGAGGCTGGGCATCCAGGGCCCTCTGTATCAGGTATGTCGCAGCATAGCTGTCAAGGTGGTGAAGGGGGGAGATAGGCAGCGCTCCCCGCCCGCGGCTCTCGAGCTGGTTATGGAGGGCGGCTTGGTCTTCACCCATATGGGGGCCACTCTGGCTGAAGCTTACGCTCGGTCGGAGTCGGAGCGGTCGACCCTTGCCTGGACCCTTGGTGGGTCGGACAGGAAGGTGGCTCAGCTCACCGAGGAGCGTGACGGGCTTCAACAGGAGCTCTCTTCAGTTAAAGAGCTGGCTCGGGCGAGCTGGGTGGAGGCCCGGACGATGTCCGAACAACTGGCTCGGGCCCGCGAGTCACTCGAGAGGAAGAGCAAGCTTCTGGAGGAGGAGCGTTTGGCCCGCGTCGAGCTAGATGGCCGGTGGGAGGCTGAGCGCGTCGAGTTGGTGGACTGAGCCGAGGAAGCCGTGCGTCTTCGAATGGAGGCCGAGGCTGATCGGGCCGATGCAGAGAAGCAGATGGTCAAGGCCGAGCGGAGGTTATTCGAGGCGGAGCTGGAGAAGGCCGAACTCGCCGGTAGGTTGGAATCGGCCGGGGCGGAGGCACTCGAGCAATACAGACGCTCGGAGGCCTACCGGGTCGATCTTAAGGAGGCTGCCCTCCCCTACTATGAGTCAGCACTTCACCGGGGCATCCGTAAGGGATTCAAGCAAGGCTATGACCGGGCCATCTCTTACGCAGAGGAGCAGGCGTCCGAGACAATCAATTTCCCGTCCGGATAATGCTATGACTCGGATTTATCGTCCTCTGGTTCTTCAGGTTCGGCGTCGGAAGAAAAAGACCAGGGGGACTCTTCGTCCGAGGGGTCGCCAACTCCGGATGTCTCGGGAGGGCGCGCAACCGAGGCAGTTCCCACGCCGGTGGGGTCAGTGCCAGGGTCGGCCGTCGCCGAGGGTGCCGGGGGCAGACCATCTGAGCCTCCCACTTCCGAGCCTCAGGATGGGTCAGAGGCCTAATGTATCTGTTTTGCTTTTTCTCCTTGTATGTTTTCCTTTTTTTTCGAAGAAAAGCTTCCCTTTTTGTGTAAAGAACGTAAGGTAGTAGCGTTATGATGAAGACTTAACTCTTTTGTACCGCCATTGCCGTAGTTTGACCAGCGTATCTACAGTAGTTGGAAAGTGTCGATACTTTCTGCGTGGATCTCGCATGATGGCTGGGCGATCGTCTGACAGGGTGTCTTTCCGTTTTCTCATGCTTTAACTGCCCGGCCGCTTCGTGTGTCCCGCTAGGATGGAACCGAGGAGTCTGAGGTGACCGTCCGTAAGGAGAAGTCCCTTTAGCATGTTTTCGAGGGGAGAATCATTTAAGGCAAGTAACCTCCCTTCGCCTATAAAAGGTCTGAAGGGCGTCTCTCCCTCTCCATCGCTTAGGGTTTTCTCTGACAGTCTTCCCTCTCTCCTTCACGAAGCGTTGTACCGTCAAATTTGAAGCATGGAAGACGCTCTGGAAGACGAAGCTGCCGATGATGGAGTGCAGAGAGTCCTTGCTGCTTCGGATTTGAAGGGAGTTGACGGCCGGCAGGCGGATTTGAAGGGGGTTCGACGTGTGGAAGCATGTCGCCCTCTTTTATCAGTTCCGGTCGGCGCTTGTGGGGAGGGGTGTGACGGTGGACGGATGGGAGAATCAGGCATCCCTTTCGCTCGTCCCTTCCCGCTCACTCTCTGGAGGAGATTTCTCAAAATTCCTCTCCTCTTCCTGCTTCTCCTTCTTCTCCCCGCAGCTTCTTTCTCTCTCTTCTGCCCTTCTCATCATTTCTTTCACTCTTCGGAGGGTGCCCCTCGACATCCTCTTTTAATAGTTGGCTTTCTCTTCCCCTTCATCTTCCTCGTTCAACTTGGAAGGTAACCTTCTTCTTCCTAATCCCTCTGTCACCTTTGTTCCGAGTTACCCGAGCCAACGGGGTCGACTACCTTTAATCCGAGCCAGTTTCAGCACGAAGCAGAGTCAGTGGCTAGACGTGATAGGGTGCAAGGCCCGGATACAGAGGGGGGGTGAATGTATCCCTCTTCGAAATTGCCCAATCAAAATATCGCTCTCTTAAAATATCGCTCACTTCACAAATTTAAGCAAACTGAAAAGCTAATCAAATCTTCTATTGAACCTGTAAGCAAGCACTTGGAGCGCGCCTATGCATTCACCTAGAGGAAGCAAAGGAAAGCAATCAACCCACTGCACAGAAGATTTTTTAGGTGGTTCGGTCCACAGACCTACGTCCACCCCTCACTCCAAACCGGAGTGAGGCTTCCACTAGCAACAGCTAGAACCGTAGACTCAGTCTGCAAACAGGTGCTGCCTAACAGCTTGATCAGGGGAACAACCTCCCCTCTTCCTCCAGACCGGAGGGAAACCACTAGTGACTACCCGTCACTAGCAACCAGAGACCGAAGTCTCTCTTCCTCCACCCAGGAGGGAACCCACTAGTGACTACTCGTCACTAGCAACCAGAGACCAAAGTCTCTCTTCCTCCAGATCAGGAGGGAACCCACTAGTGACTACCCGTCACTAGCAACCAGAGACCGAAGTCTCTCTTCCTCCAGACCAGGAGGGAACCCACAGGTAGCTACCACTACCTGCAAACCCGGAGTCAGAGACTCCCTTCCTCTAAGACCAGAGGGAACCTACAAGTGACACACCATCACTTGCAACCGGAGATTAAAATCTCCCTTCTCTTGAACCAACAGGAGTAACCCCAATCTCCAACCAGAGAATCGGAAGAACAAAGCCAAGGAAGTGTAAAAGAAAAATAATAAACGAAAATACAACAATCAAAAAGTTGGAAATGAAATCACAATGTGGCTCTCGTAGGAGCTGACTAGCCTAGATTTGATCCACGGTCCAGTAGGAACTAATCTTCAGATGAAGCTTCTTTTCTCTCCTCGAGCTCTCTATCTTTCTCTTTCTTTCTTCCTCTTCTTTCTTCTTCTCTCTGCTTCTCTTTTTCTTTCTCTCGTTCTTCTTTACACTGGATCGTGTAGACTCTCACTATCTCTTCTTTTCTCTTCTGTTTCTTCTTCTGCTACTCTCTGCCTCTCAGCTGCTCTCTTATTCTTCTTCGATCACGATCAGTCTTCTTCTGAGGAAGAAACTCCATATTTATAGCAGCAACAGCTAGGGCGTGTGCAGGGCTTGTGCCCTCTTTGTCCAGAGATAACCTCGGGTCACGTGCCAGGTGCCAACCTCGGATCACGTGCCCAGACATCTTTCTTCTCGAAGGATATACCTGTCAAACAGTCATAAGAGAATATTAGAGAGGTGTACAAATGCATATAGAAAAGTATGCAATGTACAGACGATGCACATATTGCCACTGAAGTGTGTACAGACTTCACTGAAGAATGTTCAGACTTTAAGTGCTTGTGTATGCATGAAACAACCGAATGTATAGACTTTGAATATGAATCCTTGGACATGCCTTCAACGAGTGTGCAGACTCTGCGTGTATTGTGCAAACGATGCACAGATATGCCACTGAGGGATGTGCAGACGTTGAATGAGTGACATGCAGTTTGCAACAGGAAAGTATGTACATTGAACATGGATGCACTGACATGCCGCCAATCGAATGTACATACTTGCAGGTGTGTATCGCAGTGTGCACAAGGTGAAGTATGCACATTGAAAATGAGTGCAAGACTATGCTAATGAATGTATACACTTGAGTGCGTGAATGCTACAGGGCAATGTATGGACTTGTGTTCGCAGGGCAGACAATGTATAGACTTTGAAAGCTTGAACACGAACAGGCTGCAATGTATAGACTTTGAGTGAGACGCTGAGTGAGACGATGGATGTACAGACTTGCTGTGTGTAATGCATGCGATGTATAGACTTGATAGCATGAGACGCGGAGGAGACTGACCAATGTATAGACTTTGAAAGACGATGCATGCACAAGCCAACGATGTACAGACTTTGCCAATGTACAGACTTTGCATGCAACAATGTGTAGACTTAGTGTTTGTGCAGCTAGCCAATGTATAGACTTACGAGTGTGTGAGCATGCGATGCAATGTACAGACTTTGCCACGCCTACACCAAGACGATGTACAGACTTGCTGCTGAAGAATGTACATACTTGTCTGATGCAATCTAGGCAAAAACTCTATACAGACTTTATAGCGTGCAGACATTGAATATGCATAAACCAACCGTAGAGTGTACAGACTTTGCTGAGGGATGCACACATGCAAAATGAACATGGATGAACAGACTAAGCCATGAGCTGAGCTCTAACGAATGTATAGACTCTATGTGCAAGCAACCTGAGGATGTATAGACTCTGTTAATGCACTGATGCACAAACATATGCAATACATGACGATGTATAGACTATGTTAATGCACTAATGCACAAACATATGCAATGTATAGACTTGATATTTGACAGAATGCAATGCTGTATGAACTGTATGTCTGTACTAAACATATGCAATGTATAGACTTGATATTTGACAGAATGCAATGCTGTATGAACTGTATGTTTGCACTAATGCAAGATAACACATTCATATGCCCAAAGCAGAACTATCATTCAGACACAGATGTTCATGATATGCAATGCTGACTCATAGTGTTTGCTATCATCAAAATCACAGGGGCACAACAATCTCCCCCTTTTTGATGATGGCAACACTATGAGTCACACTGACTCATGTCAAACTATTCTCCCCCTTTGACTTCATCAAAAAGAAAATAGTTTGAGATGAGAAATACAAACATACATGACATGAATAAATCAAATACTCCCCCTTTGACTCAGTCATTTAGACATGAAAGACACAGAGGCAGTTAAACAATGAAGCACAAATCAAGTCTATGTTGCAGCTGTATGCTCTCCTATACCAGCCAGATAAGATCATGCACAACATGTGACCCTACTCCCCCTGAGAAATTGAGGTGAGAAGAAATAAGAATAGGATATGGTGAAGGATAGCCAAGAAGTGACAAGCATGTTAATCTCTCCCTTAAAGCCAGAAATGAGTTGAGGTATGTCAAGAGGTGATAAGCATCTATCAGCAAAAACACATGGGCACTCAAGGATTATCACAATCTGTAAGCACAATGAATGAATGAGGAAGCAAGATTTTCGTTAGTACACCAAATTCATAAATCTTGATAACCGAATTTCAGACTCTTCAATTATAATAGATTATGAATGAGTTGAAACAAACTTTCATGATTTAAGAGTGATGTATTCAAAGTTTATCAAGAAAATTCAATACTCATATCTGAAACACCTTTTAATAGAAATGAACCAAAAACTCATCTGATATTCATGTTTAACCTCCTTCCATCTTACTCATTTAAATTCAATGACTCCTATGGAAGTTACACAAGATAATATTGAGATTAAACAAAGATAAATGTGTCTGAACTTGTCTTTAGTTTTTCAGAATTTTCTATTGATCAGCACTTATTTTTCCTGAGCAAGTTTGGTTCAGTCAACACCTTTTTACGTGAGGCACAATACGTCTTAAGTGAAGTGACCCAGTTACTCAGTGTGACAACCATATTGCCTCTCAAGGAGAGCAGAGTTAGCAATGTGGAGTGTCTTTTAACATGAGGAGACACCTTGATCAGAGGCCAGAATCCCCAGTTACTCAGCACAACCATGCCATTGCTCTGCCAGATTTTCAAACAATTTTTTTTTTATAAGAGAGGTAACTATGGCACTTCATGACATGGGCTTGCTCTATTTCTTTGATAGAGAACCCAGTTTCTCTGTGACCAAAGTCATTGCTCTTGCATTCTTTTCTTTCTCATATTTTCAAGTTTTCCAGACAAAGCTCAGTACACTTAATTGTTTAAGAACAATATTTTTTACATGTATCTTAACCAGAGGTAGCCATGTCTTTTAATATTTCAGATTTCAGAAGACTTTGCATGAAGTTGCATGAGACAATTGGTTAAGATTTATTAAAATAATGATTCAGATATTTTCAAGTCTTTTACATCAAAACCTAATAAATACATTAGTCTTAAATCAATTTGATTCATCAGACATTCTTAAGCCAGTATAATAGAAGATTCTTCTTTTCAGACTATGTCTGATTTATGACTAGGGTACACATGCAAAAATCTTCCCTCATTCAGATGAATCAACAAAACATTTTTATTGATAGAACAGTGTAGCAAATCATTATGATACCAAGAACAAGTGCAGTTCAGAAGCCAGTACTAAAGACTAAAATCCAGTCAGATTAGCTTGCACCAGTCTTGACAAGATATGAAGAAATGTGAATGATAGGAACAAGCTAGCAATTGAACTCGTAGCAGACAGAATCAATAGCTGAGTCTGGAATACAGACAGATCAGCTGACAGGAGTGCCATGAAGAAAGTTGAGAGAAGCTCTTCTTCGAAAAAATTAATGAATAGAAGGCAAAATTCATCATCAGGAGAGAGTGTGAGAACACATGAGAGTTATTCAGATAGCTAGACAAAAAGTGTTCAGTGTGACAGACTAAAGAATTCAAAAATGCTCCCCCTGTCTAGATGCAATGAGTCATTTCGTTTTTGGATTTTTTAAATTTGATGATATGCAATAGACTGCTCTACATGCATGCATATGTAATGACTCTCCTGGAGATATTTCCTGAACATAGATATGTAATGCATTCAGCAAACGAGATCATCATGATATGCAAACATCTAAAGCAAACAATTTCATATAACAGAATTTAAAACAAGGTTTCAGAACTGACCTGAAAAGTACAGTCATGGGCTTTTCATTCTTGAGTGCCTTGGAATATTACCCCTTTTATTCTTCAGCCCCCAAGGCACACCTGCAGGTTAGTAAACTATTTTTTACAAGTAGGTACCCAAGTGGTCTTGGGTCCTGAAGTAACAATGAAATTCCTAGCATGTTTTCTCAACAATTTTTGTGCATGAAGGTCATCAAATCTCATCAAGTAGCAATTATTCATTGAATGACCTATTTGACCACAGTAATGGCATGATGCAGCAGATTTCAAATTCTTTTTATGCAAATTACTGTTGTCATGAAATTTATTAGCAGAGAGAAAATTCTGTTTACTAAAATCAGCCAGCCAACAATCAGCAGCTCTATGGCCTGGCTTCCCACAGTTGTAGCATGAAGATTTCTCAGATCGTTTTGCAGGAATTTTGACAACATAGGGGTTAACAGAATTCTTCTGAACATGCCAACAGTCCTTGACTGTATGGCCATTCTTCCCACACTCGAAGCATCTGGTATGCTTACCTTTAAAATCATTTTTACCCCTAATAGATCCAAACCAGCACTCAATGGCTTTGTGACCACATTTGTTACAGTTAAAACAGATGATGTGCTGATCTGAAGCAAACATGTTTCTTCTGGGGCCATGATGATTAGCAGAAGACTTAGCATGCATTTTATCATCTTATTTCATGATGAAACATGCATTCATGAGATGACCATGCCTACCACAATAGTAACATGAAGCATTAGGCTTCCTAGTAGCATGGTTTCTACCAAAGGAATTTCTAGAATGTGATGTTTTACTTGCATGCTAATCCTTTAACAACAGTCTGCAATCTTCCATTATGTGACCTGCCTTCCCACAATAATAACATGAACTCTTTTTAGTATGAGTGTGTGAGAGATCATGTGACTTGTGTGCAGCATTCTTTGTACCAATCGGAGTATCTTTGTCCTTTTTCTGTAGATTTTCATTCTTTTTCAATTTTTGAGTTTGTCCTACAGTTTTGGGACTGACAGTGGATTTTTGGTTTTTCTGAGCGCTGAATTGAAAAACAGAAGGAGCAGGGGTTTTGTTTTGATCAGAAGCTTTTACAAACACAGTAGAAGTTTTATTCCCATTAATCCTCTTGTTTGTCGGACTATAACCCAGTCCCTCTCTTTGAGAATTAACATTATTTCCAAGAAGCTTATTCAGATTGTCCTTTCCTTTGACAAATTTTGATAGAGAATTTTTCAAATCTTGAATCTCAGAATTTAAGACAGCAATATTAGCTTCATAGCTGGACAGATCTGTTTCACAGGAAATGACTTGTTGATGCAAGGCATCATTCAGATTTTTGAGTCTTTCTACTTCCTGTTCACAGCAAGTGACATTTCCACTCAACATTTGGTTGATGGTTTTTAGACTCTCAATTTCTTGTTCAGCATCCACCAACCTATCAGAATTATCCATGCTCACACACTTGCCTTTTTCAATTGTCAATAACCTATCTGACAGTTGGGTGTTTAGATGTTTCAACTCGTTGATTTCCTCTTTTAATTTATTGTTTTGCTCTATGAATTTATCATCAAGCACCCAATCATCTAAGGAAAACTGACATTCATAAAACATTTCCTGTTGTTTCTCAGATTGAGGTTTGTTGAGATTTTTCTGAAGCTCTAGATTCGTTGCTTTTTCAGCCTCCAATTTCTCAGAAATCAGTCTATTTTCGTTTTCAAGATTCATTGATTTGTGTTCAAATTCTTTGGACTGATTTTTGAGTTTTTCATTTTCAGATTTCAATTCTTCCAATTTAGAGTTGACACACTCTAAATCTCTCATCAGTTTCTTGTTCTGATCTTTTAGATTTTCATTTTCAACTTTCAAACTTCTGACCTCATACAACATTTCTTTTCTTAATTTCTTCTTCTCAAATTTTACTTTATCGTATTTCTCAATCAAATGCTCATTCACCATAATCAATTCTTCAATACTGAAATTACCAGTGTTAGAATTCACCTGAGATGAGGTTTCCTCCTATTGATCAGAATTGTAATCACCCCGGTTGGCCATCAAGCATTGATCCTCTTGCTCCCCATTTGTAGCAGTTATTCTATCCAATATTTCCTTTCCCGAAGCGCACCTGAGAACAAAAGGAAATCTATCAGTATTAACTACAGCTTTCACAATTTTAAGAACTGTGAGATTATCACGGTTCTTTACACTGTCCTCTCTAGACCACTTGGTCTCATCAAGAGGTAATTGGTGTGGGCCTTTTGAAACCAAACTCCATAGATTAGGGTCAATGGAATTCATATGAACAAATAGGCCGCCTAACCAATCGCTGAAATTAGAACCATCAAACACGAACGGAAGGGCCATTTAAAACAGATAGCAAACATGTTCAATGCATAAGACAATCGATAAGTAATGCACCAAAAGCAATAAAGCACCGAAGATAGCAGGATCCTCTGCAGATCGTTGGATCTGGTAGCACAGAGAACCGGCTCTGATACCAATTGATAGGGTGCAAGGCCCGGATACAGAGGGGGGTGAATGTATCCCTCTTCGAAATTGCCCAATCAAAATATCGCACTCTTAAAATATCACTCACTTCACAAATTTAAGCAAACTGAAAAGCTAATCAAATCTTCTATTGAACCTGTAAGCAAGCACTTGGAGCGCGCCTATGCATTCATCTAGCGGAAGCAAAGGAATGTAATCAACCCACTGCACAGAAGATTTTTTAGGTGGTTCGGTCCACAGATCTACGTCCACCCCTCACTCCAAACCGGAGTGAGGCTTCCACTAGCAACAGCTAGAACCGCAGACTCAGTCTGCAAACAGGTGCTGCCTAACAGCTTGACCAGGGGAACAACCTCCCCTCTTCCTCCAGATCGGAGGGAAACCACTAGTGACTACCCGTCACTAGCAACCAGAGACCGAAGTCTCTCTTCCTCCAGACCAAGAGGGAACCCACTAGTGACTACCCGTCACTAGCAACCAGAGACCGAAGTCTCTCTTCCTCCAGACCAGGAGGGAACCTATAGGTAGCTACCACTACCTGCAAACCCGGAGTCAGAGACTCCCTTCCTCTGAGACCAGAGGGAACCTACAAGTGACAAACCGTCACTTGCAACCGGAGATTAAAATCTCCCTTCTCCTGAACCAACAGGAGGAACCCCGATCTCCAACCGGAGAATCGGAAGAACAAAGCCAAGGAAGTGTAAAAGAAAAATAATAAACGAAAATACAGCAATCAGAAAGTTAGAAATGAAATCACAATGTGGCTCTCGTAGGAGCTGACTGGCCTGGATTTGATCCACGGTCCAGTAGGAACTAATCTTCAGATGAAGCTTCTTTTCTCTCCTCGAGCTCTCTATCTTTCTCTTTCTTTCTTCCTCTTCTCTCTGCTTCTCTTTTTCTTTCTCTCATTCTTCTTTACACTGGATCGTGCAGACTCTCACTATCTCTTCTTTTCTCTTCTGTTTCTTCTTCTGCTACTCTCTGCCTCTCAGCTGCTCTCTTCTTCTTCTTCTATCACGATCAGTCTTCTTCTGAGGAAGAAGCTCCATATTTATAGCAGCAACAGCTAGGGCGTGTGCAGGGCTTGTGCCCTCTTTGTCCAGAGATAACCTCGGGTCACGTGCCAGGTGCCAACCTCGGATCACGTGCCCAGACATCTTTCTTCTCGAAGGATATACCTGTCAAACAGTCATAAGAGAATATTAGAGAGGTGTACAGATGCATATAGAAAAGTATGCAATGTACAGACGATGCACATATTGCCACTGAAGTGTGTACAGACTTCACTGAAGAATGTTCAGACTTTAAGTGCTTGTGTATGCATGAAACAACCGAATGTATAGACTTTGAATATGAATCCTTGGACATGCCTTCAACGAGTGTGCAGACTCTGCGTGTATTGTGCAAACGATGCACAGATATGCCACTGAGGGATGTGCAGACGTTGAATGAGTGACAAGCAGTTTGTAACAGGAAAGTATGTACATTGAACATGGATGCACTGACATGCCGCCAATCGAATGTACATACTTGCAGGTGTGTATCGCAGTGTGCACAAGGTGAAGTATGCACATTGAAAATGAGTGCAAGACTATGCTAATGAATGTATACACTTGAGTGCGTGAATGCTACAGGGTAATGTATGGACTTGTGTTCGCAGGGCAGACAATGTATAGACTTTGAAAGCTTGAACACGAACAGGCTGCAATGTATAGACTTTGAGTGAGACGCTGAGTGAGACGATGGATGTACAGACTTGCTGTGTGTAATGCATGCGATGTATAGACTTGATAGCATGAGACGCGGAGGAGACTGACCAATGTACAGACTTTGAAAGACGATGCATGCACAAGCCAACGATGTACAGACTTTGCCAATGTACAGACTTTGCATGCAACAATGTGTAGACTTAGTGTTTGTGCAGCTAGCCAATGTATAGACTTACGAGTGTGTGAGCATGCGATGCAATATACAGACTTTGCCACGCCTACACCAAGACGATGTACAGACTTGCTGCTGAAGAATGTACATACTTGTCTGATGCAATCTAGGCAAAAACTCTATACATACTTTATAGCGTGCAGACATTGAATATGCATAAACCAACCGTAGAGTGTACAGACTTTGCTGAGGGATGCACACATGCAAAATGAACATGGATGAACAGACTAAGCCACGAGCTGAGCTCTAACGAATGTATAGACTCTACGTGCAAGCAACCTGACGATGTATAGACTCTGTTAATGCACTGATGCACAAACATATGCAATACCTGACGATGTATAGACTCTGTTAATGCACTGATGCACAAACATATGCAATGTATAGACTTGATATTTGACAGAATGCAATACTGTATGAACTGTATGTGTGCACTAATGCAAGATAACACATTCATATGCCCAAAGCAGAACTATCATTCAGACACAGATGTTCATGATATACAATGCTGACTCATAGTGTTTGCTATCATCAAAATCACAGGGGCACAACAGGACGCGGGAAGGCTAACCGAGTCAGCCGAGCGATGGGCTCGTACGGCGGCGCCGGATGGATTTTTGCTTTTTTGACATGTATTGTCTTGGCTTCGGCCTTTCTGATGTACAAGCAAGTTGTTTGAATAAAAGGGGAAAGGAAACTTTTGTTTTATTTCATACTTCTTACACAATGCTCGGCGTTCAGAAGTAGAACTTGCGTAGTGTAGTTGCGTTCCACGTTCGAGGGATGGGTTCTCCTTTCATAGTTGATAGTCGGTACGCTCCTTTCCCGAGCGTCTCGACCACTCGGTAGGGGCCTTCCCAATTAGGGGATAACTTACCCACCGCCTCAAGTGGTCGAGATGCTTCGGCTTTTCTGAGAACGAAGTCTCCCGGCTGGAAGTGTCTATCTCGAACTTTGGCGTTGTAGTATCGAGTGAGGCGGCGTTGATATTCCGTTGCTCGGATGCTGGCAATCTCTCGGAGTTCATCCGCTAGGTCGAGGTTTTCGAGCAGTTTCTGGTCATTTGCCTCGGGCGAGAAACAGATGACTCGGAGGGGGGGATTGGCAATCTCCAACGGGATCACGGCCTCGGTGCCGTACACCAGCTGAAAGGGACTTTCACCGGTTGCCGTTCTGGGAGTCGTTCTGTGTGACCAAAGTACGTTCGGTAATTCCTCAAGCCAGCTGCCCTTGGCTTTTCCGAGCCTGGTCTTGATGCCTTTTAAGATAGTCTTATTGGCATTTTCGACCAGCCCGTTAGCCTGAGGGTGGGCGACCGAGGTGAAGTAATTGCGAATGTTTAGGTCGGCGCATCTGTCTCGGAAATAACGAGTATCAAATTGCCGACCGTTATCGCTCACTATCACCCGGGGGATGCTGTAGCGACAGATGATCAACTTCCAGACGAAACTCCAGACGACTGTCTCGGTGATCCTAGCTGTGGCTTCGGCCTCGATCCACTTGGTGAAGTAATCGATGGCGATGATGACGAACTTCTTCTGGGCCTGAGCTGTAGGGAACGGCCCGAGGATGTCGATTCCCCACCGAGCGAAAGGATAAGGCTCGGCTAGGGTGACGAGCTCCGTTGCCGGCTGATGGACCAAGTGGTCAAATCGCTGGCATCGGTCACAGTGTTGTACGTAGGTCGAGCAGTCGCGCTGCAGAGTGGGCCACCAGTAGCCTTGCCGTAGCAAGATCCTAGCGAGCGACCTCCCTCCTAAATGCCCTCCGTACAGGCCTTCGTGAACCTCTTGAATCGCTCGGTTGGCTTCATCAGTACTGAGGCACTTCAGGAGAGGACCGGAGAAGGATCTTCGGTATAAAGTGCCGTCCAGGATGACGAATCGCCGAGCTTGGTACTTCAATCTCCGGGCTTCCCGGGGGTCGGGAGGTTCTTGAGAGTCTTGAAGCCACGACAGGTAGGGGGTACGCCAGTCGCTTGGGGAGGCCGAGTCAATAGCCAGGAGCTCCGAATCAATGCTCGGTCGCTCTAGCTCTTCGAGAAGGACCGATCGAGTACCCTCGGGGTCAAGAGAGGAGGCCAGCCGAGAGAGGGCGTCTGCTCGGGAGTTTTCTTTCCGAGCTATTCGGACTACCTCAAAACTCTCGAACTGTTGTGCCACGGCTCTGACCAGCTGAAGGTATTTGACCATCGGTGCTTCTCGAGCTTCGTAATCGCCGTTGACCTGGCTAGCGACCAGTTGGGAGTTAGTGTGAATTCTGACTTGCTCAGCCCCCAGCCGTCGGGCCATGCGGGCTCCCGAGATAAGGGCTTCGTACTCGGAGGCGTTATTGGACGCCTGGAAGTTGAACTTCAAGACGTATTGTAGCTCTGCTCCTTCGGGGGACTTCAGGAGGATGTCGGCGCCGCTCCCCGCTGAGTTGGAGGATCCGTCGACGAACAATTCCCAGGTTGGCCCGGACGCGGACGGAGATTTTTCTTCGGTCGGGATGGTGCTCTCGGCGATGAAGTCAGCGAGCGCCTGTCCTTTGATAGTCGAGCGAGGTCGATACGATATATCGTAGGCCCCGAGCATGATGGCCCACTTGACGAGACGTCCCGAGGCTTCAGGGTGAGCGAGGATCCTCTTCAGTGGTTCGTCGGTCAGCACGGTGATGGAGTGCCCTTGGAAATAGGGTCGGAGGCGCTTGACTAAGGTAACCAACGCTAGCACGAGTTTCTCGGTTGCGGGGTACCTTCTTTCAGCCTCGTTGAGCACCTTGCTGGTGTAGTAGACCGGTCTCTCGACTCCCGAGTCATTTCTGACCAGGACCGAGCTAACTGTGGATGGAGTTGCCGAGAGATAGAGATGCAAGGCTTCACCTGGGACAGGCTTGGAAAGCACCGGGGGCGAAGCCAGGAACTCTTTAAGCTCGGCGAAAGCTCTTTGGCATTCCTCGTCCCATGCGAATGTAGCATATGCCATTTTGGGCCCCCTCAACAATTTGAAGAAGGGTAGGCATCGTTCAGCCACACGGGACAGGAATCTGCTGAGCGCGGCAATGCGCCCGGTAAGGTGTTGAACATTCTTGATGCAGGTGCGTGGGCACATGTCCAGGATGGCCTCGACTTTGTTGGGGTTGGCCTTGATCCCACGCTGGGTCACCAAGAAGCCCAGAAATTTCCCGGATCTTACTCCGAAGGCACACTTGGTGGGGCTGAGCTTCATATTGTACCTCAGGAGGGTGTCGAAGGTCTCTGCTAGGTCGGCGAAGTGGTCCTCGGCCTTGGGGGTCTTGACGAGCATGTCGTCGATATAGGCCTCGACGTTCCAACCGAGCTGTCCCTCGAACATATGATTGACCAGTCTCTGGTACGTGGCCCCAGTGTTCTTCAACCCGAAAGGCATCCGGGTGTAGTAGTATACGCCGAAGTCGGTGATGAAGGCGGTCTTCTCGATGTCTTCTGGATCCATTCTGATCTGGTGGTAGCCCGAATAGGCGTCCAGGAAGCTGAGTATCTCGTTGCCCGAGGTTGAATCAACCAGTTGGTCGATGCTCGGCAATGGATAGCAGTCCTTTGGTGTGGCTTTGTTCAAGTCGGTGAAGTCCACGCACATTCGCCACTTTCCTGAAGCTTTTGGCACCAGGACGACGTTAGCCAGCCACGTCGGGTACATGACCGATCTAAAAAGACCAGTCTTTTGCCCATTGGTGACTTGCTCCTTGATGATCGCCTGTTTCTCTGGCGCGTGCTTCCTTCTGCGTTGTTGTACGGACTTCATGGTCAGGTCAAGGTTGAGTTTATGCATTACCGTCTCTCCCGGTATCCCGGGGAGTTGATCATCAGACCATGCAAAGACGCGGATGTACCCGGAAAGAAAATCTTTGTATTGCTGCTGAACCTCAGATGGTAGGTCGGCTCCAATTTTTACTCCTAGGGTTGGGCTGTCGTTTAGGAAAACCGTTAGCAGCTTGCCTCCAGGCTCGGAGGTTGCGGGTTTTTCCTCGACTTCCCGGGGGCCCTTGTTCTTCCCGTCCGGCCTTGTGGCTTCAACCGAGATATTATAGCACCTTCTGGCCGTCGCCTGGTTGCCCCAGACTTCCCCCACCCCATTTTTAGTGGGGAACTTCATCTTTTGGTGATAGGTAGAGGGCACCGCTTTCGTTCGGCTAAGGATTCCTCGGCCGAAGATCGCGTTGTATGCTATCATACCCTTGATCACTATGAAGTCCACCATAACCGTAACGGTTTTGGGTGGGGTGCCGAGAGTAACTGGCAGGCTTAGGGCTCCCTCGGGATAAGTGGCCTGGCCATTGAACCCGCAAAGGGGGGTTCGGATCGGGCGGAGTTTAGACGGATTCTCCCCCATCTTAAGGAAACACTCGTAAGACAATACATCAGGGGCACTTCCATTGTCAACTAGAATCCTGTCTAGGTTACAATGGTTTATCGTAGCCGATATGACTAGGGCGTCGTCATGCGGGGTGGTCAGCCCTTCCAGGTCTTGGTCGGAGAAGACTATGACCTGGGGCTCACTTGGCGGGGCCTTGGGGGGCTCGATGGCTCGGCTCGCCCGCTCAGCATGACGCTTCCTTCCTCGGCCACTGTCTCCTCCTGATGCAGCTCCTCCAGCGATGACGTTGATGTGGACCCCGCGAGGAGCATTGTCGATTTCCTTTGGGGCGCCTTGGTCTTCCTTATGCCCGGCCACGAACCGGGATAGATGTCCCTGGCAGACGAGGCGCTCGATCTCATCCTGGAGCTGGTGGCAATCGCCGGTGTGATGCCCGTGATCGCTGTGGAACAGGCAATGTTTGCTGCGATTGCGGCTTTTCGACCTTATTGGCTCGGGTTGGCGGAGGAGGCCCGAGCCTTTGATGTCTTCATATATCTCGAACACTGGAGCGGTTAAGGGAGTGTACCGTTCGTACTTCCGGGACGGTTCTTTGTGCTCCCCGTCTCGGTTTCGACTCTTTCCTTAGCCCGAGCTTGACTCGGGTGCTCGCTTCTTGTCCCCCTCCCGACTCGAGCCGGTTGCGCCTCGGCATGCGCTGAGAACTTCTTCGCACTCAGCATGGCGTAAGGCCAGAGTCACTAGCTCAGCAAGGGTCGAGAGAGGGTGGAGGACAAGTCCGCGGCGGAGGTTCTCGTTCTGGGTGCCTTCGGTCAACGCGGTTATGGCCGAGGCTACATCCATGCGGGGGATTCTTAGGGCTTTCGATTTGAATCGGTTGATGTAAGCCCGAAGTCTCTCCCCTTGCGCCTGTTTGAGAGCCAATAGCCCCGCTATCGACCTCGGGGGGCCGCTGCCGGCGAAACTCTCCTTGAATACTCGCCCAAACTGCTTGAAGTCTCGGATGGATCCGGGGGCGAGGGCCCGGAACCATGCTTGGGCACCTTGGACCAGGGTGGTCGCGAAGGCTCGACATTTCATGGCGTCGGGCGCCCCGTGAAGGGTCATCAGGGCGTCGAAGCTGTCGAAGTGGTCGGCCGGATCGCCTTGGCCGTCGTAAGGCTTGAAGGTCGGGATGGAGGTTCTGGGAGATACCTCTGCCTTCAAGATATAGTCGGAGAACGGGGATCTCTCCTCGTCCTCTGGCGGAGAGGTCTTCTGTAAGGCACGTAAGGCGCGCTCCTACTCTGCGAAGTGCCTCTCGAACTCTCGCAGACGGAGGGATAACTCCGGCTGCTGTTGCGCCGTGGGGCTAGGGGGGCGTGATGGCAGGCTGTCCTGGCGCTCCCTGGGGACTTCGGTCTCCGGGTGCGGACGGCGTGCCCCAGGTTTCCCCCATTTCGGTGTGGAGGAGGCCTCTTGCTCCGGAGGGGGGGCTTGTGAAGGTCCTCCTGACCTATTGCGAATAAGATGTCGCCCTTGGAGGGTGAAGTGACCTCCGACAGTGTGTTGGGACGTGTCTCCGCGGGGAGGGCTTTCTGGAGTGGCGCGTGACCTTCCTTTTCTGGCCGCCTGGGTCTTCATGAGTTCCACGAGGACATCCAGTTTTGTGTTCAGGGCTTGGAAAGCGTCAGCGCCCTCGTTGGATGGTTGCCCTACTACCGCGGGTGGAGGTAGTTCGTCGGCTGGGGTGCTGGCGTTGGAGGGGGGGTCTTGCGCGGCCTGAGAAGGGCCTTCTCCCCCCACCACCATGGCCTTCCCCCTATCGCTGACGGATCTCCTCCCTGTACTTCTTCGCACCATGCTAGCTCTTTGATTGTTTCCCACAGACGGCGCCAGATGAAGAGGGGCGATCTCGCGCTGGTCCTGAGCTGGGGAGATGATTATCGATCAGTGAACTGCAAGGAAGGGAAACGGATCAGGGGGCCCAGGGGTGGTTCACTGGGGTAAACCCTCCGATGCCTAAGTCAGTAGAGCAGTGGTGGAAGCTATGAAAAGAGGAGTGGGGAGATGCACGAGATCCCTTTCCACCAAGGTGGTGAAGTGGTTCCTGCTCAGGGAGTTTTAGGCGTGTGTAGGCCTTACCGTTTACTGGAGGGAGTCCCCGGTTTAAATAGTGTGCTAGCCTCATGAGTCCCGTAAGCTGAGGAGTTTCAGGCGGGAGTTACGTCCTCATCGTGGGCTCTTTACGTCCCCATCGTGAGATCTTTATAGCCTTGAGGAGTCGTGGGTCCCTTATCTTTGTGAACTCTTGCTCATAAAGGGCTCTCAACGGCAGCGTGGATAAGCAATCGTCGCTCGACCCAAGCATGAAGAGTGCCAACCCTATCCGGGCGATAGGCATAGCTCGGATGAGGCTCGGCTTGGGCTTGGGTCTTCCTCCGACCGGGCCGACGGTCGGGCCTTCCGAGCCTAATGGCCACCGAGGAAGGGCTTGATCCCGAGTGATTTTATTGGGCTTTAATGCTAAGTGGGCCCTGCGGGGCTGTCACTTAGATGAGCTGGGTCTCGTTTGGTCCTGGTGGACCTAGTTCGGCCGCTCTTAGATGGGCTACAGAAATCCCCCTCTCCAGGGGGGTTTAAGGGTTTTATTGGAGCTCACCGTGGATCCCTATTGGGCCTAGGCCGGGCTTGCAGAGGCTGGCCGCAATGAAGTGGGCTGGAGCTTGCGGAGGCTGGCTAGGCTCACAAGTTGAAGGCCATTTGGGCCAGGAGGAATGGAGAATGGGAGATCGCCTCAGGCCCTCAAGCTATTCGGGGAGGTGGGAATTGGTACCGAACTGGCTGGCCTTGCCTGGTACTGAAACTGGTACCGGTATTGAATACCTTGGTACTTTCACTACTACATGGTGTAAATCATTTTTTGGGGTTTTCAGGATGGATTGATTGTTTCAAGAACATGTTGAATGTTCAAAGTATTTTTTTTATTGCTAGGTACATTTTTTTTTTGCTTTTTAATGGGGAGGGGGAACCCGGGATCGAACCCCGGACCTCCCCTAAAGGGTGGAGGTGGTGAGACCATCACGGCAAGCCGTGGGCTTAAATGTTCAAAGTAATTCATTAATGCTTCAAATGTTTTTCACTTTTGTAAAACTTACCTGGAAGTCTAAAATCTATCTGGAGAAGGGTAATAAGAAGCATAACATGTTTAATATTCAAGCTAGTTGATCCATAGTTCCCATGCATTTGCTCATTTGGTTGGAGCTTGCCGTTGGGAAGTTCACTGCCTAAAGTAAAGTACCGATTACCATGTGTAATTTTGGATAGATTAGTTTAGAGTTTCCAATTTCCATGGCTAGCAAAGTCTTCTATTCTAGGAAAGGGAAAAGACAATCCTCAAGGCTGTGGTGCTTCATTGTGGTTTGAAAATGGAAAATGGCAAAACTTCCTCATGTTCAGACTCTCAGTTGATTCCTATAGTAACTTAAGGATCTAGTTCAACAATATGGGGCCATGAGCAAGGTATCTTCCATTTGTGAATCTTGTGATAAGTTATGAAGGTATTAGTTGTATACATTAGACAATGCTTGTTGTCAGTCAAGGGCTCCCTAGTCAAATTTCAATACTTTTCCATGTATTTTACCCTATTTTTTTTGGAAAGTGGTTGGTACCATGAAATTTTATTAAATAAAAGAAGGGGGATATACAAGCATAATCAAAGAGCTCCCCAAAAATCTCTATACTAGGTTTTGCACACCAAGATGATGTGGCTCACAGACCTCTGAATAATTCCCTTCTCCAATCCTCAACAAGAGATGGACTCTCAAGGCAAGAGGAATCTAGACCAATGGCCTGTCTAGGACACCAGATGAGCCTACTGCAATTCCCTTCTCCAGTCCTCAGCAGAAGTGGCAGGAGGAATCTAGAGCAATGGTAAAGATAGGACAATACCCTAAGGCAAACATTCTCAATATAGTCCTACTTCCCTGGAAAATATGATCCGTGCGTTCCTTCCAAATGCTCCAACAGAAAGCACAAGGGAGAATAGCCAAGATTTTAACTCTTGTGGGCCAGCTTCTAGAGGCTCTGAGTATTCGGTAATAGCTCCACATGTCCTGGACAAAGGAAAAAAGGCATTTGGATCTGAAAGAGACTATATCTTTTCTATACCTTACGGCTGATATCACAGGCATAAAACTGGTGATCAACCTCGATGCAGCCCACAAAAGGAACACATAACACCACCATCTTTATGCCACTTGCTCCTTTATACTTTGGTAAGAAGTCATTTTTGCATAGCAAGCCACATAAATGCTTGGATGTTGAGTGGCGATCTAACATTCCAAGTACCCCGTGAAAAGGGTAAAGAGGAGGGTGCCTTGAATAATGAAGTTTTTTGAACGTGACCTTGAATAATGAATTTGTGGTCTTAACTGAAAAACTCCCTTGTAATTACATGTAGTGGGTGAGATGATAGTAGGATGAAATACTTCATTTGTTGGCCTCTGAATAAACTTAGTAAGCATTCTACCAGACATGAGGTCCTCTTAGTATGGATATTCTTCAGCAAATGAAGTATCTGAATGTCATTAATTTGTATAATTTTATTGCCATTTGATAACCATGTAAATGTGTAATCGATTATAACATGTTCTGGATTAGGATCTCATATTTCTATCTTCTGTAAGCTTGTGTTTGCATATAAGCAGCTTTGATTTCACTTTCATTTAAAAATATGGATCAATGCTGCTGCAACACCAATTTGGGAATGATAGGATATGGGAAAGACTGTATACACATTATCCGAACCCTTTTCAGATTTCCTTCCCCCACCCCCAAGGGTAGTGGATTGCACCACCAAGTTTATTAAGATAAAGAGAGGTACAACAGAAAAACAGGGAGGAGGAGAGGTTCCTTCCACTCCTGAAAAGAAAAAAAATACACAACTTTAAGAGGGAATGCCGGTGTACTGCAATTCCCTTCTCCAGTCCTCAACAGAAATGCCAAGGGAAATCTAGACCAATGGTAAAAAAATGATAATACCCTAGAGCAAATATTCTCAATATAAGCCTACTTCCCTGGAAAACATGATCCTTGCGTTTTTTCCAAATGCTCCAACAGGTAGCACAAGGGAGAATAGCCAAGATTTTAACTCTTTTGTGTCAGCATCTAGAGGCTCCAACTCTTCGGAAATAGCTCCACATGTCCTGGACAGAGAAAAAATGGCATTTGTATCTGAAAGAGACTATATATTCCACACCTTATGGCTGATATTCCACCCAATCCACCTCTAGTCAAAACCCATCTAAGCCAGGACCTCAAATAGGCATTACCAATTGACACAATCACATGTCTTTTCAAAATTCAGTTTCAAAATCATACCTTTCTTTCTCTGGGTCTTCATGGCATACAAGCACTCATAAGCAACAAGGAAGTTTTCTTGGAAGTGTGTTCCCCTGATGAAGGCCCTTTGGTGTCCACTAACTACTCTGCCAATCACACTGTCTAGTCTCATGGCCAATAACTTGGTGATAATCTTGTATGTTCTGTCCAGTAAATTGATGGGTATATAATCCAAGAAGCATTGTGCATCTTTTTCTTGGGGATGAGGACCAAAAGGGTTTTGTTGATGCCCCAAAAGTGGGCCCTATCCTCCTCCTAGAGATCATTCTTTATCATATCCCAACACTTCTGGAAGAAAGCCATAGGTAAGTCATCCGGGGCCGGTGCTTTGTGACATGTAAGGGAGAAAACTGACCGTGCGACCTCCTCCTCCTTGAAAGGGTGGGAGAGAGCTTCACTCTTTACAGTAGAGAGCTGAGGAAGTAGGCCATTTGCAATCTCAAGTCTGAGCATCTAATCTTTTGTGAATAGTTTCTAGTAGAAATCTTAGCCTGCACCTTGGTCTCCTCCTCCCTTGTGAAGGTTTGCTCACCTACCCTGATCAAAGCAATGTGGTTGATTCTCCTTCTCCCCGAAGCTATCCCATGGAAGTAAGCACTGTTCATGTCTCCTTCCTTGAGCCATTTCTCTTTTATAGATCTCTTCCCATGTGAGGATCTCTTCAAACTCTTCCCTGAGTGTATCCCTATGTAATCTATTTGATCCATCTAGCAGCTTGCCTCCTCCAAGTAGTCCAGGCCCTCCAGTTGTTGTAGAATCTTGTCCTTTGCAGCTCTGTCAGGTATGATTTTCTCAGCACCCCAACCTTTAAGCACGTGGGCCAAATGTTTTAGTTTTCCCACTAGTGTAGGCATAGAAGACTGTCCGTGCCTCTGCTCATTACAAGCTTGCTTGACGATCTCCATAAAGTTCGCCTCCCTGAACCAATATCTTTCGACCCTGAAACACTCCCTCCTCTCTTGCCTGTGGCTAGTCTTCAGCAAAATACGTTTGTGATCCGATATCAGCCTTGCCAAACATGAGGTTTGCGCATGAGGGAAGTGATCTTCCCAGTCAACCGATGCTAGGAACCTATCCAACCAGGAGCATGAAGGTGCTGCCCTCATATTGGACCAAGTAAACTGAGCATTCGCCAGGCGAATGTCGATTAGAGCCGTTTCCTCTATGAAAGCACGTAAGTCTTCCATTTTCCCTATATGGGGGTTCTCCCTTGTCCTCTCCCAAGCCGTTGCAATTGCTGAAATCGCCACCCACACACTAGGATCGGCCTGAGCTTTGATGGTATAGAAGCAGCTCATTCCATGGTGATTTCTTCCTTACCTAGTTTGGGGACCTTAAATCTCCTCACGAGAAGCCATCCTTTACATTGTGGAAGTGAAGAGAGATAGTCCCTCAACTGACCTTTCTATCTTCCTTCACCTCCTCTACCTTAAATTGATTCCATAGAACTATGATACCACCTATCCTCCCCTCTGTCGAGGAGGTTACCTTTGAAAGTCTTGCTCCGCCAATCTCCCTCATGATAGACTCCCCATCCCCTTCACACTTAGACTTTTGTAAGTAAAAAATGTCAATCCAGCATTTTCTTACCAGTGCCTTCACCATCGTCCTCTTCTCACCCCTACAGATTTCCCTCACATTCCAAGAGACAATCCTCATATGGACATTGCTATGGTCCTACCTCTCTCCTCCGGTGCATTTCCCCTCTCGTCTTCTTTCTAACTCCCCCTCACAGCCTTTTTCTGTGATTTCCCTCCCTTCGCCATTCTAGCCATGTTCATCATCCGCCTCTTTTGGATTTTGTGTAATTCCCCCGTCAAGTCGCTCTCTAGACCCACAAAGGACACCAACTTATTCGCCTATTCTTTTACCTATGTCTTCCCTAGCTTCTCCACCACCCCCGTCAACTCCCTCTCCTCCTCCCTTCCTAGCCTACCCCTCTCATCAGCTCCCTCTCCTTCCGAGTTACCCTTCTCCGACCCTGTAGCCTCTCCCGATATGTTTGGGACAATCTCTTCATCCTTAGGTGGTAGGACATCCCCCTCTGCACTCACCGTTACCTCAACCTCCTACTCCTACCTGGTCGTTGATAGACTGTTGTCTTGGGCCCAAGCCGTGACACCGGACTGCTCATTCTTGATTAGCGCCGACATTGCCATGCTGTTGTTATCCTCTGACTCCTCATCGGCATGTCTACCTGCCTCCAGCAGTAGCAACTTTGGAGCCTGGGGTAGCAAGCTGGCTGACGACTCAGCATGGAGGTGGCCTGCATCGTGGGGTCTTTGTTGTAGACCGCAGAGCACTTGGGAGAGGAACAACGTTGTCGGCAGTCGTACATATCGACAGGATGGTCGTCGGATGGGGCTGGGAGGATTGCTGACATCCTTTGCTATCCCAGACGATTCGGAGGTTCGAGTGGCAAGCCGGTGAACTGCTTCTGCACGTCAGTCCATGTAGCACCTGTTGGGTAGGGAAGAAGACAGCTATTGGGCCCTGGATACCTGATGACCCCGTGACTCCTTGTTAGACCTATGTGCCTTAATGTTAATTTCTATATCTTGGTTTAATTATTATTTTGAATAATGGCAAACATTCATGCAAAAATACTTGTTTAGAATTAAACATAATTTAATGTGCGTGCTCGCTATGTTAAGTTAAAAAACATCGTCTAAAAACCCATATCACGGATTTGTCTAGATATCTCTTAGGTTTTACCTTCAGCTTAACCTTGCCTAACTCAATCCGACCAAACTCCTCACAAACATATCTATACTTCCCTGATCATGCCCATTCAATTGATCTGGCATAACCCCACAAATCCTTGAATTTAGCTACACAGTCTCTTGCACTGGATCGTTGAATGGTAACTGACTCTAAGCTTTCCATATGAAAAGAACCAGTCGATAGAACACTGATGCATTCTCACAGGACAATCACTACATGATCTTCTGAAGCTATCCTTAGGTAGTTTTTTTGATTATGCTTTAAAATCTGATTCCTTCTACTATAGTCAAAACCATTTCCTCATTCAGTAAACTTAAACAAGCATATTCACAATATTAACCGAGTTGCATTTTTTGCTGAATTTCTAGTCCAGTTAAACTACTTGCAACATTCCTTAACTAGAAACTTCTTGTCGTTCAGTCGGTATGTAGGGCATTTACATAAATATTGTCGGATCTCTTTTTTTAGCCGAATCCATTCAGTTGACATGCTTAGTCTGTGATCTAACCCAGTTGAATATTCTACGATTGAAAGCGGTTGATAATCTTTCTAGCAAACTGGTGTTAGTTAGAATACTTCCGACTGAATGCAGTCGAAGCAGTCGACTGAGTTTACACAGTCAAAGTCCTTGTACTTCACCAAATTTGATTGCTTCAACCTTTGCACTGAGGATCAAGCCTGCAATTAAATATCTATTCTTTTGCCTTACATCTGAAGAAAAACATTTAAGCCTTCTTGCATATGATTTGGTGTTTTTTCACTTGATCAAAAAGTCTTTTCGACCTAATAAATATCTGACATGCATCTTATTGAATATCTGTTCTTACCTATTTGACATCTGATTGAAGTACCAGCTGTACTCCTTGAATATCGTTCTACACATGTTGGTATCCAAATGCAATTGAGTATATATTTGAATATCTTTTTTCTGAGTGAGTAATATTCATCTGAATGTGATATCCTACGTAATATAGCTGTTATATATTTGTCTTATTTTTCTCAGCTATAACATAAACCATTCAGATTCATAGATGATAAATTTATCAAGAACATCCTCTGATCATTTATACAACTAAGGCATTCCAATCAGACTCAGCTGTTCTCTCGTTGACTCACTCAGCTGACTCTATCTCAAGGTGACATGTCACCAATATGTCATAGTCATAGTTATTTCAACTTTACCTTACCTATGCATTATCTTATCTGAAATAACTACATAATAGAGTGTGTGAGTCATAATTGCTCCAAATCAGTTAAACTTTATTGATCCATTTCTTTTAGCTGACCACATGCACACTCAGATCTGATAGTGATGCTTCTCATCCTTTCCTGTTCAGCCGTAAAGCTTTACTTGATATATGTCAACTATACTTTGACGTTTATATGCTTGGCTGATACTTTCTTGAAACATGCTTAAGTCTCTAGCTTCATCGAGACATTGTTTGTATCATAGGCTTAAGCATTTATTGATAGCTGTATAAATATCCTCTACCTAAAGTCTTCTGAGCTTATGTGATTGGCTGATACATTCCATTCAATCTTAAGCCAGCCATATACCCTTGTCTTTTCTGCATCTGCCATCTGTCGAGCTAAGACGTATTTCAAAGATAATTATTCCTTTTGGCTCGAAAGAAGAAATGCTCTGCTGTGTCTGACCCAAAAGCATATTTCCCATGCAAATTTCTAAAACGTCAAGATTTAATATTTCGAATAGAGACTATATCTAACGATTGATCTAAGATCAACAAGAGTCTTCTGGATGTAGAGTGCAGAGATCATATCTTGTGCAGATAGCTCGCATGCACGGCCTGACAAAAGCTTAATTGCTTTCATCTCACATTCTTGATGTAGTAGGGCTTCAGAACTAGTGACCTCTTCCAAGGTGAATTATTTACTACCAACCATTTTTGTCTATGGAGAGGAGCCATGCGTCCAAGTGCAACTAGCCCAGAGGATCGAGCTTCAAAGCTCCAGCAGGCACAACAGCTATCTTGCTCTTGGAGCAGAGAGGATTCATAGAGGTTGTTGTTTAAATTCAAGTCGTGTCCAATGGTTAGTTTGAAGACAGCTATAAATACTGAGGCTGATCTCAAAGGAGAGGCTGGCGACTCCGCTCACAAGTCACAAGATCAAATCCGATGGAGTGTCTTGGATGTCTTAAGCAAATTGATCACATCGCTTAGAACGTCCAAGTGACGAAGATACCCAACCTAGATCATATCGGCACCCTGTAAAGAGTTCAATTTGAGTAATCTGAGCAACATGAGGAGGATCAAGAGCTGCAGCTACTATGAGCTTAAAGCATCAGTGAGTGTTGTCTATCTTATCCTTTGTTTCATCTTGCTGTTTTACTCTTTCTGCATCATGAGCTTCAATGTCTCCCATCTGAGTGTGGACACAAGGCTGCGAATTTACCAACGTCGCCGCCACCGTCCCAGTGCAACAGTTGCGTCCTTGTGGCTGTGATGGAGTCGCTCCAAAGTTACAGTTTATTACGTCCTTGTTATTTTGTTTATTTATAGGCCCGGTTGTTTGTGGGCCTAGTCGTCTGTTACGAGTCTATTACTATGTTGTTTATTTCTTTATCGTTATTATATGGACCCGATTACTTGTAGGCCTAGTTGAGTCTATTACTAGGTAGTGAGTCATTAGCCATTGAATTTTAGGGTTTTTTTTTATTTTCCATCTGAACCCTTGATGTATTTTGCTGGTCCCTATGTAAGGGCCATTAGCGTTAATGAGAAGATCAGCTTTGATTTATAGAAAAACCTAATTTACTAGTCCTGTGAAGGGATGCCCTGAGAAAGGACCCCCCTTAAGGGAGCCGCGAGAAGTGACCCCCGCCCCCTGTTCTTCCTTGTGTACCGCCTTCCTCTCCCTCTCCGACCACAAATCGCTCTGCTCCCCTTCCCCACCCCCTTTAAAGCCCCAGCAGCCCTCCCTCGGAAGCCCCACTACTCCGCCTTTTTCTTCACAGTGCCCCTCCTTTGTCTTCAACCCCTACTCCTTGCTCCTTTCCCCATCGCGACAGAGCCGGCGCCCACTGCTCCGGCAACCCTCACAGCGCCGTCCGAGATGTTGACCACCGCTAGTGGTACCGTGACTATTTTCTCTCTAGACGCCACCCACGTCCTGCCATCTGCACCCTACGCGTCTGGCCAGGGTTGTTGCCCAACTTGCTTATCGGACCACCTCTGGTGTCGACGCCCCTGCCGAGCGTTCGCCACGCCTGCATACAGTCCCATGGGGATCCCTGAGCAGTCGCCTGCAATGGGTTCCCATACCTCCGCACCCTTGCGCCGCAATGGGTTTGCACCTTGCTGGGGTCCAATGGCCACAGGCGCCCGTTCGCAAAGTCCCCCAGGGGCCTCGCTGAGCACATCGACTGCCCAGACGTGGTCCTTACTGCCACAACCGAGCTGCCCAACAGCGATTTCCCTCGACAGTACGACACACCTGCAAGATGAGCGCACCTGTGATGAACCTGCACGTGGGTGAAGAACGAGTCGGTACCGTGCGCGTCCACCTGTACCTTTTTATGTTCCCACACTAGTTCAACCAGCCCCAACATGCGAGGACTCCCCCGCGTCAGTGCCTGGACTGACCGGCCATGTCTACCCCACGTAAACCTCGCCCAAAAGTCACGCTCGCATATCTCGCGGCTTTGTCTTTAGCACCAACCAGCGACGCTGAACGTCGCTCGTCGTAGCTGACTCATCTCTCTATCTGCATGTGGTTGTTCGTTCAGTGCGTATTGTTGCCTCCGGGGCCATATATTGCTGCCGTCACCATGTACATGTACTTGATTCAAATAAAATATTTACATTATATTTTGAAAATTTTCCCTCGCTACTTCATCACTTGTGCACTGCTATACTTGGTTGAGAGTTGAGGAAGATCCTAGCCGGTGGTTCCACCCATCTGTCGGTTCGCTTCCGCATGATTGGAATTGTCCTATGCTTGTTAACTTGCTTGCTCTGTCGTTTTAAGCTCATGTGATACCGAAAGCTATGTTAGCATGGACTGATTATCCAAATGCTGAGGATTAACATGACAAAACAAATGAATAACCTACAACTAATTGGACATTCATGCACATTTCACCCCAATCTGGCTAGTGTTAGAGGCGTTAGTCTTAGTGGGGGAAACTCTTGAGAATTCAAGAGTTGGTGAGTTGATCACCTGATCAAAACTCAGCTGGTGTGGTGTGTTCATGTCGCCGTAGACCTTCCGTCTACCCCGATGATATTCATTCCTTGCGTCGACACCTGGTCAGTGTCGATGATGCTTACTGTTGACTTTTGTCATCATCGGCGAAGTCAATTACTTGCGTCGGCACTTGGCCAGTGTCGGTAATACTGTTGGCCTTTGTCATCATCGACAACGCCGACGATACTCATGTCGGCATAGACCTTCCGTCTATCCCGATGATATTCATTCCTTGCGTCGGCACGTCACTAGTGTCGATGATACTGTTGGTTTTTGTCATCATCGGCGAGGCCAAGGATATTCATTTCGGTATTGATCTTCCATCTATCCCGATGATACCTGTACTTTGCGTCGGCACCCAACCGGTGTCGATGATACTGTTGGTTTTTGTCATCATCGACAAAGCCAATGATATTCATGTCGGCATACACCTTCCGTCTATCTTGATGATACTCACTCTTTGCGTCGGCACTCGACCAGTGTCGACGATACTGTTGGTTTTCATCATCGTCGGCAAAGCCAATGATATTCATGTTGGCGTGGACCTCTCGTCTATTCCGATGATACCTATACCTTGCGTCGGCACCCCACTAGTGTCGATGATACTGTTGGTTTCCGTCATCATCGGCAAAACCAATGATACACATGTCGGCATAGACCTTCCGTCTATCTCGATGATACTCACTCCTTGCATCGGCATCCGACCAGTGTCGATGATATTGTCGACTTTTGTCATCATTAGCAAAGTCAACGATATTCATGTCGGCATAGATCTTCCATCTATCCTGATGATACTCATTCCTTGCATCGGCACTCGGCCGGTGTCGATGATGTTATCGGCTTCGCCATCATCTGCAAAGTTGATATACAAATCCGTCAGCCTTCGTCATCATCGGCGAAGTGAAGGGATAAACCTATGCGACTTGGACCTTACGTCCCTACCAATGGACCAACCCTTGAATACATTGACGGTGGCTCTCGACGGTAGGGTTAGGCCTTACGCCTTTGCTGGTAAATAAACCCTTCTTGTCAAACAAACCCTGATGGCTCAGACCTTACGTCTCTATCGATAAACAATCTCTTTGCTTCGGCATTTATCCAATGCCGACGAATGAAGTACTCCAATTCCTGGCTCACAGTCGGAACTGACAACTTAAACCTATTGGCCCAAACCTTCTGTTTGAGCCAATAAACGAACCCCTATCCTTGCTTCGGCATAAACCCCATGCTGATGAATATATTACTCGACTGTTGTAGAGGGTGTGGTGGAGCGACTTACTCATTCCTTCTTTGAAGGGGTGAGCGTTCTCCCACACTCTTGCTCATGATGGTCTAAAGAAGAGATGCATGAAAGGGAAGGAACGCTGGGGCGCCAAGGACCTACACCCGCAGGCCCCACTCTCTCGTCCCTCATTCGTGACACTTGCGAGTGGGGGGCATTTGTTGACACCTGAAATATTATACAGATGCGTTACGAAACGCCCTGAAGGCACAACGGCAGTCAAGTTGAGTGTCGAAGAAGTCACCCGGGTTGACGTACGATTCCCAAAGCAATCGTCGAAGGGTCCCGGCTTCGTAAATTAGCGAAAGTAGTCCACTACATTATGAAGAGCTTATCCGGTCGTGCCTTTCTGACAAGGCCGATACCTGGCGGAATCATTGTCCGCCACGGAAGCAATCGAGCCAAAAGAATAGTCCTTGAAGGACGAAAGAACTCCCGGGCGATCGTCCACCCGATAAAACCCTCGCGGTGAGCTTCCGACCGCGGGATGTGACTAAGAAAGTAAATACCAAAATTCAGGACAAGCTCGGGACCAATCCCGAGAATCGACGCAAAGCACACATTAATATGCCAATAATACTTCAAATGGGCCGGCAATATATCAAGTATGCCGAGATGACACAAATGGGCCAAAGGGGCCAGAAAAGCCAATGATACGGCGGCCAGGTTGCCCCCGCCCTCAGTCGCCGTATGAAGTCCTCCCCCTTCAGCCGCCGTATCAAAGGCCAGGTATCCCTATAAAACCAAATTTTCTTGGTTAATATGACAGACGGAGAGATAGAGCCAACAAGAGAAGAGGACAGACAGAGAAATAGAAAAAGGTAAGAGAGGAGAAGACAAAGAGGAGATACGAGAGAGAGCAGCGGCTACCCCTCGCAGAAGAGTTCCCTGAGAGCCCTTCCTCCATCTAGATTTCCAGAGTCACCCGAGCGTGGAGAGCAGCAGAGGCAATAGCTTCCCCGACTGTGAATCTTGTAGGTGGGTCTCCACCAATTTGTGCCCCGTAGGGCTATATTTCCCTCTCCCCCTTTGGACTTGTAATTTATTTCCTGTCCATGTGCGATTAAGTTAATAAACGCTATAGAATTTCTTCGGATGATTGGTCTCGCTTTTGTTCTGTTTTCTCTTTTCTCTCCACTGTTCAATGCTTGTTGAGTGAAATAGGGATAAACCCCAAATTGAGTAAATCACCCCTTTCCCGGGGCTACAGATGTGTTGTCATTCTCATTAAATTAAAATTTGTCTCCATCTATGTGAATCGACGCGTTCATCAACTTCCGTATTGTTTTCGATGTCGCTTCGCACCTGGTGAATTTTATCGATGATTTGCCTCCTCAATCGGGACCAGAGATTTGCGGCTCTCTAAGCATGATCTCTGGTCGTCCGTTAGGTGAGGGATATGGCAATGGGAATGACCCTGTCCTCTGTCTGGAACAGGGTCACGAACGTGTCGCAGTTTCATGATATCATGTGTCGATCCGTCGTATTTTATCGTCCACCGGGTGCCAAGATGTTTCCGGGCTCTGTGGGGTATCCTACATGGCGATGGATAGCCTCTCCCCATGCCCTTTTCTTGCGCTTCTCCTCAAAGCTATCCAGGGGGCTCAATAGAACTGACCCAGCGGCAGTAAGCCGTCGGATCAGCTTCACTTGATCCGACGCGTGTTTCACCTGCTGGATCAAGGGTTTCTCCCCCCATGTGCATGGCCGCTGGATCAGGCTTCTCTCCCTTGCATGGCAATCACTCCATCTAAACACTTGAAACTGCCTAAGTCTTCTCTCTTATCAGGACAACTCTTAATCACTCTCGGACCCGCTGCTCGAATCACCCGAATCCGAATGCGAAGTACATTCATCTCCTGAAAATCATTGAACAATAGGTCATGAGCACACTTGTCCAGTAGGTATCTTCGCATCAACATGAAGGCATTATTTAAGTAATTATCATTTTTGCTCTAAAGAAATAAGGTAAAATCATGCGAATGCGAATCAATCACGCGATCAAATCAATAGAATCAAGATGACCATGTAAGATAGAATGATCGAGAATGAACTAGCAAGAGTATAACAAGAACATGATATTGGCCTTCCATGAACAAGAATGTAACGAGATTGTACTAGCAAGCCACAAATTCCTCACTTTAGCATCTTTACACTCAAGAGCAAGTGCTTCGTGAATTTCTGTGGAGTATCAAGCAAGAATGTCATGTTGTGCCGTGGATCTTCACTTATTTATAGAAATAGTACTCCCAGCGCAATGCGACGCCAGTAGCATCATACCCCATGGTTTATAAAATAGTATGTTTCCGGCAATCAGCCGAGGGGACTAGCATAGAGCCCTTGAACACAATCAGTGCTCGATCGCATCTTCAGTTATAAATTAAGCTACTTCCACGCAGTATAACAGTAACGTATGGTCAAGAATATAGCACTTCCAACAATTCCATTATAACTAAAATCAACGAATGAATGCTTCAACATAAGAATGTAGGAGTCAAGAAATAGACTTTAAACAATGTCATGCTTAGAGAAATAAATCGACAGCATAACGGTATTTTCCTTAACTTCCATTTCATTTAGATCAATTTAAGCAATATGGCAAGTTCTAGATCATCACGGTTTGTCTAGAATCATTGGAATATCAACCCTTGGTCAATCCTTGGGTTAACATATACTAGCTAGGTAACGGTCAGAGTCTGGGCCGTTACATTATGTAACGCGTCCACGCTGGGCCGTTACAATGACCAGAGTCCAGAAGATAAAGATGGACTCAGAGGAATGCGACGGTCTGGAACCGGGCCGTTACTTGGGCCTGGCGGTCCAGTCCAGGGCCATTATTTGTCAAGAACCAAAACCCGATAGTGTGATCTAGTTAATGGGCTTTTATTGGTACAACCAACTCGGCGTCCTAGTGGGAATCCCAGGCTCGCGGAGAATACCAACTTAACTGTCACGCCCCGAGCCCTTTATTTACAGCGGAAGACTCGCTCGGGGAGCGCGAACAGCCGGCATGGTAAGCCTCTTGCAAGCAAGAACATTCAGAGCGCGAGACAATCACACATATAGAGGTAATTGCACAAGATATATTCAAAACTCAACTTTATTTCATAATCAATCAATATTCAAAAATACATAATTTGACTTTTCCACTAATTGACTCAAGAAATAAGAAAAATTACATTGACTCCATCTAAACACTTGAAACTGCCTAAGTCTTCTCTCTTATCAGGACAACTCTTAATCACTCTCGGACCCGCTGCTCGAATCACCCGAATCCGAATGCGAAGTACATTCATCTCCTTTGCCTCATATTAAGCTCTTTTTGAGAAAATAGATATTTCAAGCTCTTGTGGTCTGAATAGATAGTGAACTTTTCACCATAAAGATAATGACGCCAAATTTTCAAGGTGAAAATAACTGCTGCCAATTCTAAATCATGTACTGGATAATTTTCTTCGTGGCATTTCAGTTGTCTTGATGAATAGCAAATCACATTTCCATCTTGCATAAGAACACACCCTAAGCCAATTCCCGATGCACCTGTGTATACTTCAAATTTAACACCCTCAATTGGTAGTGACAAAACGGGGGCTGTAGTAAGATGTTCCTTAAGAACTTGAAAACTCTTTTCACAGTCCTTCGACCAGACAAAAGGATTTTCTTTCCTTGTAAGCCTAGTAAAGGAACCGCGATCTTTGAGAAGTCCTTTATGAATCTTCTATAATAACCAGCTAGACCCAAAAAACTTCTGACTTCTGATACAGTCGTTGGTCGACTCCAACCTCTGACAGCTTCTACCTTAGAAGGATCCACAGCAATGCCTTCCTTTGAAATAATGTGGCCAAGGAATGAGACTTCCTTGAGCCAGAATTCACACTTATTGAGTTTGGCATATAGCTTGTGTTCTCTAAGTGTTTGCAAAGCTATCCTTAAATGTTCTTCGTGTTCTTCTTTCGTCTTGGAATATATCAAGATGCCATCGATGAAGACGACGATGAATTGGTCTAAATACGGCTGGAAAATATTGTTCATCAGTTGCATGAATGTTGTTGGGGCATTGGTTAACCCAAATGGCATCACCACAAACTCGTAGTGGCCATAACGACTTCGAAAAGCCGATTTATAGATGTCTTCTTCTTTAATTCTAAGCTGATGATAACCAGACCTAAGATCAATCTTAGAGAAATATTCTGCTCCCGAAAGTTGATCGAAGAGCTCATCAATACGCGGCAATGGATATTTATTCTTGATCGTAAGTTGATTCAATCGCCGGTAATCAATACATAACCTGAGTGAACCATCCTTCTTCTTGACAAATAGAACAGGCGCACCCCAAGGGGATGTGCTAGGTCTGATAAAGCCCTTGTCTAGAAGTTCCTGTAGTTGCTTCTTCAATTCCTTAAGTTCTGTGGGAGACATCCTGTAAGGGGCTATAGAAACAGGTGCCGCTCCTGGAATGAGTTCAATGGTAAAGTTTACTTCCCTTTCGGGGGGTAAACTAGGTAGTTCGGGTGGGAACACATCAGAGAATTCATTGACAATAGGAATGTCTGCTAAGACAATTTCCTTAGATTCTATGACAATGACCGAGGCAAGAAAAACTTCGCATCCTTGCGAGATGAGTTTGCAAGCATGAAGAGAGGATATTATGGTAAGATGCTTCTTGTATTTGATGCCAAGAAAAGAAAATCGTGGAAGTCCAGGCTTGCAAAAGGATATAATCCTATTTCGGCAATTGATATAAGCGTCATGATCAACGAGCCAATCAACCCCTAGAATGACATCATAACCCTTCATGTCAAGGCATACTAAGTTTGCAGGGAGATTGTGACATTCTACCACTACTTCACAATCAGGATAATGGTTGGAATATCTCAAAGATTTTGATTTCGCGATTCAATATCACCCTGGGAAGGTAAATGCTGTAGCAGATGCACTCAGTAGGAAACCAATGGATATGTTATCAGTCTCATGATTAGTATGACTAACCTTATTCCTCAATTTGCTCAATTGAATGTAGATGTTGACATTAAGGAAGGAGATTGCTTCATAGCAAATATCCGAGCTCAACCTATATTGATTGAGGATCTGGCCAAGTTATAAGAGGATGACCCAATTTTACTGGAAATTAAGGCCAATATTGAACAAAGACCGGATTTTTCTATTTCTGAAGATGGAAGATTATTATTCAAGGGCCGAATGTGTATACCTGATCATGAGGATACAAAGAAATTGATCTTAGAAGAAGCACATAAAACAAAGTACACCATCCATCCAGGAGGTACCAAGATGTATCAAGATCTCAAAAGAAACTTCTGGTGGCCCAATATGAAGAGAGAAATAGCGGATTTCATATCTCGTTGTCTTACTTGCCAACAAGTTAAGGCAGAACATTTCAGACCTGCAGGTAAATTACATCCCTTAAATATTCCCGAATGGAAATGGGAAAGTATAGGAATGGATTTCATCATGGGGTTACCTAAGACAAGAGGTGGACATGACGGCATATGGGTAATCATAGACCGATTGACTAAGTCTGCACATCTCATACCAATAAAGAGTCGATGGTCTGTTGATATTCTAGCAGCCCTATACATGAAGGAAATTGTCAAGTTACATGGGGTCCCTGTCACCATCATATCAGATAGAGATCCTAGATTCACATCACAATTCTGGAAAGGTTTACAACATTCACTTGGGACTAGGTTGAATTTTAGCACAGCCTTTCATCCACAAACTGATGGTCAAACAAGAACGAACAAACCAAGTGGTAGAAGATATGCTCATGGCTTGTGTCATTGACTTTGGTGGAAGTTGGCACGATCACTTGCCTCTTGTAGAATTTGCATATAACAATAGTTACCAAGCAAGTATACGAATGGCACCTTTTGAAGCTCTATATGGGAAGAGTTGTCGATCACCGATATGTTGGAGTGAAATAGGGGAAAGGCAATATCTAGGTCCCGATCTTATCAGAGATTCTACAGAAAATGTTAAACTCATTCGAGAAAGAATGAAGATGGCACAAGACAGGCAGAAATCTTATGCTGACAATCGAAGGCGCGACTTGGAATTTCAAGTAGGAGAACATGTCTATCTAAAGGTTTCTCTGGGTCGTGGTATTCGAAGATTTGGCATTAAGGGAAAATTAACTCCAAGATTTATTGGCCCATTCGAAATTCTTGAAAGGGTCGGTGAAGTGGCTTATAAATTGGCCTTGCCGCCACAGTTAGCGGGAGTTCACGACGTATTTCACGTCTCTATGTTAAAGAAGTACGTATATGATCCAGATCATATTATTACTTATGACAATCTGGAGATTCAGAAGGATTTAACTTATCAACAAACACCAATAAGGATTCTGGAACGGGAAGATCGTCAACTCAGAAATAAGGTCATTTCAATGGTTAAAATTCAATGGAAGAAGGTGTGGCCTTATGAGGCAACATGGGAAACCGAATCAGCTATGAAGAAAAGATTCCCAGAATTATTCAACTGTAAGTACACTCTCTCCAAATCCATGTATGAAATTTGGGGACCAAATTCTTTCTAAGTGGGGGAGGGTGTAAAGCCCCAAAATTTATATAAGTATATTCTAGATTATTTAATAATTTTCTAGAATTAATAAAAGGGCTAAAAGAAATTTATAAAGGGTTAATTAAGTGATAAGTTATTAGAAGGACCCAAATAAGGGGACAAGTAACCCAAACCACCTAATTAAAGTCTAAAAGGTTTTAGCCCTGGCCCATTAAAGTTTGGCCCATATTCTAGGAGGTAATTAAGTCTATCCACGGATATTAAGGATAAATACTAATAATATAAGATAATGATTTAGATAATTAACAAAAGAGTTTTCATAAATTGAAACTCTAAGCTACGATGACTGTAACGGTCTATCGTAAGACCGCCACAAGAAAGTGACGCATAGGCATTGGACCGTCACTTGCCTGTAGATTCCGTGAGTAAAGGAACTCATACAAGGATTGAAAATCTGATAATCCTATCCACTGTAGATCGATTGAGAGGACTCATAATAACTCTAAGGACTCTTAGGGATAAGGATTTAGTGGAATAAGGACTCTAAAATCGATCTAATCTTCAAAACCCTAACCTAAACTCTATAAATAGGGCATAGTTTTGAACTGTGCGACCCTTACTTTTTGGACGTAAAGAAGTAAGGTAATGAGTTATTATTTCGGGTAAGTTGATTTGAAGTATTTGTTCATTATACTTTAGACTAACTCCCCTCCGAATTTCACATCTCTAGGTCAAGAGAGCGTGGAGTTAGAGCCCAAGGGAGTAGCTGAAAAAGTCACAAAGGAAGGAGAAGATCTAGGGCTGGGTTCTCAACCAAATTCAGAAACTTCAACCTAAGTAAGAGGTAGGTTATCTCATGAACGGCAAAAACATACTAATAGGACTGATAGCCTCTGGTATGGTTTGATTTCAAGCATGCTAGATAATTGATTTCATGTTTTATTAGCTATATGCATTACATGCCCTTCATTAGCCAAATGAAGAAGTTAAAGGAAGGATGTTCATTTAATTCACTGAACCCTATGCATATAGATAGCCATACTTCATCATCATGCCTGGAATATGTTGATTTTCAGACCTGATGTGAGATTGATTTCTTAGGCTCCATGTTAGTTGTCTGCAGCAGAGGATGTAACGCACTGATCTAAGACCGTCATTATCAAATAACGGCCACAGACAGACCGTTACTCACTCTGTGTATTGGGGTTTTCGCTATTGATAATAACGCGCCAGGACTAACGCGTTGTTGTCATGTAACGACTCCTCCACAGACCGTCACGTTCCCTGTAACGCCCCCTCACAAGACCGTTATTTACTGGCAGACCCTAGGCAGAATATATCATGCCACTATTACCTATGTTATACCTAGATATCTAAGTAACCACCTGATTTCATGATTTTCAGATTATTCATAGTAGGTATTGCATGTTGGTATCCCACTTTTATTTTGACTTATGCTAGTTTCATCATCATCATCATCAGTGCCTTATCCCAATTAATTGGAGTCGGCTACATGAATCCTGTTCCGCCAAAGATTTCTATCAAGTGCAATATTCATATTTAAACTCAAGGAACTAATGTCCTTCCTAATAACATCGCACCATCTCATTTTAGGCCTTCCTCGAGCTCTTTTGCTAGCATCCACTAAGATTTGATCACATCTTTTAACCGGCGCTGAGTTAGGGCGACGAAACACATGTCCAAACCACCTGAGTCTATTTTCTCTCATTTTACTATCAATTGGAGCTATCCCTAAGTCCTTACGGATGCGCTCATTCCTAATCTTGTCTTTCTTAGTCTTGCCACACATCCATCTCAACATCTTCATCTCTGCTACACACATTTTGTGGATGTGTTCCTTTCGTACTGCCCAACACTCGGTACCATATAATAGAGCAGGTCTCACAGCCGTTCTATAAAACCTCCCTTTGAGTTTCACAGGCATACGACGATCACAAAGGACACCTGATGCACTTCTCCATCTTAACCAGCCTGCCTTAATCCTATGTGTAACGTCATCATAAATCTCCCCATTCTCTTGTATGATAGACCCTAAGTATCGAAAGCTACTACTCTTCGGAATGTTATGTCCATCAATTAGAACCATGTCTTCCTGAACCACTCTCCCATTACTAAAATTACAGTGCATAAATTCTGACTTGCTCCTACTAATTTTAAAACCTTTAGACTCCAAGGCAAGTCTCCAACGTTCTAACTTAGCATTTAGAGCATCAATACTCTCATCAATTAAAACAATATCGTCTGCAAATAGCATACACCAAGGGATATCATCATGCAATTGTTTAGTTACTTCATCCATAACTAAGGCAAAGAGATACGGACTTAGTGCAGAACCTTGATGTAAACCTATAGAAACGGGAAATTCACCAGTCTCCCCAGCAATAGTTCGAACACTAGTAATAGCACCGTCGTACATATCCTTAATCAAATCAACATATCCTTGAGAGATTCCTTTCTTTCTTAATGTCCACCAAATCAATTCTCTCGGTACTCGATCGTACGCCTTCTCTAAATCAAGAAAAACTATATACAAATCTTTTCTCATCTCTCTATACTTCTCCATTAGCTGCCGTAGCAAGAAAATAGCTTCTGTAGTTGATCTATTTGGCATAAAACCAAACTGATTTTCCGACACAGTAGTCATACCACGGAGGCGTTTATCAATTACTCTTTCTCAAAGTTTCATAGTATGACTCATAAGCTTAATTCCACGATAATTATTACAACTTTGAATATCTCCTTTATTTTTATAGAAAGGAACTACAACACTTTTTCTCCAAACTTCTGGCATTCTCCGTTCCTTTAAAATTTTATTAAAAAAATTAGTTAGCCACCGAATACCAATATCTCCTAGGCCTTTCCATACTTCAATAGGTAAGCCATCTAGTCCTAAGGCCTTGCCCACTTTCATTTTCCTTAAAGCATCCTCCACTTCTAACATCTTAATACACCTGAAATATTGATATTTATCAAATATTGTGGACTCTTGGGTACCTTCTACAGATAAATCCTTGACGGAATCTCCATTAAGTAACTTCTGAAAATAACTATGCCACCTCCCTTTAATCTCAAGATCCTTAGTTAAAACCCTTTGATCTTCACCTTTAATGCACCGAACATGATCTAAATCTCTAGTTTTCCTTTCTCTTAATTTATCTAGTTTAAATATGTCCTTTTCACCCTCTCGGGTTCCTAATTTATTATATAAATCTTCAAATGCCTTTGATTTGGCTTCGCTGACTTATGCTAGTTTCATGAAGCTTAAATATATAGTTTTGTATTATAAAGCACGACTTTTTAACATTATATTGACGGAGCTTTTCATCACGATTTCACATGGATTCTACATCTCTCTCTGTCAATAGAGTCATATTCTATAAGTACATGGCACTTACTCCGGTACGATGTCATTAGTTTACACTTTGCACTATAGGAAACTATCTTGGACATGAGGACCTCTCTATTGGATATTCCTTCCAATGGACTAGGAAATCATTGTTTCAAGGCCTCCGTAATTATCCGTGAGCCTGGGATTCCCACTAGGACGTCGAGTTGGTTGTACCAATAAAAGCCCATTAACTAGATCACACTATCGGGTTTTGGTTCTTGACAAATAACGGCCCTGGACTGGACCGCCAGGCCCAAGTAACGGCCCGGTTCCAGACCGTCGCATTCCTCTGAGTCCATCTTTATCTTCTGGACTCTGGTCATTGTAACGGCCCAGCGTGGACGCGTTACATAATGTAACGGCCCAGACTCTAACCGTTACCTAGCTAGTATATGTTAACCCAAGGATTGACCAAGGGTTGATATTCCAATGATTCTAGACAAACCGTGATGATCTAGAACTTGCCATATTGCTTAAATTGATCTAAATGAAATGGAAGTTAAGGAAAATACCGTTATGCTGTCGATTTATTTCTCTAAGCATGACATTGTTTAAAGTCTATTTCTTGACTCCTACATTCTTATGTTGAAGCATTCATTCATTGATTTTAGTTATCATAGAATTGTTGGAAGTGCTATATTCTTGACCATACGTTACTGTTATACTGCGTGGAAGAAGCTTAATTTATAACTGAAGATGCGATCGAGCACTGATTGTGTTCAAGGGCTCTATGCTAGTCCCCTCGGCTGATTGCCGGAAACATATTATTTTATAAACTATGGGGTATGATGCTACTGGCGTCGCATTGCGCTGGGAGTACTATTTCTATAAATAAGTGAAGATCCACGGCACAACATGATATTCTTGCTTGATACTCCACAGAAATTCACGAAGCACTTGCTCTTGAGTGTAAAGATGCTAAAGTGAGGAATTTGTGGCTTGCTAGTACAATCTCGTTACATTCTTGTTCATGGAAGGCCAATATCATGTTCTTGTTATACTTTTGCTAGTTCATTCTCGATCATTCTATCTTACATGGTCATCTTGATTCTATTGATTTGATCGCGTGATTGATTCGCATTCGCATGATTTTACCTTATTTCTTTAGAGCAAAAATGATAATTACTTAAATAGTGCCTTCATGTTGATGCGAAGATACCTACTGGGCAAGTGTGCTCATGACCTATTGTTCAATGATTTTCAGGAGATGAATGTACTTCGCATTCGGATTCGGGTGATTCGAGCAGCGGGTCCGAGAGTGATTAAGAGTTGTCCTGATAAGAGAGAAGACTTAGGCAGTTTCAAGTGTTTAGATGGAGTCAATGTAATTTTTCTTATTTCTTGAGTCAATTAGTGGAAAAGTCAAATTATGTATTTTGAATATTGATTGATTATGAAATAAAGTTGAGTTTTGAATATATCTTGTGCAATTACCTCTATATGTGTGATTGTCTCGCGCTCTGAATGTTCTTGCTTGCAAGAGGCTTACCATGCCGGCTGTTCACGCTCCCCGAGCGAGTCTTCCGCTGTAAATAAAGGGCTCGGGGCGTGACAGTTAAGGCAGTAAGCCGTTTTCACCTGCTGGATCAAGGGTTTCTGCCCCCATGTGCATGGCCGCTGGATCAGGCTTCTCTCCCTTGCATGGCCGCTGGATCACAAGGGATCTCCCCCATTCTTCTTGCCGCCGGATCATGGGCATTTCCCACTTGCGTTGCCGCCGGTTCATGGGGTATCTCCTCCATTTGTCTTAGCCGCCAGTTCATGGGATATCCCCATGGTGCTGCCGCCGGATCAATGGGATGCCCTCTATGTGCAATATTTCTTTCAATTGTAATATACATATTTACCAGCCGCCGGTTCATGGCTTATGCCGCCGGATCAAGGAGTCTTCCTTCCATGGCCGCTGGACCACCATCTCCCCCATCTGCTACACCATTTGCATGGCCGCTGGATCACTTGGGACTTCTACCCATGGCCATTGCCGCCAGATCAAGGCTCTCTCCCCATGTCCCTTGGCCGCCGGATCACAAGGGAGCATTCTCCATGGCATTAGCCGCCGGATCACATGGGCATTTACCCCATTTGCTAGCCGCTGGATCGGGGGCATTTACCCCTATTTGCTGGCCGCCGGATTAGGAGTTCCCCTATATGAGGGCTGCCGTATCACCTGTCTATTCCATTTTCTTTGGATTTCAACCCCCGTTCAACCAACCCCAATACTGACGGGGGTTTGCTGAGATCTCACAGCATGACCCCTGGTCAATAAGCGGGGTACAAACAGGTTTGTCATCGGTTCATTAGTATATACATCTGTTTTCATTCCGTCTGTTTCCATATGCTCTGGTTTTTCGATCACTCCCCGAGTGAACTTGAACCGCCTCACTGCGAACAGTGCCTCGACATCTCTAGACCCACCGACCCATGGTTATACTGGCTCTCCCGGAGCCCCTATGTATATGCTATGGCGCCGAAATGCGTTGACACAGCCGGCAGGATGTGATTGATAACCCTCGGGTGACAAGGGTCTCTTAGTAGGCGAGTCCTCAGAGATCCGACGCTCGTTATGGGGTCTGGGCTATCATTTTGACATGCCTGTCTTTTACGGAGTCTGTCTCAGACTGCTGTGGACGGGCCTCCTCTACATCTCCCCCAACATGTTCTAGGGCAAGGGGAGATGCTGCCGAGATATTCTTAGAAATCGAAGTTTCTTTTCTTACTCCGCACCGTGTTTTCCTCGGCTTTTCGCTCGGTTCTCATCCCTTATGGTGGTAACGGCTCCACGGCTATCCATGCTGAATTGTGAGAGAAAAGTACCCGATAAAGAGGATAAATAAATAACAAATGCCCCCCCCTAGCATACATTGTCCCAGTGATATGCGAACCTGCCTGAGTGCGGTCATGCTGGTTCTCCTTATGAACCCGTATGCATGCACTGCAATGATAAAGGCGGTTCCACAATAAAAAGGCAAGGATTGATCGACGGCCTCACGGGTGACTGGGATTTCCTAAAGGGCTGGCCCTCGGGCTCCTCCACCTACCATGGGGCATGGGACTACCACTTAGGCACGATCGTCAGTTAGGGGATCGTCTCGACACTTCGTGGACGAGTCTTTTATGCCTTCCCCGACACATTTCGGGACAGGGGAAGCGCTGCCGAAATCTTCCCAGAACATGACACGTCAATAAACAAGTAAATGGTTGAATAATGCAGCGATAGTATATCTTCAATCAACCAACACTGAGTTTTCAAATAATGCATAAACGCTCGTGGTTGTATGCAGCATACGCGATCTACCGGGAGCTCATCCTCACATGCAATTCTGAATAAAGAAATAAACTTTTATGTGCTAATTTACCTACACGTGTTCGCACATAGATACACATACATGTATAGGTGCGCATATCCTGTATGCCTACATGTCTCGATTCTCCAATATATAAAATGGTGATTTGCAGAAGGTTGGATCAAGTCCGGCTAGAAGCTATCACTAAGTTTGAGGTGATCTTCGGATCTAAGTTCTCCGTCTCGTACCGGGAGTCGATCCACTTAAATAAACATCATCTCATTGTTTGCTTGATTGTATGATAAAGTTTCATTTTATTCAATAAACATCTTCCAACTTACATTTTCCTTTAGATTATTTGGCCCCGGGGTCCCTCTATTTTTGGCGATTAATCAAGGGTTGTCCTTCTATCGGAAGAGCGTAATTAACGCTGTAGCCTTTATGGTACAACATGTTTCAGGTCCCGACACGATACCCACCTTCGTCTGATTTGTCAGACAGTGTGCATAATAAACTCATCACTCTGTGACTGGCCTGCCCACGTAATTAACAATGAATAAACCAAAAAGATCAATAAATAAATTAATAAAATATTTCCCATCGCCCATAGGGTATCACCACTGTTGATTTATATAGTGTGCCATACCTAGTGTATCATCAATTCAAGAAGCTTCCGTCGGACTGCCCGAAGGCACCAAAGCTACAGAAGTTAAATAGGCAAGGGTCCCCACATGAACACCTGGCCTATTACATAACGGCCATGGGTGACTTGGCGCTTGAGGAGTCATATCTCCTCTGCTATTTCGCGACCTCTCTCATGGATAGTGCCTTCCAATGATACTCAAGGTTGAAGCCCAACTCTGTGGTTGACTGGGCCGATCTCCAGAAAAAGCTCATCGATTGCTTTCAAGTGACTGAGAGGAAAGTTTCCCTCACAGAGCTGTGCTCACTCAAGCAAAAAAGAGGGGAGACTGCGTTAGACTTCATTAAGCGCTGGAGGGATTTCAGCATGAGGTGCGATAACCCTCTTTCCCAGGAAGATGCAATAACAATATGCCGAAGGGGGTTGTCGGCAGGTCAGTGAAAAACTTCTGGGGGAAATATTATAAAGGATTAGACCAGCTAAATGCGGTTGTCGCGGAGATCGAAATGTTCTTCGTTGACAATCCAACATTTACGCCCTCTAAGGGCAAAGCACCCAAGGACCGCAATGCCACTAGAAAGGAGGCAAATGCCGTTGACTTTTCTTGTACGAATGGTTTCAATGAAGGAGAAACTCCAAGCAATTCCGGCAAGAAGACTGAAGGGAAGACATCAACAAGATTGTCAGAGTGTATGAAAATTCCTTATTCCTTCAAAAGGGAGCATACTAAGAGGCTCTTCAATCTTTGCATGAAGAATAAGTTGATATCTTTGCCGGATCCCAAAAAGTCGGAAGACATAAACAAATCGGATGACCCCAATTACTACGTATATCACCGCATATTGGGTTATACCATTGAAAATTGTTATGTTTTCAAAGATGAGGTGGTGAAGATGATCTAAAACCAGCTCATCACAATGAAAAGCTGTTTGGTGGATCCCCTACAACCCCATGCTTGGGATCGGTTGACTCGATCGGCTAATGTAATCCACCATTCAATCAATGGGAGTCATTTGGTGGCAGCCTTCACATTCCCTTAGCAGGAGGCAGGAAAAGTTGGCCCTAGCCAAACCAAACTTGATGTCTGGTATCTAAGCTGGAGGCCCTCCCATCAGTGCTCCTTTTCGAAGGAGAATACTAAGAAGATATTTGACCTTCTACTTAAAGAGGGCCGAATCATCGTGCACGACCCACCGATGACTTACACGGAGGTTGAGAAAAGGCATCCTTGTTATTGCGAATACCACGGTAGGGTAGTTCATCCTTCGAGGAAATACAGGGAAGTTCAAGACTGCATTGAAATCTTTATTCAAAGAGCGGAGATCGATGTCCACATAGGTTGCATGATAAGGAGAAACCTCCGACAGGCTATCGAGCAAGTGTTAATTTAGGGTCTTCCAGTAGAAATGACGAATGAAGAAAGTCCGGTCACCTATGAGCAAGGGATAACACCTCAAATTGAATCCTCGGCGCCCCAGGAAAGGGACTCGTTTACTCTCTATCAACGTCCTGCATGCATCAACTTCTAGCACGTCCTACGAGCTAGATTCATAGGAGGCCAGTCCCAGTTCGGGTCAACCCACGACATGGTGCCCTGAGTGGCGATCGTGGCAGGACATAAAGTCTTTTGCCCTTTCCAAAGGAAGAAACCTGGTGCTTACTCGAGATTCTTCTAGGCAAGAAAGAAATCTTGGTGTGTGATCCTCCGCGACGTCACCCTAAATCAAATTCCGCAAGCCCGGGCCGAGGCTCGCCTGCCTCACATGCAAGCAAAGAGGACCAGGTGGCCCGAAAAGGAATTCAAAATCTCTGTCGACAAGGAGTGATAGGCTTGCCAACAAGTGAATTCAAAGAAATGACTGAAGGATGGCTTAGTCAAGCTCCCTCGGTAAAAAGTTCCACTCGAGGGAAACCTACAATCCCACCTGATTATCAGGGTGAACCTAGCACCTCCACAAGGTGCTTAAACTCTGTTACCTTTCTAAAAAGGGGTAAGGGGTCGCTCCTCAAACAAAGCCCTAGGCCAAGCAAAGCAGAGGAGGAGCATGTAGAAGCTGCCCTGAAATCTAATCCAGGAGGAGAAAGCTCTTGCCTAGCCTAAAAGGGCAAGCCTCAGCAAGGAAACTTTAAGCCAAGTGCCGGGCAAAGTCGAAATAGCAAGACCCAGCTAGAGAGTCTCAGGCTAAACTCTGGGAGAAGCCAAGGAGGTAAGATCCATGAAGAAAGTCTCAAGCTACATGTTGAACATAGCAAAAAAAAAAGCAATCCTCAACAGAAGAGCCCCGAGTTAATCTCCGGCCCAAGCCAAAAGGACAAAGCCAAGCCGGAGCTCCTTGAGTTAAGCCTCGGACCAAATCAAGAGCAAGTAAGCAAGAAGCCCCATGTGGCATCAACACCTTAAAACTTTGTCCTTTATGTGGTCGAATTCCAAGAATTGCTGCTCGAAATAATCACCTAGGCAATTAACATCACATTTCGGGTACATGATGAAGAAGCCGGTTGGGTCAATGTGACCCCGAAGAAGTATGGTCACCCCAAATCCCTTAAAAGGAAAGGCAGTTTCAATGGCTCCAATATTAGGGGCACCTCCCAGCCTCCTGTAAAAATGGATGTTGCTTCTCCCATTGAGTTAACGCGAGATAAAAAACAGGAGAAAATAGAAAAAAGAATCTAAAGAGAAGATTGAAGCAACAAGTCGAACAGGCTGTTGCTATGCAAGTCCATAAGGAGCTAACTCTACAAAGGCTGCAAACGTTAATTGATGAGCTCGAGGAATATTCTTTCTATCCCCCCTAGAGTTGTTCTCCTCGATAAATATATCCCGTTGGAAGAATTAGAGTGAAAGATCCTACTCAAGAATTGGTTCCGTCAAATGTACCAGCGAGCACAAGAGGGCGAGAAGCTTCCCATCCCAGAGGATCTTTCCATCTACAAATATGAAAAACTTACCATAGGGAAGTTAGAAGAAACGTTGAAGAACTTCTCATGCAATATGGTGTCAGTACCTCTACCAGAAAGTTTACAAACACCAAGCGGAGATAGCGCCACTGCCCCTGTAGCCAGGGATAGGATCACTATGGCGACGTACCGCCGCCGTAAGCAGAGCTTTGAAACCATGGTCACAGCAGAGGATAGGGTCGTGGACGAGGAAGGCACCTGGCATCCTCTAACGGGGAGAGTTCTAATTTGACATACCCCCAAAGGGTGATCATCTTCCGAGGATAAGAGCCAGGTCCCATCCCTAAAATTCTAGATTGGGCTGATACCTTCTTCTTCGACCTATCAGATGAACCAATAAAGCCGGCCTCGTAGGAAAAACCTGCTGATCCAACTCAGATTCAAGTTGGGGTTGACACCTTCTTCTTCGATCCGTCAGATGAGGAAGGTGAACGAGTAAAGCCGGTCTCGCAAGAAAAGCCTGTTGATCCAACTCAAGCAGGTCCCTCCGGCAAGGATAATGTTGAGCCGCCTCCTTTAGAGGAAGATTCTCTGGCTCCATTATTCCAAGAACCAAATGATCAAGGGAAAGCATAGTCAAGTAAGAAGCCCAACCATCAACCCAAACCTCTCTCGGAGATAATCCCTCCGTTGGATCAAGCTCGTGCGCGGGCCGATCGTAAGATCGTCCAGCTTTTGAAGCGGTTTCCAACTAATGTCACTATGTGGAAAGCCATTGCTTGGAGTAAAGAACTGAGGGAGGCTCTCGTGGAATTAATCCAAGAGCCAAAAGTTTGTGAGGCTCATGTGGCTGAACTTCAGGCTCAAGCATATGCAGCTCTTGCAATGACTGTCACCTTCACAGACAAAAACATGCTACTGTCTTCCCCTTGCCACAATTGTTCTCTATACATGCAGGGGAAGATAAATGGCCACGAATTGAATTGGATTCTGGTAGGCCCTGGGGCGTCAGTCAATCAAATGCCTCTTAAGACCTTCAAGTCTTTAATTCTTGTGCCCTATTTGCAAAGGGTCAACAATGTTAAAATCTCGGGATTCAACCAGAATTCAAAAGACGCATTGGGCAAAGTAAAAGTGGAATTGACCATGGACAATTTTGTCACTAAGGCCACGTTCTACATTATCGACGCTAACATGTCATATAAAGCCCCGCTTGGGAGACCCTGGTTGCATGAAAATTGGGTCATCCCATGAACCTTTCACCAATGCATTAAGTACGTGAAAGGTGGAGAGCAGCACACGGTCTTCGCTGATCGAGCTCCATTCCGCCTGAATGATTGTAATTTGACGGACGCTCAATTATATTTTGGGGATCCCACTATTGAGCCTCCTGTCAAGGTCAAGGACAAAGGGAAGCAGAAGGTTGCCTCAGAAGAAGAAGAAGATGAAGATGAGCTCTTCGTAGTAAATGAGGATCTCGCGAAGCTACACCGGCTCAATATACAAGCCAGCACCGCCGATACCAAGCCAACTTGGCTAGAAGGGCGGGAGATTAGTTTTGAAGTCAATCTCATCAGTCGGACAATCGACAAAAGTATCTCCCTACCTCCTACATATATGCGGCTTCCATTTCAAATGGAAGAGCACAAAGTTGAGCAATTAAAGACGTTTATCGTCACATATCAAAGAAAGGGGAAAAAGAAGAGTAGCAAGGCCGCCAAACCCATTGTTTTCTACAAGGGAGATTTAGTACCTTAAGGTCCTCCCGACGATGACTTTGGCTGGAGCGAGGTGCCCAAGAATGCCCTCGAACTAGTCCAAGAAATGGACGATATGCCTAAACACATTAAAGAGATGCACTAGAAGCAAAACATCCTGTAAATACATGAAACTTCCCGGCCCGAATATTTTCGACAATTGTTGTACCCCTCACAACTCTGGGGGCATGCCCCCTTCTCCAAGAAAGATAAAAGAGGGCTTGGCTACGACCCAAAGGTAGATTTCAAAGTCTACAGTGCTATCAACACCATAGGATGTTGGACACGGATAGACCCTAGGATCTAGAGGGGGGGTGAATAGATCTACCCCTTCAAAGCACAAGAAGAAAAGACAGCGGAATTAACGGTTTTGCTATGAAGCAATCGGATAAAGCAGATCTCACTAAACAATCTTATGCATTCATCTAAACGAGAAATAAGCAAACAGGATGCGCACATGAGCTACAGGAGCAAAATCAAACACACAGAGACACTAGGAGTTTTAGGTGGTTCGGCTTTCACCTACATCCGCCCCACACTCAGACTGAGTGTGGATTACTGCTGATTCACAGCTTCAATCCGCTGATCCACAGCTTCAGGGATTGGATCCCTACAAACCGCTGATCCACAGCTTTGGGGATAATATCTCAGACCGCTGAGCCTCACAGCTTGCTACCGCTGAGCTTTACAGCTTGGCTTACCGAGGACTCACCCTCGCACGCTGACTCACAGCTTGACAGAGTTCAGAAAAGTAAAAATGAAAGACGAAAAACAACAATGTAGCTCTCAATGAGCAGATTGACTCTGGATTTGATCCACGAGTCAAGTACAAGAACCAATACTCTGAAACTCTCTCCGATCTAAAGCTTTCAATCCTTTTCTCTCCTTCTAGCTTCTCCTCTTTCACTCTAGCTCTCTTCAGGTTGCTCTCTCTTTTCTCAATTTTCTTCTCTACGTTTTCTTGGTCTTCAGAGGGGCTTATATATGTATGGCTTCTGTCTTCAGGCTTCACGAGCTCACGCATTGGGCGTGTGGAGAGCTCGTTCCCCCCTTCCTGAAGATGACACACGTCAGGACCAGATTGGTGAGCATATCCTCGTTGGTAGAATCTCCTAGACGTATCTGCCTTGGATCACGTGCTCAATCATAGGCTTCCATGGTGCGCTTGTTTTACCCTGCAATTCAGACAAGTATTAGTTAAGAGAAAAGATGCACCGAGTTTGATTTGGCATGAAATGGGATATGCACAGACATTCCAAGCAAACACAACATATATGCACAGACCCTTCTAGGCCAATGGCACGAACTATACCGACGTTTTAAGTCAATGCGAGATGTAAACATACCTTCTTGTACGTTCAACAAGAACACGTGCACAGACGTTATATGCACGATGAACATAGTGCACTGACTGATGCATGCATGGACAAAGGTGCACAGACCTTTACCTTCGTATGTACAAGAACGTGCACTGACTATATATATACGAATGATGAACAATGCACCGACCTTTCACATGCATGAAGTAAGGTGCACAGACCTTGGTAAACATATATGCACAGACCTATATCAACAAGCCACAAAGTGCACCGTCCTACATACGCCTCCATGCAAACATGTACAGACTACAGTTGTTCAAACCAGATTGTGCACCGACCTTGTTTATCACAAGACAAAACATGCACAGACCATGGTTTGCCCAAAGCGAGATGTGCACAGACTTTCTGGTGTTAAGACTAGAATGTGCACATACCTTTTTTATGTAAGACGCAAAACATGCACAAACTTTCATGAACAATACTGCCTTTGCATAGACCTATATGAACAGACTACATGAACTTGCATCGACTATGTTTTGCCTAACGAAAGATATGCACAGACCTTAACGTGTGTGATGCAAACCATGCACCAACGTTGTGTATTGAGGTAAACATAGTATGCACAGACTCTATATGCATTAGGCATAAACAATGCACAGACATTATTAATTTGATCAACTAAAGATGCACAAAGTCTGTACTTGAGAGACAAACTATGCACAGACATATTTTAAGTGAAATGCATGTACATTGACTTATGAAATGCTAACATTTCTGAGACTGAATATTTATCAAAATCAAAGGACTAAAAAGTAAAAGGAATTATTGCCTATCATGTTGTCAATCATGTTTGCCAATCATCAAAATAAAGTTGGAGACAAATGCGTAGAATTCTTATGTCTAGACACATATGACATCATACACATATGAGTCATAGTGTTTGTCATCATCAAAACATAATATCTAACATAGGATTGTCACCCTCCGCCAGCAGTTCAAACTCCGGGAAGAAGGCCAACCCTTGCACAAGTGAATGTTAAGAGGAGTTGGCACCCGAAAGCCATAATAATCAAATTCAATCGCTTGTTAGCGACGAATTGGAGCATTATGATGTCCGCGTTGTCGACTCTGACGACGAAGAGGATTTCATCATGCTACAGCCAATCTCGCAAGAACTTGAAGACGTTGGGCAAGCACTTGTAGGCAAATTAGTTGGGCTCAACCTTGGGGAGCTAGATGGCCCCAGACCTATCCTCACTAATGCCCTGACAAATGAACAACAACCAGCCACCACTTTGGAGGGTTTGAAGCAGGAGAACCAAGTGTTGAAATCATTTGTACAAGAATTGCTGCGAGAGTGGGACGTCCTGCTTAGGCATCTCGCATCTTCATTAATTGCCCAAACCAACTTGGGATCTCCAGCAAATGTCAATCCTTTAATGACGACGGCCAAAGCATCGACTGATGAAGCCAGATTCACTAAGGACCGTTATGTCATCAAGAAAAGGACAAGTGACATGGACTTCTCCCCTAGGGATATTCGTTTCCAGGGAGGAGTTGGCCTGAGCAAGGTTTATAAAGATGCCAAGGGTAAGTCTCCCGTCATAATGCTAGCACAGTGGATGGAGACACCATATTCCTTCGTCAAAGAGCACGCCAAGTTATTGTTTGAATTTTGCATGGTGCGGGAGCTTATAACCCTACCAGAGCCTCGGAAGTCGGCCAAGGAAGGCAAAGTCAAAGAGACCAGTTTCTGCCGGTATCATTGAATGCTTGGCCACGCCATAGAAGACTGTTATGTCTTTAAGGGCAAAGTTGAAAGTTTAATACAATCAGGGGTCATCCAAATTAAGAATCATCGAGCGTCTCCCCCGCAACCCCATCAATGGGATCGACCAAAGTCCTCGGCTAAACGAATTCTTGCTTTAGTCGCATCTACATTGCCTAAGTTTGTGGCAATAGAAGCGCTCTGGAGACAACCTCCTTCTCTAAAAGAGATGTAAGAGGGCTTGCCTATGACCGAGAAGCAGACTTTAAAGCCTACTATTCTGTCAACACCATGGGGCTCCAATAAGTCAGACTCTGGCGAGGAGCCCAGTGACCCCACAAATGAACAACAAAGAGAAGTGGCACTTGAAAACTAAGACGAGCAGCCTTGGTCGTCCATTGTCAACAACTTGGAGTAGTATGATGCCCGCGTCGCCGGGTTCGACGACGATGAGAATTTCATTGATCTACAGCTAGCTTCGCGGGAACTTGAAGATGTTGGGCAAGCGACTATGGATGAATTGGTCGAGCTCAACCTCGGGGACGTGGACGTGGACGAGTCCCAGACAATTTTCATCAGTGCCCTCCTCAATGAGGAAGAAAGGCAAGCATACAAACAACTCCCATTGGAGTATAAGGATTGCTTTGTCTGGACCTACAAAGAAATGCCCTTCGTAGTAGAGTATGAATTGGCAATACTCCCCATTGTCAAGCCGGTCAAACAAGCTTAAAGGCGTATGCGTCATGAGCTCGAGCTCAAAGTAAATGTTGAAGTTGACAAATTTCTAGAGGTGGACTTCATAGAGCCCTGCATTTATCCAATTTGACTCGCCAACGTAGTCCTTGTCAAAAAGAAAAATGGCCAATTCCGAGTCTACATTGATTACAGGGACTTAAATAAGGCCTGCCCAAAGGACGACTTTCCTGTTCCAATCACTGAAACCATGGTCGATATGACCATTGGACATGAAGCTTTATCTTTAATGGATGGATCGTCAGGTTACAACCAGATCCGTATGGCCATCAAAGACAAGGAGCTTACGGCCTTTCGATCCCCCAAAGGGATCTTCAATTACAAAAGGATGCCCTCCGACTTAAAGAACGTCGGTGCCACGTACCAAAGGGCAATTACCAAATTTTTTGATGAAATGCTTCACGACTTGGTCGAGTGCTCTGTTGATGACCTGGTCATCAAAACCCAAAGGCACGAAAACCACCTGGCTGACTTGCATTGGATTTTTGAAAGGCTTCGTCAATTCTAGCTCAAAATGAACCCGATGAAGTGCACTTTTGGCATTTCAAGTGGCAAGTTTCTCGGCTTCATCGTTAGATATCGGGAAATAGAAATAGACCCTGATAAAATCAAGGCAATTCGGGAGTTACCACCTCTCAGAAATATAATTGAATTAGGGTCTCTCTAGGGGAGGTTAGCCAACATCTGACGCTTTATATCCAACCTCTTAGGAAGATGCGCACCTTTTGAGAAACTGATGAAAAAGGGCGCACCGTTCATATAGGACCAGGAGTGCCAGAATGCCTTTGAACGAATCAACGAGTACCTCCTTACTCCCCCGGTATTGAGAGCACCATAGATGTCAATTTTGGCCGAAACCGATACGTTTCGGCCATACCCGATACGAAAAAGGCCCCTTGCACTGTAGCAAGCCGAAACAATAGGTGGTTGTTGGAAGCAAATTTTGTGTGCAAAAAACCCCGCCGGGGTGAAAAGAACCCGTCCGGGGTGAAAAGAACCCGTCCGGGGTGAGAGGGACCCGTCCGGGGTCGAGGGGACCCGTACGGGGTCGCCCTGCCCCGGGCGGGCTGGCGTGCAGGTGGGAAGGGCCTCCCGGGGCCGCGTGGCCCCCGAGGTGACCTCCCCGGGGTCATTCGACCCCGGGAGGACCCACCCGGGGTTAAACCACCCCGGGCAGGACCTGCCCGGGGTCGTTTGACCCCGGAGGGACCTGCCCGGGGTCGATCCACCCCGGGCCGGCCTGCCTGGGGTCGGACGACCCCCGGGGGACCTGCCCGGGCAGGTCTTGCCCATGGTCGTTCACCCCGGGCAGGACCCGCCTGGGGTCGAATGACCCCGGGCAGGTCCGAGAGCTACCCGAGGTCATTTGACCCCGGACGGGTCCGGGGACCTCCTACCCCGGGCAGCCTCCATCTCCCGCGCACGGAAACCAAGGGAAAGACCTCTCCGGGGTCATTTTCACACCGTTTAACCCGTACGGGTCCAGACGACCCCGGGGAGGTCCCTCCTTCTATAAATAGACCCCCAGGGGTCCAGGATCTACATCAAGGACACACCATCTACAAGCTACAACCTACGGAAGACACTCAGAGCATTTTGTTCGTTTGTTCGTTTGTCTTGGCCCGCGAGGGGTAAGTCCCCGAGTCTTGTGTATGTGCCCCTATGAGGGTATATTTGTAATTTTGCCCCTCAGTGGGCCGTGTTGTTGTTTCTAAGTCCTGGGACGACTATGTCATATGCTTCTGCCCTAATAATGGGAGAATTGCATAAATGTCCTCCCCGGGGTCCGAGAAACATCAAAGTCCTGTTGTTTGCAGTTTTACCCTGCACCTTTCTGTAATTGGGGTTACGTCCCTACTTCTCGCGTTTCTGCGGATTTTTGTATAGTCGACAACTCGCCGACAACCCTTGTACTCATTCGGACTATAAAAGTACTTAGCATGTTTTATGTATGTCCTCGGGGGAAAATTATAAGAAAACCCCCGGCTTTCACAAAAATTGTGCATATGCCCCTCCTTTGGCGAACTTGACACACATGAGTCTTCTATGAAGCTATTGCCACTCCTTCAGCCGGGGAACGTTGTCAGCTCAGTCCGACACCCATATGTCTCCCAACCCTAGGTCTATGTAGGGCGCAGTAAAATTACCAAAATGCCCTCGTGATCTAGAAATGATCTTGCAGTCCCTAATACTCACCAGAAAGAGCCTCAGCACCTTGAGAAGTCAGGAACCCGATCCTACTTCCGTTCCAGCTCAGAAATTTCAGAAATACCCCTAGGTTGATAAAATTACCAAAATACCCTCGAGGTCCAGAAAACTTCCCTTTACTTCAGAAATGCCTATGGCTTTCGCATATTTGCATCTTTACTCTTAAGTCTTAGGGTTTTGCTCAAACTTATCTCTAATTACCAAAATACCCCTGGGTTGGTAAAATTACCAAAATACCCTCAGGGTCCAAAAAAACTCCCCTTTACTCCAAAAATGCCTATGGCTTCCGCATATTTACGCTTCTAATCCTAAATCTTAGGGTTTTGTTCAGACCTAGCCCTAACTCAATTGTTTCTGTTGGTCTGTGGTAAGTGAGTGGACAGCGTAAGCCCTTCAAGAGAGTTTGCCCTCAACATCAGAACCCCCATAGAGGACTTTTGGGATTTCTTTGACAGTTAAACAAAGGTGGTCGTACGTTAGGCCGATGTAAATCAACACTGATTACGGTCAATGGGGAGAGGTCCAGCACTCGAACCCAAATCGTCTGATACGATGCGCACCCACGGAATCACCCTCTATACTTAGAGGGGGATGTTTCTTTTCAAAAAGAATAAAATCTATATTTTTATCTATGATAAAAATCGATTAGATTTTTCCGTGTCTCACAGACTGGCACGCCTGTTGGGACCTTTCTTGCCTTTCTTCTTTCTGTCAGAGTCGTTCCCCAAAACCCTCTTCGAGGTTCTGATTTCCTCCTCTTCCTTTTACAGGACGGGAAGAGGAGGGTATAACTTGCTACTTATTTGAGAGCTTGTCTCGCGCTTGCGCCCTTCTGTGTTCGTGCTACGCACCACTACCAACAGCAACCAGCAGCGCTGGCCACCGTCACCTATGGCTCCGAGATCGTCGGCAACCACGCCAGGTTGGGATACCTGGCGACCCCACTTATTTTCAGTGACTTTCCAGCAGTCGTCGGTTCGCCCTTCTTCTTGGGCGTGGTACCTGTGGCTGAAGCCAGTTCAGCCATGCCTACAACAACCTTCGGGGGTGTCAGGCCCTCGGCTCCATCAACTGACCGGGTCCGCCTAGTCAAGAAGGCAACCGTCGGGGGTGTTAGGCCCTCGGCCCCAACAACTGGCCGGGTTTGCTCGGTCAACAAGACAGCTCCTGAGGGTGTCAGCCCCCTCATTGCAGCAGCCGACCGGGTGTACCCGGTCAACAAGACCACCATTGGGGGTGTCAGGCCCTCAACCTCAACAGCTGGCTGGGTCCACCCAGTCAAGAAGACAACCGTCGGGGGCATCAAGCCTTCGGCCCCATCAACTGGTCGGGTTTACTCGGCCAAGAAACCAATCACTGAGGGTGTCAGACCCTCTGCTTCATGAACCGGCCGGGCTCGCCCGGTCAAGGAGACCATCCTTGAGGGTGTCAGACCCTCTGCTGCAACATCTGGACGGGTTCATCCGGTCAACTCTTCAACTGTTAAGGGTGTCAAGCCCTTCATCCCGACAACCAGCCGGGTTCACTCGACTGCCACGTCGACGGCCGAAGGTGTCAGGCCTTTTGCCTTAACTATTGGCCAAGTTTTCTCGGTCAATCAAGTCACCGCTGGCGTCGCCCCTGCTCAACGGGGGCAACGCCGTCGCCGTAACGGCAACAGACCCACGGCGGCTACCCTCAGGGGTACTGCCCCTACTCAACGGGGGCAGCGTCGTCGCCACAACAACGTCGCGCCTACGGCAGACGTCACCCACGCTGCTCCTACTCAACGGGGGCAGCATCATCGTCACAACGACGTCGCGCCTACGGCGGACGTCACCCAGGCTGCTCATCCTCAATGGGGGCAACGTCGTAGCCGCAAAGGTGCAAAGCCTACAGCGGCCGCATCCCACTCCGGCAAGACTGTGCTTGAGATTTCCGCATTCGGCTTGACGGAGGCGAGCCGATCTTGTCACGGGACACCCACGTCCCGACTGTCTCTACCTCCAATCGCTTCGAGCTCCTCTGACAAGTCCAGGAGGACGGAGTGAAGGCAAAGAAGCCCGCCGTATCGGCAACAACTCCGGGCCCGGTTCAGCGGCCCAAGACACCAGCTGTTGGGACATCTCAGCCCGAGCCGGCACGGCAAGAAGAGCGCCAAGAGGACGTCCATAGCATTGACGGGGATAGCAACCCCGTACATGAAGATCTTGGGAGAGAGGTCCAAACCCTCATGTTGGAAGAGCTTCGGCGTGAAAACCAAGAGTTAAAAAACCTCCTGCAGTCATTACTGCGCGAAAAGGAGGTTCATGCTCCTCCCCCGGCGGTACCTACTGGGACGGAACCACAGAATCCTCCCATTCTAGTTGCGGCCAACGCCTCCGCCACTGCTGTAAAATTACCAGTGACGATGGAGTTTGAAGTGCCGCAACATGAAGCCAATACGCGGTCGTCTGTGACCCCTGCGACAGAAAGCCTCATGGCGCAGAAGCAGATGATCGAGCGTATCGTGGAGGCGAAGTTTGCTCAACACGGGGAAGGGGTGGCCACCGTTGATTTGTACAGCGTGCCATATCCCCTCCACCATCAATTCAAGAAACTTCCACCAGATTGCCCAAAGGCCCTGAAACTCCAGAAGTTCAATGGGCATGGCTCTCCTCACGAACACCTGGCCTATTATATGACGGCCATGGGTGAGTTGGCACTGGAGGAAGCATACTTGCTGTGGTACTTTGCCATGTCATTGACTGGCACCGCTTTCCAGTGGTATTCCAGACTCAAGCCCAGCTCGGTAGCTGATTGGGCTGATATGCAAAAGAAGTTCGTCGACCGTTTCCAGATGGTCGAACGTAAAATTTCCCTGGCGGAGCTTTGTGCCCTCCTGCAGAAGAAAGGTGAAACGGCTTTGGACTTCATCAAGCGATGGAGGGACGTCAGCATGCGCTGCGATAATCCTCTGACGCCCGAAGACGCGATCACCATCTGCCGCAGGGGTCTCTCGGCAGAAGTCAGTGAAAAGCTTCTGGGCTCAAACATCAAAAGCTTTGACCAGCTCAACACGGTGGTGGTGGAGATTGAGATGTTCTTCGCGGATCACCCTGCACAAGCCTCTACAAAAGGCAAATCCTCCAAAGACCGTCTAGCTAGCGGCAAGGAGGTAAATGCCGTCAACTTCTCCCCGATAAATGGAGATAAAGGGGAAACAAAGTCCAAAGGCAAGGGCAAAAAGCCTGACGACAAGGCGAGTGTGTCTCTCTTAGCGGAGCGCATGAAGACGCTGTATTCTTTCAGGAAAGAGCATACTAAAATGCTCTTTGATCTTTGCATGAAAGAGCAGCTCATCACCTTGCCGGATCCGCGGAAGCCCTCAGAGGTGGACAAAACGGATGATCCTACCTATTGTGTGTATCACCGAAGGTTGGGTCACACCATTGGGGACTGCTATATCTTCAAGAATATAACAGAAGAGTTCATTCAAAAGGGCCTGGTAAATATGTTGGGCCATGCAGTTGACCCACCGCAGCCGCATGCTTGGAGTCGACCGAACCGGTCGGCTAATGTGGTGCATATGGTGGCGATGGTTTCAAGTTCCAATGCCTCAGAAGCTGGGCCTTCCACTCAGCAGTCCAATATTGGCCGCGGGGCCGCCGCCACCTCATTCCCCGAATGTCTAGCATTGCGGAGGACTATTCGGAAAATTCGGGGAGAAATTCGACAGTTACAATTAGAACAGAGATGCCTGCTGCAGTTCCTAGAGAGCATTGACCAGCAGTTGTCCACCTTCCCCTTTGGTCCATTCGCCAGGGGGTTAGCTCCGGCCCACATACGGGAGACGGGTGTATCACCCACTGGCCGGACTCCGCTCAGGGGTTGGCTCTCCGAGGAATCCTTAGATTCATCTAAAAATGAGGAGGACTCACCGGAAGGCGAGGAGGCTCCACTTCAAGTCGAGCTGCCAGAAAAGCTATACTCATTCCCTTGCGAGAAGACTCCAAACATCTTCTTCGCATGCCAGCGAGCGGGACTGATAAGCCCATCGCCCATGGAGCAGACACCAGGTGCTGCTTTTCATCAGGGCTATTGCCCGTATCATGAAGTTGTTGGCCATATCATCCACAACTGTGAGCCGTTCAAGGACATTGCTGAAGACTTAATCAGGCAAGGGAGGGTCAATATGGGTGAATTCTTGGTCAATCCACTACAGCCGCATGTACGGGAGAGTCTTCACTTCTCCGTCAATGTTATACATGCTGCCATGGTTGGCAGTATCGGCCGAAACCGATACGTTTCGGCCGAAACGTATCGATTTCGGCCTATACCGACACCGAAACGGGCCTTTACACTGTAGCAGGTCCGATACCAAAAAATAATAATAATTTAATAGTTTCGGACCGAAACCGTCCGATTTCGGACCGAAACCGTCCGGTTTCAGCCGAAACCTAACCTGCTGGCCCCAATTTTGGCCTTTTCTAACTGTTTTGAACCGGTTTCGGCCGAAACCGAAACCGAAACCGATACCGAGTCGTATCAGTTTCGGACCCGGCCGAAACCGAGTCCGAAACCGACACTGCCATCCTTGCATGCTGCAGCAGCTTTCCAGCTCCCCGAGCCGTAGGAAGAGGGAGTCAGTTCCTAGGGAGCCAGCTCCCAGCCACCTAAATCCACACTCTGGTATCCAGGGTGGCGACCATCTCATCAGTGTTCTTTCCCCAAGGACGACGCTAAGAAAATCTTTGACAAGCTCCTGGAAGATGGTCGGGTGCTGACGCACAAGCCGCCATCCTACTACAATGAGACGGCCAAAAGTCACCCCCATTATTGCAAATATCATGCGAGGGTATCTCACCCCACCCGAGAGTGCCAAGAAGTCCAAGACTGCATTGAAGTCCTCATCCAAAGAAGGGAAATCGATGCCCAGGGGAACTCTATGACAAGGCGGCGTCTTAAAGATGCCGCTAAGAAGATTCTCTAGCAAGTCCTACAGGAGTAGGCCAAGTTGCGTGGGATCAAACCCACCTCTCAGCAAGTCCAACCGGACGGGTCTTCAGGCAGTGGTAATCCGCAGCCAAACCCCAAAGGCAAGGCTAAGTGCGAGGGGCCTAAGGCCCGGAGCCCGAAAAGCCAAGCCCAGGGGGAAGGTTCCAAACCTCTCCCGAGGCCGAGTCAGCCTGGCATCGTCATAAGGGGAAACCCTCCGCCAGACGACAAAGGCAAGGCGAAGGTGAGGGAGCCTCTGGTCAAAGCTCTTGTCAAGCCAGCAGGTCCGCCAATTGTAGAAAGGCCTCAATAGCTCAAGCAAGCCAAGCCACCAGCCCAAGCAAAGTTGGTGGAACTACAAAGCCCCCAAAGGCCTCACGGTGGACTGGCAGAGTTCCAGGAGTTGCCTCCTGAAATAATTGCTCAGGCAATCAATGCTACCTTCCAGGCTCAGCAGGGGGAGGCCAATTGGACCAAGGTTGTCCCCAGGAAAGACCGTGGCACTAAAGCTCCTAAGGAGCCAGCCCGGAACAATTTTGGGGGCAAACAAGTCCCACCTCCGAAGCGAAGTCCACTTTCTTCTCAAGAGGCGGCACGTCAAAAGAAGCAAGAGAAGAATCACAGGAAGAATTTGAAGAGGAGGTTGAAGAGCCAAGCTGAGCAAGCAGCAGCTATGGAGGCCCCTAAGGAGCCAACTCCTTTGCAAAGACTTCAAAAGCTCATAGATGAGTTCGAGGAGTACACTCCCCCTTGTCCCACCAGGATCGTCACTCTGGACGAATACATTCCTTGGGACAAGCTTGGGCGAAAAGCCCGCCTTTTGCAGTGGCTCCGAGATATGGCTCACTGTCTTGAAGAAGGTGAAGACTTCCCAATCCCGGAGGAGCTCTCCTTATTCTACAAAGATGAGGAGCTCACTGTTGAGATGCTCGAAGAAATTCTGCAAGAGCTCTCCTGCAACATGGTGGCGATTCCGCCGCCCGACAACATTTATTCTCCCGTGGCTGATAGCACTGGAGGCAAGGCTCCTATGGCAACATATTAGCGTCGCTCGGCAAGAAATGGCCGGGGACGTGGCTGAGGTCGTGGCCGAGGACGTGGACGTGAAAGTCCCTTGACTCTCGATCGGGTCATAATATTCAGAGGGGAGCGGGTACTGTCCCAGAAACTCAAGTTCGGGGAATCCCTTTCATCCTCAGCCTCTCAGAAGGTTCAGGCCCCATCCCAACGGCTAAACCGGGTGGCGTCTCTTTTACAACCACTTCCTCTAATGAAGAAGAGGAGCCAGTCGAGTCGCCAGTACGCGAGAAGGCGTCAGAGCAGGTCGGCCCCTCCAACAAGGTTGAGCCCGCAAGCCCAGTGGGTCCTTCTAATGAAGACCAACATGATGAACCTTTGCCACCCCCGGAGGAGTCTTTAGCACCACTGTTCCAAGAAGATACGGAAGGCCAGCATGGGGAGGAGCGCCCTTCTAAGTGAGAGAAGCCTCGCCAGGCGCCGAAGACTCTGGCGGAGATCATCCCGCCATTTGACAAGACCCGTGCTCGGGCGGACTATAAAATTATTCATCATATGAAGCGGTTCCCAACAAATGTCACCATTTGGGAAGCCATTGTCTGGAGCAAGGATCTCAGGGAGGCTCTTGTCAAGATACTCCAAGACCCGGAGGCCTATGAAGCTCATGTTGCAGAGTTGCAGGTCCAGGCATATGAAGCACTCACAACCAACATCTCCTTCACGGACAAAGACATGTTGCTGTCCTCTCCGTGCCACAATCGTCCCTTATATATGAGGGGGACGATCAATGGGCATGACGTGAGTCGCATCCTGATCGACGTCGGAGCAGCCGTCAATATCATGCCTCTGAAGACTTTCAAGTCTCTATATTTGGCACCTTATTTACAAAAGGTGACCGTGGTCAAGATTTCGAGATTCAATCAAGGTTCCGAGGAGGCGCTTGGTCGGGTTGAGGTCAAACTAGCCTTGGGCGATTTTGTCACCTGAGCAACATTCTATATTATCAACTACGACACATCATACAAGGTGCTGCTTGGAAGGCCATGGCTGCATGAAAACTGGGTCGTTCCTTCAACTATGCACCAGTGCATTAAATATGTCAAGGAAGGGGAGCAACATACGGTCTTCGCAGATCAGGCCCCGTTCCACCCCAATGAGTGTCATTTGGCCGATGCCTCTTTATATTTTGGGAAGCCCACTCTGACAATCCCTGAGCCTATTAAGGACAAAGGGAAAGAAAAGGTGGACCATGAAGTCGAGGAAGGGCAGCTCTTCACTGTTAACCAAGACATGGTAAAGCTACACATGCTGAGCCTCAGTGCTGCCTCCAAGCCAACTCAACCGGAGAGGCAGAGTGTTGACTTTGAAGCCAACCTCATCAGCCAGGTCATTGACCGAAGCATCTCCTTACCTTCCAAGTGCCTTCAACTCTCGTCCCAACGGGAAGAGTATGAGGTGGAGCAGTTGAAGACCTTCACAGTCTCCTATCAACGGAGAAGGCGACGCAACAAGAGCAAGGGGGACAAGCCGATCATCTTTTACAAAGGTGATTTAGTCCCACCGTGCCCTCCTGAAGATGACTTTTGCTGGGATACTCCCGCCGATGTGGCGCCAGAGCCAGTCCAGGAGATGGATGATATGCCCAACTACATCAAGGAAATGTGTAAAAAGCAGCACATCCCGCAGGCTCTAGACCCTGCACGAGCAGCATATTTCCACCGGCTATGGAATCCTCCGCAAGTCTGTGGGCAGCCTCCCTTCTCCCGCAAAGGCACGCGGGGGCTTGGCTATGACCAGGAAAGGGACTTCGAAGTCCACTTTGCAGTCAACACCATAAGGCTACTATCTGGTGGCTGTGTTCGAACCACCACCTGGCATAGTGGAGGTCAAACCATCCCCTGCGTCCCGACGCAGGTGTCGGCAGTCGCTCCGGCTCTCGGCGACAATAGAAGTCCCACCACGCCGCGGCTAGCAAATGTGCGTCCCGGCTTCTATACTGACGACCCGTCAAAGGGAACTCCTGGTTCGGCGGGATCCCCTGGTTGTACCCGAAGTTTCGAGCGAATCTGTGCGGGTAGTACTGCTCTAAGAAGCTCGTCACGGACCGGTGTAGAGGCAGCACCGCTGGTCGGGTGCTCATCACCCACTCGGTGTACAATGCCGCGTCCGGCTTCTATTGATAAGGAAGGGCGCAGGCCGCCCTGCCATTCGAAGGCACCAGAATCAGGTAGGAGTCCTTGGTGGCACTGTCAAAGGGAACACCCTCCTCGCCCCTGCCGGGCAAGTAACACAAGACCCTCCTGGCTTCTTCCAGCTGCACGACTGCGTCCCCGTCTGGCTGCCCGGTGAAGTTAAACAACAATGGTGCTGCCTGGTTCGTCACGGACCTGCGAGACACCAACCCTGGAAACAGTAGGCCAGCCCACGCACTGAGGTAGTGGGTCGGCAGGAGCAGACTCCGCTCGCGTGGCGCCGGGTGCGTCGCCAGCACCCCCAGTCCCTGATAAACATTGGCCAAAGCCGCCGGGGCCAAGGCCAGCCTCCGTCCCTCTGCCAGTTGGCACGCAGGCCACAACAGCTCCACCCTCAGCTGGCCATCTTCCCCGTGGGGGACCACGAACGTCGTCAACCAGTATGCCAAGTACGCGACCAGGTGGGTCACGTCTGGCAGTCTACGGGGGTTCCACCCCTCCTGTGGTGCGTAGATGTACCGGGGGTGCGTCCGGAAACGCAGCTCCACTTCCGTGTACTCCTCCCAGGGGGTCTGGTCCCTCGCAAACTGGTAGGGACACCAGGTCCACTACCGGGTCCACTACTCGGAGCCGACGCCGCACCGCCCCGACTGCACTGAGTTTATGGCTCGGAGATCCGACTTCCTGAAGACTCGGCTTATGGCTACGGTAGTATATTGCGTATGTATTTCATTTGTGTATTGCGTATACGTATTTGTGTGTATGTATTCGTCTTCTAGACGTGTGTATTTTAATCCCACAAAGTCAATAGTGGGTTGGTGGGCTTTGTCTTATTAGGCTAAGGTATAAACATAATTAGGAAAGATTGAGGGTATTATTGTTATGGTTTTTTTCCTATATAAGGAGGCCAATGTTGTGTGTTACGTATGAATAAAAGAATCAAAACAACCTACGTTTGTGCCTTGGCCCCTTCTAGCTTCCCTTCCCTCTTTCTCATTTTGTGAGTTTGAGTGTCGCCCGGTGTGAGACCGTCCGACGTGAGGCCGAGCTGCGTGAGGTAACAAGTTATCCGTTCCCGTCCGTGCCGCTCCATTTCCCCATCGCCGCCGCGTCACAAACTCCTGGTGAAAGCAAAAAGGTCCGTCATAGAAGTGGCGGACCCACGCGTCCAGTATCACCCTAGGAGTCTACGCTGCCCTCTCTCTCCCAGTCAAGGCTAGGTCCCTCCAGGTCTTCAGCAAATACCGGTAACTGTAAGAAACCCGGTATCTCCCATGTCCGTTGGTATAGCTACGATGGAGGTCATCCAGCACTACCTCCTCGTACCCCTCGCCGCTGATCGGCAGCCCAGAGATCCTGTATAGGGACCACAGATCTAACGAAGTCTCTCCCTCAGCCGTTGCCACGGTGTTCCACTTGCGGTTGAAGGGCTCTGTCAACGCCTGTAGAAGTCCTGTGTAGCAAGGATACCCATACAGAGTCGTAATCACAGCGTATCGGATATCAGCTCGGTCTAGCAGCACCGGGTAGTGGTGTACTATGCCCATCAACCACTCGGTAGCTCCCTGGCGATATCTGTGTGACGAAATCACCGCCCAGCGACCATACCAGCTAACGGCCGTCTGTCGCAGTATCCCGGATAGAAGGCTGTGGTCGTCATAGCCTTCCCCGACATACTCCAGCCCTGATGGCTCCAGTACTAACCCGGGACTGCCCTCTGTCTCTACCCGGTGGTGCCCGTGCAAATCCCAGAAAGCGGGACCCATCACTCCAGCGCGGACTCCGAACTGGTCTGCTCTGCTGAAGAAGCCTAGGCACTCAACGCTCGGAAACTGACTCTGCCTCCAGTAGTCCAGAGAGAAACTCGGAAAGCCGTAAAGGACGATTCCGTGCAAACTGTCTCGGCCCACCAAGATCGCCCGCTCCAGTCGGCGACGGGCCCCAGCAACCCGAGAGTCACTCTCTTCCATGCCTGGTGGGACAAAACACCCGATGAACTCGAGCAGGTGACGGTCCAAAGGGAACTCCACCGGGTAGCCGCCGCTGTGATCATAAGTGTAAAGTCCGCCCGCCTCCGACGCGCGGGCCAGCTCCACAACCCCAACTCCGCTACCGCGCTGGCCAACGGGGCCCTCTGCCATAGCCGTGTGCCCCCAGTCGAGTTGCTCCACATTAGCCGCAGTAATGATGGGCGGACCCAAAGGGGGCATGGGCCGCTCGGTCCTCCTCACCCAATGGTCCTCCTCCCGGACCACGCGCCTCGGGACTCGCTCGTCCCTACCAAATCGTGCCATAGCTACAAGACATAGCACCAAAAACGGTCAGCATGTCAGAAATTCAACACATACAATACAATAAAGCACAAGTATATGAAGCGTCAAAATGCAACTACAACAACCCAGAAGGAGAGGTTCACGGGCCGTACGCCCTCGTCTCAACCTCCGACGCACGATCCGTGGGGGGCATTTGTTGTACCCGGACAATTCCCCCCGCAAACTACCCAGGAATAAGGGTTCGGGAATTTCCCCGAACACCTTCAAGGCACGGGCTACCCAGCCGCTCTGACAACCCAGTGGGCCCGACCAACGGCCCCAACCCGCTAGCCGAGGTATACGGCGGCACTAGCAATCAATCGGGACCACTCCCGACTCATAAGTTGCGGACTTTGCCCGCGTCCTACACGACCACCCGGGCCATCCCGGGGACACTCCGACTACAAGCCACGTCACGTGGCATCCAGTGAAAAGGCCGAGGGCCTACTCTGAGACACTTCTTTCAACCCAAATAGGTCAACCACAGGCCTTGGAGGCCCGCAGCATGTGCATACGGCTCACACACGTCTATTCGGCATTCTGCCGAACACCTTGTGGGCGCACATGTTTTAACCCTTCTACACCAACCCACGGGCTATCCCGTGGTTCCAGTACGCTAATTGGGTCCGACAACGACCCCCCTGCAAGCCGGGGTCACCCCCGACCCTCAGACACGTGGCAACATGCCACTCGACTTTAGCTCTCGGGCCAACCCGAGGCTACTCTGTCAACCCGCCGTACAACGTGGCACGCAGCCCGAGGACGGGCACGTATACCCAAGGTGCCTCCTCCCAGCCCCTACGGACATCTACCCTCGGCCCTAGATCAATTCCAAGGCCCGTCGGCCGCTTATACGGCTTGTTCGGCAATCCGGGGTGTGTCGGGCATTCGCCCGAACACCTTGCGAGCGGCTACCACGACTCGAAGAACAAAGGCCCCCATGGGCCATTTCAATACCCCGGATCTTCGTATCCTCCAAAGGATATCCCCAGACGACAAAGGAAGACCCCCGGGGGCCATCCCTCGGGGTTACGACTTTGCCCGAGGCCAGTTTGCCCTAGGGCGTGGCCGCGCCCCTGGGGAGGGCGAACTCCCCGGGGGGCCGCGCCCTCTCCTCAGCTCGGAGGCCCGACGGCCCTCCCCAGTCCCGGTTTGTGCAAATTCGGTCCGAGGTTCGTGTAAAGTTCGTTCGTCGTACCCGCACGCAGAAGAATTCGCGAAGACGAAGCCCCTGGATTACGTCGAGTCGCACACGTCAATCCCTTGGTCTACGTGCAAAAGCAGCCAGTCACCCAGTCCAAGCCCGTATCTTTTGCCTTCTAGCGTCCAAACTGAGTCAAAGTGGGGCTAAAAATACCAAAAAAATCAGATTTTATAGAGGTGGGACCACTCCCCCTCTCTCTTCCAACCCGGTCCGCCCAAACCCCCCTGGGGAGGGGTTTAGGCGGACCAACCTGGGCCCCCAGGCTGGTTCGCCTAAACCCTTGGATAATAAAAAAAGATTTTTAAAATAAAAAATGGACCTGTTCGGTCCGCCCAAACCCCCCCTGGGGAGGGGTTTAGGCAGACCAGCCTGGGGGTTCATCAAATAAAAAAAAAGTCTTTTTTCCCTTCAAAGAGGGGTTTAGGTGGACCAGACCAGACCTTGGGGCTGGTCCGCCTAAACCCCCCCTGGAGGAGGGGTTCAGACCAGCCCTTGGGGCTGGTCCGCCTAAACCCCATCCTCTCCACTCCGATACACACACAAAACACACAAAAACACACAAAAAAATTCAAATAAAATAAAATAAAAACACTATTTGGGGGGTTTACCCGGACCAAGTTGGACCCTCAACTTGGTCCGCCTAAACCCCACCCCTTCAACTTCCTATAAATTGCCCCCCTTCCCAACAAGCAAAAGAGGGATGCATGAAGCAACCCAAGGACACACGGACGGACGAGCAAACTCCCTCGGCCTAATTGTCGCACCCTCGGACCCCCGAGGCTTTCGGCAGGGGTCGGGAACGCAAGAAGACAAGTGCGCGCGCGATTGGCTTGCTAGTCGGCCCACACACGCTGAGGGTATGTCTCACGTACTCCCCTCACGCGGTGTTTAGCCGTCTCACACCAAGCCCATCCTCGCTGCACGTAAGACAACTACGCCAACGGCAAATACGCCTGCATCCCGGGTCCGCCTGTGTACGTCAACTTATGATGGTTACGAAGGGCACTTCATAATGCCGCATCGGGCCTCGACACGGAACCGCGTGCCCACCGTTCACCTCCCAGTCGACCGTCGGCCCCTCGGATTGACAAATTGAGTCTAGTCGGACCTCTGGCCCGGGAGTCATAGTCCTGGGGCCGACCTCGACTCCCCAGCATGACAACACTTACTGCCCGAGACCCGGACCCGACCGCTCACCTCGAGCCGCGTCCGACCTCCGCCAGGCGCCAGTCCGTGTCTGCTCTGACCACCGAGGCAGTCAGACCTACACCAACTCCGCTGTAAAGAGTTCCTGTAGAACATGCGGATATCCGCTTTGTCATGGTGGTACCGGAGGGGGGACCCCCTTCGGTGCATTACAACCGGAGGGGGTCCCTTCAGTCACTGCATGACCGGAGGGAGACCTCTCTCCGGTCCTTTCTCCTTACGCATCAACAAAACAGAAGAAGAAAAAGAAAAAAAAAGAAGAAAAAGAAAATGAAGAGACATGCAAAGGGGGGAGGGGGTCATACCTTGGCCTTTCACCTTTCATTGGAGGTGGTGTTCCACCGGAGCTTCAAGTCTTCCGCCCCACCTTCCAGTGCCTATAAAAGGAAGATGGAGGCTTGAGAGTTGAGAAGGGTGACCTTCAAGAGTTCGAGAGCTTGAAAGGAGTTCAAAGCTTCCAAAACTTCCAAGTGAAGGGAGGAAGAAGAGAAAAAGAGGAAGAAGAGGGGAAGCCTGCACATGTCTTTGCTGCCTATTCCCTCTCAAGTTTCAAGAAAAAAATAACAAGTTACAAGAAGGCCCTTATACTAGGGTATTGTTGCACCCACTATTCATCTCACAATTTTTTGGGATGTTACCCTCGCATCGGTCGAGGTCCATATTCGGTGTACCGCCGCTTCATGGAATATTTTCACGCATGGGTTCAATATTCGGCATATCGTCACCCCGTGTAATATTTCTACACTTTTGGGGCTTCATAGTCCACATGTTTCTGCAATAAAAGACTTCTCACAGTAAACGAGGTGGTTGGAATCTGGATTAAACCTCCGCGATTGTTAGGATCGCGTGGTTCCGGGTAGAGCTCTGAAAAGGGAGGTTTTATCCCTCGGATACTCGATACGAACAAAAGAAAACCCGTAGCAAAAGGGGGGGGGGTGCAAAAGATGGTGTACACACCGCTGAAGAAGTCCCCCCGTACGTGTATCACGCAACTCGGGCAAGAACAAGTCCCCTCTTCGCAGCCCACAACACGAGGAAGACGACAAACGAACAAGGAGGCGCGTCCTCTCCTCCCTCTACGCGGCGCAGCGAGCAAACGAGCCCTAAAAAGCCCGGGAGGAGGCCTTTTAATCAAAACAGGACGACGGAGGACCCGTCCGGGTTCAAGGGGGACCTGTACGAGGTCGCCCAACCCCGGGCGGGCCCGCGCGCAGGCGGGCAGGGCGGCCCGAGGCCGCGAGACCTCGGGTGGGACCCGTCCGGGGTCATCCACCCCGGGCAGGACCTGCCCGGGGCCATTCGACCCCTGGTGGGTCCGGGGTCATCCACCCCGGCCCGGTCCCTCTCCCGCGCGCAGAGAAAAAAAAAGAAAAGGAAAAAAGGCAAAAAAGGACCTCCCTGGGGTTATTTTCATCCCGTTTAACCCGTACGGGTTCAAGCACCTCCGGGTAGCCCTCCACTTCTATAAATAGACCCCCAAGGGTCCAAAATGTAAAACACAGCATCGACGAAGCATCCACTACGCACGGGAAGCATCCAGCAAGGATTTTGTTCGTTGTTTTGACCCGTGAGGGGTAAGTCCTCGGGTCTTGTACTTATACCCCTAAGGGGTATTTTTATAATTGTGCCCCTCCGCGGGCCGTGTTTATAAGTTTCTACGTCCCGGGATGACTAAACCATGTAGTTCCGCCCTTATAACGGGGGAATTACAAAAACGTCCTCTCCGGGTTTGCGGGAAATGAATGTCCTGTTATTTGCAGTTCTACCCTACAATTTCTTGTAATCGGGGCTACGCCCCTACCTCCCGCGTTAGTGCGGATTTTTGTAATGTACAGTCGACAACTCGCCGATGACTCTTGTACTAACTTGGGCCATAAATGAATCCGTTGAATTATGCAAATCTCCTTTGTACAACAAACCGGGGAAAAATATTAGAAACCCCTCCGACTTTTGAGAATTATAGATATACCCCTCCTCTGACTAAGTTGACCCGTGTGAGTCTTCCATGAAGCCCCTTGTCACTCCTTTGGCCCGAGGACGTTGTCAGCCCCGCCCGACACTTGGGTACCGCCTCAAGCCTAGGTCTATATAGGGTGTGGTAAAATTATCAAAATACCCCTGCGACCTAGTCATGGCCTATTCGCCCCTAAGACCCTCCACAAACGGCCCCAGCGCCTTGGAAAGTCAGTAATCCTGTCTTACCTTCATCCCAACTCAAAAAATTTCAGGAATACCCTTGGCTTGGTAAAATTATCAAAATACCCCTAGGAAGGTAAAATTACCAAAATACTCCCGGGGTCCAAAAACTTCTCTCTACTTTAAAAATGCCTATGGCTCTTGCAAGATTGCATTCATACTCCTAAATTCTAGGGTTTTGCTCGACCTCCAGGAGCTTTTGACGAAACCCTAAGCCTAGTCAGTGTGTTGGTGGTAAGTGAGTGATTGCGGCGAGTCACCCATAAGGGCCTGCCTTCAACATCCGAACCTATGGAGGGGACTTTGAGATTTCTTTGACAGTCAAACAAAGGTGTTCGGACGTTAGGCCGATATAAATCAACATTGATTGCGGTCAGTGGGGAGAAGTCCAGCACCCGAACCCAAATCGTCTGATACTCTGCGCACCCACGGAATGAACCTCCACATCAAGAGGAATGTTTCTTTTCAAAAAGAACAACATATATTTTATATTCATATATATAAAATTTCGTGGCCGACAGGTATGTTGACTAAAATGTCCCCCGGGCATAGGAAAAAAAAGGCCATGCATTGTTTGTATTATGTCATGAAACTTAGTGAAAAATGAATGGATGTTAGAAATACGCCAAAGATTGGCACCTTTGATGGAAAATTGTTAAAAAATCCCTACAAAATTTGAGAATTGCAGCTTTACCCGCAAACTTTATGAAATTGTGCCAATACTCATGTAATTCAGGAAAAACCCTAAAAATTCGAAATTCAAAGAGGACTTTCAAATGTATGAAAATGTTCTCCCAATTCGAGATATGTCCTTGTTTCATCTCAAATGGTGCAAAATTGTGATTTTACCCACAATTTACACGAAATTGCACGGAGGCCTAGAAAAGTACAGAAAAGTAAAGAAGAAATTGAGAAAAATCAAAGGTTATGCAAAGAGGCCCTAATTCAGGGAAAATTACAAATAATTCTCTCCTAAGGGGAAACTTGAAAATTACAAACAAACCTCTCTAAAGGGGAAAATTGCAAGTAAGCCCCTCTAAAGGGGAAAATCACCTCTAAAAGAAGAAAATTGCAAATAAGCTCTTGTACAAAGGTAAGTTGCGATTATGCTCTTACCCTAAGGCAAGAGAATTTCTCCCCAGGGCAAAAATCTTCACTATAGCTACTGCCGTAAGGGCAAAGAAGATCTAGAAGATGTTCGGACTTGTTCCAATGTAAATTAACACCGACTCCGGTTAGTGGGGAAAATTCCAATACACGAACCATAAATCCTCTGATAAATCCAAAATGTGAAATAAAGAAATGCAAATAAACATGTTGATGGTATCCGAAACCCCCAAATTTTAATTCATCATCAGCGTGTCCACATTTTTCACGTGTGAAACACCACATTTGCAAAGGAGCTTTTGAAATGGACTCCTTTCCCCCCACCTCCTGTCTCCGGCCATTTCAGATTCACTGGCATACTGCAGAACCTCTGCAGATGCCCTGTCCTCTGCCAGCAGAAGTGAACCGGGGATCTCCCTTGGGGACCCTGAGTGCCATTCGAGAACACCTTGTCCTTCCTTGTTGACCACCCGCCTCCTCCTCCTCCTGGGCCGCTGAAGACAGATCGGGGATAGTTGCTCCCCAGGGGGATGCGATTCGCCCTGGATGCCATCTGCACTGGCCACGGCATTCTTTCCCCAGAGTTTCTTTCTCTAGAAAAAAGCTATTGAGAGAATATATACTTCTCAGATTTCATAACAAGCCGAAAGATAATTTCCTCAAGGATTTATCAGCAAAGCGATAATTTCCTCAAAGATTTATCAGCAATATTCAGAAACGTCCGTCATCTGCCCACTTTTCCATTATTTTGAATGAAAAGGTTTTCAGTTACTTTACTAGCACAAGGGGGTTTTATGGCAAGGAGATTCTCTTTCACCTTTGCTATATATCCTTGTGGCTAATGTGTTGAGTAGAATGCTTATGAAAGTAGAGAGATTACAGTGGATTCAAGGGGCACAGATCAGTAGAACACCATTTGTTGTAACCCATTTGCAGTTCGCAGATGGCACCCTCTTATTTCTGGCAGGACAAAGTACATATTTCAGAAACTTGGTTTTTATCCTGAAGTTTTTTGAAACCTGTTCTGGACTGAAAATTCATTTTGATAAAAATCTGTTGATTGGTATCAACATGGATGAATCTACAGTGCAGCAGTTTGCAGATTTGATCTGTGTAGTTAAAAGCGTGCCTAGGTGCTCGCCTAGGTCCTGAGGCGAGGCGAGGCGCCCTAGCACTTAGGTCCTGAGGAGAGGCGAGGCGCCCCCTGGTCGCCTCGCCTCGCCCTGTCTCGCATCACTCTGAACACAGTTGGTCTCACTCTCTCTCTGTCTCACATAAACACACACATAACTTGGTTTTTGACGGTGATCTATCTCACTCTCTCTCTACCTGTAAGATTTATTATTATTTTTAATTTCTTCTCTTTCAGAATGTGAGAGATTTCAGAATGTGAGAGATTACCTTTTGACTCACCAGAATTTGTTTTACGCCAGTTTTCTGAATTTATTAGTTTCTTCATTATTGGTATCTTAATAGTTGTAATTTGGTTTGTTAAATTCAATTTGAATTTAGTGAGTCATAATAATTTGAATCATAGGATTGAATGAATTTAGGAAATTTATTGACTTTATATAGCCATTTTTGTGATATTTAGACATATAGTTTATTTTTTGAATTAAATATAAATATTTAATAAAATTTCGCCTCAAATGCCTCAAACGCCTAGGCCATCGCCTAGGCGTTTGAGGCATGAGGCGACCCCTCGGTCGCCTCGGTCGCCTCACGCCTCAGACTACATAGGATTTGATAGGTTGCAAGATTGGAAGTCTTCCTCTAATGTTCCTAGGATTGCCATTGCACTATAGATCTATGAAAAACTTGGAATGGAACCCGCTGGTGTTGAGATTGCAAAAAATGCTAGCTGGTTGTAAAGCAAGAACTCTGTCATTTGGGGCAGAATGTTAAACTCTGTTTTAACTGCCATGCCTTATCATTATTTAGGCATTTTCTTATTACCAAACAAGGTGAGGTCAAAGATTGATGGTATCAGAAGAAAATTTCTTTGGAGTGGCCATATGGAGAATGCTCATGGTATCCCTTTGGTTAAATGGACAGCACTTTGCAGGTCTAAGAAATTGGGTGGATGAGGAGTAAAAACCTCCAGCTAATGAATTTAGCACTTTTGGGAAAATGGTTGTGGGAAACCTTAACTCAGGAGCATAATCTCTGTGGATATCTATTAATCAGCACAAACATTATTTGTTGCACGAAAAATTTTATTTGGACATGGATAATCATGCACTAGTATCTCTACTATGGAAAGGGATCCTCAAGGCGGGAGTTTCTTATAGAAGGAAGTCAGATGGACAGTGGGAAATGGAAGAAAGATCCTATTCTGGAAGGACTTCAGATGTGGGGAATTGCCTTGAAGGAAAAATACCCAAAAGGTTTTGCACTTATCAGAGATAAGGGGATCAAAATCCATCAATGCTACCAGTTGGACAATGGATAGCCTAATTGGCAGCTGGAGTTGAGGCATGCTCTGGAAGAAGATGAGGAAGAGGAGTATATATTGCAAACACTGAGCAACATGCAGATGGATGTCTCCCAAGATGACAATTTTCACTGGAGTAAATGGAAATATTACTGTCAAGTCTTTCTACAATCTGTCGGAGGATAGCAACACAGTGAATCCAAATGTTAAGCATGCTTGGAAGGTTAAATCCCCACTGAAAGTGCAGACTTTTATGTGGCTTTTCTTCCATTGCCGTATCATCACTAAACTCTATAGGAGAAAATGGAATCCAAATGGTGATGTTATTTGTGGTTTTTGTGTCAGACAGATTCTGAGGACATAGACCATCTCTTCATTAAGTGCCCAGTGAGTACTGCTGTCTGGAGTATATTTGCTCAGCTTCTGGTTTTTCGGCCAACTTCTGATACAGTTCAGAGTATGGGGACCTTCAGACACCTAAATCCAGCAGGGAACAGAGTAGGACATAATAAGCTACTTTTGCTCCTTTCACACGCAGTTTGCTGGAGCATCTGGAAGGAGCGCAATGACAACATTTTTCGGGGAAGCAAAGTGTATTAGGAGAATATTTGTTTTTGAGTTATTTATTTTTTATATAATTGGGTGGATGCATACTTTGGCTTTCAATTCCACATTGGAATAAGGAACTGCAGTTGCTTCATGTGATGTAGTTTTTTCCTGAGGGTGAGGAATCTCTCCTCACATCATCACATTGTATCACTGGTATTTATCAATAAAATTGGTTGTACAATTCACCACCATTGTCGAAACAAATAATGCTGAGGAGGATGTTGATCATCTTATGTGTTACTGCCCTCTTTCCTGGGAGGTTTGGAGGATCTTTGGGAATATTTTTTCAGTCAACTTAAACTTTCACATAGTTCAACAAATGTGGCAACTCTTCAAAGGCTACAAAACTTCGTCACCTAGAAACCCGAGAGCAAAGATTCTTAGCATTCTACTGCATGCTGTGTGCTGGATCATTTGGCGGGAGTGTAACTAATTCATTTTTCAGGGAAGTAGAATTTACATTGAAAACATCTCCTTTAGAGTTATTTCTATTTTGTATAATTGGAGTCGGTTTCTTTCTGCATTTGTCTGTTGGGGAGTAGAAGAGGGAGATGCATTTATTGTATTAGAGAAGTCTGTTTTGGATTTTTTTTGTGAGGTAGAGGAACCTCTCCTCTCCTCTTGATTGTACTACCTCGGTTTATTTTATAAAATTGGCGGTACAGTCCATTTTTCCTCAGGGAGAAAACAAAATCTCCTGCTGGCATGAAAATCACAGACATGAAGTGCATAGGGATAGCTGAGAGAACCGAGTTTCAAAACCTTTTCAGAAGTTGCTCACATCAGAGCATTTGAGGTACCAGGGATATGACCTAGTGCAAAAAGTGGAGCCACACTGCTGGTTAGTTGATGTATTCTTTTTTAAATGAAATTTACAATTATTTGAAAGAGAACCCACCTTTGCCAGCATGTTTATCATCTTTCTGTGGCATAGATGGCAGTTTCGGACCGAACCGAAACGATACCGAAGCCCCAGTTTCGGCCGAAACCAAATGTAGGCTATTAAGAAAAAATAATTATTTAATTGGTTTCGGTCCGAAACCGAAACCGAAACCGTGACTGCCATCCTTGTTCTGTGGGGCCCAGTTATCCTTTTATTATCTTGAATTATATTAGGCTGCCATAACATCACAAGTTACAAATTTTTAAGGATTGAGCAGGTTTCTACCATGAATGATTTCTGGCTGTACTGGTTAGACACAGGTTTAGTCGCACAATACTGGAACAAGGAATTATGCTTCCTGACCTCTAAGTAAAGGTTACTTCTCTGTTTTGACTTTGTGCTATTATATCCATCAGCAATCCAGAAGACTAGATGGTTTCCTTCCACCTACCTTTCTCCACTCACTAATTGGACACCTAGGGTGGATCTACAACAAATGGGTCAACCAATGTTTTTCCGATTGGACCCTACCTAGTTGGAAAATGTATATTACTTAGATTAGATCCAAGTCAACATATTTGCATGCCCATTCTCCCTGTCCTTTATGTTCTTATATGGCCCATTGGAACTGCTGCTTAAGCCATTTATTATTTTGGAAGCTGGTCAAGGACCATGGTTCATTCATAAAAGGAAAAAAACTTACATAAAATCCCATTACCTATCAAGAAGAATCTGCAGAAGGAAAGAGAAACGAAGGGGGAAAAATTATCCCAAATTGGTAGACAGGCATTTAACCAAATCTCCTCCCTCTCTGCCTCTTCTGCAATGTCTTTCTCTTCCAATTCAGTGTCTGAAAATGTCACTGTACGGGCTTGATCCTGTCTCCTGGGTTGACCCCAGTACCGATCTTTAATAAATGAGTGATGCATCTGCACTATCATCAGGATAACAGAATTCTTGTCAGAAATGTCTCCTGTTTCTCTCTCTTTCCACGGAACAACGGCCGATAGATGCTCCAAGTTTGCACATTATTGTCCTTGGGCATATCATCCTCCACTCCTCCAAACATCTGCATAACTGGAGGTGGACAAAGCCATCTGCTTGAAATAAACAGAGTTTTGAAGATCAATCTGCACACACATCATCAACCACACTGAACGCACAGGTGCTTTGTTCTTTTCACAGGTTGGTGACTTTCCATAGCAATCTTCCACATATAAGATCAGGACTCTCGCTGACCATTCCTGTTGTCACACATCTTTAGTCCATCATTTTCTTTATTCACAATCTACATGAATCCTGATTTTGATTTAACTTTATAAATCCTTATTTTTTTTAACCCATATAAACTAAGCTCTATATTAAACAAAAAGTGCTCACAATTCACATGAACCCAAATTCCATTAGCGAGAGCTAGCTCAAAACCCACCTACAAAAGCCGGCGGTACTCCTTGGAAAATGACATACACGAATTCGAGCACCCAGTTGCAAGCAGTACTCTCCGCTGCTGAAGACAGGCAAACAAAAAATGCTTCCATGCTCTCCCATGTCGCGTCCCCTGCAGCTGCTCTTCCTCACCCTTTGTTCTCTTCTGATCCATGGAGTTGCAAAGCAAATGCCAGAGGTATGAAAGAGTTGTGAACTAGTCTCCAGCTTGTGGTTAGTTTCTGTCGTCCATGATTCGTCTTGCGTACTGTGTGCTCTCATTAATGGAGGCCAGAATGAAGCGTTTCATTGCTTGCTTTTTTACCATGGGAAAGGTTGCATGCATCATGCCATTCTGTGAACATGATGAAGATTAATCTTGTTGTTTCCGCTGCATTGTGAATGTTTAGGATGTTGGAGCCTTTTCATATTCTTCGCTAGGATGAAAAGTGGGCAAGTCCAGCACAGCAGCAAGTTCCTTTGATGCTCTGATTTCCCCCTTAACGAGACATATTCTAAATATCAAATTTCAGGAACAATATGAACTATCCACTGTCTCTCCTAACAGCAAATAAGTGGAGCCTCTGAAGTACATCCTGAAGAGACACATGATCCTGCCATTTATCTTCCCAGAAATAAAATATAGTAGTGGCTATCACCTACGATATATTAATCAAGCTATGAAGCAGGTCCTTATTTTCTTTTGTATAGCCTTATCTGCTATTAGCTGGCATCACCTCCCATTTCCTTCACCCACAAAAGTACTTTCCTTCGATAATTATTAATCCAGATTTTACATTCTTCTTTCCCCATTGTTGGGAGAGAGATTTTTAATCTTTATAAACTAATTATTTCAGGAGGTTGAGGTGAATTCCTTTGAGAAAATTTTGGAAATTAGAATCAAGATTATGGATCCTTGTTGGGCACCTCCTCATTGACCTCAGTTGGTGTTAACTCTATCGGCATGATGACTGAAGACCCTAAATTAACTGCTATTTTGCGATGCCCTTTGAAGAAAGCACACACTGAAAATAACATTTATGAAAGTTTTACATGCCATATAGAATAGAATAGACAAGTTAGATGTTCGTCCCTGGGACTAACCATGATCCAGGGGCTATTTTGTAAGTTTGGGGTGATCATCCGTTATATGAAAAGGGTATTCTGGGAAGTCTGAGATACAGGGATTTTTCTCAAATTTTTTGTGGTACTGGGGAATTTCTGTCAATGATTTTTCTGTGGTTTTCCTTGAGGACTCATGATTTATTGCAATTTCTGAAGATCTCAGGGTCGATGTGCAATTTTTCATTGTTTTCTGGGTGGAACCGCAAATTCTGGGGTTTGCTGGGCAGGTTTACAATTTCTATACATTCTTGAACAATTATAATTTTAGTGATTTTTAGGTTAGAGTTGCAATTTTTAGAGTTTTCTGGAGAACTTTGCGAAGTTTGTTTATCTTAAAGGTTTGGCAATGATTTATATAAATTTATTTTTAAATTGCAATGTTTTATGAGGTTATGGCTCTGGAAATAATTTTTACTGGGTTTTGAGGTCAAGTTACATTTTTATTAGGTTCTTGGTTTAAGTTTTAAGACTTTAGGATTTATGGTTTAAGTTGTTGGTAAGTTGTAAATCTTAAATGATTTATGGTTTAGCTTGGATAAAAGTTAGTGCATATACATATAATGGAGAACCTAATTTAACAAAGTTCATTAAGGGATGGGATCTTTATGGGCCACAACTAAGCATATGGATCTATGTGAGAAATGCTATGGCGCCACACTTCTTCCCACTGGGTTTGCCACAATCTTTTCCAGAAAAGTTGAACTTAAGTTCCCCCAACTTTGGGAGCGCCAATCTTGAGATCTGGGCCGACATCATCTCAGTTGTCCAATCACATGATTGGATGATTGAGATCAAAGTGGCAGCCTGAGTGGCAAAAAGTATGGCACCGTAGCATTGCTTCAAAATCCAAACTACCATTAAGGATCTATTTTGCATCCAATATAACTCAATTATGGATCAGACCTTGTAATAATCCATTAACTGATCTCTTATGAGCCTACTATGGACCTGCATTCATTCGAAGAACTAACGATGAATCCATTATGGATCCCATGATCCAAGATGCATTGACATAATGAACGAGAATGACACATCAGCACAATGAGTAGCACTTGCACAATCACATGATCCCATTAACCATATAGGTTGCATCAATCACTTAAGTCTCTTAAATAGCATGGATTACATGTATCACATGGATCATAAATTACATAGATCATGTAGATGTATAGATCATAGATCACAGATCACAGATCACAAAGTTTTTATACTATCAGAATTTTAACTGCCTTCCCAATTACAAGAAGAGAGGAGAACATTGGAGTCGAGATTGGTATGCAGTCAAAAGACTCAAAACCGACCAAAGTTGCCTGATTCTGACTTGAATTAGCTAATTTTTGATACCTTGTATAAGATGGGAGCAGGTCTGGTAAAATCTCTTGGCTGTGCTGCCTAATCTGCTGTGAGGCGAATGACATTTAATGTGGACCCTGTTAAACTCGTGGACACCCAGAAGGTGCATTGCTGCATACCTGGTTTCTCTTTTCAAAATGGTCTATGCCTGTATGCTGTGCTTATTCCCTCGAGGAAATATTTACAGACGAATTTTGGGATGGAAATTTCAATTCATGTTTCCCTGACCACCTGCTTGTCTTCTCTTTTTCAGGGGATGGGTTAGGTGAAGGTTATGGTATGCTTGGTCAGGCAGGAAGCGGAAAGCTACGTGTATCGGTTGGTCAGAGCAAACTGGCTGCTAAAGCTGCAAAAAGGTCGCCAACTTAGTCCTCTTAATACTGTGCATTAGTCATTATTGAGTGCTTTGTAACTATGGTATGCTTTGTTGGTAGTAATGTGTGCATGCTAGATGTTTCCTTTTCATTGCTAAGCTTTGTAGGATTTTTCCTTTAGAGGAATGCTGTTTGGAGTACTGATTACACTGTCTATTATTTTCATCTTAATTTATACCTCAGGTTCAAGGAAAAGCAATATGGAAGTAGTGGTGCTACCTCAGGATTGACGTCGAGTTTAGCATTTACCCCTGTGCAGGCCAGTACCTCTTTGACTGCAGTAGTATATTACTGTTTTGCTTGTTTCCCAATTGGTTTATCCATGGACCTTGATACCCTGTTTCATCAGTGATATACATAGTTATGGATTGTTATTTTTTCTCGAAAGAGAGTGGATCATACACCAATTTTGTTAAGACATAAGTAGAGGAGGTACAACCAAAACCACGTGAGGAGAGGATCCATGCTAAAGAAACAAAGAATATTAAGAGGGATGCCAGAAAGGCAGCAAGATTAAATGACAAAGGTTAAATGCTTAAAAATAAATGCAAGATTAATGCGTAGGCTTAGGCATATGCTATTCCATGTTAGATAACAGAAATGAAAACTTTTTTTTTGTGTTTTTAAGTTTTTAGTCTCTGTCGAATATTGTAATTAGCTTTTGTTCCCCATAAGTCGACTATTTAGCCCCAACTCCACAAAACTTAACATCTTTAAGTTTCCAATCCGTAAGGTCCTTAAGTTTTCAGTCCTTACTGTCTACTTCTGTCAATTTTATTGTGGTTTTTCATTAACTATACTAATCATACAAACAAAATGTCTATTTTTTAGGAGGGGGAGAGAGCAGAGAAAGGGCTTACCTTGCACAGCTTGGGGGGTGGCGGGGTCGGCGAAAAGGGCAAGGGGGTAGCACGCGCGCGTGCAAGCGAGAGAGAAAGCGAGAGAGAGAGAGAGAGAGAGAGAGAGAGAGAAGGAGAGTGCTGGAGGGGGGAATCTTCACCGCCTAGTGGGAGTTTTGTGTGTGTGAGAGAGAGCGGCAGTGGGGGTATGGGCAGTTCTAGAAGGGCAGTGTGAAGCATAGATGGCAGTTTCGGCCGAAACCGAAACGTTTCGGTTTCGGATCGAATCGAAACGATACCGAAGCCCCAGTTTCGACCGAAACCAAATGTAGGCTATTAAGAAAAAATAATTATTTAATTGGTTTCAGTCCGAAACCGAAATCGAAACCATGACTGCCATCCTTGGTGTGAAGGTCTCATTGCCGACAAGCTTGCCAAGGATTTGCCAATGGAAGTAGATGAAGGCAGGGTGCCACGAGGAAGAAGAGCCACAAGTGGCGGATTTTGAATAGCACCGTGGAGTTCGCCTTATTGTAGGAACCGGTGCAGTAGAGGCAGTGGTTATTGGCTGGGCGGAGGAAGCTGCGGGGTTGGTCAGAGTGGAGGGACTTCATGAGGGCCGCTGCCATCTCGTACTTGGCGACATACTTGGTGTCGAAGAGGTGTGCGAGGTGGTGGACGTTCGGAGAAGAAGATGCTATATCGTGGAGTACTCGAAGTCACCATCGTTTGGTTGGCATTCAGCCCCGGAGAGCAGCAGTAGGCGGGGCGATTAGCATCTGTTAGCGATGGACGACACACTGCTATGTTTGTGGCAGGAGGGCTGGCATGGTGGGCCTCCCTGGCCATCCCACTCGTTCCAGGGCCGCCACTGTCATGGGTTGGTGGCTGCCCATGGCCACTTTTGAACACAACAAGCAACAGCTCGACGACGGCCCGCTCGGTGGATTGGGTGGCCGCCTCCTTGTTGTGGAGGGCCTTGTCGTGCTTGCGGATGGCTTTGCCCAGGAGGACCTTGAGCTGGACGAAGATGTTATGCAGGTCGGTGCAGGTGTCCTCAGCGGCCTTGTGGCCTTAGCGCTTGAGAACAAGCTCGTGCTGGAGGTCACGGAGGCGGTGGGTCAGGATGACGGGGGTGGGGGGGGGAGGAGGTCCTCCCAATGGGAAGCTTAAGGGGTGCAGGATGGTTATCAATGTAGCTGAGGATGACGTCTAGTTCCTCTTTTGCCATTGTAGAGAAAGAGGGGTAGAGAGAGATGAATTTCGGTGCCTGCTTTGAGAGAGAGAGAGAGCCTCCAGAGGGAACCCTCCTCAATGTAGGCTACCTTTCTCACATTTTAGTTTCTCCATTTTGTTTTGATGGAACATTCCATGAATGTTCCTTTCTCTCAAACGGTTGTTAACCAGATGGACTTAGTTATGAGAAAGGCCAAGTTTTTTTTTGGTGTCAAGACTAAATAGCTAACTTACAGTACATGGATTAAAAACAAAATACAAGATTCTACATAGACTAAAAACTAAAAAAAACTCTTTTTTTCCTCCTTTTGGGTATATTTGGGGTTTCCAGATTAGAGTAGCTGAAGATTTTCTTCACCGCTAGAATCTGGTGAGGACATCCGAGCGCGGGTCCGGTTCGACCCGACTCGCGTTTACCACCATCGGAGATATCTAGCAGCGACATCAACATCCCTTTGGCTCGATGATGATTCATTAGTATAGTGATGTATTTTCTTTTGATTAGTTGGCTATCTATTTGAGAGACAGGCCTATTAAGAGCTCATTTGAGGTATTTTCTATTTATTGTGTATTTTTAGGTGCGATTTTTGCACTATTTTAGGTCTCAGATATTTTGGTCTTTAGGCATGAGGGGAAGACCACTAGGGTTTTCTTCCCCTATAAATAATGTTATAGTCCCATTTTTTTTTAGAAGAATTGATAATTGCGAAACTTGGAGCCGCTGTCTTTCTCCCGTGAAGGGTTTTGGGTGGGTGCAAAGCTCTAGGCGTGAAGCCTCTCCTCCTCTTCCCTTGACCCCATGAGCTTCTTGAGTCCCCACGTCTCCACCTAACTCCCTCACGTCAACTTCTTCTTCTTCCTCTACTCCCTTCGCGTTTGAAATCCCCCTACGGCAATTGAGTTCGCAACCTCCCCATCACCGGTAGTAGTGACAGTGGTTCCAACTGCCCTCGACGCACCCGCCGGGTTGCCAGAACCCCCCTGCCGCTGGCCTCGCCTGCGGCTCGTTCTCGAACCTGGCAACCTGCCACGATCGTCGCCTCCTGCATCTGTCCCCGCCGTCGTCCCCCCGGTCTGCCACCCTGCTGCAACCGCCCATGCCACCACCTCATTCCCCACGTTGCTTTCTTCCCCTATTTGTCTTCTTCCTCTTCCACTTCAACTTCTTCTTCTTCCTCTTCTTCGCCCGCCGCATTCACCCCCCCTGCCACCTGCCTCCCTCGCCCTTCCCCTCCACCGCCGACCAGCAGCTGTGGCAGCGGCACAGCTGCCATATGCCACCGATAGGCTTCTTTGGCCCACCCTGTGGAGCCCTTGAAGAACCAACCACATAAAAGCATGGATGGCAGTTTCGGCCGAAACCAAAACGTTTCGGTTTCGGCCATGCCCGATCCGAGTTCGGACATATTTACTGTAGTAGGTCCGAAACTTAAACAACATATCGGTTTCGGGCGAAACCGATATGGATATCGGGCGAAAGATACAGGTTTCGGTCCGAAACCGTCCGGTTTCGGTCGAAACCCATGTGAACCCCCCCGAAACCCAGTTGTTGTTGTGTTCTCCCCCCCGAAACCCCATCCCACTGTGGAAACCCTCACTGCGGCTGCTGCGAACTGCGACCTGCGCTGCTACTGCGACCTGCTGCTGCTGCTGCGAGCTGCTACGAGCTGCTGCGACCGAGGCTGCGAGCTGCTGCTGGTGCTGGCGTGCTGCTGCTGCGAGCTACTGTTGTTGCGAGCCAGCAACCAAGGCTACTGCGAGCTGCTGCGAGCCTACTGCTGCGCCTACTGGAGGTGGACAGCGAGAGGCCGAGAGGGAGCTGCGCTGCGCACACCGGGGGCCAACACAACATCAAGGGTTTGATTGTTTTGTTTGAGATTATTTTGATTGGGTTAACTTAGGGTTTGATTGTTTTGTTGTGTTATTTTGGTTGGGTTAAAAATTTGGGGTGAGCAAGCCTTGCTTATTAAATTTCTTCCAAGGGTGATTACTGATTAAGGGTTAATTGCTAATTAAAACCTAATCAGTTTATAAAAATTGGGGTTTTTGTCTATTTTGATTTGCTTAAGCTCAATTGAACTTAAATTAAGCTTCATTGAGATTTTGGGGTGGGAGCATGCGGGTAATTAATTTTTTCCAAGGGTAATTAAGGGTTAATTGCTAATTAAGCCCTAATTAGGTCATAGAAATTGGGGCTTTTGTCTATTTTGATTTGATTAGGCTCAATTGAAGTTACATTAAGCTTCATTGAAGATTTTGGGGTGGGAGCATGTGGGTAATTAATTTTTTCCAACGGTGATTAAGGGTTAATTGCTAATTAAACCGTAATTAGTTCATAGAAATTGGGCTTTTGTCTATTTTGATTTGATTTGTCTCAATTGAAGTTAAATTAAACTTCATTGAAGATTTTGGGGTGGGAGCATGCGGGTAATTAATTTTTTCCAAGGGTGATTAAGGGTTAATTGCTAATTGAGCCTTAATTAGTTCATAGAAATTGGGGATTTTGTCTATTTTGATTTGATTTGGCTCAATTGAAGTTAAATTAAACTTCATTGAAGATTTTGGGGTGGGAGCATGCGGCCATGCGGGTAATTGATAATTAAGCCGTAATTTTTTCAATGTACTTATAACTATACTATTTTTCTTTGACTGTCTTAATGCAGCATCATGCCTAGGCGTCAGCAAACACAGGAGCAGCAAGGGCAGGAGGATCCGGGGTGGGCCCACATGACCTTAGTTGATGCTAAGAGAAGAAATGTGAAATGCAATTACTGTGGTAGGGAGATGTATGGCGGAATTATCAGAGGAAAGCAACATTTGGCGGGGGTAAGAGGAGAGGTGAGACAATGTGACCACTGTCCCCGAGAGGTGCGAGAAGAGATGCGGTAGTGCCTTCTGGGAAAAAAGGAGAGGGTGTAACAAAGGGTTGAGGATGAGGCTGAAATTATTGAGGAGATTTCTGGCAGAAGGGTTAGAAGGGATGATGATGAGGAAGGCACTGATGATTCTGATCCAGAGCTGAGTGAAGCAAGGGAGCGTGAACAAGCCGCTTGAAGGAAAGGGAAGGGACCCATGGGTTCAGGGACCTACGAGAGTACAGCTGCACGACGTCCTGACAGTGGTGCTGCCCTGCAGAGAGCAGGGCCCATGGACAACTATTTGCACAGAAGGCCCCAAGCTACACAACCTAAAATCAAGCAAGCATTGAGAGGGGTCAAAAAATCAGCAGAAGTTGCAGGGCATGCATTTTAAAGTATCTGCAAATGGTTTTTTCATGCAGGTGTCCCTGCACATGCAGCTTCAAGTGAATATTTCCAACCTATGATAGATGCCATAGCAGATGCTGGCCCTGGCTTGAAGGCCCCCTCACGTCGAGACATATACGGGCGTGGCCTTGAGGGAGAGGTTGAGGAGCTCCATGATTGGGTTGAAAGCTTCAAGCATATATGGGTGGAGAGAGGATGCACCATCATGTGTGATGGTTGGACTGGTACCACGAAGAAGTCCATGATAAACTTTTTGGTTTATTGCATCGAAGGTACAGTATTTGTGAAATCAGTTGATGTATCAGATTATGAAAAGAATGCAAATTATTTGTTTTATTTGATGGATGGCTTGATAGAACAAATTAGAGAGGAGAATGTTGTGCAAGTGGTGACTGATAATGAAGCCAGTTACAAGGCTGCAGGGAAGAAATTGATGCAGAAGCACAGTCATTTATATTGGCTCCCATGTGCAGCACATTGTCTGGATCTGATGCTTGAAGACATAGGGAAGGAAAAGCATGTGAAAAAGACAATTGACAAGGCACAAAAAGTCACACAGTATATCTATGGCCATCCTAGGATATTGAATATGTTCAGGGCGTATGCCAGTGGAGGGCGAGATATCATCCGTGCAGGCCCAACCAGATTTGCTTCCAATTTTTTTCCTTTAGAGTCTTTGCACAGGTATAAGATTGATCTCAATTCTATTAACTTTATCCTTACTGATATGTAACAGTTGATGCAGCTTCAAATTTCATTTATTTGCACAGGTACAGGAATGAGCTGAAAGCTTTCATGTACCACAATGCCCTGCGGGAATATATCGACAAGGGCAATGTTGATGCTCAGATGGATTATTTGGATGTCTGCCACGTCATGGACGACAACAAATTCTGGGACAGGGTGTCACGGTAGTTGAAAGTAGTCACACCCCTCGTGAAGGTCCTAAGCATGGTGGATGGCGATGAGAAGAATGATATGGGCTATCTGTACGAGGTCATGGACCGTGCCAAATTGGAGTTGCAGCATTCCCTTCCCAGACATTATGCAAAATGGTGGAAAATTATTGACCAGAGATGGGACAACACATTACACCACGACTTGCATGCAGCTGGTGAGTGATTAATTGTACTGAAATTGGGGTAATGCCTATATGTTATTTTATATATAACATTTAGTTAATTATACACAAATGCAGGTTATTTCCTCAACCCTCGATTTATGTACGATGTCGATGCACATGTTGATGGCGAGGTGCTCCAAGGGACTTTAAAAGTCATTGGTCGTTTATCGAGGAATCTAGAAAAGAGACTTCAGGCCGAAGTAGAGGTTGGCCTTTATTTGATTTTATCAATAACAGGTATATAATTTATTTAAGTAGTTATGTTAATGTATTACTTTATGTTTGTAGATGAACAATTATAGAATGAGGACTGGGACATATGCTGACTCCCAATTGCAATACGCTGTGGGAAGAGTGAGCCCAGGTATATTTTATTTTTTTGATTTCTTAACCTGAATATATATTTCTACAACTTATATGCATTTGTTTATGGTTGGTGGAACAGCTGACTGGTGGATAATGGTGAACAACCGAGATGTGGGTAGTAATGCATTGGCTTTCATTGCAATTAGGGTGCTCAGTCAAACAACATCGGCAAGCCAATGTGAAAGAAATTGGAGCACGTTCAGCCTTATACACTCAAAGGTTCGCAATCGGCTAAAGGTTGAACGGTTTGAAAAATTGGTTTACTGTCATTACAATATGAGACTGAGAATAAAGAACATGAAGATAAGACAAATGCTGAGGGACAAACGCGTCGCCGAGGATGCAATGCCAGAAATTGATGTGGACGCTTTATTTGATGATGAGAATCCCTTGCAGTCTTGGGTGGAGACACGAGAGCAGATTGATGAGCCCGTTTTTGATGATGATGATAGAAGATGGGCAGAGGGCATACTAGATGAAGATGAGCCAAGAGATCCTGAATTCAGAAGAAAATCAAAGAGGGCCAGAGATACTTATGCGCACCAGAGAAGGGACTCACTTGGGGTTGTTGATGACACTGAGGAGCAGCATGATTTTCAGCCAGCTAGACACTCATACTCAGATAGCATGCTAGTCACTCCTAGAATGGGCAAGCCACCTTCATCCTTAAGAAGAAGTACATCAGTGTATGGGCAAACTGAGAGGACAAATGCTGCTGCTCGTGAGGACCCGACAATTGAGCAATTGAAGCAGATTTATTTGAGAAACACGCCAAGGGGAACAAGATTCATGTCAAGGGTGATTGAAGAAAGCACACCGACATAGGAAAAATCATCCCCAAAGGCCAAAATGCGACTGGAGGCTACAGGAGCAGCAGGTGCTACTACTGGCGGTGGGGATGCTGGTGGTCCTTCCTCCTTCCACGCAGACACAGGCAGAGGATACAGTCAGGGTGAGGGAGGACATGAGTCACAGAGCCAATATGGGCATCCATCAGGTTACGGAGGTGGCCAACAGGAAACAACTATTTATGGGTCGTGGGGTTATGAACCGGCATTCCAGTTCCATCCACATCCGACCAGTTCCTCTTCTCTTCCTTAAGATTCTTATCCTGATACTGGATTTGCATCAAGCCAACCAAACACTCCAAGAGGGATCCAAAGAGGGATGCAGGACTTGGCTACCTCATTGTTTGGTTATAGTGAATATATACCATACATGCATCCTTCTTATGGGTATGAACATGAAAAGCCAGACGATGAGGGAGAAGGTTCTAATTATTACCCATATTAGTGCCTCTTCATTTAGGTAAAGATCATTTAATTTCCGTAACATTTACTGTGCCTAATTAGGTTTATTGTAATGCTTGAACTACTTTATGCTTAGTATGTACTCAAGAATAATAGTTTAACATGTTCAATGTTTGAATTTCAATGTCTACTTCATGTTTATTGCACTTAATCTAATTCCTTTACAATCAAATGCATGTCTAATGAATTAAAAAACCTTTTTATGTGATTATTAACTTTATATCTATTTGTTTATGAATGTTTAGGTCCATTTTCAAATTTTGTAACGCTTTTGATTGGGTTTCGGCCGGTTTCGACCGAAACTGAAATTGATACCGATTCGTATCGGTTTCGGACTCGGCCGAAACCGAGTCCGAAATCGACAGTGCCAACCTTGCATAAAAGCTCTCACTTTGACTGGGCTTTTGACTTTTCAGACCTCCTGATACTTCTGGTACCTGTGCATATTCCCCTGAATATGAAAATATAAAGGAAAGAGAGGGGTGGAGTTAGAGAGTGGGCAGTTGGTACGTGTTAGGCATGGAAAGAGAAACATAGAGAGAAAGGGCGAGGTGTTGATGGGGGGAGGGGCAACAGGGAAACACCAAGAGAGTGAGATGGTAGAGGGAGGGAGAGGACAACCAAGAAACATAGAGAGAAGGATAAAGGATTGGAGTGCAGGATTTTGTCTGCTTTCTGGTGCTAGCTTAGAGATGGAGAGGGAGGTGAGAGAGAGGGGCACGGAGAGAGGCAGGAAGCTATAAGGAGGTGGGCTCTGAAGAAGGATGGATTTCATTCAAGAAGGCCAGAAAGTCTATTGAAGCTAGCAAATTTGGTAGACAGATAGCATTCTCCGTAGTGGCAAGCACATCAAAAGGATCGAAGGAGCACACGCTGGTGCTAGTGCAACGAGATCTATGTATTAGATGTGTGGAAAGAGGGCACTGGGTTACAGAGTGCAGAAATACAGTGGGGTGTTTGTATTGTAAGGGAGTCGGCTATAGGAAAAGGTTCTGAAAGAAGTATCACACTAGGAAGGAAATCAGATGTCAGTCCAACCAACAAGAAGCTCCGGAGAAAGAAGGTGAACAGACTGAGGATTCTTCAGGGGGAAAGGAAAACAAACCAATTTGGATATCCGTTGCCCTTTGATAGTGGAAGGTAGGAAAAGGTTAGAAGGTTGTGGGCAGTGTCAGTTCAGGGAGAGATACAAGACAGGAAAGGAGCTGTGGAGGAATTCTTGAAGCTTTACCTGGAAACTCAGCCCTTGGTGGATCAGACAGTTGAAGAATGACGATTTTCTTGTATGGTTCCTCAAACCAGAGTGGAAGCAACCGTGCCTTGAAATAGGAGTGATCCACAGGAATGATTATAGCTTGGTATGGAAGCCTTGGGTGATGGAAATTGCAACCCGAGGAGTTCCACATGGTAAGCTTCTCTGGTGCAGGATGTCAGGGATTCCGCTTCATCTCTGGAATCTTAAGACATTCCATAGTACAGTGTCACCGTTTGGATTCTTGAGGAGGGTGGATAGGGAGACACTCGATGTGGGCAACTTAAGGTATGCAAGACTACTTGTAGAGGTGCATACCTTGCTACAGATCCCAAAAGAGGTGCTCATCAAGGTTGGGTGGAAGAATTTGGATAACCATTATTTTGGAGCTCGGGGATGCTAGTAGGGATGTGCAGAATGAGTCCATGAGCTGGACATGGGCAGAGGTTGTCTTAAGCTTCCAGAAGCTCTTTCACAGAGATTCCTCCAAAGCAGAGGTGCCGGAATCGAAGAACAAGGCCATGGAAGGTAACGAGTTGGAAACTCGGACACAACCTGTACTGAGTCGGGAGAGTCAAAATTGGAGTTCCAAAAAGGAGAAGGCTGGAGGATTGGTGACGCGGTTGCCAAAGGAGTCATCATGCGCTCTGTGATACTTGCCTACAAAAAGAACAAAGCGGGGCCTCGAAAAGTGTGACCTGAAGGGAGTGGCTGGAAGAAGATCAAACCCAAGGTGTTGCAGGATATGGTGCAAGGTTCCAAGGTGGCACCATAAGCTTGAGGATGTTCGCCATTCGAGGAGGGCGGCGCTTCCCGCATTGGGCACATTATAGAGTCGGGAAGACTGTTTTGGATTTGTATCGGGGTTTAATCAAATCGGGTAAGTCATCCGGGTCTTCAGATTTGGGCATTTTACTATTGGGTAAGTTGTTGGGCCCTTTGAACCTGGTAAGTTGTCGGGTCCTCCGAACCTGACACGTGATATCATTCTTTGTCTTCACATGGCCTCTGCCTGATACGATGAAGCCTTTTGCCTTGCTTCTGGAGCTCTTGAAGAACAGATGGCGATGAAGCAACGGTCCTTCTCCGACAGTCCATCAGTGGTGATGTCTTCCAGAGCACGATTGCTTGCGGAAGACAGCTGGCACACCGACATTTCTAGCCAGAAGGGATGGCTATTTCTAATGGCATTCCACTCTGGAAACAACAGTTTTCAGTGGGAGGACAAGCTGTGGGGTAGAAGCAAAGGGAGAAGTGGCAGAAATGGAGATGGAGGGGACCTGAGAAGGCCATTTTACCCTATTCTTCCAACAGAGGTTAAGGAGATAACTATCAGCTTTCGGAAAGATTTGAAACTACCAGAGGAGGGTGGTTATGGGGATTCATTTCCAGCAGAGTGGAACAGAAACATGGCAGAAATGATGAGGGAAAGACATGGTGAGCCAGAGCTGGGGAATGGTCAGATTCATGATCCTATAGTGACAGGTACCTTGAAGTCTGCAAGTGAAAGGAGTGGAAAATAACGATATAGAGAACAGTGAAAAAGAAGATGATTATAGCAATGCAGTGACAATGTGGGGCTGAAGATACACAGGATTGGCTAGAAAATGTCAGACCTTTGGCTATGGTGAGACCCGTAACAGAGAATCATTTGTTGGATGAACTTGCAAAGCTAATAGGGCTCATGGTTGGAATATCATTGGATGGGAGAGAAGACTTTGTAAGGAAAACTCTGACAAAAATTAGGAGGGACTTGAATTTGCAATTAAGTCTAAAAAGAAAAGGTGCAGGGGGTGGGCCGAAAATAGGCAGGAGAGAACTCTATTGTTTTTGCAATCAAACATGATGATTGAGGCGCTAAGACCAAAAGAAGCAAAGTAACAAGGGGAAGATGAAAATTTATCAATGAAGATAGGCTCTTGGAATTGCAGTGGTCTCAATGGGTAAGGCAAAATGAGAGAAATCACAGCTATGGTTCTGATTAGTGGAGGGTTCTGAGGTCGGAGGTGTTCTGAGGTCTGCTAGGGTTTGTGCCTTGGTTTCCGTGCCATGGCTGCTCCTGGGGGGCCCCAGGTGGCCCCCTCTTCTTCTTTGGTCGCCCTTGAGAGCAGTCAGCCCCCTCGTCCTGATGGACCTGTTGCTTTGCCTGAGGGTGGTCATGATGTGCGGCACGGTCCCTCGGGGGAGGCCGTTCCGAGATTATCCTATGCTCAGATGCTTGTATTGCTGCGGAAGACCCCTCGGCTGGCCTTCCAGGTGAAGTCTCCTGCCTTTACTGACAAGGGTGAACCTGTGGTATGAGTTCCTGCGCTCCATGCAACCACTTCAATGGGCTATCATCGCAAGGTGTGCTTATGGTCGTCCAGCGATTCCGGATATCAAGTCGGGCTTATTTCTCCGTCTTGGGCTTGCCCACAATTTTGTGGTTAGCCGGCTGAACCAACATCATCTTCTCTTTAGATTTGAGGCAGAGGAGGACTTTCTCAAAGTCTTGATGCACCAGAGTCTTCTTATAAAAGGTTACTTGTTCCGCTTCTTTAGATGGTCGTCTACATTTGATTTTGATGGTGATCCATCCACAGTGCCGGTCTGGATTGATTTTCCTGGCCTCCTGGTGAACTTCTTCCATGAGGGAATGGTCCGCTCAATTGCTGGAAATCTTGGCAAGGTGCTTCAAGTTCATAATAATACTTTGGCTCTCACAGACACTTCTTAGGCCCTTGTTTGCGTCGAGCTGGACTTGGCTGCCCCCAAAATTGAGTGCATCTGGATTGATATTGAAGGGGGCGGTTTCTGGCAGAGGGTCTCGTATCATGGAGTGCCGGTGCTCTGCTCTTCCTATCACAAAATCGGGCATTCTGCGGCAGACTGCAAGAAGAATTCTAAAAGAGGGAGCCAGCACCCTGTGGGGGATGGCCGGGGGAAAAAGTTTGCCGCTGAGGAAAGGATGAGGAAGGAGTATCGGCCTCGCTTGCCTGATCAGCGGCCTGCTGATGAGCCGAGAAATGGGCCTCAACCTATCTTCGAGTCTTAGGGCAATGTCCCTTCCTCTCAGCAGATTATCGAGCCTCCTCTGCGACTGGTGGTGTAGTAGACTGAGCTTCCTGTGGCTCCGGTGGTGGTACTGGCCACAGAGCTCCCTTCAATCCAAAACGATGCAGCAGCTTCGGGTGACTGTCGGTCGACTGAATGTCCAGGGTCTGTCGACCGGATGCAAGGTTTGCTGGTTGTCCGCCCTAGCAGGTCGGGTGAGTGTCGATCGACAGCCTGTCCAGGGTCTGTCGACCAGATGACTGTATGTCCAGGGTCTATCGATTGGACGATTGAATGTCAGGGTAATATCGGTCGACCCAGCGCAGAAATTTCCACAGAGGCACCTGCACTAGTTCCTACTCAGCCAGCCCCGTTGGTGTCTTTGGTGTCGAGTGGGTGGGTGGGTGGGTTGGGAGCGATGTCTACGGAGCAGCCGCCTGTCTCCCTTGACAAGATTGCTATGTCGGTCTTGGATACTAGATTGGTGTTGTTCTCGGAGGAAGGTGTTACTCTTCCCAATCTTAATGTTGTTGCAGTAGCTGGCATAGCTGCGCCTGAAAATTCTTCTATGATTGCATTAGCTGTTGGCCTGCCTTCTGTGATGTCTCCTACTGATCCTGACCCGGGAGGTGATCCTGTTCGGGCCCCTGCTGTGGGGGACTGGTTGAATGCTGGTAAACCACCTGTCTTGGACTGAATTACCCGGTTTATCCGCTCGCAGGCTAAGGCTGTGGCGGACTCTTCTAAATCGTCATGATCGGTCCTATTATGGCTTGGAACATCAGGGGTGTTGGTAATAAGGCATCTCCGAGATGCTTGCAGCATTTGTGTAGGAAGCACAAGGTTCAATTGTTGGCGATTTCAGAACCCAAAGTTTCATTTTCTAAGGCTGCCCTCATCTGTCGGAGGATGGGTTTTTCCAGTGTGGTTCCTAACGATGTGGATGATGCAAAAATCTGGGTTTGTTGGATGGATACTTTAGTTTGCCTTGTGGTCCACTATGATCTTCAGTTTATTACGCTCTCTGTTGATGCTGGTCTCGGCTCCTGCTGTTATGTCTCAATGGTTTATACCTGTTGCAGTCGATTGGGTCGCCGAGATTTATATTCTGCTTTTCTGAATTTTGGAGAAAATTTATCCGAGCCCTGGTTAGTGGGTGGGGACTTCAATACCACTGCATCTCCTGATGAGAAGGTGGGAGGCTCCATGTTGTATCTCCATTCCATGGTGGATTTCCAAGGATTTATCACTGCTGCAGGCCTTATTGATGGTGGTTATCAGGGTAGTGCTTTTACTTGGTGTAATAATCAGGTCCGGCTGGCTTGTATCCGTGCTAGGCTGGATAGATTCCTCTTTAATGTGGCTTGGTCTGATAAATTTCCTTGTGTTCAGGTCCAAGACCTCCCTAGAGGCCCTTTAGACCATTGTCCTCTGCTTCTGCACTTATTCCAGCATCCTGTTAAGCCCTCTCGATTTATTTTCCAAAAGATGTGGACTACACATGGTCATTTTCTCCCTGTTGTCAAGGATGCATGGTTTTCGGTCGGTGGGGGTCACCCTAACTAGTTCGTTATGCTGCAGCAAAAATTGAAATCGGTGAAGGTGGCCCTCGAGGCTTGGAATAAATATTCCTTCGAGGATATCTTTCAGAACATAGCCAAGGCAGAGGATAAGGTGCTGCAGGCCCAATTGGTGTTTGACGAAGACCCTTCGCCGGAGCACAGAGGCGGACTGTGTTTGGGCCAGGCTCAGCTGCGCCTTGCATTGCATCGCGGGCAGTTGTTCTGGTTTCAAAAATCCAAGGCGGATTGGATTGCCAATGGGGACTGGAACACCAAGTTCTCTGGTCAGATGAATGCTTCTCTGGTGGCTGTTCCCAGCCCGGAGGAGATCAGGGAGGTGGTCTTTGCGATGTCCCCGAATGGGTCTCCAGGTCCGGACGGGTTCACGGCGAGCTTCTATACCGCGGCTTGGGATATTGTTGGGGATGATGTGGTGCTGACCGTCCAAGGTTTCTTCAAAGGATTTCCTTTGCCTTGAGGTATTACTTCCTCTATTATTGCACTCGTGCCTAAGAAGTCTCCCTCTGTTTTCACTAAGTTCAGGCCCATCAGTCTGTGTAATGTTTGCTACAAGATTGTATCAAAAGTCATTGTAGACAGATTGGCCTCTATCCTTCTGGCTATTATTTCCCCTCAGCAGGGTGCTTTTGTTAAGGGGGCAGAACATTTTGGGGAATGTTTCTTTGGCCAAGTATCTTATGCAGCATATTAACAGGAAGGTGCGGGGGCATAATGTGGTGTTTAAATTAGACATGGCTAAAGCCTATGACAGGGTGGAATGGGATTATTTGCTGGAGGTATTCAGGCATTTTGGCTTTTCTAATAGATTTTGTTCCCTCATTGCTGGCTTGTTTTATAATTGTTGGTTTTCTATTGCCTTCAATGGTTCTTTAGCTGGCTACTTTAAATCAACTAGGGGCATCCAATAGGGGGATCCTCTGGCCCCAGCCTTATTCATTATTGGTGCTAAGGTTTTGAGCAGGGGGCTGAGCCGCATCTTTGCGGACGGCCAGGTTCAGTATTTTCGGGGTCCAAATATGTGTCAGCCTATCTCCCATCTGTTATATGCCGATGATATGTTGATCTTTCTGAATGGCCATCTTTATTCTATCCACAAGCTGATGGCTTTCTTGAAGAATTATGAAGATTGTTCAGGTCAAATGGTTAACATTGGCAAGAGTGGCTTTATTATTTCCAGCAAGGCTGGTCCCGCCGCTATCGCTCGGATCTGGCATGCTACTGGATTTGTTCATTCCCCGCAGGCTTGTTTACCTTGGCGTCCCTATTTTTGCTGGCAGGAGGAGACTCATCCACTTCAAATTCTTGATTGAGAGGGTTGCGGGAAGGATTCATGGTTGGCAGGGTAAATTGTTATCTCAGGCAGGGAGGGTTGTCTTGATTAAATCGGTCTTAGAATCTATTCCTGTTTATGTGGCCAGTGCTTCGTGTATCCCTGCGTCGGTGTTGGGGTGTATTAATGGCCTTTGTGCAACTTTCCTTTGGGGTAATGTGGATGGCAGGGACAAGCGGCACTGGGTTGCTTGACAGGATATTTCTAGGCCGGTGGAGCTGGGCGGGCTAAGCATATGGTCTTTGTCCAACCTGCAGGTCACTCTGGTAATGAAACAGCTGTGGCATGTGTTGTATGAAGACTCTCTATGGAGTCACTTTGCGAGGGAAAAATATCTCAGAGGTTCCCATCTGTCTGAATGCACCACCCTGTTCCCTGCGGGGGTTCGCGCGGATGTCTTTCAGGCGGCAAAGAACTTCTTGCTGGCACTGGGTGGGTTGTTGCTGATGGTAGCAATGCGGACTTTCTTAAGGACCGCTGGTTTGGGCATCACGAGACTTAGCTATTCCGGTGGAGGGTTTTATCCCAGTTTGGGTTCCTTTGTCAAGCCCTACGCATTTTTTCTGGGACTGTTTTCAACCTAACAACTAGGTCATTCAGCAGGTCAGGCTGTTCTCTCTGACGAATGGTGGTGATATTCCTATTTGGATGCATAGCTCTTCTGGTCATTTTAGTACCAGATCTGCTTATCGTATGGTATCTTCAAGTGGGGTCCCAGACCCATCCTTGAAGGTTCTCTGGCGGAGTGGGTTGCCGACCAGGGCGGCCTTATTTGCCTGGCGGGTATTGTGCTCAGCTGTCCCAGTTGATGAGGAGATTATTAATTGTGGAATTGCAATGCCCTCCAAATGTGTTTGTTGTACTCAATCCCCTGCTGTTGAAACTTTGGAGCATTTGCTTATTGTGGGGGAGATGGCTCAGTCTATGTGGGCCTGCTGAATTCCACGTGGTCCCTTAATTTTTCTCATGTGCACTTGGTGGCCGATTGGATCAGATTGGTTCTTCGCACCTGCCAGTACATCAGACCTTATTGTTTTGCGTGCATTTTCTTGCTGGTTATGATTATTTGGCACATCTGGAAAAGCCGGTGCAGGCTTAAGTTTGAAGGTACTGTCGTGGGCCACCACTGTGTTATCCGTGATGTCACATCTAGCTACAGGTGGTGTTTCGGTCTAGGTCCTTCAAGGGTGATCTCTCCGATGAAGATGCTTTGATTTGCTCTAAATTGAGCCTGTATTGTGTGATGAAGCCGTCCACGTGTCATGTCTTGCGCTGGAGGAGTGATCTTCAAGGGGTTGTGCTGAATGTGGATGGTGCATCTAAAGGAAATCCTGGGCCGTGTGCAGGGGGGGCTGCATTCGTGATACCTCTGGCAGGGTGTTACTTGGTTTTTCTTACTTCTATGGGCCGGGGTCGAATCTGATGGCCGAGGCTCAGGCGTTGCTTGATGGGCTTCGGTTGGCTATTTCTCATAATATTCCTTTATCCGCCATATACTCTGATTCTCTGGTGCTGGTTGACTTGGTACAGTCTGCTTCTTCTTCGCCTTGGACTATTCTGCCTTGGTGGAAGCCTCTCCTTGAGGCTTACCATCTGGTCCATGCTCTGCTAATTCATTGTTTCAGAGAATGCAACCAGGTGGCCGATGCTCTTACTGGATTTGGGGTGCTGACGGCCGAGAATCAGCAGTTCTATTCTTGGAAGGAGTTGCCGCCTGCTGCGAGGGTTGCGGTGGTCATGGACGCCTCTGGCCTTCCTATCCTTAGAGTGGATTGAGTGTTGTGGGTGATGCAGCAGCGTCGGGTGACTGTCGGTCGACAGATTGTCTAGGGTCGGTCGACCGGAACGGGGCGGTATCAGTTGTCCATATGGGTCTGTCGACCAGATGGTTTGGGTTCGGTCGACTGGATGCAACTAGTCGGTCGACCGGAACGTGGGCCTGTTGATCGGATGGTTTGTGATCGGTCGACCGGATCCAACCTTTGGTCGACCTAGAGTCTGTTGGTTGTCTGACCAAGTTGGGCTTGCAACAGTTAGCGTTTCTGATCATAATTATGTCAGGGGGATGCCCCAGTGATATTGTAACTTTTTTATATTAATAAAATAATCATCTATCTAGATGCGAAGGTGGAGTGGGAACATTCCCTTCCTTTGGAATGGGGGTGCACTCTCCTTTGTCTTCCAGACAGAGGGTACCTTTGCTTGACTAAAAAAAAAACCGCTATGGTTCTTAGGGATCAAATGGATATACTCTATATCCAGGAAGAAAATGGAGTCATTTGACAGTGATGGGATAAGAAAGTTAGGGGGAAATAGATTAGAGGGATGGTGTTTGAAACCTGCTGAAGGGTTTAAAGAAGGTATTTTGGTACTCTGGTACCAAGATGTTCTTGAAAGCTGTGGTGAATCAGTGGACCGCTTCACTCTATCTGTAAGATTCAGAATGTGAAAAGATGGGTTTCGGTGGCTGTTCACAGGGGTATATGGGCCAGTACAGAATGAGCATAAAGGGCGCTTCTTTCAAGAACTTAGTACAATTGCCACTGGAAACAGGGAGGCTTGGTGTGTGGCGGCGGACTTCAATGCAGTTAGACACCCCAGGGAGAGATCTAATCAAGTTAATTGGTTTGTGGAGATGGACTTATTCCAACAATGGATTCAAGAGGTAGAGGTCATAGGGTATAGCTCAGTTCAGTTTACATCATATGGATAGGCCCAGGGGAGAGGATATCTCAATTAAAATTGGATGGGATCTTTATATCACCAAATGGCAACAAAGATTTAGCAGTTTTGCAGCTAAAGGCCTTCCCAGAGTACTTTCTGATTACAATAACTATAATGCTGAGCACAAATGATCAAAGAAAACAGAGCAGACTATTCAGATATGGGCCAGACATGAAAAAAAAATGAACTGGTAGAACAATGGTGGAAGGAAGCCCCGAACGGAACAAATGCATGCCATTCACTACTTCAATGGGTTAAAGGGGAAAGCATGGAGCAAAGAGACTTTTGGTCATGCTGCAAAAATTAGGCAAGACCTCTTACAAAGTATTGAAGATTTTGACATCAAGAATGATCCAGGAGTTTTATCAGATGAAGAAAGGAGGAAGTGGGAAGATATTAAATAGAAGTATGAAGAATGGTTAACTAGAGGAGAAATTAAGTGGAAATAAAGAGCCAAAGAACAATGGCTCAAGGAAGGGGATAAGAACACAACATACTTTCATGCAATGGCCAGTGTAAAGAAAAGGAAAATGTACATTGCATGTGTTAATGTGGGTAATACAAGGGTTGCAGAGGATCCAAACATACAAAAAGTTATAGTGGATCATTATGAAGCTTTGTTCAAGGAAGAAGAACAGTGGAGCCTACAAATCAGTAGTGAAATGTTCCAGAAAATTTCAGAAGAAGATTCTAAGCATTTAGTCAGGCCTTTCTCAGAAGAGGAGATTAGAGCCAGGATGGCAGTTTTGGCCGAAACCGAAACGTTTTGGCCATACCCGATACGAATACCAACAGGTTTACTGTGCAGGTCCGAAACTTAATGCAGATATTGGTTTCGGTCTGAAACCGGATGGTTTCGGCCCGAAACCGTCTGATTTCGGCTGAAACTTACGTGAACCCCCCCGATTTCGACTGAAACCCATTTTTCTCCCCCCCGAAACCCCATCCCACGGCCGAAACGGCCGAAACCCTGCGGCTGCTGCGAACGCCTGCAGCTGCCAGCTGCTGTTGCTGCTGCGACCTGCTGGCTACTGCTGCGAGCTGCTGCGACCGTCGGCTGCGAGCTGCTGCTGCGAGCTGCTGCTGCTGTCGCGCGACCAAGGGCCAAGGCTGCTGCCTGCTGCGAGCTGCTGCGAGCCTGCTGCTGCGCCTGCTGGAGGTGGACAGGGAGAGGCTGAGAGGGAGCCTTGCTGCGCACACCGGGGGCCAACACAACATCAAGGGTTTGATAGATTTTGTTTGAGGTTAATTTCATTGGGTTAATTTAGGGTTTGATTGTTTTCGTGTGTTATTTTGGTTGGGTTAAAAATTTGGGGTGAGCAAGCCTTGCTTATTAAATTTCTTTCAAGGGTGATTAAAGCCTTAAGGGTTAATTGCTAATTAAACCCTAATCGGTTTATAAAAATTAGGGCTTTTGTCTATTTTGATTTGCTTAAGCTCAATTGAACTTAAATTAAGCTTCATTGAGGATTTTGGGGTGGGATCATGTCGGTAATTAATTTTTTCCAAGGGTGATTAAGGGTTTATTGCTAATTAAGCCCTAATTAGGTCATATAAATTGGGGCTTGTATCTATTTTGATTTGCTTAGGCTCAATTGAAGTTACATTAAGCTTCATTGAACATTTTGGGGTGGGACCATGCGGGTAATTATTTTTTCCCAAGGGTGATTAAGGGTTAATTACTAATTAAGCCATAATTAGGTCATAGAAATTGGGGCTTCTGTCTATTTTGATTTGCTTAGGCTCAATTGAAGTTACATTAAGCTTCATTGAACATTTTGGGGTGGGAGCATGCGGGTAATTATTTTTTCCCAAGGGTGATTAAGGGTTAATTACTAATTAAGCCCTAATTAGGTCATAGAAATTAGGGCTTCTGTCTATTTTGATTTGCTTAGGCTCAATTGAAGTTACATTAAGCTTCATTGAACATTTTGGGTGGGAGCATGCGGGTAATTATTTTTTTTCCAAGGGTGATTGATAATTAAGCCGTAATTTTTTCAATGAACTTACAACTATACTATTTTTCTTTGACTGTCTTAATGCAGCATCATGCCTAGACGTCAGCAAACACAGGAGCAGCAAGGGCAGGAGGATCCGGGGTGGGCCCACATGTCCTTAATTGATGCTAAGAGAAGAAAGGTGAAATGCAATTACTGTGGTAGGGAGATGTATGGCGGAATTATCAGAGGAAAGCAACATTTGGCAGGGGTAAGAGGAGAGGTGAGACAATGTGACAACTGTCCCCGAGAGGTGCGAGAAGAGATGCGCCAGTGCCTTCTGGGGAAAAGGGAGAGGGTGCAACAAAGGGCTGAGGATGAGGTTGAAATTGCTGAGGAGATTTCTGGTAGAAGGGTTAGGAGGGATGATGATGAGGAAGGCACTGAGGATTCTGATCCAGAGCTGACTCAAGTAAGGGAGCGTGAACAAGCCGCTCGAAGGAAAGGGAAGGGAGCCATGGGTTCAAGGACCTATGAGAGTACAGCTGCACGACGTCCTGACGTTGGTGCTGCCCCACATATGCAGGGAACAGGTCCCATGGACAGTTATTTACACAGAAGGCCCCAAGCTACACAACCTAAAATCAAGCAAGCATTGAGAGGGGTCAAAAAATCAGCAGAAGTTGCAGGGCATGCATTTAAATCTATCTGCAAATGGTTTTTTCATGCAGGTGTCCCTGCACATGCAGCTTCAAGTGAATATTTCTAACCTATGTTGGATGCCATAGCAGATGCTGGCCCTGGCTTGAAGGCCCCCTCACGTCGAGACATATACGGGCGTGGCCTTGAGGGAGAGGTTGAGGAGCTCCATGATTGGGTTGAAAGCTTCAAGCATATATGGGTGGAGAGAGGATGCACCATCATATGTGATGGTTGGACTGGTACCACGAAAAAGTCCATGATAAACTTTTTGGTCTATTGCATCGAAGGTACAGTGTTTGTGAAATCAGTTGATGCATCAGATTATGAAAAGAATGCAAATTATTTGTTTCATTTGATGGATGGCATGGTAGAACAAATTGGAGAGGAGAATGTTGTGCAGGTGGTGACTGATAATGAAGCCAGTTACAATGCTGCAGGGAAGAAATTGATGCAGAAGCACAGTCATTTATATTGGCTCCCATGTGCAGCACATTGTCTGGATCTGATGCTTGAAGACATAGGGAAGGAAAAGCATGTGAAGAAGACAATTGACAAGGCACAAAAACTCACACAGTATATCTATGGCCATCCTAGGATACTAAATATGTTTAGGGCGCATGCCAGTGGAGGGCGAGATATCATCCGTGCAGGCCCAACCAGATTTACTTCCAATTTTATTTCTTTGGAGTCTTTGCACAGGTATAAGATTGATCATAATTCTTGATACTTTATCCTTACTGATATGTAACAGTTGATGCAGCTTCAAATTTCATTTATCTGCACAGGTACAAGAATGAGCTGAAAGCTTTCATATACCACAATGCCCTGCGAGAATACATCGACAAGGCCAATGTTGATGCTCAGATGGAATATTTGAATGTCTCCCATATCGTGGACGACAACAAATTCTAGGGCAGGGTCTCACGATACATGAAAATAGTCACCCCCCCACGTGAAGGTCCTAAGAATGGTGGATGGCGATGAGAAGAATGATATGGGCTATTTGTATGAGGCCATGGACCGTGCCAAATTAGAGTTGTAGCATTCCCTTCCCAGACATTATGCAAAATGGTGGAAAATTATTGACCAGAGATGGGACAACACATTACACCACGACTTGCATGTAGCTGGTGAGTGATTAATTATACTGAAATTAGGGTAATGCCTTTATGTTATTTTATAAATTTCATTTAGTTAATTATACACAAATGCAGGTTATTTCCTCAACCCTCGATTTATGTACGGTGCTGATGCACATGTTGATGGCGAGGTGCTTCAAGGGACTTTAAAAGTCATTGGTCGTTTATTGAGGAATCCAGAAAAGAGACTAGAGGCCGAAGTAGAGGTTCACCTTTATTTGATACTTTCAATAACATGTATAGAATTTATTTAAGTAGTTATGTTAATGTATTACTTTATGTTTGTAGATGAACCATTACAGAATGAGGATTGGGACATATGTTGACTCCCAATTGCAATACGCTGTGGGAAGAGTGAGCCCAGGTATATTTTATTTTTTGGATTTCTTAACCTGATGAATATATATTTCTACAACTAAAATGCATTTGTTTATGGTTGGTGGAACAGCTGACTGGTGGATAATGGTGAACAACTGAGATGTGGGCAGCAATGCATTGGCTTTCATTGCAGTTAGGGTGCTCAGTCAAACAACATCGGTAAGTCAATGTGAAAGAAATTGGAGCACGTTCAGCCTTATACACTCGAAGGTTCGCAATCGGCTAAAGGCTGAACGGTTAGAGAAATTAGTGTACTGCCACTACAATATGAGGTTGAGAATAAAGAATATGAGGTTGAGACAACAGCTGCGAGACAAACGCGCCGTCGGGGATGCCACCGCAGAAATTGATGTGGATACCTTATTTGATGATGAGAATCCGTTGCAGTCTTGGGTGGAGACACGAGAGCAGGTTGATGAGCCTGTTTTTGATGATGATGATAGAAGATGGGCAGAGGGCATACTAGATGAAGATGAGCCAAGAGATCCCGAATTAAGAAGAAAATCAAAGAGGGCCAGAGATACTCATGCCCACATGTCTAGGTTTGTTGAGGACACTGAGGAGCAGCATGATTTTCAGCCAGCTAGACACTCCGACTCAGATAGCAGGCCAGTCACTCCTAGAATGGACAAGGCACCTACATCCTTAAGAAGAAGTACATCAGTGCATGGGCAAACTGAGAGAACAAATGTTGCTGCTCGAGAGGACCCGACAATTGAGCAGTTGAAGCAGATTTATTTGAGGCACACGCCAAGGGGAACATGATTCATGTCAAGGGTGCAAGAAGAAAGCACACCGGCACGGGAAAAAGCATCCCCAAAGGCCAAAAGGTGACTGGAGACTGCAGGTTTCGTGATCCTTTGATTTTTTGTTTTTGAAAGTAACTTAAATTCTTATTATCAGTTCGAATCAGAAAAGGTTTTGGTAGGAGATAAATTCTATATTTTCGTATGTGCCAGGTGCTACAGGTGCTACTACTGGCGGTGGGGATGCTGGTGGTCCTTCCTCCTTCCACGCAGACACAGGCAGAGGATACAGTCAGGGTGAGGGAGGACATGAGTCACAGAGTCAATATGGGCATCCATCAGGTTACGGAGGTGGCCAACAGGAGGCTACGATTTATGGGTCGTGGGGTTATGAACCATCATTCAACTTCCATCCGGTCAGTTCCTCTTCTCTTCCTCAAGATTCTTATGATGATACTGGATTCAGCTCAAGCCAACCAAACACTCCAAGAGGGATCCAAAGAGGGATGCAGGACTTGGCTACCTCATTGTTTGGTTATAGTGAATATAGACCATACATGCAACCTGGTTATGGGTATCAACATCAAGGGCCAGACGATGAGGGAGAAGGTTCTTCTAGTAATTATTATCCATATTAGGTAAGAATCAATGAATTTTTGTAACATTTGTTTTGTCTAATTTAGTTTATTGTACTACTTCTATTAATGTACAATGGAATATTACTTTAACTTTCACATGTTCAATGTTTGAAGTTCAATTTTTGTAGTTGTCTACTTCAAGGTTATTGCACAAACTTATACAGTCAAATGCATGTGTAATGATTTTTATGATTTTAAGTGATTATTTATATTTTTTATGATTTTTTTCAGATTTTTTAGAATTAATTTGATTTTTTTAACCTTTTATCTGGGTTTCGGCCGGTTTCGGCCGAAACCGATACCGATACCGAGTCGTATCGATTTCGGACCCGGCCGAAACCGAGTCCGAAACCGAGTTTGCCATCCTTGGATTAGAGAGGCAGTATTTGCAATGTATCCAAACAAGAATATTGGATATATGCTGTTTTGATGATGTCTGACTATGACTCATTGATGAGTCTTATTTGCTTTTGATGATGTCAACACTCTTGTATTTCAGGTCACAGTCTGATAAGTTAAGACATCATGCAATGATGTCATGTAAAATGCTGAAAGAAGCTCAAAATGCAAGAGGCCAAGTTGCAAATGCACAGAAATCAAGATAAATTGACTGTACAGAAATCGAGGCAAGAGGTTGCACAAAAATCAAGGCAGATTTCACCAAGGGTCATTGCTCCGAGATGCAAGAAAGAACTGGGCAGAAAGATTGGCAAAAGGTACTGAGGAAGTTCAAAATGTGCACCGACCTTATTCTTCAATGTGCACCGACCTTACTGAAGGAAGTGTCCCATGTGCATCGACCTTGTTCTAAATGTGCACCGACCTTGATTGGGTGAAAACACAAATGTGCATCGACCTTCATGAGTTTCAGAAAATGTGCATCGACCTTCGTATGCAATCAGTCAGATGTGCGTCGACCTTCATCTGCTCCAAACAGTAATGTGCACCGACTCTGAAATGTGCACCGACCTTGATAAGCGTCGACCTTGGAATGTGCATCGACCTATATGTGGTGGATCAGTAATATGCACCGACCTCTATTGAAGAAATCTAGATGTGCATTGACCTGCATATGATGGAACAGGAATGTGCATCGATCCTGATATGCATCAACCTAGATGTGCACCGACCTGCATGCTTCAAACAGTGATGTGCGTCGACCTTAGTCAGCACAAGTGGAATGTGCACCGACCCTGACATGCATCGACCTTACTGAAGAAAATCTTCATGTGCACCGACCTTCATATGCCTCAGACAAAACATGCACCGACCTTAGCTGCGAGCTGGCGAAATGTGCACCGACTTCATTGAAGCTGTTCTTCAAGTGCACCGACCTTGCCAAAGGCCAAGCACCTCATGTGCACCGACCTTACTGAAGAAATCCTTTCATGTGCACCGACCTTGGAGAAGGTGTAGAAGGCCAAGTATCTTATGTACATCGACCTCACCTTCACAAAAGGTCAACCTCTCTGCTCAAATCCTCAAGATGCACCGACCTTAACTGAAGAAGGGTGTACCTGTCTCACAGTAGGTAACTGTTTGATGAAATGCCTCAGTGAGGATTATCCATATCTGCACCGACCTTGCAGAAGATAGGTCGACCTCTTGAGTCATGCCAAGCCAGCTGCACGGACCTCAATGAAGAAACTCTTCATATGTGCATCGACCTCACTGTAGAAGGCATCAAGCTTCATGCGTCGACGCATCTGGGCTCCCAGGGACTTTTTTAGCAAAACTGCAGGTTCTTCTAGTAAAGGTTCCAGAGACCAAAAATAGGAACCGCAAATGCCCAAAAACACATCTTTTGAGGTCTGGAGGAGTTTCCTAGGACTGACCACTGTCCCTCTCCATCATGAGGCTACATAACATCTTTTGAGAAGGCAGATCTGTCAAGTACCATTTGTGGGAAAGGTCAGCTTTCCATGGTACTCTACTTTTTGACCACAGCCAATCAAATTGCTGTCCGTGCAAAAACTTGGCAGAAGTTCAGATCCGAAAAAGGTTAGTCTGTCTCCATGGCCCAATGGGAAAAAGGTATCTGGTCAAAGAACCTCTTTGATTATTTGTTTATTCTGACCAAACAAATGATGTTTAGAAAACTTCAAGCGAATGGGAAGGCTCCACAGCATACTCCAAGATTCTGTAGATCTTACATGAGAAGCATCCACAGATGTACCTAGCACTGCAGGACTATCTCCAAGCTGGCACTTCGCCTTTTCTCACTCAAACTCCATCTTGGGAAGAGAAGCTCGAAGCCCAAGATTCAAGCCAAGGTCCACTGGACCAGAGCCTAACTCCTAGGTCTCTGAAGTGATCCAAAGGACCGAACAACCCAACATTCTTCTTATGAGCTCAAGGTGAAGATTCAAATGCTAAGGACAAAATGCATACAATGAACCTGGTTCTCTATATATATGCTAACCCTTCCACCTGGGAAGAGTTGGCCGAGCATGCTTCAAGGTTACATCCTTTAGTTCGTCCCCAAGAGGAAAAGAAGAAGAAAAAGAGAAGAAGAAAAGAAGAGAAGAAGAGAGAGCAGTTTAGCGCCTGGATCTGCCCAATCCGGTGCCGTGAGAGTTAAGAGAAGAGAAAGAAGAAAGAGAGAAAATAGAGTGAGAAGCCCCTCCACCCTGTTCGACCCAGTCCAGCGGTGAAGAGAGTAGTGAGCTAAGAAGGAGAAGCCCATCCTTGAAGAAATGCTTCGTGACTTAGTTAGAAGCTACATCTGGATTCTTAGCTCCGATCTACGGTCTTCATTTCCTGCTTTAAACTCTATATCTTTGTGTGTGAGACCGGAAGAACCTTGTGCTGCACTTGCAGTATTTTCCTTCCTTGCTGCACTTGCAGTATTTTCCTTTTATGTTTTCTCATTTCATTTTGTACCGTCCCTACCGGTCTATGTGTGGGAAGATAGACGGAGGCTGCTCCGGTCTGTGGAGAACCGCCCCTACCGGTTGGTGTGTAGGAAGACAGACGGAGGGTCCTCCGATCTGTGTGAACCATCCCTGCCGGTTTGTGTGCAGGAAGACAGACGGAGGGTCCTCCGATCTGTGTGAACCATCCCTGCCGGTTTGTGTGTAGGAAGTGGAGCTGCAGTTGCAGCGTGTGGTAAAGCCTCACCGGTTCGGTGAGGGGTGGATGTAGGTCTGCAGACTGAACCACCTTAAAAATCCATCGTGCAGTGGTATGTTCTTGTGTGATTGCTTCATTTCCTCTACCTTCTTTTCACATGAACTTATAGTTTTCATTTCAGCATTTCTGCTTCAACCAAACACTGCACATAGTGTGAAGCCTTCACCGTTTGACATCACTCTTGCTGTTCGAACCCAAGCTCACACACTCACCTAAGAAAGCACTATGATGATTTGTGTTCTACACATGTAAATCTTAGGTGTTTGACTGTTCTCCTGCTCATAAGCTATTTGTGATCCTGTAAATCTCAGATATGCACATACTTTCTATGGCGCATTACTTGTATGCTTGATAGCTGTCCTATGAGTTATCTGTAAGCTTCGGTTTGCACTTTCCTTTGAGCCTTCGTATTCTCATTCCTGGGAGAACATTTCTCTGCTAGCATCTTTCAGCAAACCAGTGTTTGTGATGCCACAGGCTTGACTGAATGTCGGTTGTTCATTATGTATTTCCTCCGGCGATCCGCTCTCATTCTTGAGTAGCTTAATGCCTTGTGGATCTATAACAAGCACTCACATGTCCAAACATCAATGCTATATCCACTGTGTTCAAACTAGAAGATTATCTGGTGTAAAGATTTTTAGAGGGCATTTTTATGAGGGGATCTATTCAAGCCCCCCCTTCTAGATCCGGTTGCACCCCTCGGACCCAACACAAGTCACCAGGCCTGAATGGTTTCCCAATGGGGTTTTATCAACAATTTTGGGAATCAATCAAAAAGGATGTTATGGCAGCAGTCAGATAGTTTCAGAAGACACCTTGGAATGCTAAATGGTTCAATTCAACATTTGTGGTTCTAATTCCAAAGCAAGTAAATGCTGAGACATTGAATGAATACAGACCAATAAGTTTGCTCAATTGCACATATAAATCATAACAAAAGCATTAGCCAATAAATTTTAAGGAATAGTGGGTAGCTTGATTGATAGCAATTAGTCACCATTCATTCAAGGAAGATTGATACTGGATAATTACATGGCAGCATATGAGTGCATTCATGAGCAGAGGACTAAGAGGAAACAATGCCTGGTCTTCAAAATTGATTTTGAGAAAGCATGTGACAGGGTTAATTGGAATTGCTCATTCAAAATTCTTCAGCCTGTGGGTTTTAAAGAAGAGTGGAGTGAATGGGTGAGGAGCTATGTCAAGACTGCAAGATTCTGTGTGTTTGTTAATGGCACACCATGTGGGTACTTTGGGAGTTCAAGAGGACAGAGACAAAGGGATGCTCCGCTTTATTGTTTGTCTGAGTTGGCCAGGTTCTTAGTGCCATGTGGAGAATAGCATGGTCACTATGACTCATTGAAGGGATTAAGGTGGGAAGAGTCTTAGAGTAACACATCTGCAATATGCAGATGACACAATCTTATTCACATCTGTTGTGGATAAGTTAGTTAACCTGAGAATATTGATTACTTTACTTGAGAGGCGACTGGCCTGAAAATCAACTTTTCCAAGAGCGAGGTGGTGGGTGTGAATATAAATGAAGAAAGGATCAGATTGAGCAGATTTTATGTGATAGATGGGGATCGCTCCCTATCAAGAACCTTGGATTACCCCTATCTGATGGGGTAATAAGAGTGGCAGATTGGGGTGGCATTATCAAGAAAGTGGGGGATAGCATTGCTTCTTGGAAGGGTAAATTGTTGTCAGCAGGGTGTAGATGGTTCCTTTCTAAGGTGGTTCTCACAATTTTACCACTCTATTCTCCATTTTCAAGATTCCAAGGTCTATCTGCAGGAAATTGAATCAATGAGAGCTGTTTTCTTTTGGAAGGGAAAAGGACCAGAAGAAAAAGGTATCCACCCTATTGCATGGAAATAATATGCAGATTAAAGGAGGAAGTGGCTGCAAGTGGCTGCTGGTCTCATACCAATTGACACAATAAATAGTGCTCTTCTGATGAAATGGCTTTGGAGGGTTGATATGGAATAGGGGTCATTGTGGAATCTAATTGTCAGAAAGAAATACCTGCATAAAGATGAAGATTGGTTTTCAGAGGGAGTTCAAAAGACTCTTTTATCCACAATATGGAAGAACATCATGAAGCAGTGGGATTTCTAGAGATGCTCAGCTATGTCACAAGTGGGTGATGGTCAGAAAGCAAGGTTCGAGGATCCCTGGATGAACAATATGCCTCTCCAACAAAAGTTTCCTAATCTATATGGTATAGTAGATTAGTAGGTACAACAGGGATCAATATCAGCTCAGTATGGTCAGAACCAGGGGATAGCTCCCAATGGACACTGAAATTTTGGCGTAATCTCATGGACATGGAATTCAATGAATTTCTGGAGCTTTCTCACCTATTTAGATAATATGAATATAGTCCAAGGCAAAGAAGACAGCAGGATATGGAGATGGGAAAAATCAAGTAGATTCTCAGTGAAATCAACAGTTAAAATGTGCATGAGGGAAGAAAGTGGTCTGGCATAAGCAGGTCATGAACAGGAAATTACCCGTCAAAATTAGGAATTTTCAATGGAAAATAGCATGGAAAAGAATTTCAACAACTGACAGAAAGAAGAAATATAGGCCAGACATCAGAGACAGTTGTATCTTCTGTGCTTACCATAAGGAAATTATGGATCATCTTTTTCTGAGTTGTGGAATCATTCGAACAGACTGGACCCAACTCTTTAAGGTAGGGGCTGTTTGGGTCAGGGAATATAACATTCAAGGCCTCATTATGGAATGGAGAAAGATTTACCTGGGCAATGATCATCAAGAAATTTGGATGCTGTGCCTTCCAGCTATGATGTGGTCCATCTGGAGAGAGAAATAATAGAATTTTCAGAGACGAGTTCAGATATCCACCTACCATTATCAAGAGCTGCATTAAAAGCATCCATGATTGGCATCTTACGCTTATGGTTCTAACGTTGAACAATCAAATCTGTTGTATAAAATGGGAGGGCGGAAAAAAATAACCTTGTAATAGATTCTACAACTTTGGGAGGGCCTCCGTGGGGGTGGGGGGTGGGGGGGTTTAGTATTTAGGGTTTAGGGTGGGGGGTACGGGCGCGTGCGTTGTTGACTCTATCATCTTGGTAGAGTTTTATGACATTTCGCTTTTCATGTACTCTTGTTACTTTGCTCCTACTTATCTTATCTATTTTATGAAATGTGGCCTTTCCAACTCCCCAAAAAGAAAAAAGAAAATATAAAGACTTGACAGAGAAAATCCCATTATTCTTTGTCCAAATCATTTGATCTTACAATGTAAGGATTATAGTGACTCCATTTAGTTGTTGTAGAAATGAAACGAATTCACTCTCCTTGGTTTCCTGAGATTTCTTCTTGAAATGAGATTCCAGTTGTTGGATCATGGAATATTCTTTTGAAAGAAAAAATTATAAGGATTGCACATAGAAGGGCTGTATAAATGGCCTGTGCAAGGTTTATTTCGTGGGTGCACATCATATCAGACGATTTAGGCTCGAGTGCTGGACCTTTTCTCACTGACCGCAGTCAATGTTGATTTACATCGGCCTAACGTCCGAACACCTTTGTTTAACTGTCAAAGAAATCTTAAGGTCCTCTATAAGGGTCTTGATACCGAGGGAAGACTTGCTTGCACGGCTCAAAGCTTGTTCCCACTCACCACTGAAGTATTAATAAAATTAGGGTTTCATCAAAGGCCGCTAACTTGGACAAGAAACCTTGTAATTTGAGGATATAACTACAATTTTGCATGAGTCATAGGAGTTTTTGGAGTGTTGGGAGGCTGTCTGGACTCTAGGGGTATTTTGGTAATTTTACTAGGCTAGGTGTATTTCTGGAATTTCTAGGTTGGAGAGAAAGTATGACAAAATTTCTGACTTCCCGAGGTGCTGAAGCCGTTTCTGGAGGATTTAGGGGTTATTTAACCATTTCTAGATTGCACGAGTATTTTGGTAATTTTGCTGGACCCGGGGTAGGTTTAGGGTTCAAGACCCTGCTTAGGCGCAAAGGGTAGTTTGACGAAGTCTTTGAGTGGAAGAACGACGGCGGGTTTCATAGAAAACACGCACCCTTTCGTTTCCGGGAGAGAAGGGTATATACACAATTTTTGAAAGTCAAGGACTCATTGGTGATTTTCCTTGACCAACACACAAAAGAACGGCTGAGTGCATTCATGATCCATATGAGTACAAGGGTGGTTGTCGACGAGTTGTCGACTATACATAAGAGGTCTCCGCACTGATGCGGGACATAGGGGCATAGCCCCAATTACAAAAGGTTGCAGGGTAAAATTATATACTACAGGACTTGAATTTTTTTTCTCGCAGTCCCAGGAAGGGCGTTTTTGTAATCCCTCATTATGTGATGGAATTACATAATTTAGCCGTCCCAGGTGCATAGAAAATTACAAACATTACTCTCAGAGGGGCATAATTACAAACATAGCCCTCAGGGGCATAAATATAAGGCCCGGGGTATTACATACCCTTGGTGGGTCAAAACAACGAACAAGCTTGCTCTTGAGTGCTTGTAGATTTCTTTCTCTTCTCTTCTATCTCCTCGATCTCCGCTTGTGTTCTGGACCCCGTGGGGGGTATTTATAGAAGGTGGGAAGCCACTGGGGTTGGTTTAACCCGTACGGGGTGGATGGGATTAAAATGACCCTGGGAGGGTCCCATTTTTTTGTTCCAAGAGAGAGAGTAGGGCAGCGGGGTTGATTGACCCCGGGCGGGGTCCAACCGCACTGGGGTCCAGTGACCCTGAGTGGGCTGGACTGCCCTGGGGTCAATCGACCCTGGGTAGGTCTGTCCGAGGTCATTTGACCCTGGGCAGGTTCCCACCGGGTTCATTTGACCCCGGAGAGCCTGATGTGGACCCCCCAAACCCCTGCTGGCCCATTCAGTAGGTTACTTTCTGCCATGAAGCCTGCATATTAAATGAGGAGGGAGGTGATAATCGCCTTATAGTCACCGTTGGCCAAGGTGGTGACCGGAAGGGGGGGGAGAAGGGGGGTGACCACACTCCCATCCCTTGTTGACAACAATTCATCTCTGGTAGGTCACCTCGGACAGGCCTTCCCATCTGGTAGATCACCCTGGTAGGTCACCCCGGACAGCAACCACCCCTGACAGGTGCTTCACCCTGGGCAAGTATTCCACCCTGGACAGGTCTTCACCCTTGGTAGGTTGCAGGGTAGGTTCTGTCTGCCCTGGACAGGCTGTGCTGTGGTAGATCACCCTGGCAGGTCACCTCGGACAGATGCTTCATCCCTGGCAGGTTGCAATTGCACCCTGGATACCCCACCCTGGGCAGGTGCTTCACCCCGGGCAAGTACACCCTAGACAGGTCTTCACCCTTGGCAAGTTGCAGGGTTGGCAGGGCATGTTTTGTCCACCCCGGACAGGTTGTACTGAGATGGGTGGTCCAGTCACCCCCTTCGAACCCCCCTTGGAGATTTCTGGTCTCCCTTTTCTGCCGTGGTGAGTTTAAGCAATATCTCACCTCTACATATTGTGACTCCTTGCTTGTTGAAAAGATGGGGGATTATCTCAAGGTGATTTGTTTTTGTAGGCCAAAATTTTACTTCTAACAAATGCCCCCTACAGAACGTTCGTCAAGGTCGGAGGCGGAGGCAGACGGTCCGTGCCCTCTGTAGCTTTTTTTATTTATTATTTTTCCGAGTCTTCGTGACATGGAGAGATTGTTGTAGGACTGCATCTCACTGTTTCGTTGTTGTTCCTATATATTTCTTCTAATCTTCGGCTCCATCTTTTTGCTCTCGCAGCTCTTGTAGTTATAACTCGCTACGGTAAAGACAAAGATTCTTCTAGGAAGCTAAGAGTTGGTGCAGGCTTGCCTTAGTGAGATGTATCAATCTAGAAATTGATGTCGACCAACCCTTAGGGGTATACTGGTCAAAGTTACTGTAGACCGTCCCCTGAGACATGGTGGCCTGAAATTGGATGTTGGCTAACCCATGAGGGTGCATTAGCCAAAGTTGATGAAGATCGGCCGTTAGGGCATATTAGTCCGAAGTTGATACAAACTTGCCTCGGTGAGGCACGTTGGCCTGAAGTTGTTGTAGATCTGCCTCAGCGAGGCTTGTTGGTCCGTAGCGGATATAGGCCTACCTCGGCGAGGCTTGTTGGCCAGAGTTGATATAGGCTTGCCTCAGTGAGGCTTGTTGGCCTAGAGTTGATACAGACCCGTCTTGGAGTGGCACATCCGTCTCAGAGAGGCACACCTGTCGATTGACTGTTGAGTTGTGATAGTCGAAAACTGACGTTAGCCGACCCTTGGGGGTGCATTGACCAAAAGTCGTCATGTCGGCTGACCGCTAAGGTGTCACTAAAGATGTATCGGCTAACCGCTGAGGTGTGTAGCCGAAGGTTGAAGCTAACTATTCGTTGACTTGTGATACCTAGAGTCAATGTAGACTAGCCGTAAGGGCGTGTTGATCTAAGTTGATGTCGGCTATGCACGGGCTAAGGTAGATACCATCCAACGCAGACTTGAGCGTAGCAGCACCCTAGATAAGGGCGTCGTAACTTGTACATCATAGTTCTGTACATTTCATTTTATTTGGAAAGGACACTCATTGAATTCCGTCTCCTTTCTTCGTTTCGGCTTCAGCTGATGAGGCTTCACAGTTGCCTCAGGGTTTCCCGGTTCTTGGGATAGGGTGGCCCGATGGTCCTCAGCCTAGTGTGACGCTGGTCAGTGCTGACGTGGCGACCCAGCTTATTCAAAATCTCCCGTTGTTGATTCAGGCCGATCCCCTCCCGAGCATCGAGGCCATAAGGAGCAGCCTTGAGCAAGGTTGTCAGTATCGGTTTCGGACTCGGTTTCGGCCGAGTCCGAAATCGGCCGAAACCCATTGAAAAGCATAAAAAATCAAAATAAGTCTAAAAAATCAGAAATAATTCAGAAAAATATGAATAATCACATAAAATTCATAAAATTCATTAGACATACATTTGATTGTAAAGAACTTAGATTAAGTGCAATAAACATGAAGTAGGCATTGAAGTTCAAACATTGAACATGTTAAACTAATATTCTTGAGTACATACTAATATTGAGTACATGTTAAACCTAAAATAGGTTCAAACTGTACAATAGATGTGATCCTTACCTAAATGATGATGCACTAATATGGATAATAACTAAAAGAACCTTCTCCCTCATCGTCTGGATTTTCATGTTCATACCCATAAGAAGGTTGCATGTATGGTCTATATTTACTATAACTAAACAATGAGGTAGCCAAGTCCTGCATCCCTCTTTGGATCCCTCTTGGAGTGTTTGGTTGGCTTGTTTGGAATCCAGTATCAGCATAAGAATCATGAGGAAGAGAAGAGGAACTGGTCGGATATGGATGGAACTGGAATGATGGTTCATAATTCCACGACCCATAAATAGCTGCTTCCTGTTGGCCACCTCCATAACCTGATGGATGCTCATATTGACTCTGTGAATCATGTCCTCGCTCACCCTGATTGTATCCTCTGCCTGTGTCTGCGTGGAAGGAGGAAGGACCACCAGCACCGCCAGTAGTAGCACCTGCAGCACCTGTAGCTGCACTTGGATCATCATCATCATCATCATCATCATCACCATCAGAAACTAGTCGCCTTTTGGCCTTTGGGGATGCTTTTTTCTATTTTGGTCTGATTTATTTAGCCACCCTTGACATGAATCCTCCTGCCCTTGGCGTGTGTCTCACATAAATCTGCTTCAACTACTCAATTGTCAGGTCCTCTCGAGCAGCAGCACTTGTCCTCTCAGTTAGCCCATGCACTGATGTACTTCTTTCTAAGGATGCAGGTGGCTTGTCCATTCTAGGAGTGACTGGCCTGCTATCTGAGTCTGAGTGTCTCGCTGGTTGAAAATCAAGCTGTTGCTCAGTGTCATCAACAACCCCAGGTGGGTCCCTTCTCTGGTGCGCATGAGTATCTCTGACCCTCTTTGTTTTTCTTCTGAATTCGGGATCTCTTCGCTCATCTTCATCTAGTATGCCCTCTGCCTATGTTGTATCATCAATATCAAATACGGGCTCATCAACCTGCTCCCGTGTCTCCACCCAAGACTGCAAGGGATTATCATCATCAAATAAGGCATCCACATCAATTTCTGCAGTGGCATCCTCAGCGACGCGTTTGTCCCGCAGTTGTTGTCTCAACTTCATATTTTTTATTCTAAACCTCATATTGTAGTGGCAGTAAACTAATTTGTCTAACCGTTCAACCTTTAGCTGCTTGCGAACCTTTGAGTATATAAGGCTGAACGTGCTCTAATTTCTTTCACATTGGCTTGCTGATGTGGTTTGACTCAACACCCTGATTGCAATGAAAGCCAATGCAGAACTGCCCAAGTCTCTATTATTCACCATTACCCACCAGTCAGCTGTTCCACCAACCATAAACAAATAAATATTAGTTGTAAATAAAAATCAATTCTCCGTGATGTAATTGCAAAGAAAGCACAAAGAGAAAGTATACCTGGGCTCAGTCTTCCCACTGCGTATTGCAATTGGGAGTCAGAATACGTCCCAGTTCTCATTCTATAGCAGTGCATCTACATAAATTAAGTAATAGATTAGCATAAGTGCTTAAGTAAATTCTATACCTCTTATTCATGAAATCAACAAAGCCAACCTCTACTTCCGCCTGAAGCCTCTTTTCTGGTGTCCTCGATAAACGACCAATGACCTTTAAAGTCCCTTGGAGCACCTCGCCATCAACATGTGCATGGGCATCGTACATAAATCGAGGGTTGAGGAAATAATCTGGATTTGTGTATAATTAACTAAATGTTAGATATAAAATAACCTAAACAATAATGTATCAATACAAATAATCACTCACCAGCTACATGCAAGTCGTAGTGTAATGTGGTGTTCCATCTATGATCAATAATTTTCCACCACTTTGCATATTCTTTGGGAAGGGATTCCTGCAACTCCAATTTGGCACGGTCCATGGCCTCATACAGATATCCCATATCATTCTTCTCATCGCCATCCACCATTCTTAGGACCTTCACGTGGGGGGTGACTATTTTCATGTATCGTGAGACCCTGCCCTAGAATTTATTGTCGTCCACGATATGGGAGACATTCAAATATTCCATCTGAGCATCAACATTGGCCTTGTCGATGTATTCCCGCAGGATATTGTGGTACATGAAAGCTTTCAGCTCATTCTTATACCTGTGCAAAGAAATGAAATTTGAATCAAATACAAATCATAAGTATAAGGATAAAGAAGTAAGAATTGAGTTCAATCTTATACCTGTGCAAAGACTCCAAAGAAATGAAATTTGAAGCAAATCTGGTTGGTCCTGTACGGATGATATCTCGCCCCCCACTTCCATGCTCCCTGAACATGTTCAATATCCTAGGATGGCCATAAATATACTGGGTAATCCTTTGTGCCGTTTCAACTGTCTTCTTCACATGATTGTCCTTCCCAATATCTTCCAGAATCAAATCTAGACAATGTGCAGCACATGGGAGCCAGTATAAGTGGCTGCGCTTCTGCATCAATTTCTTCCCTACAGTCTTATAACTAGCTTCATTATCAGTCACTACTTGGACAACATTGTCCTCTCCAATTTGGTCTACCATGTTATCCATCAAATGAAACAAATAATTAGTATTTTTTTCATAGTTTGATGCATTTACAGATTTTACAAATAATGTACCTTCAATTCAATAGACTAAAAAATTAATCATGGACTTCTTCGTGGTATCAGTCCAGCCAACAAACATAATAGTGCATCCTCTCTCTATCCATATATACTTGAAGTTTGCAATCCAGTCATGGAGCTCCTCAACCTCTCCCTCAAGGCCACGCCCGTATATGTCTCGACGTGATGCGGCCTTCAAGCCAGGGCCAGCATCTGCTATGGCATTTAGCATGGGTTGAAAATATTCGCTTTCAGCTGCATGTGTAGGGACACCTGCATGAAAAAATCATTTGCAGATACTTTTAAATGCATGCCCTGCAACTTCTGCTGATTTTTTTACCCCTCTCAATGCAGACTTGATTTTAGGTTGTGTAGCCTGGGGCCTTCTGTGGAGATAGCTGTCTATGGGACCTGTTCTCTGCGTATGTGGGGCCGCACCAATGTCAGGACGTCGTGCAGCTGTACTTTTATAGGTCCCTGAACCCATGGGTGCCTTCCCTTTCCTTCGAGCGGCTTGTTCACGCTCCCTTGCTTCAGTCAGCTTTGGATCAGAATCCTCAGTGCCTTCCTTATCATCATCCCTCCTAACCCTTCTGCCAGAAATCTCCTCAGTAATTTCAGCCTCATCCTCAGCCCTTTGTTGCATCCTCTCCTTTTTGCCCAGAAGGCACTGGCGCATCTCTTCTCGCACTTCTCGGGGACAGTGGTCACATTATCTCACATCTCCTCTTACCCCTACCAAATGTTGCTTTCCTCTGGTAATTCCGCCATGTATCTCCCTACCACAATAATTGTATTTCACCTTTCTTCTCTTAGCATCAACTAAGGATAGGTGGGCCCACCCCGGATCCTCCTACCCTTGCTGTTCCTGTGTTTGTTGACGTCTAGACATGATGCTGGATTATGACAGTCAAAGACAATCTCTTGTAAGTACAATGAAAAAAGGAAATTCAACATGATAGACCTCCAAATTATTGAATGAAGCTTAATTGAGCTTCAATTGTCGCTAAGACAGTCGAATTAGACGAAAGTCCCAATTTTGAATAACTAATTAGGGTTTAATTACCAATTAACCCTTAATCACCCTTCATAAAAAATAAAATCCCAGCATGATCACACCCCAATTTCGTTAATGAAACTTAATTAATCTTCAATTGTCGCTAAGAAAGTCGAATTAGACGAAAGTCTCAATTTTGATTTAACTAATTAGGGCTTAATTACCAATTAACCCTTAATCACCCTTCATAAAAAAAAATCCCAGCATGATCCCACCCCAATTTCGTCAATGAAACTTAATTAATCTTCAATTGTGGCTAAGAAAGCAGAATTAGGTGAAAGTCCCAATTTTGATTAACTAATTTGGGCTTAATTACCAATTAACTATTAATGACCCTTCACAAAAATAAAATCCCACCATGATTCCACCCCAAATTCGTCAATTAAATTTAATTAAACCCTCAATCATAGCTAAGAACACCGAAGTAGACGAAACCCCCAAATTTTATGAACTATTTAGGGCTTAATTACCAATGAACCCTTAATGACCCTTCATAACAATAAAATCCCAGCATGATCCAACCCAAATTCGACAATGAAACTAATTTTAACAATGAATCTAAATTTAAGTATCTAATTAGGGTTTATTTTGAAATCTGAACTAATTAGGGTTGCACAAATTAAGTTACAAAAAAAACTTACTTAGCCCTAATTCAGCTAATTAGGGTGGCAGCAGGGCGGTCCGTCCGACGGTGGCAGTAACAGCAGCAGCTCTTGCCTGCAGCAACAGGAAGGGCGTGGCTGGGGCAGGGCAGGGCTGGCTGGCTAGCTGTGGCAGCAGTAGCACCACACTAGTAGCAGGAGGCGGGGCTGGGTGGGCCGGCTGGCAGCTGGAGTGGCTGCCTGGTTGGGGGCTGGCTGGCAGCTGGATGCGGCAGCAGCAGCACCAGGAGGGCGCGGCAGCAGCAGGAGGGCGCGCGCGTGGTTGCAGCAGCCAAGCCGCACCAGCAAGTAGTAGCAGTGGCAGCAGCACCAGCAAGCACCGGGGGAGGGGAGGGGGGAGGGTTTCGGCTGAGAACAACGGGTATCGGGGGGGGAGTACAACACGTGAACTCCCTAAAGGGAGTTCACGCAGGTTTCGGTCGAAACCAATATCGGTTTCCCCCGAAACCGATACACCACCTATTGTTTCGGCTTGCTACAGTGCAGGGGCCCTTTTTCGTATCGGGTATGGCCGAAGCCGATACGTTTCGGTCGAAACTGACATCCTTGGCCTTGAGGGTTGCACCTGGGTCTATCACGTATTTGGCATCCCCAGAGATGCTTGGATGACGAGGATGACAGCACTATGGGAGGAGTTCGCTCGTCTTCATGCCGCCCAGGAGCAGAAACGGAAGGCGCAGCTGATGATCCAACAAGAGGAGCGACACTCTAGACTGTGAGCGGCTCGAGCAAAGATAAATACTCGAGCAGAAGCTGCTCGAGAGCGTAGCCAGAGAGCCTCCCTCCGGGTAGAGGTGCTGTAGCAAAGTTGTGGGAGGCAGAGAGGGAGAGTAGTAGTGTACAGGTCGAGGCGGAGACTCTCCAGCATGGTCTTGACGAGCTCCACGAGGAGATCCTTCAGAGTGATGCTCGCCTTGTTGACTTGAGGAGTAAGTCCGGATCTTGATAGGCCTTGCTGCTCTTTTGTACATAGGGCTTTTGTATTTTGCCCATTTTTGTCTTGGTTACCCCGAGGGCTTGTCTTGGACTCCTCCTTTCATGAGATTGGAGAATAAAGGACAGAGCTCAGTGGCTTTTGTTTTCATCCTCTTTGCATGTATGTTTTTTCTTGCTTCTTTCTTTTTTATCACTTTACCAGCCCTACCACCCTTTCGGGTTTTCGCCAGGACTGGTCCCCTTTAGCTTTTTTCAGTGTGTCCTTGCGGGTTTTTACACTGAGGGGTACCCATTTTTGCCTGAGGTGTCCGTCCGAGTTTTCATCTCAGTCGGGTTAAAAGCCTTTTTACCCTTGATTGCCCGCCTAACATGAACAACCAAGTCCGCTGGGGCACCAGTATTTTTAACCCCGTTTTTTTTTTTTACATATGATGCCAAAAGGCAGAGAGGGTTAACATCTCGAGAGGGACGTATGAGCCGAACTCGGTGGGACAAACGGGTGGATTTGACAGTCCTAGTGGGATGTGGTTAGTCAAACCCGAGAGCCGACCGACAAGGTGGGTTGGCAGCCCGAAAGGGGACGTGTAAGTCAAACCCGATAAGACAACATAATAGGTTTGACAGCCCTAGTGGGACATGTGAGTCAAACTCGGAAGTCGATAAGCGGGATGAGTTATCAGCCCGAAAGGGGCATTAATGGGCCAGACTTGGTAGAAGGAAAAGATGGATTTGACAGTCCTAGTGGGACACTTACATCAAATTCGAAGGCCGATAGGTAGATAGGGTTGGCAACCTGAAAGGGGACGCATTTGCTGAACCCGAAAGATGAAAGGATGGATTTGACAGCCCGGGTGGGACATATGGATCAAATCCGAAGGTCGATAGACAGATAGGGTTGGCAGCTCGAAAGGGGATGCATAGGCTGAACCTGAAAGATGAAAGGGTGGATTTGACAGCCCTACTGGGACGTGTGAGTCAAACCCGAAAGTCGATAGGCGGAATGGGTTGGCAGCCCGGAAGGGGACACGCAGGCCAAGCCCGATAAGACAAAAGAATGGGTTTGATAGCCCCAGTGAGGCATGTGAGTGTTGACGCCCAAAATTCGGCATCAAGAGCAACAAGCCTCACCAAGCCGAATAGGGGCAGTTAAAAGGAAATAGCCCAAAATGATGAAAGGAGTGTTAAAAAAAGGGGGGGGCATCAGTGTGTCGACACACTCACAACAGTGTGTCAACCTAGCGATGCAGTCTATGGGCCATTCGGGCTGAAAAGTTCCCTGAATAACTAAGTGTGTCGACACATGTCTGCAGTGTGTCGACACACCCTGAAAATCTAGCCCTATTACGGGCCACTTTTTGCAGGGCGCGTCGACACCATTATCTCGGCGTGTCAACACAGGGTTGTTCCAGTAAGAAGCTTCCGAAGAAGAAATTACAAGAGTGTGTCGACACATAGACCTGGGTGCGTCGACACATGCGGGTCTCGGCTCGCAGTTCAGCGCGCAGCAGCCCGCACGGGCTGTGAAGTGTGTCGACACACCTCACAGAGTGTGTTGACACACTTGAAGACATAGAGCGGCCTTCTAGGAGATCAACAAGTGTGTCGACACATCTCACAAAGTGTGTCGACACACCCTCAACGGCAAGAAATTTGTACCAACCATGGGACTCGCTCATGGCACATGGTCCAAGGGCCAATGATTGGGGAATCTTTTGTATGATAGTACCAGCTTCTAGAAGAAATTTCGGCAGGAAATATTCCTTCCACTACCCTAAAAAGCTGATCAAAAGGGGCCCCTCCAAGCCTATCCGGCAGCTCCCTATTGAACCCGCACAGCAACTCATCCGGCAGCTCTATTGAGCTTCATCCGACGGCGATGACCCTGATCCGACAGCAGCGCGGCCTCCATCCAGCCACTCAGCAGGTCCCCACGTCCACTTGGGCGCCTCCCTTGCCCCTATATAAAGGCCCCCTAGGGATGATAGCAAAAAGGGGACGAAAAAAAATGGAGAATAGAAAGGAGCAACGGAGAACAAAAGAAGACACATGGAGAATAGAAGAGAGAAAGAGAGAGAACCCAGGAGAGGTTCGAAGAGTCCCCCTGAACCTGCATTTGCAGAAGTGAGTGAAGAGAGAGAGGAGAGGTGAGGTCCGGAGAGGCGGGGGAAAGGAGTCAATGCTCCGCCTCCCCCCTCCCCCCTCCTTGTATTTATTTTGTTTCTTATTTCTTTCCTATGTATGTTTTTCTTTGGCTCTTTCGCTGTAGGCCAATGAATATGAGTAATAAACTCCGTGAATGATTCTGTGTATGCTATTTGTCTTTGCTGATCCAACTCCGATCATTGCACATATAGTTTTGCTCCTTCTCCTTTTACCGTGACTATCTTCGCACGGAAGTGGAATGTGGTGCCTCAGGAGGTGAATTGGGCTCGGGGTTTATCCTGTATCGTGGGTAGGATCCCGAGTTCTAACCTCTGTGGGTTGCGTTATTGAAGCCTTTATTCATGCGATGTCATGTTATTCCCATCCCACTTCTCACATAGATGCAACAGTGAGTCTTCCAGTACTTTGTTTTTTTTTTCTTGTGTGTCTGCCGTGACTGCTCTGAACGAGTAATCCGGCATCCTCGAAGGATTCCCCTATCAAGTGATCCCTCTTCTGTAGCAGCCCCTCACCCACGGGAACTCTTCTCGTCTCGTCCCTTCAATGAATGAACTGGCAATTGCTCTCTCCCTGTTCCCTACAGTTGCAGGCAGTCTGGAGGCTCCTATGTAGCCTATCCGACAACCTCCCCACAATCTGCACGCTGGCACCCACACCACTGATTCGACAGCTACCCTTGCATTGCTGATCCGACAACTCCCTATACACCACTGGCACGGAAAGCCCTACTCAGCCCATCCGGCGGCCTTATGTAGGTGGTCCGGCAGCCCCCCGTCTTCATGTGGCTGATCCGGTAGCCACTGCATAGCTAAATCGGCAGCCTTCCCACAATCTGCACAGTGGCACCCATGCCATTGATCCGGCAGCCCCACTACTTTACTAATCCGGCGCGCTGCAACCCCTTGATCAGGCGTCCCTTCTTGTGGGTGATCTGGCCTAAATGCCCACGTGGACGGCCTCGCCTCCCTGCAGATGATCCGGCGTGACAACGTTCCCCCCTTCTGATTTCCTTGCCAGGCTTTATTCCGTTGTTATGACTGCGATGCCGTGCTTTCCTTCCCCTCTTAGGATACCCGAGCAATCCCCATCCCCTCGTAGGCTGGCTCTCGGGGATGCGACGCCATGGGTAACTCGGTATGGTTCTGTACTAGGCTCATCCGAATGATTAAGGGACCATCTCAGATTCTCCATGGACGAGTACCCGCTTCTAACCCCCAAAATGTCTTGAGTCTAGGGGTGGTGTTGTCGAAATTTCGTCAGATACCCGGATTGGTTGAGAAATCAATAATAAAAGCGGTGGGGGGCGGGGTGAAAAGCTGGCTAAACAACAACAAAAAAAAGGAGGGAGAAGTAAATGAAATGTGGTAATAACGGAAGATGTATAATAAAAGAAGAAAAGAAGAGATAATAATAAAAAGGAAATAAAAAAATAAATAATATAATATTGATAATCAAATGATAACAAAAAAGAAAGATAAAAAAAAGAAGAAAAGAAGAAGAAAGAGGAATTATGTGGATGAAACAACGAAATAAGGAAATAAGTAAATAAACAAAAAAAGGATATGTGTATATACATGAATAACATAAAAAAAGATAATTACAAGATAGTGATAATGAAGGGAAGAAAGGAAAATGAATAAAGAAAAATTTATATAACAAAAAAAAACTTAGAAAAGGAAAAAATAAAACAAAAATATAATTAATAAATAAATAAATAATAAATAATAACTAAAATAAAATAATAATAAGAAGAAAAAAAGAAACAAACAAAACAAAAGAAGTAGGTCTACCTGTTCTGACCCTGGGTTGACTCATTCTCTTGTTGGCCACGGAATTATATTCAGGAGATGTTCTTTTTGAAAAGAAACATTTCTTTATATGTGAGGGTTTTTTCCGTGGGTGTTCATCGTATCAGACGATTTGAGTTCGGGTGCTGGACCTTTCCTCACTGACCACAGTCAGTGTTGATTTATATCGGCCTAACGTCCGAACTTCTTTTTTTAACTGTCAAAGAAATCTTAAAGTCCCTTACATAGCTTCGGATGTTGAGGGCTTGCTCGCTTGGGTGACCCACAATGACCACTCGTTTATCACCGACAGACTGACTAGACTAGGGTTTCATCAAAGGTCTCTTAAGTTCTGGCAAAACCCTAGAATTTAGGAGTACGAATGCAATTCCGCAGAAGCCATAGGCCTTTTTTGAGGTGGCAGGATGTTTCCTGGACCTTGAGAGTATTTTGGTAATTTTACGTTTCCAGAGATATTTTGGTAATTTTACCATGTCAGGGATATTTCTGAAATTTCTGGGTTGGAACGAAAGTAGGGTAGGACCTTGATTTACCAAGGTGCTGAGGCCATTTGTGAAGGGTTTTAGGGGCCACTGTGCCATTTCTAGGTCACAAGGGTATTTTAGTAATTTTATCAAACCCTACATAGTCCTAGGTTTGAGACGGCACCCAAGTGTCGGACTGAGCTGACAATGTCCTCGAACCAAAGTAGTGAGGGGGGGGGGGTTCATAGAAGATGCACATGTCAATTTTGCCAAAGGAGGGGTATATATGCAATTCTCGAAAGTCGGGGGTTTTCTTATAATTTCTTCTAACGGGTTGTTGCACCCATAATTTATCGTGCTAAAGGTTTGGGATTTTAATCCCGCATGTGACAAGATTTCGGAAGCTGTGTATCACCCTCCGATAGGATATTTCTACACGGGGTACCTTGTTCGGCGTATCGGCGTCCCGTCGGATATTCCTAAGCTTACAGCTTTGTAGCCCACATGTCGTGGCGATATAAATCCCTCGGGGGATGGCCACCAACCAAGCACAAGCCACAATGATCGTCAGGATCACGTGGTTATATTAAAAATCCCAACGGGATTAAGTCCCTGCCTTCCGGACGTGTATCCCCAAGCGAGGAACACTTCTACAACAACGCAGGAGATGCTGAAGAAGGTCTACGTACCAAGCACAACGTCCCTCGCACGTGTATCACGAGGCACGGACAACAACTCGTCCTCCCGCAGCGGCCTACGGCCCGAGGAAGACGACAAACGAACAAGGCGGCGTTCCCTCTCGTTGTTCTCCACGAGAGACGGCGAAAACCCGGAGTTTCAGAGCCTCGGAGCCTCCTTTTATGGAATCCGCGCGAGAAGTAGACCCGTCCGGGGGTGGAGGGACCCGTCCGGGGTCGCCCTTACCCGGACGGGTCCGCCCGGGGCAAGAGGAGTCCCGCGCGGGACTCCTCCTAGGCAGGTGGACCCGCCCGGGGTCGGACGCACCCAGGCGGGACCCACCCGGGGTCTGCGACCCCGGGGAGTTCACCCTCGGGGTGCGCGCGGCCCGGGTGGGGGCCACCCGGAGTCCGCGACCCCGGGGAGGTCCTCCCCGGGGCGCGCAACCCCGGGCGGGACCCACCCGGGGTCCGCGACCCCGGGCAGGCCCTGCCCGGGGGCTCGCAACCCCGGGGAGGTCCCCCGGGGGTCCGCGACCCCGGGCAGGTCCTGCCCGGGGGCCCGCGACCCCGGGCCGGTTCCCCCAGGGAGCCGCGACCCCAGGCAGGTCCCTCCCCGGGTGTCCGCGACCCCGGGACGGTCCTGGACCGTCCCGGGGACCTCCCACCCCGGGGAGGTTCCGTTCCCGCGCGCGGACTTAAACCAATTTGAAAATGGGACCTCCACGGGGTCATTTTCATCCCGTTGGACCCGTACGGGGTCGAACACTCCCGGGGAGGTTCCCCCACTTCTATAAATAGACCCCCAGAGGTCCAAAAGAAGAGACAGAGAGCACTACACAAGCGGCAACCTACGGAAGACACTTGAAGCATTTGTTCGTTTGTTTTGGCCCCTGTGGGGTAAGTCCCCGGGTCTTGTATTTATGCCCCTACGGGGTATATTTACGTTTATGCCCCTCAGTGGGCCATGTTTGTAATTATGCCCCTCAGCGGGCCACGTTTGTAAGTCTTTACGTCTCGGGACGACCAAGTCTTGTATTTCTGCCCCCTATAATGGCGAAATTACAAAAATATCCTTCCCGGGATTGTAAAAGACCGAAGTCCTGTAATTTGCAGTTATACCCTGCAATCTCTTGTAATTGGGACTACGTCCCTATCTCCCGCTCTAATGCGGACTTTTGTACAGTCGACAACTCGCCGACAACTCATGTACTCACTGGAATTATAAAAGCATTCAGCAGGTTTTATATGTAACCTCGGGTGGGAAAATTATAAGAAACCCCCCCCCCCGACTTTGGAAAATTGTGTATATACCCCTCCTTCGGCCAAATTGACAAATGTGTGCCTTCCCTGAAGCTCCTTGTCATTCCTTCAGTCCGGAAGTGTTGTCAGCTCAGTCCAGCACTCGGGTATCATCTCAAACCTAGGTTTAGGGTCTGGTAGAATTACCAAAATACCCCTATGACCTAAAAATGGCCTCAGAGCCCTTGAAACACTCCAGAAACGGCTTCCATGCCTTGGGGAGTCCGGAACCCGATCCTACTTCCGTTCCAGTCCAGAAATTTCATAAATGTCCCTGGCCTGGAAAACTACCAAAATACCCTTGGGTTGGTAAAATTACCAAAATACCCCCGGGGTCTAGAAAACTTCCCTTGCTTTAAAAATGCCTATGGCTTCCGCATATTTGCGCCTCTATGCCTAAATCTTAGGGTTTTGCTCAGACCTAGCCCTAATCTAGTTGTTTCTATGTGTTGGTGGTAAATGAGTGGTCATGGAGAGTCTCTCGAGTGAGCTTGCCCTCCACATCAGAACCTCTGTAGAAGTCTTTTGGGACCTCTTTGACAGTTAAACAAAGGTGTTCGGACGTTAGGCCGATATAAATCAACACTGACTCCGGTCAGTGGGGAAAGGTCCAGCACTCGAACCCAAATCGTCTGATACTATGCGCATCCACGGAACCCTCTCTACGCAGAGGAGTGTTTCTTTTCAAAAAGAACGAAAATCTACCTTTTATCTACGATAAGAGTATTTCTTAGATTTTTTCCGTGTCTCACAGACTGGCACGCCCGGTGGGACTTTTCCCGCCTTTCTTCTTTCTGTCAAAGAAAGTCTCTAAAACCTTCTTCAAGGTTCTGATTGCTCCTCTTCCTCTTACAGGACGGGAAGAGGAGGGCTCACATCTCTCTGTTCATTTGAGAGTTCTTTGTGCATCTGCACACCACTCCGTTCGTGCTACGCACCATCACCACCAACACTTCAACAGCGATGGCTGCCGTTACCTACGGCCCGAGATCGTCGCCAATCACGCCAGGCTCGGATTCCTGGCAACCCCGCTGGTCTTCGGCGACTTCCCACCTGTCGTCGGCTCGCCCTTCTTCTTGGGCGTGGTACCGGTGGCTGAAGCCAGTTCAGCCACGCTTCAAACAACTGTCGGGGGCGTCAGGCCCTCGACCCCATCAACTGGCCGGGTCCGCCCGGTCAAGAAGACAGTTGCTGAGGGTGTCAGACCCTCTGCTTCATCAACTGGCCGGTTTCATTCGGCCAAGAAGACTTTTGAGGGCGTCAGGCCTTCTGCTTCAGCTGATCGGGTCCGCCCGATTAACAAGACAACTGTCGGAGGCGTCAGGCTTTCGGCTCCAGCAACTGGCCGGGTCAGTCCGGCCAACAAGACCATCACTGGGGTGTCAGACCCTCAACCTCAATTGTTGGCCGGGTCAGTCCGGTCGACAAGACAACTATCGGGGGCGTCAGGCCCTCGGCCCCTTCAACTGGCCGGGTCCGCCCGGTCAAGAAGACAACTGTCGGAGGCGTCAGGCTTTCGACTCCAGCAACCAGCCGGGTTCGCCCGGTCGACAAGCCAGCCGTCGGGGGTGCCAGGCCCTCGGCTTCAACAATTGGTCGAGTCTGTTCGGCCAACAAGCTAGCTTCTGGGGGTGTCAGACCCTCTACTCCAGCAACTGGCCGGGTCTATCCGGTCAATTATCCAACTGTTAAGGGTGTCAAGCCCTTCATCCCAACAACCAGCCGAGTTTCCTTGGCTGCTCCGTCAATGGCCGAAGGTGTCAGGCCTTCTGCCCCAGCTGTTGGCCGAGTCTTCTCGGTCAATCAAATCACTGCCGGCGCCGCCCCTGCTCAACGGGGACAACGTCGCCGCCGCAATGGCGCCAAACCTGCTGTAGCTACCCTCAGAGGTGCTGTACCTGCTCAACGGGGGCAACGCCGCCGTCGTCAGGAGGACGCCATGCCTACCACGGGCGTCACCACTGCCTCCCCTACTCAATGGGGGCAACGGCGTAGCCGCAAGGGTGCAAGGCCCGAGGCGGCTGTCTCGCGCTCCGGTAAGACTGTAATTGTCGGAGACATTCGCATTCGGCTCGATGGAGGCGAGCCGATCCTGCCCCGGGATCGTCATGTCCCAACTATTTCTACCTCCAACCGCTTCGAGCCCCTCCGCCAAGTCAGGGAGGACGGAGCGAAGAAGAAGAAGGCTGCCGTATCGGCGGCAATCCAGGGCCCTCTGCAACGGCCCAAGCCACGAGCTCCCCGTCCAAAGGCAGGGGGCAACCCAATTGAGGAGCGCCAGCTCCACTTGAAGAAGATCTGGGTCACCAAGGAGGAGGCCCGAATCATAAGGCGCGCGAGGGCGGAGGAGCCCTTCCGCATGTCAGAGCTTCAGCGGATGCGGAGTCCGCCAAGCACTGAGGCCTCGACGTCTGCGAGATTTACATCTCAACCCCTACGGGGACAAAAACGCCGAGGAGCCGGCAAGAAAGTGCGACCGACCTCCCCGTGGGCTAGTTCTACACACACGGAGGAGGATCGCTCACCTCAAGCAGTCACATCCCGAATGTCTGTCTTCGACAGACTTGGGAGGCCGCCCAAGCCGGAGCGACAACCGCCCAAGAAAAAGCGGGTGGTCCAGGTGACCGATGACACTGTCAAAGTGTTCACCTGCTACGCCACCTCCGGCGACAAACAGCCTGAGAACACCTCAGGAGAGCTTGACCAACCCATCCAATATTTGAGGAGGTCAAGGCCGGTCTCTCGGATTCTAGCGCAGACGCAACAAGCGCCGGCCGCCGGTACATCTCAGCCTGAGCCGGCACGGCACGAAGAGCGCCAGGAAGATGTCCACAGCATTGATGGGGACAGTCACTCCCGGCATGTAGAAGAGCTGGGGGAGGAACTGCGGGCCCCCACATTGGACGAGCTTCGACGGGAAAACCAAGAGCTCAAGAACCTGCTACAGTCGCTTTTGCGCGAAAAGGAGGTTCCTTCCCCGCCTCAGGCGGCACCGGTTGGAGCAGATCAACAGCTTCCTCCCATTCCAGCAGCAGCTAATGCCTCTGTCACTGCTGCAAGACTTCCACTGGCGGTGGACTTCGAAGTCCCGCCGCATGAAGCCAATGCGCGGTCATCTGCTACTCCTGCCGCAGAAAGCCTTATGGCGCAGAAGCAGATGATTGAGCGCATCGTGGAAGCGAAGTTCGCTCAACATGGCGAGGGTGTGGCTACCGTTGATTTGTACAGCGTGCCATATCCCCTCCATCATCAATTCAAGAAGCTTCCACCAGATTGCCCGAAGGCCCCGAAACTCCAGAAGTTCAACGGGCAGGGCTCTCCGCATGAACACCTGGCCTATTACATGACGGCCATGGGTGAATTAGCCTTGGAAGAGGCATACTTGCTGCGGTATTTTGCCACGTCTTTGACCGGCACCGCCTTCCAATGGTATTCAAGGTTAAAGCCCAACTCAGTATCTGATTGGGCTGATATGCAGAAGAAGTTTGTCGACCGTTTCCAAATGGTCGAGCGCAAAGTCTCCTTAGCAGAGCTTTGTTCCCTTCGACAGAAGAAGGGCGAAACAGCATTGGACTTCATCAAGCGATGGAGGGACGTCAGCATGCACTGCGATAATCCTCCGACGCCTGAAGATGCGATCACCATCTGCCGTAGGGGTCTCTCGGCAGAAGTCAGCGAAAAGCTTCTGGGCTCCAATATCAGAGGCTTCGACCAGCTCAACACGGTCGTGGCGGAGATTGAGATGTTCTTCGCTGATCACCCTGCACAAGCCTCTACAAAAGGCAAACCCTCCAAAGACCGTCTGGCTAGCGGTAAAGAGGTGAATGCCGTGGACTTTTCCCCGACGAATGGAGATAAAGGGGAAGGAAAGTCCAAAGGGAAAGGCAAGAAGTCTGGTGATAAGACAAATGTGTCTTTCTTAGCGGAGAACATGAAGACGCCTTATTCCTTCAGAAAGGAACATACTAAGATGCTCTTTGATCTATGTATGAAGGAGCAGCTCGTCACTCTGCCGGATCCGCGGAAGCCCGCGGAGGTGGACAAGACCGATGATCCAACCTATTGTGTGTATCACCGGAGGTTGGGTCACGCCATCGGGGATTGCTATGTTTTCAAGAATATAGCAGAAGAGCTCATTCAGAAGGGCTTGGTAAATATGCAGGACCATGCAGTCGACCCACCCCAGCCTCATCCCTGGAGCCGATCGAACCGGTCGGCTAACGTGGTCCATATGGTGGCGATGGCTTCAAGCTCCAATGCCTCCCAAGCCGGGCCCTCAAGTCGACAGCCCAATGGTGGTCCCAGAGCCACTCCTCCTCCATTCCCAGAATGTTTAGCACTGCGGAGGACCATCCGGAAGATCCGAGGGGAAGTCCGACAGTTGCAACTGGAACAAAGGCGCTTGCTGCAGTTCCTAGAGAGCATTGATCAGCAGTTGTCCACCTTCCCTTTTGGCCCATTTGCCAGGGGGTTAGCTCCAGCCCACATACGGGAGGCGGGTGTATCACCCACGGGTCAGGCCCCGCTCAGGGGTTGGCTCTCTGAAGAGCCCTCGGATTCATCTGAAGACGAGGAGGACTCACCCGAAGACATGGAGGCTCCACTTCAAGTCGAGCTCCCAGAGAAGTTATACTCCTTCCCTTTGGAGAAAACTCCCAATATCTTCTTCGCATGTCAGCAGGCGGGGTTGATTACCCCGTCACCCGTGGAGCAGACGCCAGGTGCTGCTTTTCATCAGGGCTATTGCCCATATCATGAAGTTGTTGGTCATGTTATCCACAACTGTGAGCCATTCAAGGACCTCGCCGAAGACTTAATCAGGCGAGGGAAGGTGGATATGGGCGAATTTCTAGTCGACCCACCGCAGCCGCATGCACGAAGGAGTCTTCACTGCTCCGTCAACGTCATTCACGCTGCAGCAGCCTTCCAGTTCCCCGAGCCGCAGGAGGAGGGAGTTAGTTCCCAGGGAGCCAGTTCCCAATCGCCCAAGTCCACACTCTGGTATCCGGGGTGGCGACTTTCCCATCAGTGTTCTTTACCTAAAGAAGACACTGAGAGGATTTTCGATAAACTCCTGGAGGATGGCTGGGTGCTGACACATGACCCGCCGTCTTATTACAATGAGACGGCCAAGAGGCACCCCCGCTATTGCAAATATCATGCAAGGGTGTCTCACCCCACTCGGCAATGCCCAGAGGTTCAAGACTTCATTGAAGCCCTCATCCAGAGAGGGGTTGTCGATACTCAGGGGAATTCCATGACAAGGTTACGCCTTGCAGAGGCCGCCAGGGAGACTCTCCAGCAGGCCCACGAGAAACCGAAGCTTTTTCCCGATTAGCCCGGCCAAGTGAGCCCGCGGAAAATGATGAATTCCCATTACTCACTAAAGGCAAGGCCACCTATAAAGGGCCTAAGGTCCAGAACCCAGGAAGCCAAGCCGCGGGCGAGAGTTCCAAGGTTCGTCCCAGGTCCAGTCAGCCTGGCATCGTCCTAAGAGAGAACTCTCGGCCAGACAATAAAGGCAAAGCCAAGGCGTCAGAGCCTTCAGCCAAAGCTCCTGCCCAGTCAGCAAGGCCATTAGTCGGGGAAAGGACTCAACCCCTTGAGCCCGCAAAGACCCCAATTAAGGCCTCTGTCACCTCAGCAAGGCCGCCAATTGTAGAAAGGCCTCAGCAGCTCAAGCAAGCCAACCCACCAGACCAAACAAAGTCGGTGGAACTACAAAGCTCCCAGAGGCCCTACTGTGGACTGGCAGAGTTCCAGGAGTTGCCTCCTGAAATAATTGCTCAGGCAATCAATGCCACCTTCCAAGCTCAGCCGGAGGAGGTCAATTGGACCAAGATTGCCCCCAGAAAAAGTCGTGGCACTAAGGTTCCTAAGGAGCCAGCCCAGAGCAAGAAGCAAAATTCTGGGGGCAAGCGAGTCCCACTGCCGAAGCAAACTCCTCTATCTTCTCAAGAGGCAACACGCCAAAAGAAGCAGGAGAAGAATCGCAGGAAGAACTTGAAGAGGAGGTTGAAGAAGCAAGCCGAGCAAGCCGCTGCTATGGAGGCTCCTAAGGAGCTAACTCCTCTACAAAGACTTCAAAAGCTCATAGATGAGCTGGAGGAGTACACTCCCCCTCATCCCACCAGGGTCGTCACTCTAGACGAATATATTCCCTGGGACAAGCTTGGGCGCAAAGCTCGTCTTCTACAATGGCTCCGAGAAATGGTTCACCGTCTTGAAGAAGGTGAAGACTTCCCAATCCCGGAGGAGCTCTCCTTATTCTACAAAGATGAGGAGCTCACTGTCGAGATGCTCGAGGAAATGCTGCAAGAGCTCTCTTGCAACATGGTGGCGATTCCGCCACCCGACAATATTTATTGTCCCACGGCTGATAGCGCTGGAGGCCAGGCGCCTATGGCGACATATCGGCGCCGCTCGGCGAGAAATGGCCGGGGACGTGGCCGAGGTCGTGGCCGAGGACGTGGACGTGAAGGTCTCCCGACTCTTGACCGGGTCATAATATTCAGAGGGGAGAAGCCGGGTCCTGTCCCGGAAACCCAAGTTCGGGGGATCCCTTTCATCCTCAACCCCTCAGAGGGTTCAGGCCCCATCTCAACGGCTAAGCCGGGTGGCGTCCCTTTTACAATCACATCCTCTGATGAAGAAGAGGAGTCAGCTAAGTCGCCAGTGCGCGAGAAGGTGTCAGAGCAGGCCGGCCCCTCCAACAGGGTCGAGTCTACAAGCCCAGTAGGTCCTTCTAATGAAGACCAGCCTGATGAGCCTTTGCCACCTCCAGAAGAGTCTTTGGCTCCGCTATTCCAGGAAGATGCGGAAGGCCAGCAAGACGGGGAGCGTCCTCCTAAACGGGAGAAGTCTCGCCAGGTGCCGAAGGCCTTGGCGGAAATCATTCCGCCATTTGACAAGACCCGTGCCAGGGCGGATCGCAAAATCATTCATCATATGAAGCGGTTCCCAACAAATGTCACTATTTGGGAAGCCATTGCTTGGAGCAAAGACCTCAGAGAGGCTCTTGTCAAGATACTTCAAGATCCAGAGGCGTATGAAGCCCATGTTGCAGAGTTGCAAGCTCAAGCATATGAAGCACTCACAGCAAACATCACCTTCACGGACAAAGACATGTTGATGTCCTCTCCGTGTCATAATCGCCCCTTATATATGAAAGGGACGATTAATGGACATGATGTGAATCGCATCCTGGTAGATGCCGGAGCAGCTGTCAACATCATGCCTCTGAAGACTTTCAAGTCTCTATACTTGGCACCTTATTTGCAAAAGGTGGCTGATGTCAAGATCTCGGGATTCAATCAGGGTTCCGAGGAGGCGCTTGGTCGGGTTGTTGTCGAACTAGTTTTGGGCGATTTCGTCACCCAAGCGACATTCTATATCATCAACTCCGACACATCTTACAAGATGCTGCTTGGAAGACCTTGGCTTCATGAGAATTGGGTCGTTCCTTCAACGTTGCATCAGTGCATTAAATATGCTAAGGAAGGGGAGCAGCATACGGTCTTCGCAGATCAAGCCCCGTTCCATCCCAATGAGTGCCATCTGGCCGATGCTTCACTATATTTTGGGAAGCCCACCTTAACAATCCCCGAGCCTTTAAAAGGTAAAGGGAAGCAAAAGGTGGACCCTGAAGTTGAAGAAGGGCAGCTCTTCACTGTCAACCAAGACATGGTAAAGCTGCACAGGCTGAGCCTCAGTGCCGCCTCCAAGCCGACCCAACCAGAAAGGCGGAGTATGGACTTTGAAGCCAACCTTATCAGCCGGGTCATTGATGGGAGTATCTCCTTACCACCCAAGTGCCTTCAGCTCTCGTCCCAACGGGACGAGTATGAGGTGGAGCAGTTGAAGACCTTTGCAGTCTCTTATCAACGGAGAAGGAGACGCAACAAGGGCAAGGAGGTCAAACCGATCATCTTTTACAAAGGTGATTTAGTCCCACCGTGTCCTCCTAAAGATGACTTCGGCTGGGATACTCCCGCCGATGTGGTGCCAGAGCCAGTCCAGGAGATGGACGATATGCCAGAGCACATTAAGGAGATGTGTAAAAAGCAGCACATCCCGCAAACTTTGGACCCAACACGAGCGGCATACTTCCACCAGCTATGGAACCCTCCGCAAGTCCGCGGGCAGCCTCCCTTCTCCCGCAAAGATACAAGGGGCCTTGGCTATGACCAGGAGAAGGACTTCGAGGTCCACTTCGCAGTCAACACCATAGGACTGCTACCTCTCCCTAACGGGCAAGTTGAAGTTGAGCCTAACATAGATGACTCTGCAAGGGAGTCCGCTGATGTGTCTACGACACCATCACCTTCATCAGGAGCTGACAATGGTCACCCCTCAGAGGAAGGAGCAGCTCAGCCTGCTAACCACCCGCAAAACAAAGCGAGCTTTCGGCTTCAAGCCACGAGCAAAAGTGCTTCGAAGAATTTGATGTCTATGAAGCCAACACTGATGACGAGGGAGACTTCGTCGACCTCCAACCAGCTCCACCGGAGCTTGAAGACGGTGGTCAAGCAACTGTGGACGAGTTGATCGAAATCAATCTTGGAAGCAAAAGTGACTATCGTCCCACCTTCATAAGTGCTCTCCTCAGTGAGGAAGAAAGGCAGTCGTATCGACAGCTTTTAGAAGAGTTCAGGGATTGTTTCGCCTGGACTTATAAAGAAATGCCCGGGCTCGACCCTTCTGTGGCTGAACATGAGCTGGCAATACTTTCAACAGTCAAGCCAGTCAAGCAAGCCCAAAGGCGTATGCGCCACGAGCTGGAGCTGAAGGTCAATGCTGAGGTTGACAAAATGCTCAATGTGGACTTCATAGAGCCTTGCATGTACCCTGTATGGCTCGCTAACATAGTCCCTGTCAAGAAGAAGAACGGCCAAGTCCGAGTCTGCATCGACTTCAGGGATTTGAATAAGGCATGCCCAAAGGATGACTTCCCTGTCCCAATCACTGAGACAATGGTTGATATGACCACTGGTCACGAAGCCTTGTCTTTCATGGACGGGTCGTCGGGCTATAATCAAATCCGCATGGCCGTCAAAGACAAAGACCATACGGCTTTCCGGTCTCCTAAGGGGATCTTCAACTACAAAAGGATGCCGTTCGGTCTGAAGAATGCCGGCGCAACCTATCAAAGGGCAATGACCAAGATCTTCGACGAGATGCTACATGACCTTGTCGAATGCTATGTTGATGATCTGGTCGTTAAGACAAAGAAGCGGGAGGATCACTTAGCTGACCTGCGTCGAGTCTTTGAAAGGCTCCGACAATTCCAGCTCAAGATGAACCCGATGAAGTGCGCCTTCGGCGTCTCCAGTGGCAAGTTCCTTGGCTTCATTGTCAGGTATCGAGGCATAGAAATCGACCCCGACAAAATCAAGGCCATAAGGGGACTACCTCCGCCCAAGAACTTGACAGAGCTCAGATCTCTTCAGGGAAGGCTCGCCTATATTAGGCGGTTTATTTCCAACCTCTCAGGAAGATGCCTACCTTTCGGCAAATTGATGAAGAAAGGAGCACCCTTCATATGGGACGAAGACTGTCAGAAGGCCTTCGAGCAAATCAAGGAGTATCTGTTGACTCCTCCAGTCTTAGGGGCACCCGTCAGAGGGAAACCCCTTATCTTATATATTGCTGCTATGGATGCCTCTTTGGGAGCTCTCCTAGCCCAGATCAATGAAGAGGGCAAGGAGCAGCCACTGTACTACCTCAGCCGAAAACTGATCGGGCCTGAGCATCGGTATGCTCCCATGGAAAAGATGTGCCTAGCTCTGGTGTTTGCTGTCAAGAAGCTAAGGCACTATCTCCTAGCCCACCGGGTGGAGCTCATCTCAAAATGCAACCCACTCAAGTTTCTGCTCTGCCAGCCTGTCCTCTCCGGTAGGCTTGGTAAATGGGCGCTTATCCTCATGGAGTTCGACATCACCTTCGTCCCACGCAAGGCGATCAAAGGACAAGGAATAGCGGAGTTCTTAGCAGCGCACCCCGTGCCAGAAGATTCGCCACTCAACTTTGAGCTACCCGACGAAGAGGTGTTAGTGCCTTCTCAAGAAATCGGGGAGTCTTCTGAAAAAGTCCCACTACAGATGGAGCCAGGCGTCCTCACCCTTGATCTCCCATATTGGGAGTTATATTTTGATGGTGCCTCTCGGACAATCAAAAGAGCTGGCGGCCTTACGGACTATGTCTCGGGTGCGGGGGTAGTCTTTGTGTCTCCACAAGGCGGTATCCTCCACAACTCTTGTGCTCTCATGAAGTCACTGACTAATAATGAGGCAGAGTATGAAGCGCTAATTATTGGGCTTCAACTGGCACTGGAGATGGACATCAAGTGCATCAAAGTGTACGGGGATTCTCAGCTCGTCATTCGACAAGTACTGGGCGTCTATGATGTCCGGAAGAAGGAGCTCATCCCCTATCACGCAGCCGTCATGAGGCTCAAAGAAAAATTTTACCTATTTGAAATAGGCCATGTCCCCAGAGGCAACAATTCTCAGGCTGATGCTCTTGCAAAGTTGGCGGCAGCCCTAAAACTCCCGCCTGAGGGAGAATTGAATATTACAGTCAGACACCGGAGGCTCATGCCAAGTGTGCTCGACGAAGAATCCGGCCTCACTGGGTATGAGGTCGACAACATTCAAGAGGAGATTGTTCCCGAAGAAGAAGATTGGCGTGAGCCGATCATAAAGATAAAGAACGGCTGGCTCCCTCCTGATCGGGCTCAGAGGGTGCAACTGCTACGCAGGGCGACATCCTACCAGCTGATTGACGATCTGCTTTTCAGGCTCGTCCATGAAAAGGACCGATCGGTCCTCCTCCGTTGTCTTTCATCCAAGGAGGCCAAGACTGTCATGCATGAGGTTCACTCCGGATTATGTGGAGCTCACCAGGCAGGAGCTAAGATGAAAAATAGCATCAAGCTCAAAGGGTTTTACTGGCCCACCATGTACGAAGATTGCAATCAATTCGCTCGTACATGTCACCAATGCCAAGCATTCGGCCCAGTCCCTCGACGGCCACCTAACCCGCTCCATCCAACAGCGCCTACTTGGCCGTTTGCAGAGTGGGGTATGGATATTGTGGGACCATTCCCACCATCGTCCCAGGGGCACAAGTTCATACTCGCTGCCACCGATTACTTCTCCAGATGGGCGGAAGCCGTTCCACTACGGGAAGTTACAGGGGAGATAGTTGCTCGTTTTGTGCGGCACTATATCATATACAGATTCGGCACCCCCAGTCGGATTATATCCGACAATGGCACGCCATTCAAGAACAAGACTGTTTATGCTCTGGCGGCCAAGTTCCATATTGATTGGAGAGCGTCGTCGATCTACAATCCCCAGGCCAATGGGTTAGCCGAGGCCTTCAACAAAACCCTCTGCAAGCTGCTATCCAAGATAGTAGGTGGCCGCAAACGGGATTGGGGCGAGAAGGTCCACGAAGCCCTATGGGCCTACCGGACTATTTACAAAACCCCCACGGGTTGCTCCCCATTCTCCCTGGTCTATGGAGCTGAAGCGGTGGTCCCTGTGGAGATCGAGCTAGCATCTTACCGCGTTGCTGTGCACGCCGGATTGCCAGGCCAAGACCAATCTGAAATTGAAAGAAGGCTTGAGGAATTGTCCAACCTTGAAGGTCAAAGACTTAAAGCCTACAAACACCTGCAAGTGTATCAAGCCCGCATGACACGTGCCTATGATAAGCTGGTCAAGCAACGGGCGTTCAAGAAAGGTGACCTTGTCATGGTCAAAGAAAAGGAGGTTCTCGCGGGAAGATCCAGCGGCAAACTCCAGCCCAATTGGCGTGGGCCTTACGTCATCCAGAAGGTCTACGAAGGAGGGGCTTATACGGTCCTTGACCACAAGGGAGACAATCCCTTCCCTCCTCTCAACGGCAAGCATATGAAGCTCTACCATGCGCCACCGCAAGAGTTTCTGCAGCAGTCCTCACAGGACAATACCTCTCCTCAGTGAAGGTTCAAAAAAAAAAAAAAAAAAAAGAAAAGGGGTTAAAAATACTGATACCCCGGCGGACTCAGTCAGCCTTCAACGGTTGGCTGAGGGTAAAAAGGCCACAGACCCGGTCGAGGTGAAAACCCGAAAGGGCGCCTCGGGCAAAAATGGGCAACCCCTCGGTGTGAAAACCCGAAAGGGCGCACCGGAAAAAGCTAAAGGGGGCCAGCCTCGGCGAAAACTCGAAAGGGCGGTGAGGTTGGTAATGTGAAAAAAAAATCCTCTCTCTGTCTATTCTATGGGTGGCTCTAAGTCAATGACTCCACCCCATCTCGAAAAAAATCATACTGATGTCAGGGCTACACCTTACATGTCATCCTATGACACCTAGTCCCACTGGCATTCTGACGGTGTCATACTTTGTCCCATCGGGCTCGGCCTATGTACGCCTCTTCCGGGCTGCCGACCCATTCCGCCTATCGGCTTCTGGGTTCAGCTCATATGTCTCTTCTGAGCAGTTAAACCCGTTTACTCTCTTGTCCCACTGGGACTGGCCTCAGTATGCTCTCTCGGGCTGCCAACTTTTCATGCCTTTCGGCTCCTGTTTCATTCTAGGGAATGGCCTCAGTATGCTCTTTCGGGCTGCCAACCAATCATGCCTTTCGGCTCCTCTTTCATTCTAGGGAATGGCCTCAGTATGTTCTCTCGGGCTGCCAACCCTTCATGCCTTTCGGCTCATCTAACCTCCTTGGGATTGGTCTCAGTACGCCCTCTCGGGCTGCCAACCCATCATGCCTTTTGGCTCATCTTATCTTCTTGGGATCTGGTCTCAGTATGCTCTCTCGGGCTACCAATCCATCGTGTCTTCTGGCACATGTCCCACCGGGTCTGGCCTCAGCATGTCCTCTCGGGCTGCCAACCCACCTACTCGCCTATCGGCTTTCAGGTTTGACTTTCACGTCCCACTAGGGTGGTCAAACCCATCTTTGTCCCATCAGGAATGGCCTCAGTATGCTCTCTCGGGCTGCCAACCTATCTCGCCTATCGGCTCTCGGATTTGACTCTCACGTCCCACTAGGGTTGTCAAGTCCACCCTTTTTCTTCTTCTGGGTCTGGCCTCTGCATGCCCCTTTCGGGCTGTCAACCCATCTCGCCTCTTGGCTTCAGACTTGACACATATATCCCACCGGGATCGCCAAGTCTATTCCTTTGTCCCCACGGGCTTGGCCTCAGTATGCTCTCTCGGGCTGCCAACCCTATTTGCCTATCGGCTCACGGATTTGACTTATACGTCCCACCTGGGCTGTCGAATCCCTTCCTGTCGTCGTTTCGGGTCTGGCCTATGCATGCCTCTTTCGGGCTGCCAACCCATCCCGCCTATCGGCCTCCAGGTTTAACCCTCATGTCCCTTTTGGACTGTTAAATCAACTCCTTTGTTGTTCCAACCGGGCTTGGCATATGCACACCCTTTTCGGGTTGCTAACCCGGTCAATCTTCGGTTTTGGATTTGGCTAATTACGTCCCATTAGGACAGTCGAATCCACCCATCTTGTCACACCGGGCTTGGCCTCAGTATGCTCTTTCGGGCTGCCAACCCATCACGCCGTTTGGCTCGTTTCTATCTTCTTGGGTTCGGTCTCAGTACGCCCTCTCAGGCTACCAACCCGTTTCGCCTTTCGGCTCACAGATTTGATTCGTTCGTCTCACCCGGACAATCAAATCTACCCACTTGTCCCACATCCGCGGCACACACGTCCCTACGGGAGTGCCACCTTTTCCTCGCCTTTATAGGACCCAAAAAAAAAAAGAAAAAATTGGGGTTAAAAAAAATATTGATGCCCCAGCGGACTTGGTTGTTTCTGTTAGAAGAGCAATCAAGGGTTAAAAGGCTTTAACCCGGCTAAGGTGAAAACCCGAAAGGGCGCCTTAGGCAAAAATGGGTACCCCTCAGTGTGAAAACCCGAAAGGGCGCGCTGGAAAAAGCTAAAGGGGGCCAGTCCTGGCGAAAACCCGAAAGGGCGGTAGGGCTGGTAAAGTGATAAAAAGAAAAAGGAAAAAAAAGAGAGACACACATGCAAGAGGATGGAAGCAAAAAAACAGCTATGCTAAGCTCTATCCTTTATTCATTAATGTCATCAAGGGAGCCCGAGACAAGCCCTCGGGGATAACTCAAATAAACAATGGAGCGTAAGGGCCCTATGTACAAGAAAGTGCTAGAGCTCGTCAACCACGGTGTGCGTCCCTCTGCAACTCCGCAAGGCGGGTCTCCTCCTGGATAATCTCCTCCCGAAGCTCCTCAGATGGACGACGGCAGGCCTCCACCCTCGCCTGGACAACACGGTGCTCCTCAGCCGCCTCCTGGAGCTCTCTCTGCAGCTCCTCTACTCGGAGAGAGGTCCTCTGGCTATCCCCCTCGAAGCTCGCAAGGTGGAGGTCGGTCTCAGCTCTGGCGGCTTGAAGTTCACGCAGCCGCTCCTCCTGCTCCTGGACCCGTAGGTGGGCTCTCCGTCTCTGCTCCTGGGCCAGATGGAGGCGAGTAAACTCGCTCCATAAGCTCTCTAATCTCGCGGCCCATGCATCCCGGGGAAAACCCAGTCCGTGGTAGCTTCTGGTGAATACCACCAGATCGGCCCTCAAGGCCTCCACGGAGGGCAGTGGGTCTGCCCGGATCAACTGATCAAGACCCTGCAGGAGCTGGTCAGCGATGGCAACATGTAGCGCCGTCCCGAGTGCAGGAGCGTCAGGCCACTCAACTCCAAGGGCAGGGAAATCCAGGGGCGTCACGCCTGCTCCTTCTAGGGGCCCTGTTTGTAAAAAAAAAGGAGGGAGAGATTGTGAGTGTACCACCACAATAATGTCATAAGAGTAAGATTCCAAGAGTACAAATGTCAAGGACTCTTACCTGAAATAGTCTCACTCGCTGGGCTAGGCCCACGAGGAGATCCCTCCATAGGGACCAGTGGACAACCACCAGCAAGTGCCGGTCCCCGCTCTGTGGATGGTATAGGCGTCGCCGACCTCTCTGCAAAGAAGGCAAGGAACGGAAAGTCTTAGCACTCCGGTCATACCAAAAAGCAGAATGGGCAATTCATATTTAATGAAGACATACCAGCATGCACAGGTTCCTCCTCTTCAATCACAGTGGGGTCAACCCCTGTAGTTGCCTCCATGGGAGAAGAGACAGCTGAAAGAAGACATCCACTTGTTATCACAAATGAAAGGAGTCTTGTTCGGTGAATGACAAAGTTCCTTAAGTTGACAACCATATACCTTTCGCTGTCGAATCAATGAAGATCGCGGCCTCGTCAGCGGTGCCTTGCTCTTCAGATGGCATGTGAAAGGAGCCTGGTGTATGGTCTATCTCTGTGGGCCGAGGGAGGCTGCCCTCCTCCTGATGATCACCAGCTGTTTCAAAACAAAAACATCTCAGAATGTCAACATGCAGCAGTATGTGTGGCTGGAATGGTGTACAGAATATCTTTGTGCATACCTAAAGCCTGCACCCGGCCAGACTCTGCAATACCGGTAGTACCTGCCGGTAGTCCCATGACCAGGGACGATGCCTCCTTGCCAGGGATTGCAACCTCTGTAGTTGGAATTCCAACCCTTTCATCAAAAGCTGGCAGGTCAGCAGAAGAGCCGACCTCTATGAGCCTAGAAAGCTCGTCCAAATAGGGGGTTGTCTGAGCAGCTGTACGACAATGAGCAAGACAAGTTAGACAAGCTCATTATTTCATGCTCAGAAAGAAAAACAGGGATCTTAAGTCACCTGGGCTCATCCTGAGTTCGCCTTCTTCAGAAGAACTTAAAGAAGAAGAAGAAGAACTCCCGCTGGAGGAGGTGCTGGAAGTCTCTGTCCTTGATAAGGTGCTAGGGCCTCTCTCCCCTGAAGAACCGGACGGCGGAGAAGTCTCCTCGCCGCCAGAAGATCCCTTTCCCCCTTCAACGGCAGGGAGAGGGGTCTGAGCTCGTGGGGTCCCTGCAACGTGCAATGCTATATTAGTTAAAGCACATACTTCATCTGTTTGAAAGGAGGAATAAGGGAAGGTTAAATATGCAAGATGCCAACCTGCCTCCGGAGCAACAGAGCTCCCGCCTGTATCAAGTGCGGGGGAATTGCCTGTTACAGGCACATAGTCATTGGCGAGGAAGTCCAATCCGTCAATGTCCACACTGATGTCAGGAATGGACTCGTCCACCTCCAACCCCGCCTCTGTGAACACATTTCCGGGGCAAGGAGAGAAGCTCGCAGTAGGCATAGCCTCAGGAGGAGCTGCAGCAACAAGAGGAAATAACAGTCAGATCACAACATCTTCAAAACAGGTTGCAATACTGATTGAAAACAAACATTCCCCATTCTTACTCGAGATCTCAGCTGGAGTAGGAGACTCCTCCTCAGGGCGCAGGCGAATAGTAGGCCGCGGATCACCCTCTGGGATATCGGTCCGTGGCCTCTTCCCGCGCCCCCGAGCCTCTGAGCTAGAAACATGGCCTGCAAGTAAAAAGAAAGGGTTGCATAAAATCAGCGCCTTGAATTGCAGAGTACAAGGAGACAGGGTCAAATAATTCAGCATATACCTGGATCCCCAATATGCCTCTCAGGCCTCAAAACGATCTGCTCAGTCTTCAAGCCAAGGGCCTTAGCAACCTTGCTCACAATGGTCCATATGGCATTGGGGGTGGTAGCCACCTCCAAATCTGAGATATACTCCAGGGGACCCGCACAGCCTACGGCATTCATGATGTGGATCCTCCAAGCTGTGAAGGCACTGCCTCCTAATGCCCCCTCTGGAACAGTTTCTGATAGTTGGGACTGGGTCTTCAAACCACAAGAGGTCTTCAGATCCTCCCACCAGGAGTAGAGGGCCAGAGGGTCAGGGTCTACCCTCCGACGGGCAGACCTAGAAGAAGAAACTGCAGCTGGGACACTCCGCAAGGGCTTCAAAGCCCCGGTGTACTGACTCCTGTCAACAGGGATCGAGAGTCCATCCGCCCTCCAACGGGTCTCAATCTCATGAATGGCCTTGGCGGCCCCAGAAAAATGAGATCTGATGAACGCCGCATCTAGAAACAGTGGAGGCAGATCCTCCTTCTTCAAGCGCCGTTCCTCTGCAGCTCGAATAGTATCAGCTCGCTGCCTGAAAACAAGGCTGAGCTTAAACCACCAGCGCGCATAGTGTATATCAAAGAAACCTCTGCGTGTCTGTGCTGGAATGGGATACTCCTCCTTCACCTCCCGGGAAAGGAAGTCATGCCATGAAGCCGCCACTAGGTGCACATCCCTCTGTCTGTACTGCCGAACGGCAAAGGGAAAATCTGCATGCTGAGGTATCGACTGGTCGTACCCAAAATTCCTGGCAAATCTGTGCGGGTAATATGGCTCAAGCACCGCCATACTGGAACGGCGGTAAACCAGAACGCTGGGTCGAACACAAATAACCCAATCGACCAATGCATGGTCGGAGGGTAAAGCCCAGGAAGATAGCCTGCAGACAACATTGTCACCCTGTCGCTCCGTGTATGGGCGGAATGAGCGAGAGCTGTGATCGAACTCCAGACTCTCATCCCTCCTAGTATGGAGGAAAGACAAGGTACGACGAGCACTGGCAAGCTGCAAAACTGAGTCCTGCTCCGGATGACCAGCAAAAGCAAAAAGAAGTGGCGCTGCTAGGTTATCCACCGGGGTCCTCTGTGATAATTCTGGCAAGAACAAGCCGGCCCATGCACTCAGATAGTGGGTGGGCATCAAGATATGCTTATCTCTAGGAGATGAGTGTGAAGTCAATGCCCCAAGACTATGAAAGATGTTCGCCAATGCGGCTGGAGCAATGGCGAGCCTGCGCCCACAAGCCAACAAACAAGCCGGGTAGATCACCTCTGCCCGCAGAATCCCCTCCTCTCCATGAGGGATCACAAAGCTGGCCAGCCAGTAGGCCAGGTAGGCTGCCAGATAAGTCAGTGGCGGCAGCTCCCTCGAATTCCACCCCCGTGTCGGAGCGGGTAAGTGGCGAGGGTGTGAAGCAAAGCGGAGCTCGACCTCGCGGCACTGCTCCCAAGACATCCCCGAGGTAGCAAACTCCTCGTAGAAACAGTACGGACCGCTGTAGAAATGTGTGACCCATGCATTCAGAGTCACCCTCGGCGTCCGTACAGCTTTCTCCTTGCCCACGAGGGCCAGGTCCCTCCAAGTCTTCATCAGATATCTGAAGCAATATGGCATGTAATAATGGCCTGCGCCGTCCGAAGCACTCAGATGCAAATCGTCCAGGCATATCTCCTCGTATGGCTGTCCGCAGACTGGGAGGCCAGAAATCTGTGGAAGGCCCACAGGTCTAGTGAAGTCTCCCCCTCAGCAGTCATGAAAGTATTCCAGCGCCTGTTAAATCTCTCAGCTAGAGCCTGGACCAGTCCGGTGTGGCAGGGATAAGAGTACAAAGCTGCCGTCACGGCATGACGTATGCCTGCCCGGTCAAGTGCTGTCCTGTAAACTAGCAGCACACCCCACAGCCACTCTGTGGCGCCACGTCGATAACAATGGGAAGGGACAACGGCCCATCCCCCGTACCAGCTCGGGGTCCTCTGTGCCAAGATCCTCTCTAGCATGCAATCAGCCTCATAATCATCATGTGAGCAGGCTGCGCCGGTGGGAGTCAGAAACATCCCGTCAATAGCAATATCCACGGCCCTGTGGTGCCCGGCCAGATGCCAGGTGGCTGGCGAAGATAGCGCCGTCCTCACGGTAAAACTGTCAAACTCCTTGAAGGAGCCAAGACTCCTCTGGTCAGGGAACTGTCGCTGACGGGCAAAGCCCTCTGGGAAGCTCGGATAAGAAAAGCTGCAGGTGCTATGCATACTGTCCCGCCCGAGCAAAATGGCCCGCTCCAGGCGGCGCCTCTCCTCGGGAAGCCGAGGATCGTCAGTCTCTACTCCAGGCGGTATGAAACTCTGGATGAAAGGGAGAAGGTGACAGTCCAGCGGAAAGTGGGGCGGGTAGCCGCCCGACCGGTCATAAGTATACCGTCCGAGCCCCCGTGTAATCCGGGAGACGTCAACAACGCCACCGGTCGTGGTAGTCTCTCCAATTGGGCCCTCAGCGACCCAAGCAAATCCGCGGTCCACTGCGTCAAAGTCCTCTGGAGTGATGCTGCGAGGAGGGAATGGTGGCATAGGCCTGTCCGTCCTCCGTACATAATGATCATCTCCACCGCTGGTCCTGGACCTCTGGGAAGTCCCTCCGCTCCGTCTGGAACGAGCCATGTCTGCAAAAGCTGCAAAGCCAAAAGCAGAGAAAGCATTGTCAGTTAAACCAGCATACGGACAACATCAAGACTACAGAAAGTCACACAAAACTCCAGCATGCCTATGAGCCCGGAGACTGACATAGAAGCAACGGAATGCACGGGCCGTCCGCCCCCACCTTCGGTTTGGACGCATGTCCCGTGGGGGGCATTTGTTGCACCCATAATTTATCGTGCTAAAGGTTCGGGATTTTAATCCCGCATGTGACAAGATTTCGGAAGCGGTGTATCACCCTCCGATAGGATATTCCTACACGGGGTACCTTGTTCGGCGTATCGCCGTCCCGTCGGATATTCCTAAGCTTACAGCTTTGTAGCCCACATGTCGTGGCGATATAAATCCCTCGGGGGATGGCCACCAACCAAGCACAAGCCACAATGATCGTCAGGATCACGTGGTTATATTAAAAATCCCTACGGGATTAAGTCCCTGCCTTCCGGACGTGTATCCCCAAGCGAGGAACACTTCTACAACAACGCAGGAGATGCTGAAGAAGGTCTACGTACCAAGCACAACGTCCCTCGCACGTGTATCACGAGGCACGGACAACAACTCGTCCTCCCGCAGCGGCCTACGGCCCGAGGAAGACGACAAACGAACAAGGCGGCGTTCCCTCTCGTTGTTCTCCACGAGAGACGGCGAAAACCTGGAGTTTCAGAGCCTCGGAGCCTCCTTTTATGGAATCCGCGCGAGAAGTAGACCCGTCCGGGGGTGGAGGGACCCGTCCGGGGTCGCCCTTACCCGGACGGGTCCGCCCGGGGCGAGAGGAGTCCCGCGCGGGACTCCTCCTAGGCAGGTGGACCCGCCCGGGGTCGGACGCACCCGGGCGGGACCCACCCGGGGTCCGCGACCCCGGGGAGTTCCCCCTCGGGGTGCGCGCGGCCCGGGTGGGGGCCACCCGGAGTCCGCGACCCCGGGGAGGTCCTCCCCGGGGCGCGCGACCCTGGGCTGGACCCACCCGGGGTCCGCGACCCCGGGCAGGCCCTGCCCGGGGGCTCGCGACCCCGGGGAGGTCCCCCGGGGGTCCGCGACCCCGGGCAGGCCCTGCCCGGGGGCTCGCGACCCCGGGGAGGTCCCCCGGGGGTCCGCGACCCCGGGCAGGTCCTGCCCGGGGGCCCGCGACCCCGGGGAGGTCCCCCCCGGGAGCCGCGACCCCGGGCAGGTTCCCCCCGGGGAGCCGCGACCCCGGGCAATTCCCTCCCTGGGTGTCCGCGACCCCGGGATGGTCCAGGACCGTCCCGGGGACCTCCCACCCCGGGGAGGTTCCGTTCCCACGCGCGGACTTAAACCAATTTGAAAATGGGACCTCCCCGGGGTCATTTTCATCCCGTTGGACCCGTACGGGGTCGAACACTCCCGGGGAGGTTCCCCCACTTCTATAAATAGACCCCCAGAGGTCCAAAAGAAGAGACAGAGAGCACTACACAAGTGGCAACCTACGGAAGACACTTGAAGCATTTGTTCGTTTGTTTTGGCCCGTGTGGGGTAAGTCCCCGGGTCTTGTATTTATGCCCCTACGGGGTATATTTACGTTTATGCCCCTCAGTGGGCCATGTTTGTAATTATGCCCCTCAGGGGGCCACGTTTGTAAGTCTTTACGTCTCGGGACGACCAAGTCTTGTATTTCTGCCCCCTATAATGGCGAAATTATAAAAATATCCTTCCCGGGATTGTAAAAGACCGAAGTCCTGTAATTTGCAGTTATACCCTGCAATCTCTTGTAATTGGGACTACGTCCCTATCACCCGCTCTAATGCGGACTTTTGTACAGTCGACAACTCGCCGACAACTCATGTATTCACTGGAATTATAAAAGCATTCAGCAGGTTTTATATGTAACCTCGGGTGGGAAAATTATAAGAAACCCCCCCCCCCCGACTTTGGAAAATTGTGTATATACCCCTCCTTCGGCCAAATTGACAAATGTGTGCCTTCCTTGAAGCTCCTTGTCATTCCTTCAGTCCGGAAGTGTTGTCAGCTCAGTCCAGCACTCGGGTATCATCTCAAACCTAGGTTTAGGGTCTGGTAGAATTACCAAAATACCCCTATGACCTAAAAATGGCCTCAGAGCCCATGAAACACTCCAGAAACGGCTTCCATGCCTTGGGGAGTCCGGAACCCGATCCTACTTCCGTTCCAGTCCAAAAATTTCATAAATGTCCCTGGCATGGAAAACTACCAAAATACCCTTGGGTTGGTAAAATTACCAAAATACCCCTGGGGTCTAGAAAACTTCCCTTTCTTTAAAAATGCCTATGGCTTCCGCATATTTGCGCCTCTATGCCTAAATCTTAGGGTTTTGCTCAGACCTAGCCCTAATCTAGTTGTTTCTATGTGTTGGTGGTAAATGAGTGGTCATGCAGAGTCTCTCGAGTGAGCTGGCCCTCCACATCAGAACCTCTGTAGAAGTCTTTTGGGACCTCTTTGACAGTTAAACAAAGGTGTTCGGACGTTAAGCCGATATAAATCAACACTGACTCAGGTCAGTGGGGAAAGGTCCAGCACTCGAACCTAAATCGTCTGATACTATGCGCATCCACGGAACCCTCTCTACGCAGAGAGTGTTTCTTTTCAAAAAGAACGAAAATCTACCTTTTATCTACGATAAGAGTATTTCTTAGATTTTTTCCGTGTCTCACACGGGTGAGCAAAGAAAATCTGTAAAGTACATTGAGTATATTTGGGGTACAAAGGTTGTCGGTGAGTTGTCGACGGTACATCACAGATATCCGCACTAACGGGGGAAGTAGGGGCATAGCCCCAATTATAAAAGATTGCAGGGTAAAACTACAAACAACAAGACTTTTGTTTCTCGCGATCTCGGGGAGGACATTTCCGTAATTCCCCCATCATAGGGGTGGAACTACGTAACTTAGCCGTCCCGGGGCGTGGAAACTTACAAACATGGCCCATAGAAAGGCATAATTACAAAAATATCCCTTAGGGGCATAAATACAAGACCCGGGGATCACCTACCCCTCAAGGGTCAAAACAACGGGCAAATTTCTTCTTAATTGTCCTTGCTCTTTCGTAGATGCTGAAGTCCCGCAATCAATGGCACCCAAGAGGGGGGGTGAATTGGGTGAAATCACAATTTTAACAAGGTTATACTCAATTTTAAGATTAAGCGAGAACACTAAGAGATAAGTGCAGGATAAACCAGATCTATCAAAAATAATCACTGCAATAGCCCTTGGTATTAGACGGAGTTGACTGATCCGAAGATTTACTCACGCAAGCTGTTATCTTTTCGGCAAGAGTAACCTTGTTAGTTTGAATCTAGCTTTTGATATACCGAGGATCTATTTGAAGGTGATCAGTTAATCTAGATCTAAAGATAGCAATTAAACTAAATCCACAAGCATGCGCAGAAGTGGGATAGGGAAAAGGAACAAACCACAATGAGACAGCGATTTTTAGGTGGTTCGGATGCCACAGCGGCAACCTACGTCCACCCCTCACCAACCGTGAGGAACCACACACTATCTTGTAAAGAGATACAAGATCAACCACACACACACACAAAGACAAACAATCTTAACTGCACACACACACAGATCTGCGAAGATCCATACACACACGGATGATTTAGGAATACAACACAATCACACTTGAAGCTCAGAAAGATTGAGAATGAAAAACACAAAAGAAAAGGCTTGATTAATGCTCCCCCTTAGTTGATGAAGAATTCCTTGGATGCAGCTTGAGCTCCACTTGGTCTGGCCTTTGATCTCCTTCAGATATGGCTTGATCTTTACCTGAGAATGGAGGAAGAAGGATGAAGAACTCTTCTCGGAGCACTGTTCACGTCTATAGTGCTAACTCCCTTCTCTTCCCCTTTGGTAGCCTCCTTGATCCACCTTGAGCATTAGGGTTTTCTTAACCCTCTTGTATATGTTATATAGACTTGAGTGGTCCATGGACTCCCCCAGACCAGATCCACAATTTCTGGAGGGTTTGGTTGCTTAGGGATTAAACAATACCAAGAGGGATGGCTTTTCTCGAAGTGACAAAAAGTCAACAATTATGGGCAGCTCGGGGCTGGCGGTCGACCTGCAGAGGCCAGCAGTCGACCGCTAGGAGCATTCCTGTAGCCATTTGGCTGCTGGAAAAATAGGTCGACCGCTAGGGTCCTGGCGGTCAACCGCCATTTTTACAGGTCTTCTTCTTTTTGGTTCTGTGATTTCAGGTCGACCTCCACTGGTCCAGAGGTCGACCGCCAATCTCCAAACCTGCAAAAATCAAGTGTTAGCCCGCTAAAAAACTGTCCATAAGTTCGATGATTGAAATGGGCTTGTGTTATGGTTGATTACAAGTTCGTTTAGGCTCGTTTTAACACATGGAAGGATTCAAGAACACTAAGTTGAAAAGGAATGAAATTTGATGGTTTAGAGCATAAAACTTTGTTCAAATACAAGGCACGTAGGAGATAAATGTCTTCGGTTTTGTTATCATCAAAATCACTCGGATATGCTCAACAATCTTCCCCTTTTTGATGATGACAAAAGCTAGGCATTTAAGTTCACGTGCTCAAACCAAAGTGCCTTTGAGCAAGTTGTCAAAACGAAGTCAATCACATTTGAAATTCAGTTGAAATCCATCAATATGAAACGTTGAGCTCAAGAATTGAAAGTATTCAACACGTCCATTTTAGCACGTCATATCACTTCCAACACAAGCAATTCAGCATATCCATACCAGCCATTCAATACTTATTTGCCAAATTGAAAAGAAGTGAGAGAGGAGAAGGCCAATCTTGTAAATTCAAAGAGTGCATTCTTCCATTCATTCTCATTAGTTCAATACAGGGTACACTGAATGCAAGAGGTGAAGATGGACTCGACATACGAAGGAATGCAACCACTAAATGCAAATCACTAATGCAATACAACCAAAATGCAACCAACATGCTCAAACTACGATGCAAGAGACAGACATGCATGCAAGCAGGCAAACACACATAGCATATATATAACCCTAATAGCCTACTTCTCCCCCTTTGACATCAGCAAAAAGGAGTGGGGAGGGATACAAAAGGTGGACAAAAGTGACACTAGTGACTCGAGAACAGCTACACAACAGGGTGATCCTCAGCTTCCTCGCCATGAACACCATCCGGGGCACCATCAACATGGGGAGAGCCAGCAGGAGTAGGAGCACGAGGGAGACGGTCCGCAATGTCATGCAGAGTTTCATCATGATGAAGAAGCTGGCGACGGATGACAAGAAGGGATTGGTTGGTCAGCCGGAAGGCTTCACGGTTATCTTCATGACTGGCATAGAGAGTGGCCATGTGGGTGGAAAGATCATCCAGAGCGTGGGTGAAGGAGTCCATTCGTCCAGTCATGGTATCCATAAAAGTGTCCAAACGCCCAAGGGAGGAGTCAATGCGGGTTTCCATGCCTAAAAGACGCCTGTCTAGAGTCTCATAGTCCCCCCAAGTGGGATGCCCAGCACCCTGAGTGGAAGACTCCCCATGAAAGTACTGCGGTGGTGGAGGAAGAGCCGCTGGAGGAGGCACATCTTCGGGCTGGACTGGTGCAGGTGCATCTTGGTGATCTTGCTGTTGGTCCGGTTCTTGTTCTTCTTCACTGTCATTCTCTTCCCCATAAACTGGGACAGCACGACGAATTTCGCCATTTGCAGCACGGTAATATCCCATATCGGAGAAAATCTTATGCTCATTATAAATGTCATCATGGCGGACCAGAACAAACTGCTCACCCTCCAATGGGACCCCGACAAAAGTGAACACTCCAGTGAGTTGAGAAGCATAAGGCAGGGACCGCCGTAAATGTGTACGGCATCGACTTATCAGTTGAGTCATGAGCCATCCCATATTAACTAATTCGCCATTCATAACATGATAGAACAGGAATCGGTGCACTTCAGTCACTTCATCTCGGCTGCCACTCTTGGGATAAATAAGTGTAGTAAACATATGATGGAGAACCCGTTGCAGTGCTGGAAAGTGGTTGGCATTGAGCTCAATTAGGTCACTCACACCACGTACAAACTCACAGCTCGTCATGGCAATGAAACTTGCCTCAACCTCACCATGCCCAAAATTCATGTCTGCACCATGTGAAGAGACACCTAGGGCATGATTAAATAGTTCTGAATTAATTCGGATCTCAATGCCCTGAACCATTGTGAACAATCTTCCATTTCTGTCAACCAAATTACCATAGAACTGTTGTACCAGATAGGGATAGAACCGGTTGTATCTAGTGACAAAATCAAGCCACCCCGGTTGCATTGAGAAAACTGTATAAATGTCGGGCAGGATTTCATTCATCTCTTTAAAATCGACAAGACGTGGGTCGATGATAGTTCTTGGAGGTAACCTGGGTGCTGGAGCTTGTGGTGGTGGTGCGGCCGGAGCTTCACGTCTCCGAGCACTAGGTTCCCCTTGGAGAAGACGCCGAGCACTCCTTCTAGGTGCCATTTTAGACTAAGAAACCCGCTGAAGATATGATCCTCTTGAGAGGTAGAACCTCTACCTTGGGATGGAGAGAAAGACACCGGGGAGGACTGTGAACACTTTCTTCACGCTCTGGAACTCAGGGAAGGAAGACACGAGCGCACGAACGCCGGTGAGGAGTTGTTCCGAAATGGAGAACAATCGGCCGGATCGTGTTCGGAGAGAGGAGATGTGGGGTTTTTAGGGCTTAGAAGATGGGAGTGAGGTGTGCTAGGGTTAGAATGAAGTAAGGGAGAGAGAAGGGAATGCAATAGAATGAGGGAAGGAGGGAGAAAACCCCCTTAAAATGGGGTTCGGACGCGGCTGAACCGGGCCGGTTCGCCGCTAGCGGTCGACCGGCACGAAGCCAGCGGTCGACCGCTGGGGCATAGATACCCCCATTTTTGACCCAGAGAGAAAAAGAGTCTAGCCAGCGACCTCAGTGATAAAAATGGACTCCAAGACCCTGTGGACTCTCCCATTTTCACAAAAACATATTTTCCTCTTTTTTTTTAAATATATATTTTTTTTTCTTTTGCTAACCCAAGAATGATAGCAGGCAAGAGTCGACTACGGAATCCCCTGTTCAAGGCTGCTTAGAACACTAGATCACTAGTCCACGTTTATTTGTCAAGGAGTATTTAGTCTTAGGAATGTGTCAAGGAAGAAGTGTGTAAATATATATATATAAAAACAAGCACACATGCTAGGTATTGTCATACACAATAGAAATAAAACACACACAATGCATGCATCTCACAAAATCTACCCAAAAGAAATCAACCTAGTGCAGACCTAAGAGCGTATGCTCTCACCCTTGCACATGCCAAGTTCTCTCCTAATTTTATTGAATTGATCCTGATTTAGGGGTTTTGTGAAGATGTCAGCCAGTTGGTTAAGTGTATCAATGAACTTGAACTCAAAGACCCCTTTGCCTACATGATCTCTCAGAAAATGATGCCGAATGTCAATGTGTTTGGTTCTGGAGTGTTGAACATGATTTTTAGATAGATTAATTGCACTCGTATTATCACATAAGATCGGCACACAATCCACTTCAACATTCAAATCAAGCAATTGATTTTTGATCCAAAGTACTTGGGCTCCACAACTTCCGGCGGCTACATATTCAGCCTCGGCCGTTGAGAGAGCTACTGAATGTTGTTTCTTAGAGGCCCATGAAATGAGGCACCCGCCAAGAAACTGACAGTACCCACTTGTACTTTTACGATCTACAATGCACCCGGCATAATCCGCATCGGTATAAGCAATTAAATCAAAAGAACTACCGATGGGAAACCACAAGCCAAAATCTATTATGCCAATAAGGTATCTAAAAATGCGTTTAACAGTTGATAAGTGAGATTCTTTAGGGCATGACTGGAAACAGGCACATAGACATACATTGAATTGAATATCAGGGCGGCAAGCTGTAAGGTACATTGGTGATCCGATCATACCTCGAAACAGTGTAGAATCTACTGTTTTACCATTTTCATCCTTATCCAGCTTTGTGGTGGTGGCCATGGGAGTTGATATGGGTTTTGCTTCCGCCATCCCGTATTTCTTAAGCAGTTCCATAGTATATTTGGCTTGATTGATGAAGATTCCTTCTGAAGTTTGTTTTACCTGCAATCCAAGAAAAAAGGTCAGCTTCCCCATTAAGCTCATCTCGAATTCTCCTTGCATAATCTTTGCAAATTCATCGCATAAGGCATTGTTAGTAGCTCCAAAAATAATGTCATCCACATACACTTGAACTACCAAAATGTCCTTACCTTATTTCCTTGTGAAAAGTGTTTGATCAACCTTACCTCTCTTGAACCCATTTTCGACCAGAAATGAGGTAAGCCATTCATACCATGCCCTTGGTGCTTGTTTTAGTCCGTACAAGACCTTTTGGAGCTTGTACACATGTCGTGGATGTTTGGAATCTTCAAAACCTGGAGGCTGCTCTACAAAAACATCCTCCTTGATATAACCGTTAAGAAATGCAGATTTAACATCCATTTGAAACAATTTAAAGTTCAAAGAGCAAGCGTAGGATAGTAAGATCTGGACTGCTTCAAGTCTAGCAATCGGTGCAAAGGACTCATCAAAATCAATGCCCATCTCCTGGCTGTACCCCTTGGCTACAAGCCGGGCCTTATTCCTAACAACTAATCCCGCATCATTTAGCTTGTTTCTGAAAACCCAACGAGTTCCAATAGTGGGATGGTTCTTAGGACGCGGCACGAGAGTCCACACCTCGTTTCTTTCAAATTGGTGCAGCTCTTCATGCATAGCCTGAGTCCAGGATTCATTTTGAAGAGCTTCATGAATGTCCTTGGGCTCTTCTTGTGAAAGTAAAGCCATCAAATCTTCCTCTTCTACCAGCCTTAGAGAGGACCTAGTTCTTACCCCATCCTCCAAATTACCTATGATGTTCACAGCTGGATGATCCTTAGAAATGTGGAAGAGCTAGGTAAGTCAGGATGCTGCACTTGTGGTTCTTGCAGTGTCTCGAGTGTGGGATCTTCATCTTCTTCACTCTTGCTTGAGGTTGCTTTCAATGGCTCATTCTTAGCTCCGTCATTAGTTGAATTACTAGGAGCTTCATCTGCATTCATGGTAGAAGAAATTTGATTTGTCAGTTTTGATTCTGATTCATCAAAAATAACATGAGGACTTTCTTCAACGACCAAAGTCCTTTTATTGAATAACCGGTAAGCTCTAGAGTTAAGTACATAACTTAAAAAGATTCCTTTGTCATTCTTTTCATCAAACTTACCCAGGTTGGACTTACCATTGTTGAGAATATAACAAGAGCATCCAAAGGGTTTGAGATATGAGATGTTTGGTTTCTTACCCTTGTAGAGCTCATATGGAGTTTTCTTCAGAATGGGCCTTACCATTGCCCTGTTGATGATGTGGCATGCTGTGCTTACCGCCTCAGCCCAAAAGTACTTAGGTAGTGAGTTCTCACCGAGCATGGTCGGGGCCATGTCTATCAACATTCTGTTTTTCCTCTCCACTACTCCATTTTGCTGGGGTGTCCTTGATGACAAAAAATTATGTGTATACCCCTGCTCTTCACAGAAGATGCTGAAATCATTATTTTCAAATTCACCACCATGATCACTCTGGATGGTGGTGATGAGGTAACCTCTTTCATTTTGGATTTTTCTGCAAAACACTTGAAACTCCGTCAAGGCATCACTTTTATTGGCTAAAAATAACACCCATGTGAATCTGGAGTAATCATCAACAATTACAAATCCAAACGATTTACCCCCTAGGCTGGATATTCTAGTGGGACCAAATAAATCAATATGCAGCAGTTCTAGAGGCCGAGAGGTAGAGACAATGTTTTTATTTTTGAAAGAAGTACGTGTTTGCTTGTCTTTTTTGCAAGCCTCACAGATTTTGTCGCTTTCAAATTTTAATTTTGGCAAACCATTTACCAGGTCATGTCTAGACAACTTGGAGATTACTCCAAAACTAGCATGACCTAGTCTTTGGTGCCATAGCCATGCATACTCATGGTTGTTAGCCACCAAACACACATCATCACATGAAACATCATCAAGATCAATAGTGTACACATTGTTATTCCTTTTACCGATAAAATTGATTTCATTTGAAATTTTATTCATGACAAGGCAGTGGGTTTCATTAAAAATTATCTTAAATCCCTTGTCACACAACTGACTTATGCTCAGCAAATTATGATTCAATCCTTTCACCAAAAGAACATTTTCAATCAAGGTTTCAGAATTTTACCTATGTTTCCAATTCGATTATTTTACCTTTGTCCTTTCCACCAAAAGCAACTGAGCCTCCTTCCTTTTCTTGCAGCTTGGAGAACACCTTCTTGTCCTCTGTCATATGCCTTGAGCAACCGCTGTCCAAATACCATTTGCTCCCCCTGGCTTCAAGACATAGCTGCAAGAAACAAATTTCTCATGCAATTATTTTTGGTACCCAAACAAGTTTGGGTCCATAGGAGTTAGTCCAACTTCTTGCGGGTGTTCTCTTTATCCATGGAACATGATATTTAGGTGTGCTTTGTCTAAACCAGCAGTTGGAAATCACATGACCAAATCTACCACAATCAAAGCAATTGGCATGTGAGAAAGTTCTTTGATATCTGTGTGGTTTGGGCTGAACATGTTGGGGTTTAGAATTAGAACATGAAGCATGATTATAGTCCTTTTCATGAGCAAAGGATGTGGTGATCTTATGCTCAAAAGATTTTTTGTTTTGAGGTGTGTACCCCAAGCCTTCCTTTTGGAAGTTGACTTTAACCCCCAATAAGTTATCCAAGTTTTGTTTCCCTTTAACAAACCTAGTCAAGGTGGACCGAAGTTCAGCAACTTCTTCACCCAGAATCCCATTTCTCCTTTCGAGTTCTGAATTTGTGGATTTCAGAATTTCTTCTTCCTTTTTCAGATTTTCACACACTTTTTCAACTTTAGCCATTTTACATGAAATTTCTTCTTTGGTTCTTTCAATATCTGAAATAGTTTGCAGCAAGCTTTCTCTTTCCTCAGTTACTTCAAACCATTCCTGTTCCAATTTTCAAACTTGACAAAGATATCTTCATGTGACAGTTCATCAATTTTCTTTTTAAGAGTTTTATTTTCAGATCTGATTTTCTTTTATTTGGCATACAATTTTTCATATTCAGACTCCCATTGTTCATTTGAAATAAAATCATGGTCCGAGTTTACCTCGGTTGAGTCATCCTCATGAGCCATAAGACACAGGCTCTCCACGAGCTCTTGTATCTCCTCCTCGGACGGTTCGTCCTCTTCATCGCTCCACGTAGCAACCATGGCTTTGGGCTTTCTGAAATTGTCCTTTTTGAATTTCTTCTTCAGGTCTGGGCACTCTCCCCTCATGTGCCCAGGCTTTTTGCATTCGTAGCATATGATGCCACTCGGCTTGCTCGACTCACCTTTGGTTTGAGTGGGCTTCCTTTGCCCTTTTCTGAAGTTGCCTTGGTAATTTCTTTTCTTCCTCAGAAATCTTTTTACTTGACGAGTGATCATAGCCAATTCTTTTTCTTCGTTGCTTCCGTCACTGGACTCTTCTTCTGGAGAGTCGTCATCGGATTGATGAGCTCTCAATCCAATTACTTTCTTCTTCTTGACATCTTCCTCAGCTGTCCTCTTCACATTTATCTCATAAGTCATGAGTGACCCTATGAGTTCATCGAGGGTAAGTGTGGACAGATTCTTGGAGTCTTCAATAACGGTGGCTTTGGTGTGCCACGCAGGAGAAAGGGATCTTAGCACTTTTCTTACGAGCTCAGAATTTGTGTAATCTTTCCCAAGACTTTTGAGACCATTCGTAATCTCAGTTAGTCTTGCGAACATAACTGAAATTGTCTCTTCAGGCTTTATCTTGAAAAGCTCATAGTCTCGAACCAGAAGGTTGGCCTTGGTCTCCTTGACCTCGGATGTCCCTTCATATATGAGCCGTAGTTTGTCCCACATTTCTTTAGCTGAGCTGCACATGGAGACACGAGAGAATTCGTTAGGGTGTATCGCATATTGCATAATATTCATAGCATTGAAATTAACAGTGCATTTCTTAATTTCCTCGTGTGTCCATTTTTCTTCATCATTCTCAAGTTTGTAAGGACCCTTGTGCACAACTCTCCAAACTTCGTACTCTTGAGCCCTCAAGAAAACATGCATTCTATTTTTCCAGTATGAGTAGTTTGAGCCGTCAAAGAACAGAGGACGGTTGATGGAGTGACCCTCGGGCATCATACCCTTATTTGCCATTGATCCGGATCTCACTCAAGATTGTTAGATCTGTGAAGAATAGAGCCTTGGCTCTGATACCAATTGAAGTCCCGCAATCAATGGCACCCAAGAGGGGGGGGTGAATTAGGTGAAATCACAATTTTAACAAGGTTATACTCAATTTTAAGATTAAGCGGGAACACTAAGAGATAAGTGCAGGATAAACCAGATATATCAAAAACAATCACTGCAATAGCCCTTGGTACTAGACGGAGTTGATTGATCCGAAGATTTACTCACGCAAGCTGTTATCTTTCTTGCAAGAGTAACCTTGTCAGTTCGAATCTAGCTTTTTATATACCGAGGATCTATTTGAAGGTGATCAGTTAATCTAGATCTAAAGATAACAATTAAACTAAATCCACAAGCATGCGCAGAAGTGGGATAGGGGAAAAGTAACAAACCACAATGAGACTGCGATTTTTAGGTGGTTCGGATGCCACAGCGGCAACCTACGTCCACCCCTCACCAACCGTGAGGAACCATACACTATCTTGTAAAGAGATACAAGATCAACCACACACACACACAAAGACAAACAATCTTAACTGCACACATACACGGATCTACGAAGATCCATACACACACGGATGATTTAGGAATACAACACAATCACACTTGAAGCTCAGAAAGATTGATAATGAAAAACACAAAAGAAAAGGCTTGATTAATGCTCCCCCTTAGTTGATGTAGAATTCCTTGGATGCAGCTTGAGCTCCACTTGGTCTGGCCTTTGATCTCCTTCAGATATGGCTTGATCTTTACCTGAGAATGGAGGAAGAAGGATGAAGAACTCTTCTCGGAGCACTGTTCACGTCTACAGTGCTAACTCCCTTATCTTCCCCTTTGGTAGCCTCCTTGATCCACCTTGAGCATTAGGGTTTTCTTAACCCTCTTGTATATGTTATATAGACTTGAGTGGTCCATGGACTCCCCCAGACCAGATCCATAATTTCTGGAGGGTTTGGTTGCTTATGGATTAAACAATACCAAGAGGGATGGCTTTTCTCGAAGTGACAAAAAGTCAACAATTATGGGTAGCTCGGGGCTGGCGGTCGACCTGCAGAGGCCAGCGGTCGACCGCTAGGAGCATTCCTGTAGCCATTTGGCTGCTGGAAAAATAGGTCGACCGCTAGGGTCCTGGCGGTCAACCGCCATTTTTACAGGTCTTCTTTTTTTTGGTTCTGTGATTTCAGGTCGACCTCCACTGGTCCAGAGGTCGACCGCCAATCTCCAAACCTGCAAAAATCAAGTGTTAGCCCGCTAAAAAACTGTCCATAAGTTCGATGATTGAAATGGGCTTGTGTTATGGTTGATTACAAGTTTGTTTAGGCTCGTTTTAACATATGGAAGGATTCAAGAACACTAAGTTGAAAAGGAATGAAATTTGATGGTTTAGAGCATAAAACTTTGTTCAAATACAAGGCACGTGGGAGATAAATGTCCTGGGTTTTGTTATCATCAAAATCACTCGGATATGCTCAACAGATGCTGGATGCTCGATAGATGTTGAGTGCCCTCTTCTGGACCCTTGGGGGTCTATTTATAGAAATGGGGGGCTATCCGGGGGTGGTTGAACTCGTACGGGATGAACGGGATGAAAATGACCCCGAGAGGGTCATTTCCCTCCTTTTTTTTTATTTTTTTCTTCTCGCGGGAGAAGGAATGGGCGGGGGTCAAAAGACCCTTGGACCCACCCGGGGTCAAGTGACCCTAGGCCGGTCCTGTCTGGGGTGAGTGGCCCCGGGCGGGTCCCCTGGGGTCGATTGACCCTGGGTAGGCCCTCCTGTGGTCCATTGACCTCGGGCGGGTCCCTCTTGGGGTCGCACGACCTCGGGCAGGGTTGCCTGCCCACGCACGGGCTCATCCGTGGTTGGGCGACCCCGTACGGGTCTCCCCGACCCCAGACGGGTTCCTTTACCCCCTTTTTTGCTTAAAAAATCCTCTCCAAGGCTTTGTGGCACTATTGCTCACAGCACACCACTTGGAGAAGGGAGAGAACGCACCTGCTTGTTCGTTTGTCATCTTCCCCGTGCCGGGGGCCGCGAGGAGCGGATTTGTTCTTGTCCGAGCAGCTTGGTACACATGCGTGGGACATCCTTGGTGGTGCGTACACCATCTTTTGCATCTCCCTCTTCTTGCCACGAGGTTTTCTATGTTTATGTCGAGCTCCCGAGAGATAAAACCCTCCCCTTTCTAGGATTCCGCCCGGAACCACGCGATCCTGACAATCGTGGTGGTTTAATCCAGTTTCCAACCACCTCGCTTGTTGCGGGGAGTCTAAAATTGCATAAATACACGGGCTACGAAGCCCCGAAGTGTGGAAATATTCCACGGGATGGCAATACGCCGAATGATGAACCCCGACTGGGTCGAGGGTAATATCTCGATTTATCCGAGGCTAAAAGTGGGTGCAACAACTCCCTGCCCAAGTCGACACACTCCATTGTTGGGTCAACTGATTTGAGTCTAAGCTGCCCATTTCTGCCCTATAAATGTCTCGCACATCAAAGCCAATAATTATAAGGCAAACACGTAAAATAATAACAATAATAAAAAGGATAATAACATTGAAAGAATCAACAGTGTCTGATCCGGGGCCCCTAATCCCCTAGACCTTGTGTGAAGGGAATAAAAAAAATGATACCCTCGCAAGTCAGGCTTGGATCTCGGGGACCACCCCGCCATGGCCATGGCCTGACTTTGCCTTGGGCCAACAACTTCTCGAGCTCGACCTATCCTTACTGGGATTCGTCCCACTCCTTTTATTATCGGATATCAAACTTGTTGCATTCCCGGCAGACATCTACCCAAAGATTACTTGTGTCTTCGTCGTGCTTTCACTCGGAATATTTTTCGAACTCGAAACCGACAATGAATAAATGAAGTGGCTCAAACGCTCTTGCCTTAGCACGGGATATTTCGCTACGTTTTGGGTTCTCTCTCTCCTTTTTTTTCATTAATACAGATTTCAGGTCATAAGGCCCATCTTCCTGGCGATTAATCAAGGGTTTATCTCCCCTTTGGGGAGATGTAATTAACGCCGTGGCTTTTATGCCACGGCGGGTTCCAGTCTCGACACGATACCCACTATTGTCTGATCAATCGGACGACGCGCATTAGCGGCTCCAGGTCATCTTGGCCTTTGGAGTCCGAATAAACCGTTACATTGTGACTGGCATGCCTGCGCACTAATAAACGAAATAAATAAAAAAAAGAAAGAAAAGAGAAGTGCGTCCACAAGTCTGGCACGCCCAGTGGGACTTGGACTTCCCTTCATCTCTTCGCTAGGATCAGGGGCCCCATGGCCTCTTCTTAAAATTCTAACTTTTCGAAGTTTGAACTTACAGGTCAAATTTCAATGGCGGTTACATTTGGACCTCTTGTTGTCCGTAGCCATGCTGAGTACGGTTATCTGGCAGTGCCGACTAAGTTCGGCGATTTTCCTCATGTTGTGGGCTTCCCCAACTTCCTAGGAATCGCATTCGTGGAGCTCGTGAGTACTCGAGATGGAGCTTGCAACGTCCAATGTTGCAGAGACATCAAAGAAAGTTGAGGTGGTGGGCTGCTACGTCCACCACATCGATTCCCGCGCTTCCACTGGCAAGAGGTGCACGGCGGCCGTAAGAAGAGTGGCCAAGAAGAATGTCGGTTTGCTGCAAGGCCGACTATCCACATCGGGCAAGTCTGTCTTAATCAGAGGCATTTGGATATATCTAAATGGCCGACGGGCCGAAGCAGTACCCTATAGGGTGGTCTCTATGGTGCCAGTGCGCAATTCCTTCCAAGCACTGGCCCAAAACAAAACGGACCGTGTTGGGTCCAAACTGAAGGGTGGGTTCGCCCCAAAGCCAACCAGATTTAAGCAAATTTGGGTGCCTAAGGAGGTTTGGGCCCCAACTTCGCCCCAACCAGGACCTGCCATGGTTAACATGTTTGAAAGAAGGAAAGAGAAACAAGAAGAGGAGACTGAGATGCCGGTCCTGGAGTCTCGTAAGCCAGCTTTCCGGGCCTGCGTTCGACAGGCGAATATATGCTTGCATGATAGAAATCATGGCGGGACGGCTCGCTAACAAACCTCTGGCACGAGTGAGGGTGCCGCCGCCTGTGATTTGCCCTGCTGATGGGCAAGATGACATCACCCAGACTGTGCGGGGATACTTCCGCGGTCTTGGGAATACCTCCCTGGGAAACCAACGACTCCTTCATGTCGTCAATGCTGTTGAGGAGAGCTGGGAACCGCAAGTCGACCCGGAAGAAATAGAAGATGTGGGGTCAGCATGCTATGGGCCACCCCTCTATGAGAAGACTGCACTGAGAGTTTCGGTGTTTGATAGATTAACCTTTCCTGGTCAGTCACCCAGAAGGTTGATACGAAGAAGTTGGCAATTTCAGGTATATACCTGCAATGTGGTTGGAGTGGCCGGCTGTTACGGGGCTTTGCCCGCCGATCATGATGAGTTCTCTAAGCTCGTCGAGAGGTTGGGTCCTCTCACAAGAAGAAAGAAGGCCGCAACCGAGGCATTACAAACCCTCACCGGCGAAACGAGTGCAAATGTGGTTGTGACAGCCATGACAGCAAATGTGGTCACTGCCGAAGATGACGGCGAAAGACCAACACCTTCTCCGGATATCTCATTGGAAGGGGGAAGCCAGGTTCCCAGTCCCTCTACCCACGATCCGACTATGCTAATGCTGCTCCAGAAGTACCACCAGGAAGTTGAAATGCTGAAGAGACAGCTGAGCGAGTTGAGTATGCACGCTTCGGCTTCTAAGCAGGTTGAAGTTCCTCCCGAAACGTCACGGCGAGGCGCCGATGCGTTCGAAGCTTCACCACAGACAGTGGCCTCCTGTTGGCACTCAAAATATGATCATTAGTGACCAAGCCAATAAAGACGAATGACCCGGCACACCGGAGCACGGAAGCCGATGCGGATCAACATATTGAAGATTTCTCAAGCTGTCAGAACCTCGGGTCACTCCGTGTGGATACGGGGACTTCACCTCAGGGGAGCCGAGACAAACTCGTCAACCAACCGGCAGTGCGACCAAGCCTGCCCAATGAACCGGCATCGACTTTGTCGTGCCGCATCCACTACACCCGTTGTCCGATCAAGGATAATGGTCTATCCGGTGGTCCCCCACCACATGAAAGGGCTCTCCTGAAGATAAAGGAGTTTCCCCCTGGTTCCCCGAGAGGGAGGGCCGAAAGCTCTGATGGCAGAAGATCCCGATCGCCCGGCATGGGCACGACTTCCCGTCAAGATGGGCCCCTTAGTGGCTGAATGATCGCCCGGCTCAGGCGGAACTATCTCCCGGCTATCTAACCTCCTAGAAAGCTCAGAGCGCGAGCCAGGCCAGACCAACAGCATGGAGCGTAGAGCCGAAGGCCGTGTCAGTGGAAAGCCCGCATGGTCAAAATCAAAGTTATCAGGAGTCTCAAGGAAGGCCGTAAGTCAACCTGGGAGCTTCTACAAGACACCTCGTCGAAGTTTCGAGGAGCATCGGCAATATTAATGTTCACGGTGATTCCCGGAATCATCCCTGGAATCATCGATGGGCTCGAGGCACATGAGAAGCATTAGCCTGGCGCGCCTTAAACCGGCGCGCCCCTCATTCAATGCCCCTTAAACCGGCGCGCCCCCTTCGCCTTCTGCCCTTAAACCGGCGCGCCCCCTTCGCCTTCTGCCCTTATCCCGGCGCGCCCCCCCTGCCTTCTGCCCTCATCCCGGCGCGCAAGTTACCTTACCTGATGGCGCTTTAAACCGGCGCGATAAGCTCACGAAGACTCCTCTCGGCGCGCCAAAAGCTCACGCCGGATGAAGAGCCTCCAACCTGTTATATATATACGGGCGAGGTTCGATTAAAAAAGAGGGGGCGGAGAAAGAGAGACAGATAGAAACCTTCGAAAGGGAGAGAGAGTTTCCTGGGGAGAGAGGTCTCCATCCGAGCGTCCTTCAACGGCGGTCTTCCTCTGTTCTGATTGAGGTCCTCCGGAGCCGGAGAAGGAGAAATTCCGATACTCTGTTTTGAGGACAGGTGGGCGCCGGCGTTTATCTTCTTTGCTTTTCGTGGATTGTTTTCCTCTTTCAGAGTCTCCGTCCACCAACTGTAAGCAGAGAGGGGGAGGGATGGCAATGATACGAGCCGACCCCTCCCCTCCCCTGCGATCTCTTCTTCTTACTGCATTCGTTTTCCTCTGCAAAAGGATGAACGGCGACCGAGCAATGATGCCGGCGCCGGATTCCTAACGTGTAATTGAATATCCCATTCCTAGTTCTGGGGGTGGCAATGCATATTTGAATATCTGGACCAACAGGTCGAATGATTGATTCTAAACTTCTGTCTCCTCTCCTATCTACGGCGATGGTTACCTCCGTGCATTTTCTCTGGTCCCGATTTTCCCCGAAGCCCCGATCATGCCCCAAAGCATTGTGGGCTACAGAAACACCCCCCTCCCCGGGGTTCTTTCCCCTCTTCTTTGCGACCATGCTCGTGTATGATTTAAGGGCCCCTGCATGCCCTCCGTGGACAGAGCTACGCTTCTGCGTACGCTTCTTTCTACTGTGTTGTCAAGGGTCAGCTCCCCTCGATTCCTCTCTTCCTATTGCCCTGTGGCTCGTAAGGTGAGGATCGTACTCGGGATTGCAAGATGCATCGGTTTGACATTGCACCGTAACTGTTCGAGCATATGCCCCTATGTTTGGCTCGTCCCATCTGTGAAGTGATTACCCTTCCGCATTATAGTCATGTGAACCGTTCCGAGACTCTTTGGTGTCGTCTTAGTCATCCGGGGAGGGGGACATCCCCTGCTACTTCGCATAGCTGCTGAGCGACCGGGAACTTTACCCCCCCATGGTGAAGGCTTCCCCAAGGCCATAGCAGATAGCAACAAGGGTCCTAGCCTAACAGGCTTCGCCTCGACAACCCGAGACTCAATCTAGGCCAAGAGATGTGTGCTCCTCGTAGGCCAGCCCTCGGAGCTTAACCCTCTTGGTGGTCGGTCCCTCCATGGGATGAGTCATATGCCGTGAGATGTCCACCCCTCGCAGGCTAGCCCTCGGGGTGATGCTCTCATCATCAATGACCTCGTCTCTCTATTCTTCCCCTTGCGGAGCTTCGGTGCCCCTCGTAGGCTAGTCCTCGGGGTATCCTATCCGATGGGGTTTGCTGGGTGCCTCCGTGCACACCGGCGGTTTAGGGGCTTGTTCCACAAGTGAACATGACCCCGCTTCTCCCCTGCAACTCTTCAGGTCCAGGGGAGATGCTGTCCAAATTTGGACAGATTAAGAATAAATAAGCTCCAATGAAATGATCGTTCTGGACTCAATCGTCTCAGTGCTCGAGTATGAACCTCGCACTGACCTCCCCCTTTATCTCCAGAGGTCTGTGGACTCCAATCGAATAGTCATCTGGCCCAACAACTCAAGAAAGGATCCTATGAAGTCCAGCAAACTTGAAAGAGTTCGAAACTCAATAAAACAAGTTTATTATGGCGCGGTCTTAACCAGCGCGCCCTAAACCGGCGCGGTACCCCCCCCCCCGCGCCGGATTAGCCCCACACTCATCTTCAAAAAAATTTTCTTTGCGCCTTTCCGGTGCGCCCTAAACTGGCGCGCCCCAAAGTCCTTGCGCGCCGTTTAAATACCCTGATCGCCGCGCCGTATTAACATCTACACCTACGTCTCTTCGCGCCGTATTAACTCTCATCATAACCGCACCGGGTTAAGATGCTATACCTATGCTTCATCGCGCCGTATAAGCTACCTATTGCATGGTTGCGCCGGTTTTGAAACCTATTGTTGTTTTAATCGCTTATCTGCCCCCGAGTGGACCTCATCCCTCAGGGTTGGCATTGATAAATCATAATGCATAATGAATTGAACAAGGGAGGGACCGAGCGAGCCCCGAATTGTATTGTCATTGTATCTTCATTACCATGCCCGTTAGCACTTTGCTTTCGCTGTCGCACTTATGTTGCCTTCCCTCCTCTCGATGAGGAGTAATAAACGTGGCCGACTATCATTTACTTTCACAATTCCATTATCATGCTTAATATAATCATGAAAGTCGTATGTGCATCCATGCATACATCCTTGGGTATATCAAATGGTGTCGACGGAAAAGCCGGATTATGTCTGGTCGGAAGTCTTCGCTATGCGCGACGACGGTCTTCGGACCCACGTCCTCCGCCATGTACCGAGGATCCATAATCCCATGAGACATATGCATCCGACATGCCTTTGTCGTAATCATCATGTGGCTTTTTTAATCCGGCTTCGACAGCCCGCTATCTCGGCAATTAATCAAAGGTGTTCCCTCCTCGTGGGGGATGTAATTAACGCCATAGCCTTTATGGTATGGCGGACTGCTGGTCCCGACCGAACCTCACATTCGCCCGATATGGGTCAGAGTGAGCGCATCATAAAAATCGTCACTCATGTGACTGGCACGCCCGCATCGTCAATCAGTCAGTTGACTACAAGTTAGTTAATTGGTTGATCGATACGCGAACGAAAAGGCAAAAACGAAAGGAGAAAGAAAAAATGCGTGAAACACCTCCCAGCCGATACCTAGTCACACTGGGGGCATGGCCCCGATACAACATCCGGCTCCTCCATACCAGGGGACTGCCGCTATACCTCAGGCGACGGTGTTGACCACGCCACAGATGTAGCAAGCCCACTTTTACCCAGATCCAGTGGACCCGGCAATGGTGAATAAGCTGATGGTAGAATAGATGATCGAAATGAAGCTGGCTGATAGAGGCTGTGATGATTATGCCTCTTTCGATGTGTACAAGGTACCCTACCCTATCCATCATACCACTAAGAGGTTGCCCCCTGGCATCAACAAGCCACCAAAGTTCGACAAGTTCAACGGGCAAGGATCGTCAAAAGAACATATAGCCTATTACATTAATGTGATGGCCGATCTGGCGATCGATTAATCCTACCTGCTGAAGTTCTTTGGGTCCTCGCTTACAGGACTCACTTTTGAATGGTACTCGAACCTGTCGGCTAGATCTATCAGTGATTGGCCAGATATGCAACGCATGTTCAGAGAGAGGGTCCACGTCGCTGAACGGGAAGTGACTGTGGCTGAGCTATATGTGTCTAGGCAAAGAAATGACGAAACAGCCCTGGAGTATATTAAAAGATGGTGGAATCTCAGTATGAGATGCAGACGTCCGCCACATCAAGAAGATGCAGTGCAGATTTGCAAACAGAATCTGAAGAGGGAGGTCTTGGAAAGAATGATTGGTATCGAAATCAAGTTATTTGACCGATTAAATAATGTGGTGGCAGAAATTGAGACCTTCCTCTCCAGATACTCCTCTGCCCCTACTGTCTCAGGCCAGAAGGCTAGGCCAGTTGATAAAAGGCTCGCTCCTAAGGAAGTTCATATGGTTGACTTCAAGGTATTTGAGCAGCAAAAGGAAAAGGATAAAGGAGTTGCTAACCCTCCTCCTGCTAAGCCAGTTGAGCGACAGGAAGGCACCTCCTTGCGAGTCAAGATGAAGAAGCTTTACTCCTTCCCTAAAGACAAGACTCGGGTCCTATTTGAATGGGCCACTAAATATAACAAGGTCACTCTTCTGGAGCCGAAGAGGCTGGGCGACGCCAGGAGGAAGGACGATCCCCGCTTTTGCCCATATCACAAGATGCTTGGGCACCCCATTGAAGACTGCTATGTATTCAAAGATATCATTAAAAGTTTGATCAAGAAGGGAGAACTGCAAATGGGCGAATATAAGGTTGATCCTCCACGCCCTTACGAAATGCCCACTCTGGGGGCAGTAGTCAACATGGTATCCCTATACCAACAGTTGCTCGAAGAGGTGTCAGAAGCTTGCACAAAGCACACCTATGATACATTTATTCTGACCCCCGTGAAGGACCAGGAGAACTAGCAAACAGTGCCGACCAAGGAAAGAAGAAGGTCAGCATCCTGCCCAGCTCCGGGAGTCCAAATTCATGGTGCTATGCCTCGGCCCGCTCCGCCTGTTATAACTCCGGTCTGGCACGAAACAACCCCTTAAATGGTCATTAGAAGGCCAACTAATAATAAGAAGCAAACCCCATTGCGGGCACACAAAGAAACTACCCTAGCAGTTAAGCGGCTACAGAAGATTATAAATGGGTTGGATGAATACGAACAACCCAAAATTCAGCCGGTGCAATTGAAAGAATATGTCCTTTGGGAGCACCTAGAATCCCTCGAGCTAACGCAAGAAGCTGAAGCTAAAACTGAAGAGCCAGTCACCCAGAAAGATCCTCCACAGGAGCAGATGTCAACTACGAAAAGAAAGAAAAAGAAGAAACCGAAGAATAAAAGAAGGGGCAGCACTGCCTCTTGCAATACATTGTCAACCTTGTTCAACATGGCCCAAAACTCTGAAGAAGAGGATGAAGAGATATGCTTCGCGCCAACAGAAGTAAGTCAGGCCGAAACTTCTACTTCCCACTATGCCACTAGGTCTGGGAGGAAGTGGGGACGCCTTCCCCCGGTTAATCACAATATCATGTTTAGGGGTGAACAGTCGTATCAGATCTCCGAACCTGAGGTAAAAGGCGCAGAAATCCCGCCTCCGTCGGGCCTTTACCCTGAAGATACAAGCGGCCAAGAGGTTCCCTCATTCGCCGAATTTTTGCGCTCACAAAAGGGCAAGTAGTTGTGCCAGGAGGCTGAGTCAAATGCCAAGAATATCCGTGCCCCAGCCTCGGCCGCTCTACCTTCGACAGACGAAGGTTATATCGGCACTGTCCCTATTGCTAGATCCATAAAAATAAAAGAACCAGCTGATCAGATACGTTGGGATCGGATAATGTCCGAAGAAGAGGATAAGCTACCATGTGAACCGACTCTTCCGACGCCAAATAACAGCAAAAAGGAAAAAGCTGAAGAAATAAGACTGGCCAATGTCAGAGCCGTCATCAGAATAATGAAGCAACTGAAGCGGATCCCGGCAAGATTCAGTGTTTGGGAGATACTCTCCCTAGATGAAAAAACTAGGCAGGCTGTCATTGCAGCCTTGCAGACCCCGGCACGCTTTGAGAGTTGCTTTGCTGTGATGCGTTCGGGGACAACAATCACTTTTTTTGAGGAAGACATGCTCCTACCCTCTGCTAGCCATAATAGACCCTTGTACATAAAGGGACAGTTAAATGGGTAGCCTATAAACAGAATTCTAGTTGACCCAAGGGTAGCAGTAAACATACTCTCCTACAGGGTTTACCAGAAATACTACTTTAACCTGCACCTGATTGAGGTCAGGGATATGAGAATTGTTGGGTTCAACCAGAAATTTGAAGTCCCCATGGGCATGGCAGAGTTTGATCTCTCACTAGAAGACTTCACTATCAAGGTGCAGTTTCATGTCATAAATTCCAACACCTCATATAAGGCGCTGTTGGGTCGACCGTGGTTGCATCAAAACCGGGTGGTGCCCTCTACTCTTCACCAATGTATTAAATACCCCCGAGATGGAAAAGAAGAAAGAATATTCACAGACTTACACCCTTTCGAGGTGTTTGAATGTCACCTGCTCGATCCATCACTCTATATGGAGAAGTCAAAGCAGGCTCCTCGACCAGCTCAAAGCAAAGGGAAGGGGGTAGCAGAGGCTAGCGATTGGTTTCCTCTGTTGCCGCTGGGTTATGCGGCTCAGCAAGAAGTATCACAAATTTCTGAAGCAAGAGGGGTGTTCAGAGCAGTCCCATCTTATATCTACCTCTAGTCAAAAATATCAGAGCTCGAGGATTTACTGGGTGGCGTGAAAGTCCCTCCGGGGGTCACAAAGCCCATTACAGATATCGACTGTCAAACAGTCAAACTGCTGAAGACTCTAGAGGTTCCCAATCCTGAGGGACAATCCACAATGTTCTACATGGCCAAGGAGCAGCCAGTGAAAGGGGATGATGATTGCAAATTCCCCGAAGAAATTTATTACCCAGTTGTCCCGATTATGGGGCTTCCTGATATAACTGGCAATGTGGTTAAGATGGCGAGGACGCAACAAATTCCTTTCTTCCAAGTTGCAAGCCAAAACAGAATGTTCAAGAAGTTGTGGTATCCACCCAACATGGACAAAGAACTATTGCAGATCACCCAGCACCCAGGCCTGGGTTTCTCGCTGGAAGATTTCTATGAAGCGGACATGGTATCCATGTCTGCTTCTACCAGCAAAGATCCTTCGGAGGATCAAGAGACGCAGAAAATTATAGATCAAAAGCAACACATGCCTCCAGATGGCGAAATGCAAAATGAGGAAATACACCTTTGGAGTCCCCCTCCACGCAAGGGCATGGGGCTAGGTATATCAATCTCTGAGGGGCTGATCACGGCCGATGATGACGGGGTCCTACTCCTCCCACCTGATACTAGAATGGAGGGCAATGATCCGAGCTATATTTCGGACTCCCCCCGATATGACCTTGCTCTACTTGCATTGCTATACGAACAGCAGCAGGAAATTAAAAGGCTGAAGAGGCAACTAGCTGAAATGAGCATGCGCCCATCTGATCCGACGGAGGCACCCTCCCTCAGCAACTCCGGTCGATAGCTCCGAAGTGTCCCCATGTGACTAGAGCCGAGCTATATACAAATAGGCAGAAAGATGGCGAGTCTATCTTGGATTACATCATAAGGTGGAGAAACCTCTGTGAAAGGTGCAAGTCTCCACCAAGCTACGAGGTTGTTGTCAGAATTTGCAAGCGGAATTTAAGGAAGGAGATTTTGCAAAGGGTAATTGGCATTGAAATCCAATCCTTTGATTAGGTGAACATGGTTGCAGCCGATGTTGAGGTCTTCATGTCAAGATATTGCCCTGCTACCACCACAGCTAGCTGAGAGAACAGGCTAGTTGAAGTTGACTTCAGTGCTTTTGAGCGGCAAGGGAGGAAGGCGAAAGAGGCAGCTGGCCCTTCGACCACTAAGTTTGCCAAGCAAGGACCCTCACTGTGGGATAAAATGAAGAAGCTTTACTCCTTTCCGAAGGATAAAACCATGGTTATCTTTGAATGGGCCTGTTACTACGACAAGATTGCTCTCCTCGAGCCAAAGAGACCGGATGATGTCAAAAGAATTGATGACCCTCGATTTTGCCCTTATCATCGAATGTTAGGGCATTCCATTGAAGATTGTTATATATTCAAGGATATTCCTCAAAGCCTAATCAAGAAAGACGAACTGCAGATGAGGGAATACAAAGTGGACCCACCGCGCCCTCATGAAATGGGCATTTGCAGAAGGGGAGTTCATATGGTTTCGATCCATCATCAAGCCCCAGAAGATACATCAAAGGCCGACCAAAGGAGGCTTCGAGCCCGAAAGGAACTGTTGGGGCGACAGAAATCATTCATGAAAGAAAAGAAGAATAACTACTGATGTCCCACTACAAGGGTGTATAACCCCAGTTCCCCAACCATGGGGCTCTCAAATCCAGTCCATGGAGCAATTGAAGAATGGTATGAAGCAGATATGGTCTCCCTCTCCACCCTCGTAGGTGAAGGCCCTCTAGAGGAGGTTCATGATGATTATCTGGAGGATCACGAAGAAATCCTGCAGCCTTCGAGGTCAGGGGATACCCCACAATCCCAAATGGTGGCATATAAGGGTCAAGAGGCCAATGTTCCCTGCAGATGCTGGGAGTCTGTTGCCACAAAAGCCGCCATGACCTCCGGCGGTGTGACGTCAGAACAAGAATCTAGAGAATTCCTCTCTACTCCTAGAGGAGTTTCATCCACAGGTCTATATCCAAGTTGCTCGGAATTCATACTGCCAGCGCCTGTGCTGTAACGACCCAAGATCCGGATACCGGGGAGGACCCGATACCATTCGAATCCTGATCCGCCGCCCACGAGCCGGAGGGCTCAGAAGGGCTAAATGATGTGTGTGAGTGGAGGTATACAAGAATAAGAAATAAAGTAGGAACAACAATAATAATAACAATTAAATAACTAACTACAAAGTCCAGTCCAAAAGTACAGTCTACAGAAATAAAACGTACCCAATGCTGAGTGAACACTCGGCCCTGCGAGCTGGCAACTACGAACCTCTGCGCTGCACCTCCGAACCTCGAGGAGGGACCTCCACACCTGAAAAGTAGGGGGTGAGCCTCGTCTCACTGGCTCAGTAGGGGTCTCGCGGAACCCCAACCGTAAACAACGGCGGTAACGGAAAGCAGCAATAACAGTCGGAACAGCAAACATGGTGGCCGGTAAAACCTCTGCTCTACAGCTACTCCTACTATACCGGGAAATACACCCCGATCTCACAGTCGGGGGACCACTGGACTAATGAGAAAACCTTGGCTACCCTGCCAGGAGAAACACCACGACAACGCTGTCGCGGAGGCCTGTCATCACCGACTAAGGCCTGGCCCAAGACCACGCGGTCTGGGAACACGGTCACGACCTCGCTGTCGTGAACCCGGAGCCGTCAAGGGAAAACCCTCGATAACGCTACCGGAAACCCTAGACCTCAGTGTCGGAAGGACACTCAGAAACCACCGAGAAAACACGGGAAAACCCGTCTCGTGTGACTGGAATACTGCCCACTAGAAGCAAGGCCGGATGCGTCCACTGACGTCTGAGTCCGCCTCTCAGGTGTCTCTCTCGCCCCAGGCGGTAACCTGAGACACCGTACTAGTAACCACAAAACAAGGGTCTAGTCAGGGTCGTACTCGTCAGCACGCGTCCGAAGTCCCCGGCCATATGTGCACACACTGACTGACTGCACGTGTCTGGCCCTCTAGTTGGTTTTCCTCCCAGCCCGGACTCGAGCCACTACAGGGGAGGCCCTACGGTAACCAGCCTAGAAACTGTCTCACACTCAGGTGTAGCTCTCCACCTACTCCCTGGTGGGTATGCACACGCGTGCAAAGGCAAGCTACGACTAGTGGGCGCTCACTGAGTAGCAAACGACTCTCGGATGAACCCTACGGAATACGGATAGGCTACGCACGAGCCCGCCATAAATTAGCTCAGAAAACAGGTGGCACGATGCGACCGGACTCTGGGCAGTGTATTAAACCTATTAAACCCAACGGCTCTCGAGTCACAAGACTCGGGTCAAGGTCGTTGCACAGGATAGTCCTAGGCCGTCAATCTGGCCTACCCCTAGGTCAGAAGTCTCGGTAAAATAATCCTCAAGATGACTCACGACCGCTGAGCTTAATCCCTTCCAAAGGGAAGCTAAGAAACCCTCCAGCCCCAGGTTGGGTAATTGGACTCGCAGTCCACATGCCATACGCATGGCCCACATGGAAACCGCTTTCCGGAGAAGCTCACGACGTTCGGGAATAGCCCTCTGCACTGATGCTGATATACGACGACTCGATCAAGCATAACACGGAAGCCCGGAACATGAAAGGGTCACCCGAACCCCTTAACCCACGGGCACACTAATCGAGGTAAAACGGTACCTCCGGACACCAAAAAATACGGTCACGGTACCCACGGGGTAGCTGGGACAACCACGGGGTCATATGTCGGTCATTGGGTCTCAACCGGAACGACCGGAGGCTGAAACGGGAAAAGACAGGGCAGTTCGGTCGACCAATGGGCTGGGGTCGGTCGACCAAAGCTCCCTGCTCCGGTCTGTCGACCGGAGCAGACCGGTCGATCGACCGGCGCGACCGGCGGCGTCGACGCAGCTCGGGCTGCGTCGACTCCGCTTGCTGCGGTCGGTAGACCGGTGCCTAACGGTCGGTCGACCGAAATCCACAGCGAGCCTGCTTTGCAGCAGGGCCGTTCGGTCGACCAACTCCAGGCGTTCGGTCGACCGAATACGGCGACCACCCAGTCCGAGCTCACCCTTGGAGCTCGGTTTCCACGCCCACTCGTTCCCAATCGAGGGGGAAAACAACGGGGATCATTCCCCGGGTCCCAAAACACAAAAAGGAAGGAAAGAAAGCGGGAAAACCTCGCTCGATCCGACGAAACTGTCACACGCCCTAAAAACATGATTTTGAACCCCCGTCGTGAAATAAACTCTCTCGGCTCACCACGGCCTACCAAAATCATGGGAAAGGAAGTACAAGGGTTAAGGAACCATCCCCCTACCTCCACCAAAAATTCCGTGGGCCGTGGACGTCGTTCCTCGCGAAAACGTCCGCGAAACCCCCTCCGGTTCATGAACTCGCGACCGAGCTTCAACGTGCCACCACGCCTCGATCCTCGACCTGTCCTCGCTCCTCGCCCTCGCAGTATCTCTGCCTCGCCCGATATCGCCTCCGTCGGCCGCCCGAAGGAGGGGGGAAGAGAAAGAGAAGAGAGAGAGTGAGAGAGAGATAATGAGAGAAAGAGAGAGGGTGGGGGGTTTAAATAGAAAACCCACATGGGTTTTTTGAAATCCGAAAAATATAAAAATAGGAAAAAATACTCTCCACGATCCTTGGAAAACGCACAACGCGCCTGCAACGTCCCGGAGCCCGACAATACGTCGGTTCACCCTGCACAGGGTTCTGAAGGCTCGTCAAACACAAACCCGCGTAAAGCCCAAAACACGTTCTGGGACTCACAACGACGCTCCGAACTCACGGATCCTGATGCGAAAAAATGAAAAAATTTCTGGGCTGTTACAGTTCTCCCCTCCTTACAGAAATTTCATCCTCGAAAGTTGAGGCAACCACCAAGGCACAGGGGAAGAACAACACACCCAGCTGGCAACGCTCCCAGAGCTCCAGCAAAACCTCGATAATTGTAGGACATGGATCCTGAGGGATACAACCAGACCTTGATCACGAACAAACGCCTTGCTCTGCTCACCACACACATCGATCATCAGAGCAGGCATAACACAAAAGGGAACAAGTCTGGCGTCGCCTCAGTCACCACGAAATTCCAACCGTGGCATTGTTGCTACGATCTCGCTCATCGAGGAAACACAATCCTAGCTACGAGAAACAGCCACCGATCAAATCCCATGCTCGGCGAACCAATCAAACATCGACTTCACAGCTGCTGACTGGTCTCACACCCTCCGCAAGGGACGACCATCACTGAGCTTCGCCAGCTCACACAGTCATTCCAACTGACTGCGACAAATCCGTCGGCTCTGCGCCATGAACCATCTCACACCTGGCAAGCCGAACGCCAATAACCGCACTAGACCAGCTGTGTCAGAACTCAAACTTCGACAAAGCCCAGATCCCATCCGGGAAAAGGCACATCACGGAAACGGCCACCAAAGGCCTCGCTTGCACACGGCTCTCGCCATTCTCGACTCGCTACAACCAACATCTTCTGTCTGTGAAAGACCATACACCCAAGGATGGCAGTTTCGGACTCGGTTTCAGCCGAGTCCGAAACCGATACGACTCGGTATCGGTTTCGGTTTCGGCCGAAACCGGTTCAAAACAGTTAGAAAAGGCCAAAATTGGGGCCAGCAGGTTAGGTTTCGGCCGAAACCGGACGGTTTCGGTCCGAAATCGGAGTCACCAGACACTCATCAACGGGAAGCCTTCACTCGCTCGACTTCTTCCTTCCTTCCTGGTCCATCACCAGATCCAGTAAGCACATTGCGAAACTGGACGGTCCATCCGCTGACTCTCGCACAGACCATTATCGCCTCACGAGCCGATCCTCACTCGGATACCGCATCCGATCCGATCCTCACGCCAACTCTACCTCTCAGGGGAGCACGACGAAACCAAATGTCAAGATTCCGGAATCCTCGATCCTCACCTCACTCGACTCAGGCTTACAGGGAAATCCTCCCATGCTGGTCACAAGACCAAGGTTCACCATCCAACGTCAACGTCCTCAAGGGACCTTCACACGCAGGCATCGTCCATTGCACTGTCTCGTCAATCCTCCGTCTCAATCAGTCCAAATGGACGTCTGCCAATTCCTCGGCTCCGCTCTCGCCATAGAGCCACAGGACAACACCTGAACAATCCTCGGCACACGTCTTCAGAACAGACAAGTGTCGCCTGCCACCATTGTCGATACTTGGATCCTCAAAACTTCCATCTTCTGAGTTGCCACCACGCGGACCACTACGTTATGAGCCACGACAAGAACCACGATCGGCACCTGCCAACGCTTATCCTCCGTCCCAAATCTGCTACGGAACCTTCACATCTCGCTTGCAATCTCGCACAGCGCGTCCAAGGCAATGCATAATGGCCCCAAATTCCACAATCTGGGCCAAAACCAAGCCACCGCCACACAATCTCGGACCCAATCCAAGACTAAAATAGTCCATTCACCACAGAAACGTAGGACTTAGAGCTCCCTGGGACATCTCTACCCAATCCTACCTTGAAATCTGTAAAATATTCGGGACTAGCACGTCATCTCTGACGCCATAGAGCATAACAAGAACGTTGGGCTCGACAATCAGCAGCTCATCCGGAAGATCTTTTGCTCGTTCGAGCACATCTTCCGACAAGAACACCCGTTCTGCCACCTTAAACCACGATCTTAACATCTCAGGGGCTGGATAAACCTCAAATTAGGGTGGCCAAAATGACAAAAACACCTCAGGAGTACACTGATGGCCACTTAACCACGAACAATCCTTGCCAGCCACCTGACCTTGCTACGAATTCTTCGAACGCAGCACCGCAGACTCGCACCTGCTGGCAACCTCTGCCCAACACAGCTCCACCGGGGCCACCATCCATTGGGAAGAAATCTCTCTATCTCATTTCTCAGGCCCCACGTCGGCACTCCAACGAAACAGCAGCCGCCTTCACAGCGCCAACACAGCGCACTCAAGCTTTCAAGCGAGAAACAAAATGGAAAATAAGCACAAAATCCTATGCCAACTGCCGACTGTACTGGACCTTATGGACTCTGATCATTGCACTTATCTCGAATTCTCATGTACGCTCCACAAACACACTGCTTTGATACCATCTGTAACGACCCAAGATTCGGATACCGGGAAGGACCCGATACCATTCGAATCCTGGTCCGCCGCCCACGAGCCGGAGGGCTCGGAAGGGCTAAAGGATGTGTGTGAGTGGAGGTATGCAAGAATAAGAAATAAAGCAGGAACAACAATAATAATAACACTTAAATAACTAACTACAAAGTCCGGTCCAAAAAGTACAGTCTATAGAAATAAAATGTACCCAATGCCGAGTGAACACTCGGCCCGGTGAGCTGGCAACTACGAACCTCCACGCTGCACCTCCGAACCTCGAGGAGGAACCGCCACACCTAAAAAGCAGGGGTGAGCCTCGTCTCACTAGCTCAGTAGGGGTCCCACGGAACCTCAACCGTAAACAACGGCGGTAACGGAAAGCAGCAACAACAGCAGGAACAACAAACACGGTGGCTGGTAAAATCTCGGCTTTATAGCTACTCTTACTATATCGGGAAACACACCCCGATCTCACAGTCGGGGGACCACCGGACTAACGAGAAAACCCTGGCTACGGTGTCAGGAGAAACACCACGACAACGCTGTCGCGGAGGCCCGTCCTCACCGACTAAGGCCTGGCCCAAGACCACGCGGTCTGGGAACACGGTCACGACCTCGCTGTCGTGAACCCGGAGTCGTCTAGGGAAAACCCTTGGTAACGCTACCAGAAACCCTAGACCTCGGTGTCGGAAGGACACTCAGAAACCACCGAGAAAATACGGGAAAACCCGTCTCGTGTGACTGGAATACTGCCCACTAGAAGCAAGGCCGGATGCGTCCACTGACGTCTGAGTTCGCCTCTCAGGTGTCTCCCTCGCCCCAGGCGGTAACCTGAGACACCGTACTAGTAACCACAGAACAAGGGTCTAGTCGGGGTTGTACTCGTCAGCACGCGTCCGAAGTCCCCGGCCATGTGTACACACACTGATTGACTGCACGTGTCAGGCCCTCTAGTTGGTTTTCCTCCCAGCCCGGACTCGAGCCACTACAGGGGAGGCCCTAGGGTAACCAGCCTAGAAACTGTCTCACACTCGGGTGTAGCTCTCCACCTACTCCCTGGTGGGTATGCACACGCGTGTAAAGGCAAGCTACGACTAGTGGGGGCTCACTGAGTAGCAAACGACTCTCGGATGAAGCCTACGGAATACGGACAGGCTACGCACGAGCCCGTCATAAATTAGCTCGGAAAACAGGTGGCACGATGCCATCGGTTCTGGGCAGTCTATTAAACCTATTAAACCCAACGGCCCTCGAGTCACAAGACTCGGGTCATGGCCGTTGCACAGGACAGCCCTAGGCCGTCAATCTGGCCTACCCCTAGGTCAGAAGTCTCGGTACAATAATCCTCGAGGCGGCCCACGACCGCCGAGCTTAATCCCTTCCAAAGGGAAGCTAAGAAACCCTCTAGCCCCAGGCTGGGTAATTGGACTCGCAGTCCACAGGCCATACGCATGGCCCACACGGAAATCGCTTTCCGGAGAAGCTCACGACGTGCGGGAATTGCCCTCCCCACTCATGCCGATATATGGCGACTCGATCAAGCGTAACACGGAAGCCCGGAACAGGAAAGGGTCATCCGGACCCCGAAAACTCATGGGCACGCTAATCGAGGTAAAACGGTACCTCCGGACACCAAAAAACACGGTCACGGTACCCACGGGGTGTTGGGACAACAACGGGGCCATAGGTCGGTCATTGGGTCTCAACCGGACCGACCGGAGGCTGAAACGTGCAAAGATAGGGCAGTTCAGTCGACCAATGGGCTGGGGTCGGTCAACCAAAGCTCCCTGCACTGGTCGGTCGACCGGTGCGACCGGCGACGTCTACGCAGCGCGGGCACGGTCGGTCGACCGAAATCCACAGCGTGCCTGCTCTGCAGCAGGGCCGTTCGGTCGACCGAATACGGCGACCACCCAGTCCGAGCTCACCCTAGGAGCTCGGTTTCCACGCCCACTCGATCCCAATCGAGCGGGAAAACAGCGGGGATCATTCCCCGGGTCCCTAAACCCAAAAAAGAAGGAAAGAAAGCGGGAAAACCTCGCTCGATCCGACGAAACCGTACACGTCCAAAAAACATGATTTTGAACCCCTGGCGTGAAATAACCTCTCTCGGCTCACCACGGCCTACCAAAATCGCGGGAAAGGAAGTACAAGGGTTAAGGAACCATCCCCCTACCTCCACCGAAGATTCCGCACGCCGTGGACGCTATTCTAGGTGAAAATGTCCGCGAAAACCCCGCCGGTTCACGAACTCGTGACCGAGTTTCAACGTGCCACCACGCCTCGATCCTCGACCCGCCTTCGCTCCTCGCCCTTGCAGCATCTCCGCCTCGCCCGCCATCGCCTCCGTCGGCCGCCCGGAGGAGAGGGGAAGAGAAAGAGAAGAGAGAGAGTGAGAAAGAGAGAAAGAGAGTGGGTGGGGGGGTTTAAATAGAAAACCCACGCTGGTTTTTCGAAATCCAGAAAATACAAAAATGGGGAAAAATACTCCCCACAATCCTCGGAAAACGTATAGGGCGCTTGCAACGTCTCGGAGCCCGACAACACGTCGGTTCACCCTGCACAAGGTTCCGAAGGCTCGTCAGACACAAATCTGTGTAAAGCCCAAAACACGTTCCGGGACTCACAACGACGCTCCGAACTCACAGATCCTGATCCGAAAAAACAAAAAAATTTCCGGGGTGCTACATGTGCTATTTCTCCGGTAGATTCAAGAGTCAGGGGAAGGAACTGACAAACCCCCGTCACTAGGCCATATGAAATAAGAGGACGCCTATGATGTCCTGGAAGTTGAAGAAGGTGAAGGCTTCATCGATTTGCATTCGGCTCCCCCGGAGATAGAAGACGGCGGCCAGGCCACTGTTGATGAGCTAGTCGAAGTGAACCTTGGCACAGAGAGTGAGCGTAGGCCGACCTTCCTCAGCGCCCTCCTCCTCCCCGAAGAGAGAGCGATTCATACAAGTGCTCCAAGAGTTCTGAGACTGCTTTGCTTGGAACTATAAAGAGATGCCAGGCCTCAGCCCTACAGTTGCTCAACATATATTGGCTATCGACCCCAAAGTTGAGCCAGCGAAGCAGTCACCTCGGCGAATGACGTCAGAACTGATAAGTCAGATTTGCAAAGAGGTCGACAAGCTCATAGACGTCGACTTCGTGGCAGAAAACCAATATACCACCTGGCTGGCCAACATGGTGTCTGTCAAGAAGAAGAATGGCCAGATCAAAATATGTGTGGACTTTCGGGGACCTGAAAAAAGCATGTCCGAAAGATGATTTTCTAGTGCCCATCACTGAAATCGTGATTGACGCTACTACTGGCCATGAGCCTCTATCATTTATGGATGGGTCGTCCGGATATAATCAGATATGGATAGCCGAGCATGAAAGAATCCATACGGCTTTCCGATCGCCCAAGGGGATATTCCACTATAAAAGAATGCCTTTCGGCCTCAAAAATGTTGGCGCCACTTATCAGAGGGCAATGACAAAGACATTCAACGAGCTGTTGTATGATAAAGTTGAATGCTATATCGATGACCTGGTCGTCAAGACCAAGAAAAGAGAAGATCATCTGAGTGATCTCAGCGTCATATTCGGAAGGCTGCGACAGTATGAACTGAAGATGAACCCGATGAAATGCGCCTTCAACGTTTCCAGTGGAAAATTTCTGGGCTTCATTGTCAGATATCGGGGAATTGAAATAGACTCCGCCAAGATAAAAGCCCTTCAGGAGCTGCCTCCTCCGAGAAATTTGACAGAATTGCGGTCATTGCAAGGCCGATTGGCTTATATCCACAGATTCATCTCTAATCTGTTCGGGCGATGTCAGTCGTTGATGATGAAGAATACACCATTCCGCTGGAATCAAGAATGCCAAAGGGCTTTTGACCAGCTGAAAGAATATCTGAAGACCTCGCCGGTGCTGGGGGACCTGTCAAAGGGCAACCGCTGGTTCTCTATATAGCTGCTACTTAATATTCATTGGGGGCAATGCTGGCCCAGAACAATGATGAAGGAAAAGAACATGCTCTTTATTACCTCAGTCGAAGGCTGGTTGGGGCAGAAGAAAAATACACTTCGATTGAGAAAGTTTGCCTCGCATTGATCTTTGTGGTCAAGAAGATGAGGCACTACATGTTGTCATATGATGTACAACTAATATCCCGAGCTGATCCAGTTAAATATATACTTTCCCAACTAGTGCTGAAGGGACGGCTAGGTAAATGGGCCGTCATCCTGATGGAATTCGATATTACTTATGTGCCGCAAAAGGCCATTAAGGGCCAGACCATTGCGGATTTCTTTGCAGCACACTCGGTGTCTGAAAATTCTCCGTTGATCACGGAGCTTCCTGAAGATGAAACGTTAGAAGTGGACCAAGTCCGACAAGCCATCTGGCAGCTATACTTCGATGGGGCATCCAGAACAGAAACATCCCGGGCAGGGCAAACAAGGATAAGAGCAGGTGTAGGCATTGTCCTCAAATCCCCGAAAGGGGAGGTGCTGCATACATCATGCTCGGTTAACAAGTCCTGCACCAATAACGAGGCAGAATATGAAGCCTTAATTATCGACCTCCAGGTTGCCCTCCATATGGAGATCCAAATGCTGCAGGCATTTGGAGATTCGATGCTAGTTGTTAAACAGATACAAGGACAGTTTGATGTCCGAAAGCTCGAACTACTCCCCTACCACGCCAAGGCGAAGTAGCTTATGGGGCGATTCTACTTTATTGAAATAAATCATGTCGGTCGAGGCCAAAATGCACAAGTTGATGCGCTGGCAAAGTTAGCAAGCTCACTGGCAGTCCCGCTAGATGAATCCTTTAATATACTAGTGATAAACAGGCGCCAAATTCCTAGTATGATAGAGGAACCAGGTGAAGAAGAATGCGAGGCTGTGACAGCAGAAGTAGCCGACTCACCAGACTGGAGAGGGCTCCTAATGCAATGGTTTAAGCACCAGCAATTGCCCACGCAAAGGGAAGAAAAGATCAGACTGATTAGAATGAAAGACTCCTATGAGGTCAGAAACGGAACATTTTTCCGGATTACGACGGATGCCCGAAGAAAGGTACTGCTCCGATGTCTATCTGCGGAGGAGGCTTCGAAGGTCTTGAAGGAAGTTCATGCCGGCTCAATTGGTGCCCATCAAACTGGGCCGAAAATGAAAATCGAAATCAAGAAGTTGGGTTATTGCTGGCCAACTTTGTTCGATGACTATTGCAAGTATGTCAAGTCATGTCATAAATGCCACGAGCATGCTACGGTCCCGAGAAGACCCCGATACGGCTACATCCTACGGCACCTAGTTGGCTGTTTACTCAATGGGGCACAGATGTTGTGGGCCCGCTACCCGTGTCCTCGTCAGGATGCAAGTATATTTTCGCAGCAGCAGATTATTTCTCCGCTGGGCAAAAGCTGTGGCTCTAAAAGAAGTGACGGGAGAAATCGTAGCCAGATTTGTCCGTCGAAACATTATATTCTGATTTGGCGTGCCCGATCGAATCATCTCGATAACGAAAGTCACTTCCAGAATCAGAAGGTCTATAGATTGGCCGATAAGTTTAAAATTGATTGGAGGACCTCTACTCTATACAACCCACAAGCATATGGGTTGGCTGAAGCTTTTAACAAAACTCTATGTACACTTCTCGCCAAGACAGTTAGCTCAGCAAGAGGGATTGTGAAGAAAAGATGTACGAGGCGCTGTGGGCATATCGCACCGTGTACAAGACCCCAACGGGTTGCTCACAGTTCTCGCTGGTGTACGACTCGGAAGCAGTCGTCCCGATAGAGCTGGAGATTCCCTTATTGCGAGTCGCAATCCAGCACGAATTGGTTAAAGATGGCCAAGAAAATATAGAAAGAAAACCAGAGGAACTCTCCGATTTTGAAGGACAACAGCTTAAGGCCCAACAGAATATACAGGTCTATCAGATCCGTATAGCCCGCGTCTTCGACAAGCTTGTCAAAGGGCGCGAATTCAAGAAAGTAGACCTAGTTATGGTCAAAAGAAAAGAAGTCATGTCGGCCAATCCCAAAGGCAAATTAAATGAAAATTGGCAAGGACCTTATGTGGTCCAGAAAGTTTATGAAGGCGGAGCCTATGTCATTGTCGACCATCGAGGGGAAGTTCAATTTTCACCCCTCAACGGGAAACACCTGAAACTATACCACCCGCCGCTTCCTCAGTTCGACGATCAGCTAAAACCGATATCCCTCAATGAATAAATTTGTACTTCGGAAGCTCTTGTAGTGAGTCACCACATACATATATCGACTTTTGGTCCCACCGGAATCGGTGATTCCTCTGCATTAGTACAATCCCAGTACCGATGATACCACTAACTCGGCGTCCATGACATTTCGTCTCAGCCGAGGGGTATGGCCTAGACCTTTCGTCTAAGTCAGAAAAATCCGATCCCTTGCTTTGGTACAATCCCAGTACCAATGATACTACCAACTCGGCGCCCATGACTTTTCGTCTTAGCCGAGGGGTATGGCTTAAACCTTCCGTCTAGTCAGAGAAACCCGATCCCTTGCTTCGGTACAATCCCAGTACCGATGATACCGTTAACTCGGCATCCATGACTTTTCATCTTAGCCGAGGGGTATGGCCTGGACCTTCCATCTAAGTCAGAGAAACCAGATCCCTTGCTTTGGTACAACCCCAGGGCCAATGATACTACTAACTCGGCGTCCATGACTTTTCGTCTTAGCCGAGGGGTATGGCCTAGACCTTCTGTCTAAGTCAGAGAAACCCGATCTCCTTGCTTTGCATTATACCAATGCCAATGATACCACTAACTTGGCGTCCATGACTTTTCTTCTTAGCCGAGGGGTATGACCTAGACCTTCTATCTAAGTCAAAGAAACCCGATCCCTTGCTTCGGTACAATCCCAGTACCAATGATACAACCAACTCGGCGCCCATGACATTTCGTCTTAGCCGAGGGGTATGACCTAGACCTTCTATCTAAGTCAGAGAAACCCGATCTCCTTACTGTGGCATTATACCAATGCCAATGATACCACTAACTCGGCGTCCATGACTTTTTGTCTTAGCCGAGAGGTATGACCTAGACCTTCTATCTAAGTTAGAGAAACCTGATCCCTTGCTTCGGTACAATTTCAGTACTGACGATACTACTAGCTCGGTGCCCATGACTTTTCATCTTAGCCGAGGGGTCGGACCTAGACCTTCTGTCTAAGTCAGAAAAACCCGATCCCTTGCTTCGGTACAATCCCGTTAACTCGGTGTCCATGACTTTTCGTCTTAGCCGAGTGGTATGGCTTGGACCTTCTGTTTGAGCCAGACAATCCTAATTCCTTGCATTGGCATAAACCCAATGCCGATGATACAACCATACTTGGTATCTGACTCCTTGTCAGGACCAATCTACATAACTTAGTGGCGTAGACCTTCCGTCTGAGCCAGATAAACTCAATTCCTTGCGTTGGCATAAACCCAATGCCAACGATGCTACCATGATTGGTGCTTGATTCCCTGTCAGGACCAATTAATACAACCCAATGGCCTAGACCTTCCGTCTGAGGTCAGATACACCTCAATTCCTTGCGTTGGAACAAACCCAATGCCAACGATGCTACCATGATTGGTGCTTGATTCTCTGTCAAGACCAATCAATACAACCCAATGGCCTAGACTTTCCGTCTGAGGCCAGATGCACCTTGATTTCTTGCATTGACATAAACCCAATGTCGACGATACCACCTCAATTGGTATCTGACTCCTTATCATGACCAATTCTACAACTTAATGTCCTAGACCTTCCGTCTGAGGCTAGATACGCTTAATTCCTTGCGTTGACATAAACCCAATGTCGACGATACCACCTCAATTGGTATCTGACTCCTTATCAAGACCAATTTATACAACCTAATGACCTAGACCTTCCGTCTGAGTCAGATATACTTGATTCCTTACGTTGGCATAAACCCGATGCCGACGATACCACTATGATTGGCGTCTGACTCTCTGTCGGGACCAATCAATACAACCTTATGGCCTAGACCTTCCGTCTAAGCCAGATACACTTAATTCCGTGCGTTGGCATAAACCCAATATCGACGATGTGACCATGATTGGTGCCTGATTCTCCGTCAAGGCCAATCAATACAACCTAATGGCCTAGACCTCCCGTCTGAGCCAGATATACCTGATCATTTGCGTTGGCATTAAACCCGATGCCAATGATACCACTAACTCGGTGCCCATGACATTTCGTCTTAAGCCGAGGGGTATGACCTAGACCTTCCGTCTAAGTCAGAGAAACCCGATCCTTTGCTTCGATACAATCCCAGTACCGATGATACTACTAACTCGGCAACCATGACTCTTCGTCCTAGCCGAGGGGTATGGCTTGGACTTTCCATCTAAGTCAGAGAAACTCGATTCCTTGCTTTGGTACAATCCCAGTACCGATGTTATCGTTAGCTCGACGTCCATGACTTGCCCTCTTAGCCGAGTGATATGGTTTAGACCTTCCGTCTGAACCAGATATACCTAATTCTTTACGTTGACGTAAGCCCAATATCAACGATACCACCATGATTGATATCTGACGCTCTGTCAAGATCGAACAACACAATTTAATGGCCTAGACCTTCCGTCTAGGTCGATGATAAACCACCTGTCCTACCTCGGCATCAACCCTCAGTTCCACCGGGGTTCACCCCCAATCCTTTGCTTCCTTTGCTTCAGACTTTCTATCTGAACCTGTACGTAAAACTCTTCTTCCCTGCTTCGGCATTGACCCCATGCCGATGATTAAACCCCCTTTAGGGCCAAACCTTTCTGTCCGTGTGCTCACTGCGGTGAAGCGATCCCCTCGTCCCTTCGCTGAAGGGGTGAGCACTTTCCCGTATACTTACACCGGATTGATGTAAAATGAGATGATATGATGAAGAAGTCTACACCCGTGGGACCCGCGCACTCGTCCCTCGTTTGCGCCACCCACGGGTGGAGGGCATTTATTGACGCGCAAAATTTGACATCAAGAGCAACAAGTCTCACCAAGCCGAATATGGGCAGTTAAAAGGAAATAGCCCAAAATGATGAAAGGAGTGTTAAAGAAAAAGGAGGGGCATCAGTGTGTTGACACACTCACAAGAGTGTGTCAACCTAGCAGTGTAGTCTATGGGCCATTCGGGCTGAAAAGCTCCCTGAATAACTAAGTGTGTCGACACACCTTGAAAATCTAGCCCCTGTTACGGGCCACTTTCTGCAGGGCGCGTTGACACCATTATCTCGGTGTGTCAACACAGGGCCGCTCCAGTAAGAAGCTTCCGAAGAAGAATTTACAAGAGTGTCGACACACATACTAGGGTGCGTCGACACATGCGGATCTCGGCTCACAGTTTAGCGCGCTGCAGCCCACGCGGGCTGTGAAGTGTGTCGACACATCTCACAGAGTGTGTCGACACACTTGAAGACATAGAGCGGCCTTTTAGGCGATCAACAGGTGTGTCGACACACCTCACAAAGTGTGTCGACACACTCTCAACGGCAAGAAATTCGTACCAGTCGTGGGACCCGCTCATGGCACATGGTCCAAGGGTCAATGATTGGAGAATCTTCTGTACGATAGTACCAGCTTCTAGAAGAAATTTTGACATGAAATATTCCTTCTACTACCCTAAAAAGCTGATCAAAAGGGGCCCCTGCAAAGTCTATCCGGCAGTTCCTTGCTGAACCGGCATAACAACTCATCCGGCAGCTCTATTGAGCTTCATCTGGCGGCGATGACCCTGATCCGACAGCAGCGCGGCCTCCATCCGGCCACTCAATAGGTCCCCACGTCCACTTGGGCGCCTCCCTTGCCCCTATATAAAGGCCCCCTGGGGATGATAGCAAAAAGGGGACGAAAAAAAATGGAGAATAGAATGGAGCAACGGAGAACAAAAGAAGGCACACGGAGAACAGAAGAGAGAAAGAGAGAGAACCCAGGAGAGGTTCGAAGAGTCCCCCTGAACCTGCATTTGCAGAAGAGAGAGAGGAGAGGTGATGTCCGGAGAGGAGGGGGAAAGGAGTCAATGCTCCTCCTCCCCCCTCCCCCCTCCTTGTATTTGTTTTGTTTCTTATTTCTTTCCTATGTATGTTTTTCTTTGGCTCTTTCGTTGTAGGCCAATGAATATGAGTAATAAACTCCATGAATGATTCTGTGTATGCTATTTGTCTCGACTGATCCAACTTCGATCATTGCACATATAGTTTTGCTCCTTCTCCTTTTACCGTGACTATCTTCGCACGGAAGTGGAATGTGGTGTCTCTGAAGGTGAATTAGGCTCGGGGTTTATCTTGTACCGTGGGTAGGATCCTGAGTTCTAACCTCTGTGGGTTGCGTTATTGAAGCCTTTATTCATGCGATGCCTTGTTTCCCATAGTGCTTTTCACATAGATGCAACAATGAGTCTTCCGGTACTCTGTTTTTTTTTTCTTGTGTGTCTACCGTGACTGCTTTCAACGGGTAATCTGGCATCCCCGGAGGATTCCCCTATCGAGTGATCCCTCTTCTGTAGCTGCCCCTCACCCACAGGAACTCTTCCCGTCTCGTCCCTTCAATGAATGAACTGGCAATTGCTCTCTCCCTGTTCCCCGTTCTCTACCGTTGCAGGCAGTCTGGAGGCTCCTATGTAGCCTATCCGGCAGCCTCCCCACAATCTGCACGATGGCACCCACGCCACTGATCCGACAGCTACCCTTGCACTGCTGATCTGGCAACTCCCTATACACCACTGGCACGGTAGACCTTACTCAGCCCATCCGGCGGCCTCATGCAGGTGGGTCCGGCAGCCCCCCGTCTTCATGTGGTTGATCCGGCAGCTACAGCATAGCTGAACTGGTAGCCTCCCCACAATCTGCACAGTGGCACCTATGCCATTGATCCGGCAACCCCACTACTTTGCTGATTCGGCGCGCTGCAATCCCTTGATCCGGTGCCCCCTTCTTGTGGGTGATCCGGCCTAAATGCCCATGTGGACGGCCTCACCTCCCTACAGCTGATCCGACGTGACAATGTGCCCCCCTTCTGATTTCCTCGCTGGGCTTTATTCTGTTGTTATGACCGCAATGGTGTGCTTTCCTGCCCCTCTCAGGATACCCGGGCAATCCCGATCCCCTCGTAGGTTGGCCCTCGGGGATACGGTGCCATGGGTAACTCGGTATGCTACTTTACTAGGCACATCCGAATGATTAAGGGACCGTCTCGGATTCTCCGTGGACGAGTACCCGCTTTTCACCCCCAAAACGCCTTGAGCCTTGTTGTCGAAATTTCGTCGGATATCCGGATTGGCTGAGAAATCAATAATAAAAGGAGGGGGGTGAAAAGCTGGCTAAACAACAACGAAAAAAAGGAGGGAGAAATAAATGAAATGTGGTAATAATGAAAGACGTTTAATAAAAAAAAGAAAAGAAGAGATAATAATAAAAAGAAAATAAAAAAATAAATAATATAATAATGATAATCAAATGATAACCAAAAAGAAAGATAAAAAAAAGAAGAAAAGAAGAAGAAAGAGGAATTATGCAGATGAAACAACGAAATAAATAAACAAAAAAGGGATATATGTATATACATGAATAACATAAAAAAAGATAATTACAAGATAGTGATAATGAAGGGAAGAAAGGAAAATGAACAAAGAAAAGTTTATATAACAAAAAAAACTCAAAAAACAAAACAAAAAAAAACAAAACAAAATAATAATAATAATAATAATAAATAAATAAAACAAAAAAAATAATAATAAGAAAAAAAAGAAACAAACAAAACAAAAGAAGTAGGTCGACCTGTTCTGTCCTTGGGTCGACTCACACTCCCTGCCCAGTTCGACACACTCCATTGCTGGGTCGACTAATTTGAGTCTAAGCTGCCCATTTCTGCCCTATAAATGTCTCGCACACCAAAGCCAATAATTAATGTACTTAAAAAACACAATATGGTCATTTTGTTACTATTTTCTTCCAGAGGCACTCCTAATATCCATCAAACATGGGAAAAAAGGCGGGATAAAAAACAAGAAGAAATAGAATTGTGTTTTTATTGAGGAAGAGCGTTCTCTGCATTTAACTAATTAATGGGGGCATCATGGTCATTCAAGATGACATTACTCGTCAATGAAAAGCTTGGTAAACACAGGCAAAAACCACCTAGGGGAAAAAGGGCCTTGCATTGTCTGGTTGGCCTGCCTAGTTATCTAGGTGGCTGTTTTTTAAAACACTGCCCCCAAAAACCCGAGTGCAGTGGGCATTGTACAGCCACCCTTACAGTAATGTGCTAAACCTACTTGGGTGCAGTTTGGAGGCATTGCTTTGTGAACCCCCTATGCGAATGGGCATGGATTGTGGAAGGTGAAAGTTGAAAATATGACCTTGTTTTTGAGCTGAGCTTTGTGTGGAAATGAACCACCCCCATCTAACGAAGCATTGTCATTATGTAGGCATATGGAAATAATGGAGCTCTGTTCATAAAAATGTTTTTTTGGTTTTGTTTTGGAGTTGGGCTACTTTGCTCCCTTCCCTTAATTTATAATGCAACCTTGGTAGCCTTATTGATTTTCTCTTCTAAATATTGAGATGTTCATATATATGAAGGGATGCTTAAGAATTTGGGTGATTGCTAAAAGTGTTTCTATATTGTTGGCCTGTGCAATCCCAGCCTAACTGCCTAAATAGGACCAATGGCATAGACTTTCTTCAAGTGTTACTTGAAATTTCTTAGGTTTTTGTTGAATAAAACGTCTTGTCCTGTGGGAAAATAAACATTGAAATATCTGTCAACATCTTTTTGAGGGTTTCTACTGCAGTAGTACTGTTCCAAGAAATAGTAGAAAACTGAACCTGCCCACATTCGAACTTGGATGGTCCCCTTCCTGACACTCTACCCATACCAACTGGGCCACCCACAGCCTGTCGTTAATTTCTGTCAACATATTAATACATGTAATCCTTATGAGCATACAAAGGACCTATAGACATCATCTTGAACTAATTACGCGTATCTAGGTAAATAACAATCAAAATCTCTGTACATCTTGAATTTACAAGGTGGGGGTGGGGGTTGAATCAATGCGTAGAGTTTCAAAGCTTTGAAGATGCAGTTCTTACACATTCACTTATCACTTTTGCAGCTACATTTGATGGATCTAGAGCTGCATAGATCCATGACCACTATCAATCGATTATCCAATTTATATGCCAGTTTAGGGATTTGTTTTTTTATGCAGATGAAATCTTTAGATAGGAGGGGATTCACGTATACTAACAGGTTGGACGTTTTTGAGATATTATGAGGGTATCCATGTGAAAAATCTTAAAACATTTATTTGTCTTGAATACGTGGGAATGCATACTTTTCTTTCTTGAGCACAGTTTTTATTTAGAGCAATTCATCTTCATAATTTCATGGAGGCATACCGTGGACTTTCGATCTCTCAGATGATGAATGTTGATTTTAATTGGCAATGGGGGGGGGATCATATGGTGAAATGACCATTCATTGCTTGTTTAGTTTTGTGATTATTTGCATATTCATTGCCTTTCTGGTGCTTCAGGGAATTGAATTGTCAAACCCACAAGCTCATGGAAACCAACTTGGCAGTGGAACACAGAGCACTTACTTCTCAGAAACAGGGACCTTCTCAAAGATAAAAAGGACATGAGTTCATGCTTCTAAATGCTTGCCTGTAATTTTTTTCTTTGCCCCCATTCTCTCTCTCTCTCTCTCATTTCTGACCTTTATGAGCAAAATAGCTATGATACAGTACACAAACTGTAATTCTCTTAATTATTCCAATGCTCTAAAGTTCTCCTGTATAGTCTCTTGTAATGCTTTTTCATTTTGAGAAATGGCTGGGATTTATGAAATCTCTCTTTTTGTTAGGAAAACTCTACAGGGATGGGATGACGAAGAGATGCAGTTGTTTTTGTGATGGTTACTCAACTTCTACTGATAATTTCTGTCACTAATGATAATGTGAGTGCTGTGTCTAAACAGCATCCAGGATCTGCGTCCATGTAACATAACTTTTTTTGTTATTATAAATCTTCAGAAGCTGCCTTCCCGAAGAGTTGTTAACCTGGCGTCGTAGGAAAACTATTCTGCTGTGCGGTGTTGGGTTACGTCTGCCTACATTTGTGATATGGTCTGCTTATTGACCAGCCTCCTGAAAGATGTTAATGGACGCAAAATTCAAGTTCTTTGTACGGGTATGCAAAATGGGTCACCATTCCCACCCCCTCCCCTCTTGTAATCTTATTTCAAGCTGCCTGAGATATATGACACAAAAATGATCAGTTTTGAAATGTAATATTTAGATATCTGCTTATTGTTCAATTGAAACTGCTCGTGTGCATGGTTTGTCATCTCTTACGAGATTTTCGAGATCTTCTCTCCGAGATCTCTGTATCTCCAAAGGTCGTGAGAACAGAGCCCCTGAGATCGAGATCTTCTCTTCCCCCCTCGGTTTCCTCCTTACCCTCTCCCTATCTCTCTCTACCTCGGCCCCCTTGAGTTCTCTCTCTCTCTCCAGTTTCTCTGTCTCTCCTCCCCAAACTCTCTCTGTCTCTCTTTGTGACTCTCTCCACGTCTCCTCTTTTCTCTGTATGAATGAGAGAAAAAGAGTGAATGAGAGAGAAAAAGAGGAGGGGAGATAGAGATACATATATCATTTTTGATGATTTTTGATATATTCTTCGGTCTGTGATTCATGTACTATTTTATGTACCGTCTGTTGGTGTAACTTTTGATGTATATTAATATTGGTACATGTGAATTAATTTGTTATTGTTATAATTACTCTTTATTTTGTAAAATTGAGTTGTCAATTTGAAAAATTTGTTTGTGAAATTTTTAATAAAAATAACATTTTCTTAGAAATAGGCTATACATATGAAAAAAAAAATTGAAATCATCGAATTTGATCTCCCGAGTTTTTTCCGAGATCTCTTTGAGATATCTTCTCTTCCGACTTTTTGAGACGGAATCGATATTAGAGATGAGAAAATTTTGCTCATGTGTCGGGAAAGTTTAAACCTTTTTTACCTTGGTCAGGGGAGACATTCACCGGAGGTTCTCTGTGACGAGGAGTACAAATTGGGTTGGAGGATCACTCCCTGATCTGCCCAGATTAATCTTGTCAGGCGTGGATCCTCCTGTTTGCCGGACCTTGATCCATGGCTAGAGCAGTTTGGATTCCTCTGAATGTCTTAAACCCTATTAAATTCTGATTGGTTGGGAGCAACAACTTGGAGGGATGGTATTAAAACCCGCCCAACTGCACAAGGAAGCATCTGAACCGGATTTGGTTTTTTTCGGCTAGAACCTGCGCATTTTGGCGCAAATCAGTCTTAGAATTGGAATTGGAACCGGTTGAATCCCTAGAGCCATTTTTATCTCCTTCCTTGGAGGCAAGGGGTGGATAAGCTGCGGCAGCGAGGGGCAGCGACCTGTACCCGACCAGTCACTGAGTTGAACATGAAGAAGAAATTGATACTCTGGTTTAAGAAGGAACGGAGACATGGATGGAGGAAAGAAGATTTCAACACCTGGGGATGAAGAGAAATCCCTACTTGGATGTACTGGTGGAGTGTTCTTAATCAGCTTAGCGATGGGAAGAGCAGTTGGGACCCCCTGGTAAGAGTCTGATGATTGTTTCATTTCGCCCGTGTATCTCTGATTCACACAAAACAACATGAGAATGAGGAACACAGCAGATGGCACCACCTCTTCTATTTTCTTCATCGACAAGGTCCAGGAAACAGATCAAATATGATCTTATTATCGCGGTCTTTTTCTCTCTTGAAGGTGGTTTTTGGGTGAGAACATTCCCCCCGCCCCCCTTTTCGCAATACGTTTTGGGTTAGAACATTAGATGGTCCTGAATCGTGGGAGCTGAGCAACACTGACAGCTGATTGCTGCTTGTTCCAGCTCTTGCTCCTTTCTGGGATCTGATCGTGTGAAGGAAATGGCAATTGCAGACAACTCTTTCTGCAGCGAGGAGTGCCAAATAACACAAGCAGATCAATTAGGCCGTCGAGTCGGGCTGTGGCCCCTCATCATCGGAGGACGAAGCGTGGTGCACCTACAGTGCTTCTAGTTGGTGGCATGGCATGGCATGGCATGGCATGGCATGGCATGGCATGGAACCATTAGGTGCCGACGTGTCTAGACCTACCCGAGTTATGACCAAAAACAGGTTGGGTATGGAAATTGACTAACAAAAAAAAAGAAAAAGAACCTGTCTCGGAGTATCATCTGCGAGCAAAATGTTAGAATCAACTACCCGTCCGTCCTCATTGGTTAGTGAAACGAGTATAGATTCCTAAAGTAAGAAGTGAAAAAGCGGGGATATCTTAGCTGCGTGCGCATTAATTGACCTGGGTTTTGCTATCCTTCGATCAGAGAGGAGGGTCTCGTTGGATTGAGGCTGGCCATCTCCACTGGAGTTGGACCTGTAAAGAGTTTTGGAAGAGGTGAAGAGTCTAGGCACCTGGACCACTCGGGGAGTTCAGCACATAGGTTCTCTTGTAGTTACAACAAACGAGTAAGGCTCGCTGCACTGCACACCTTTATATACTGTGCATTATCTTTAATTATTATTATTATTATTTATTTTTTTTTTAAAAAAAATGGGTCCCAAAATTTCTTAACGGATTGATCAGTGGGCCTCTCTGGTGAACTTTGGGAGATGGGGGATAAACTCTCTGTTGGCCAAGTTAGGTTATATTTGATAATTAAGGTCTTATTTCCTAACCGCCTAAGAGTGGGGGGTGGTAACTCTGTGGAGCGCTTAGGTCGGGAAACGAGCTTAGCGCTTAAAAGAGGCTGATCGTTCAGAGGATGTTATCTCTCGTCGCCGCAGAGTCTTCCATGCATTTTGTGGATTTCAGATTTTAACATTTCTAATCGGCAAATGACACCCATACGTATATATGCTGGCTCACGTATTTGTTATGTATATAAAAAGTTTGGGGCATATCAAGAAAGTATTATGTTCGTAGATCCACTAATGCTCATTTGTTCTTTCAAGGAATCCTTGGTATAATTAATTTGTCATTAAAATTTTTTACTTGCTTGAAAAGTTTTAATTTTGTCTGGGAATAATAGAATAGGAGAAGCCATTAGTTATGTACAAGGTATTTATTAGCTTCGTTATAAAAGTATATGTTTTACCTAATCATATTTTTTTTTACATTTATAGTTTCAAATTTTTATAAATTAACATATTGTTTTATTTGATAAAAGCGGACAATTTATTTGTTAAGCCATTTAGATTTTGTTTTATATAGTATTTTGTCATACATAATTTCTTATATGTATTATTTGGTTTTTAAAATATATTAAATAGTTAAATCAAGTAAATATGCCAAATTTTGTCAAATATCAACGTTAACTTGATAGGGAAAAATAGTAATATATCAACCAACCATTTTAATATCATCTTTGTGGTTATCATGAGATGATCTATTTAATTCAGCATTTAGGACTTGTATGCCACTGACTTAGTTCTAAGACGTGAAACTCATATTTCAATGTTAACCAAAGGTACCCGCAGTCTGCGGAGCACAAAGAAACACGTGAGCGACAGACAACTTTGACTTAGCCGAAAAGGGTAATCCCCCCCCCCTTCTATTATCAACACTCTCGATTGGGACTGTCTATCATTAACCACCTTAAGAAACTTGGGTTATGTGGCCCCAAGTGAACAGAGCCACATATTGGGCCAAGCCCTTGATCACCACTCCATTAGCTTTCCCGTGCCTTATTAGTTCTTTTATTTATATCCCCCTAGGAAACTTGGGCAAGTTTACCTATTTTTCAAATAGCTTTAAACATCGAGCATAGCCTACTTCTAGATTGATAGTTTATTTAAAGTTGGATGTGCGTTCCAAAGTCAATGTCAATCGAAACTTCTTATGCTCACATGAGGTGACATGATTAAGCTGGTCATCTAAGGAGGGAGGAGCACATGGTAAAGCTGACGTTCTTTTTGGGATTGAAAAACATGTGCTGCACATTTTGATATGCAGTTGGGGCCACACACTTGTGGGGGTCACACCACCAATCCCATTGATCCACGGACCAATGGAATGTGGGTGTGCGTCAGGCTTACAGCATGTCGAACTCTTTCTGGATTTGGAAGTTGTTTGTAGTCTCACTTAAAAGATCAGATCTCTTGGATGCGCAGTTACTTCAGCCAATTGTTTTGTTGGGGACATAAGAAAAAGACCGGCGCCCTTTGCCACCTCATAGTTGGGGATGACAAATGTTGTTGAAATTGAAGAAACACATGGGTACCATCTTTTGGCAGATGGAGTTCAACACAAGTTGGTGGAATTTGGACTGGTCTCGTGTAGCTCTCTTCTGCGATGGTGTCTGCCGTGGGCAAGGGATTTCCTCCAAGAATCTCTGGCTGTGGTTGTCTCTATGAGGAGTGTTAATAACCCCTGAGTAATAGCATAACTAATATGATCAGAGTGCGAGGCATACCTTTCCAGCAGAAGCAACGGATCCACGTAGTATCATGGAGGCGGAGGAATAGGCTATGCTTCACGCTCCAAGACCCATGGATGTCCGTGATGTCCCCTCGAAGATGGAGTTGAGACGGTCGTGGGAAGATGGCTCTCACACAAATTCCAAGTGCATCAGCTCTTCCTCCTAAGAGCGCTATGGACCTCTGCTCGCTTCTTGCTTGTAGCGGAGAAGGGATAGGGAGGGAGAGGAATAGAGAGAGGAGAAAGGGAGAAAGAGGTGACGAGGGTAGCAGATGTAGTCTACCTGGGTCACCCTACTCTCCCTCTCTCTCTCTCTCTCTCTCTCTCTCTCTCTCTCTCTCTCTCTCTCTCTCTCTCTCTCTCTCTCTCTTACACACACACACACGCAGGGAGTAGGAAGGAGGGTGTAATGACCCAAGATCTGGGTACCGAAAAGGAGCTGGCGCGACCTGAATCCTAACCGGCCACCCACGAGCCAAGAGGCTCGGAAGGGTTATTTGGATGGTGTGGAGATGTACAAGAATCTAAAATAATTGCAGAACCACAAAGCATAATATATTAAGGTAGAAAAATTAAACAATTTACATGATTAAATAATTATAGAGTCCAGAATATCCAAGTCCATTATAAGTATAGTCAATTGAAAGAAAAGTACAAGATCAAAGGGCATACCCCATCTCTGTCAAATTGGCTGCTAAACCGGACCACTGGCACTACGAGGAGCCTCCGAAGTACTCCGCGACAACCTTGCCTCACCTGGAAAGTAAAGGGGGTGATCTCATTGGCTTAGTAGGGGTCCCGTAAATCCCTATCTCATGACAAGAAAAATAACGGCACGATAAACAATAAGCGAGGACAATAAATAATAAGCATATAACAGAAGGAGACAGTAAATAATAATAAAAGAGAACTACACAAGTGCTAGCCTCGCAAACCACGTGTCACGCAGAACCAAGTGCACGGAGCCGCTAGAATAGTAACCTCGTGACGAAGGGAACCAGAGTCGCTACCTCACAGGAGATATGAGTACTATCCACTAGAAGCAAGGCCGAGTGAGTCTACTGACATCTTAGTCCGCGTCCCAGGTGTCTCCCTACTCGCCCCAGGTAAAAACTGAGACACACAACCGCGTAATCACATAACAAGGACTGGTTGGGGTAGCGCTCGTCAGCGTGGGTCTGACACGCCCCCAATCACGTGTGCACACACAAACTATGCGCTCTAAGTCGGGTCCTCTAGCTGGTTTTTCCCCCAGGGCAGATTCAGGCTGCAAAGATGAGGGGGCCTATGGTAACCAGCTTAAAAACTGTCACACCGGGAGAAGCTCTCTACCACTCCCAAGTGGGTCCACACAAGCGTGCGCATGAAAGTTACGGCTAGTAGGAAAGGTCACTGGAGGTATGAACTCTCTAAGAAGCGAAAATAATCAGAGTACCACCGGTCCATACTAACCCAATTGTGCACATAGAATACACCACGAGGTGGCTCACGTCAAGAAAACCAAGAACCTCCGATTGGACGGCTAATCTCTCAATTGTCGGTACATCGGACGCGAGCCGGAACCAAACACAAAGACTTGGAAGATGAAGAATGGCCCAATAGGGGTCTGGCTTGTGGCCGCCCAGCTCTCTTGGCCTAGGCGGCCAGCCCTTTGGCCGCCCAGCAGTCTGGGCAGCCAAGGGTGTGGCCACCCAGCCTAGGCGGCCAACCCAGTGGCCGCCCAGCAGTCTGGGCAGCCAAGGGTGTGGCCACCCAGCCTAGGCGGCCAGCCCAGTAGCTGCCCAGAGATAGGACAAGGCGGCCACCCTACTGGCCACCTAGTCCCTGGGCTGAACTCCCTAGATGGCCACCCCTGTGGCCGCCCTCGGCAGAGGCTAGGTGGCCAGCACTATGGCCGCCCAGAGTGCTGGCCACCCAGAGGTCTGGGCGACCAGGGCTACGGGCTCCCAGAGGGTGAAGCTCCTAGGTGAACAACCCAGTGGCCACCTAGCCCTCTCAGGCGGCCAGCCAGCTGGACGCCCTACTGGGCAGAGATGGTAGCCTACCTGGCTATCTCTGGAGCAGGAATCTCCCAGAACTCAACCGGAAGGTCCTCCCAAGCCCGTCTCGCCCCCATTGCGAGCGGGAACCCCAGAAAATCATGGGGGACTCATCCCCGACAAGGATGGCAACCGATAAAGCCGATCTAACTAGAAATCGTGAAGAACTAGGCCGATTCGAGCTCACATCCCCGAACATGGTATTATCCCCCAAAAACACAATGCACTCCACTCCCTCACCCAAATCGCCGCTGATTGGAAAGGAAATGCGAGAGGGGAACTAGGGATTCATCCCCCTACCTCGACGAAGCTTCAAATCTCAAATGGCGCCTCCGAACCATGCCGGAACTCACCGGACCTCAAACCCGCTGTTGTACTCGGACTATTTCCTCAGCGAAATACCCAGAAATAGGGGTTCGGGAGTTTCCTCGAACACCTTCAAGGCATGGGCTACCCGGCCCCTCTGACAATCCAATGGGCCCGACCAACGGCCCTAGCACGTTAACCGAGGTGCACGGTGGCTCTAGCAACCAATCGGGACCACTCTCGATTCATAAGTCATGGATTTTCTCCGCACTCTACACGGTCACCCGGGCCGCCCCGGGGACACTCCGACTACAAGCCATGCCATGTGGAACCTAGTGAAAAGGCCGGGGTCCTACCCCAGAACGCCTTCCCTCAACCCTCCAAGATCAATGGAAGACCCAAATAGGTTAACAACAGGCTCAGGAGGCCCAACGCACACGTGTACGGCTCACATGCGCGTGTTCGGTATTCTAACGAACACCTTATGGGCGCACGTGTTTCAACCCTTCTACACTGACCCATGGGCCACCCTATAGTCCCAGTACACCAATTGGGTCCTACAACGACCCCCCAGCAGGTCGGGGCAACCCCCGTTTCTCAGACACGTGGCAACAAGCCACTAACCTGCCAACCCGCCGTACAACACAGCACGTAGCATGAGGCGAGGTCCATCGGCCCAAGGTGCCTCCTCCCAGCCCCTACGGACTTCTACCCTTGGCCCTTGGCTAAATCCAAGGCCCGTCGACCACTTACGCGGCTCGTTCGGCAACCCGGGTTGTGTCGGGCATTCGCTCAAGCACCTTGCGAGCGGCCACTACCACTCAGTGAACGATGGCTCCCATGGGCCATTACAACCTCCCGGAACTTTATATCCCCCAAGGGGTATCCCTAGACGATGAAGGAAGACCCCCGGGGGCCAACCCTCGAGGTTACGGCTTTGCCCGGGGCCCGTGTGCCCCAGGGCGTGGCCGCGCCCCCGGGGAGGGTGAACTCCCCGGGGGGGGCTGCACCCTCTCCCCAGCCTGGAGGCCCGACGGCCCTCCCCAGTCCCTATTCATGCAAATGTGGTCCGAGGTTCGTGCAAAGCTCGTTCATCATACCCGTACGCGGAAGAATTCGTGAAGACGAAGTCCCGGGAACGTCAATCCCTCGATTTACGCCCACAAGTAGCCAGTCAGCCAGTCCAAGCCCATATCCTTTGTCTTCTAGCGTCCAAACGAGTCAAAGTGGGGCTAAATTAACAAAAAAAACTTATTTTATAGAGGTGGGACCACTCCCCCTCTCTCTCCTCTACCAGGTCCGCCCAAACCCCCCTTGGGGAGGGGTTTAGGCGGACCAGCTTGGGCTTCCAAGTTGGTCCGCCTAAACCCCCAAGGAAGGGGGGGGGGGGTTTAGGCAGACCAGCTTGGACCCCCAAGCTGGTCCGCCTAAACCCTTGTACAATAAAAAAAAGATTTTTAAACAAAAAAAAAGAAGAGGACTTTGGTCCACCTAAAACCCCCTTGGGAGGGGGTTTAGGCGGACTAGCTTGGACCCCCAAGCTGGTCCGCCTAAACCCTATCTCTCACACTCCCACACACACACAAAAAACACACATAAAACATTCAAATAAAATAAAAATAAAAGCACCATTTGGGAGTTTACCCGGACCAAGTTGGACCCCCAACTTGGTCCGCCTAAACCCCACCCCCACCCCTCCAAACTTCTATAAATTGCCCCCTTACCAACAAGCATATGGGCAATAGGGCATGTAAAGCAACGCACGGACACACAGTCGGACGAGCAATCTTCCACGGCCTAATTGTCGCACCCTCGGACTCCCGAAGCTTTCGACAAGGGTCGGGAATGCGAGAAGATAAGTGCGCGTGTGGTTGGCTTGCTAGTCGGCTCACACATGCCGAGGGTATGTCTCACGTACTCCCCTCACGCGGTGTCTAGTCGTCGCATGACAAGTCCATCCCCGCCATGTGTAAGATGACTGTACCAACGGCAAATACGCCCGCACCCCGAGTCCGCCCGTGTACGTCGACTTACGACACTTACGACGGTGACGAAGGGTACCTCGTAATGATCTGATGTGACACACCCTTGGACTTAAGCAAGCAAGCACATTCGCATTCAAATGGACCGATATGGGCCACCGCTCTCCCGTCGCTCACCCAAGCCCGGGGTGACTTGGCGATGCAGAGTGGAGGATGTGAGGGTTGGGCCCTTGCTGGTAGCGGGCCAGCAAGGCCAAAGTTTGTTCCCCAAAGGTGTGGAGGCCCAATTCAATGGGGCCGACAAAGTGCCGAGGGCACCGGCTTCACTCTTCCCCACGGTGATCTCTCAAAGCAACGGGGCTTGAGGATCGAGCTCTCACTCTCACGGCCAGCGGAACTATGAACTAATATTGAAAGATAAGCACTAAATTGGAGCTAGATTTGAGCACTTACTTGACCGGTTTGAAGAAACCGGTCCCGCTCGGAGATGAGGGCGAGCGGGGAGGCGAGTGGATCCCCACACGCCGCGTCGAGGCAGCTTGACCTGTTCAATCTATTACAACACTACACCTCTCGCAGGAAGGGGATCTTGGGGTAGGGATTAACAGATATTACATCCAAAACTACCTCCACAAAGGGAGGGGCCTTCAGCCGGCCAAGCGGGGAGGGGTGGGACCAAACTAAAGACGAACTAGGAAGCCGATGTCGATTCTGTCCGCTGTCTGTGCTTCAGGACTGACTGAAGGATTTGTGGATGCAGAACCTGCTCTGGAATTTTACTGATGGCGGGACAAGTGGGGAATTCTTCGTAACTGGATTGGGAAGTCGTCTGATTTTTTTTGATTTCTTTTGGTACCACTTCTGGTCTGGGTGGAGGCTCGAACAGGGTGGCAGTTCTTTGGATCTGACTGCTTCAGGTTTCCAACAGCAGGAAGAAGAGGATGCCACGACCGCTCCCGAACTCAGAATCAGGTGCCGTCAGAGCCGTTGGAACCATTGACGAGTCCTCTTCGAGGAAAAACTGGCAGAGAAGCCAAACATTGTCAGAGAAGACAAGTGGGCTCTGAACTCTGATGAGATGTCGGTGCAGACTGTGGGGAATCAGAACCGCGCACCTAGGGGAGAAAATTGATAACTCTTAGTTCCGGACGCCAAATTGAGCTCTGCTTTTTGGAGAAGAAAGAAGACTCGTAGTAGAAGCTTTTTTTAGAATAACTCTTGATCAGATTCCTAACAGGTTCATCGTAATCGAGCTTCCACTCCGGCTCTAGTCTCCTGCCAGGGAGGCTTTGCACAGTCGAGGAAGAAAGGGCCTCCCGATCAGTACGGTGCTCGGATGAGGATGAAACCACATCGCTTGGAAAGCTCTCTGGATGACCTTTCCAGAGATATATGCCTTGCCACCAAAAGAGTCAAGGAAATGCCGGAGATGATGCAGCTTCGAGGACCAAACTTGCTGCCTGCGACCTGCAAATGAAGTTGCTACCTTGTAGTGGCAAATGGTGGTGGAATGAGGTGGAGGGAAGGGGAGGGCGACCTGACCTAGGGGAGAGGGGGTTTGGGCGACCAAGGGCTATGGAGGGAAGGAAATTTTTAAATTCAAATGGTCTTGGGAGGTGGAGGGTTGCATGGGGGAGTGGGAAGGGTGCTTGGGAAAGTGGGGAGGGTAGTTGGGGGTTGGAGGGTGGCTTAGTGATTGGGGATGCTCTCTTGGGACTAGGGGGTGGAGTAATGGGATGTGTGGGGAAGGGGAGTGGCCTTTAATGGGGGTAGGTGGAAGGGTGGTGGATGGGAGGGGAGGAGAGAGAGAGGGGGGCGAACCCCACTAGTGAGGGAGAGAGAGAGAGAAATAGAGAGAGAGAGGAGGTGGGTGGGGATTCTCTCCCCTAGGGTTTCTCACCCAATTGGATTCACTCCACTAAGACTAAGTATTTGAACTCTCAAAGGCAATTCTCTATTCATTCATTCATTGATTGATTCATTAACTCAAATGGAGGAAATGGGGTCCTATATATAGGCAACCCACATTTCTACAAAAGTCCCTGACTCTTACTAACATGACCAAAGACCAAGGGGGTAGGGGCGCCCCTGGGCCTAGCCCAAAGAATTGGGCCCAATAACCATTTCTAAACAATCTAATGAGCCTAATGACACACAAACTTAGCAAAGACCTAGGGACATGACTCAAATAAAAGGGAAAATACATCAAATGACTCAAATAAAAATTACATATGACTTAAAATTAGATAACTAGACCATGCCGGATGCAACCGGGGCGAGGAGACGAACTGTGAACGTGGACATGGGAGGTGATGTCCCCATCATACTCCCGGGGTGCAGAGAACTCGACTCCGTCGAGTAAGTGTCCTTCCCTCCTCGGAGGGTGTAGAAGTGGTACTGCCCTCAAGTCTTCCGAACGAGACCGATCCATCCACCTGCCGAGATAGCGCTCGTATACCTTGCTCCTGGTGGTAGTGACCTGTTCATCCAATATTCGTTCAATGTGCTCACGCTGGGCTCTCTTGGCTGGTGTTCTCTCCTCACAGGTGGGTGCTCTCTTAACGGAGGGAATATGCTTAATATCCTCACTAGGTACCACCGTGGGTCCCTTATATGGTACTAGGTCGGCTACATTGAATGTGGGACTCACTCCATACTCCTAAGGGAGATCTAACTCATAGGCATTAGCGCCAATGCGCCTCAGGACCTGGAAGGGACCAGCCCCACGTAGCCTCAATTTGGAGATGACTTCCGGGGAGAGCCTCTCCTTCTTCACCATCACAAAGTCACCCACGTGGAATTCTCGGTGACACCGAAGGGAGTCAGCCGGCCTCTTATAGATCTCATTTTCCTTGCTTATGTGCTTGCAAAGGCTTTCATGCAATTTTGTGAATGTTGACATTCTAGGGGTGATGGGTGGACCTGGACAACCAAAAGTAGACCAATCATGCTTTGACGCCAAGAAGACTTTGATGGAATGGGGAGGACCGGGGCATCCATATGTGATCCGGTCATGCATGGGGGTGACAAATGCTGGGGGACCCGGACATCCATGAATACTCCTATCATGCCTACGACTCATGATGAGTGAAGGTGGACCACTACATCCGAATTTGGACCACTCATGCCTTCTACTTGACATGTGGGTGATATGAATGAATGGACCCAACATAGTGTTCATGCCAAGGGGTGTGGAAAGCCTAGACACCTGCATACTTTTCCCAGAAGTGACTTCCATGTGTATAGGTGTGGGACAACCTTTGAACTCCCATTGGAAAGGATCGAATGGATCTAAGAAGGTGGTCATCATGGGGTAGGGCACAGCCTTAATACCTAGGGATATGTGGCCCAAGGTCATAGCTCCCAAGGTGTAACCCGGGTCTAGGATGGGGTGAATTGGGTCAAATATGGTGGGTTGGGATAGGGAAAGGTGGGTGGTGGATAAGGTGGTTGGGTTCCATGGGTTCTTTGACCCCCATTGGAAGGGATCAAAGGGATCATAAAAAGGGTTATCGAGGGGGAGGGGTCCTATGTCCTCAAGATCCTCAAGTGGTGGTAGGTCATCCTCCTCTAATGAGATAATTGGACCGAAGTTCTTTGTGAGTGGGTCGGCCATGTGTGGAGGGCTCGATGTCCTACCCGAGATAAGCAACTCTAATTCATGGATAGCATCGGGCTCATCAGGCATAGGGAAGAATAATAGGAGGTCACTAGTGTAGCAACCCATGGTGCACATTGAGGTGATGGACCCAATACATAGGTGTAGGAGGTCTAGGCTCCTAGGTTGTTGGGTCATGGGAGTCAACATGCCAGTCAACTCTAATTGCCATGCTAAGCCCTTGAGAAGGTCCTCTAAGGTTTCCACTTGGTAGGATGTTTGGATTATGGTGTGATAGGATGAGAAGGGTATAATGGGAAGGTTTTGCTCTATGGGAGAGCAAACATAGGACATGATGGGGTGAATTGGTCTCTCCTTTAGCCATCTAGCTAGGGGCCCATCTATGATTATAGTGCCTTTTGTGAAGGTTTGTGGCCCTTGAAGATCCAGATTATTTGAAGTGGTGAAGGGTTGAGGCTCTTCCTCACCATTGGTGTGAACTCGGGCTTCCTTATGGGTGGGGAGAGGGTCTGGGCTAGCAATATTCCTATGTGAGTGGGTGTGGCCTCCTTTCTCAAGGGAATGGGAAGGTCTTTTGGAGATGGGGTGATGATGGTTGGGGCATGGTGCACCCGGGGTGGTGAGTGAGGTCGAACTTGGGTTGGGAGTGGAAGGTGGGTTAGTTCAGTTTGGGTTGATTGGGGGGGTGTACCCTTTTTAGGGGATGATGGAGGGATAGTGGTGGGGACCAAGGGGAATTGTGGGGTATGGGTTTGGTGAGGGATTGTGGGTCGGGTGGTGGTGGCCATCATGGGTCTAGGTGGAGGGATGGACATGGGGTCCACTTGGGTTTGAATGGTGAGAATAGGGTGAGTGGTGGTCCTTATTGGGGAAGCCGGGTCGGTTAGGGGTCTCTTCCCCTTGGGATCGGCCGGTTGTGGAGGGGGGGAAGTGGGGGCCAATTGAGTTTGGATAGTGAGGTTTGCGGAAGGGGGTTTTGGTTGGATTGTGGGGACCCTTAGGGGATTTGGTGGATGCTTGGTTTATTTGGGTCTTAAGGGAGAGGACTTGGTTGCGAAGTGTAGTTATGATGGTTGAGAGGTGATTTGTTGGGGGTGGTGGGGGTGGAGACCAAAGGTCGGTCTCAAGTTGGCCGGGTGGGGATGGAGGAGTGGTAGTGCTCCTCGGGTTAGGGGTGCTTGAGTAGGAGGGGTGGGAATGTTTGAAGATGTAGATCTTTCTAAGTTCTACCTTCATATCATCCCATGAGGAAATGGGCTCTTGCCTCCTAACCCTTCTTAATCCCTCTATGTGTTCCCACTTACTCTTGGCTTGACCCCAAAACCGTCCCTTGGCCTTTCGGACTCTCGCGGATCCATATACCTAAGTCTTTTCAAAGTACTTTTCTATGGTAGCCTCCCACCTAAGATAGTCACTAGAACGTGATCCGTCAAAGGTAATATCCCTATCTAGGATGAAGTCCATGGGTGGTGAGTAGGCTAAGTAGGAGGTGGCCATGATGATCGGGGGGATCAATGCAAGGGTCGGATTGATGATGACTCCAATGCAAGCACGCCCTAGAACATGACTTGTAGAGACAAGTCAATAACTTTCTCTGATACCAATTTGATGTGACACACCCTTGGACTTAAGCAAGCAAGCACATTCGCATTCAAATGGACCGATATGGGCCACCGCTCTCCCGTCGCTCACCCAAGCCCGGGGTGACTTGGCGATGCCAAGTGGAGGATGTGAGGGTTGGGCCCTTGCTGGTAGAGGGCCAGCAAGGCCAAAGTTTGTTCCCCAAAGGTGTGGAGGCCCAATTCAATGGGGCCGACAAAGTGCCGAGGGCACCGGCTTCACTCTTCCCCACGGTGATCTCTCAAAGCAACGGGGCTTGAGGATCGAGCTCTCACTCTCACGGCCAGCGGAACTATGAACTAATATTGAAAGATAAGCACTAAATTGGAGCTAGATTTGAGCACTTACTCGACCGGTTTGAAGAAACCGGTCCCGCTCGGAGACGAGGGCGAGCGGGGAGGCGAGTGGATCCCCACACGCCGCGTCGGGGCAGCTTGACCTGTTCAATCTATTACAACACTACACCTCTCGCAGGAGGGGGATCTTGGGGTGGGGATTAACTGATATTACATCCAAAACTACCTCCACACAGGGAGGGGCCTTCAGCCGGCCAAGCGGGGAGGGGTGGGACCAAACTAAAGACGAACTAGGAAGCCGATGTCGATTCTGTCCGCTGTCTGTGCTTCAGGACTGACTGAAGGAGTTGTGGATGCAGAACCTGCTCTGGAATTTTTCTGATGGCGGGACAAGTGGGGAATTCTTCGTAACTGGATTGGGAAGTCGTCTGAATTTTTTTGATTTCTTCTGGTACCACTTCTGGTCTGGGTGGAGGCTCGAACAGGGTGGCAGTTCTTTGATCTGACTGCTTCAGGTTTCCAACAGCAGGAAGAAGAGGATGCCACGACCGCTCCCGAACTCAGAATCAGGTGTCGTCAGAGCCGTTGGAACCATTGACGAGTCCTCTTCGAGGCAAAACTGGCAGAGAAGCCAAACGTTGTCAGAGAAGACCAGTGGGCTCTGAACTCTGATGAGATGTCGGTGCAGACTGTGGGGAAGCAGAACCGCACACCCAGGGGAGAAAATTGATAACTCTTAGTTCCGGACGCCAAATTGAGCTCTGCTTTTTGGAGAAGAAAGAAGACTCGTAGTAGAAGCTTTTTGTAGAATAACTCTTGATCTGATTCCTAACAGGTTCATCGTAATCGAGCTTCCACTCCGGCTCTTGTCTCCTGCCAGGGAAGCTTTGCGCAGTCGAGGAAGAAAGGGCCTCCCGATCAGCACGGTGCTCGGATGAGGATGAAACCACCTCGCTTGGAAAGCTCTCTGGATGACCTTTCCAGAGATATATGCGTTGCCACCAAAAGAATCAAGGAAATGCCGGAGATGATGCAGCTTCGAGGACCAAACTTGCTGCCTGCGACCTGCAAATGAAGTTGCTACCTTGTAGTGGCAAATGGTGGTGGAATGAGGTGGAGGGAAGGGGAGGGCGACCTGACCTAGGGAGAGGGGGTTTGGGCGACCAAGGGCTATGGAGGGAAGGAAAATTTTCAAATTCAAATGGTCTTGGGAGGTGGAGGGTTGCATGGGGGAGTGGGAAGGGTGCTTGGGAAAGTGGGGAGGGTAGTTGGGGGTTGGAGGGTGGCTTAGTGATTGGGGATGCTCTCTTGGGACTAGGGGGGTGGAGTAATGGGATGTGTGGGGAAGGGGAGTGGCCTTTAATGGGGGTAGGTGGAGGGTGGTGGATGGGAGGGGAGGAGAGAGAGAGGGGGGCGAACCCCACTAGTGAGGGAGAGAGAGAGAGAAATAGAGAGAGAGAGGAGGTGGGTGGGGATTCTCTCCCCTAGGGTTTCTCACCCAATTGGATTCACTCCACTAAGACTAAGTATTTGAACTCTCAAAGGCAATTCTCTATTCATTCATTCATTCATTAGTTCAAATGGAGGAAATGGGTCCTATATATAGGCAACCCACATTTCTACAAAAGTCCCTGACTCTTACTACAATGACCAAAGACCAAGGGGGTAGGGGCGCCCCTGGGCCTAGCCCAAAGAATTGGGCCCAATAACCATTCTAAACAATCTAATGACCTAATGACACACAAACTTAGCAAAGACCTAGGGACATGACTCAAATAAAAGGGAAAATACATCAAATGACTCAAATAAAAATTACATAGGACTTAAAATTAGATAACTAGACCATGCCGGATGCAACCGGGGCGAGGAGACGAGCTGTGAACGTGGGCATGGGAGGTGATGTCCCCATCATACTCCCGGGGTGCGAGAACTCGACTCCGTCGAGTAAGTGTCCTTCCCTCCTCGGAGGGTGTAGAAGTGGTACTGCCCTCAAGTCTTCCGAACGAGACCGATCCATCCACCTGCCGAGATAGCGCTCGTATACCTTGCTCCTGGTGGTAGTGACCTGTTCATCCAATATTCGTTCAATGCGCTCACGCTGGGCTCTCTTGGCTGGTGGTCTCTCCTCACGGGTGGGTGCTCTCTCAACGGAGGGAATAGGCTCAATATCCTCACTAGGTACCACCGTGGGTCCCTTATATGGTACTAGGTCGGCTACATTGAATGTGGGACTCACTCCATACTCCTCAGGGAGATCTAACTCATAGGCATTAGCGCCAATGCGCCTCAGGACCTGGAAGGGACCAGCCCCACGTAGCCTCAATTTGGAGATGACTTCCGGGGAGAGCCTCTCCTTCCTCACCATCACAAAGTCACCCACATGGAATTCTCGGTGACGCCGAAGGGAGTCAGCCTGCCTCTTATAGATCTCATTTTCCTTGCTTATGTGCTTGCAAAAGCTTTCATGCAATTTTGTGAATGTTGACATTCTAGGGGTGATGGGTGGACCTGGGCAACCAAAAGTAGACCAATCATGCTTTGACGCCAAGAAGACTTTGATGGAATGGGGAGGACCGGGGCATCCATATGTGATCCGGTCATGCATGGGGGTGACAAATGCTGGGGGACCCGGACATCCATGAATACTCCTATCATGCCTACGACTCATGATGAGTGAAGGTGGACCACTACATCCGAATTTGGACCACTCATGCTTTCTACTTGACATGTGGGTGATATGAATGAATGGACCCAACATAGTGTTCATGCCAAGGGGTGTGGAAAGCCTAGACACATGCATACTTTTTCCAAAGTGACTTCCATGTGTATAGGTGTGGGACAACCTTTGAACTCCCATTGGAAAGGATCGAATGGATCTAAGAAGGTGGTCATCATGGGGTGGGGCACAACCTTATTACCTAGGGATATGTGGCCCAAGGTCATAGCTCCCAAGGTGTAACCCGGGTCTAGGATGGGGTGGATTGGGTCAAACATGGTGGGTTGGGATAGGGAAAGGTGGGTGGTGGATAAGGTGGTTGGGTCCCATGGGTTCTTTGACCCCCATTGGAAGGGATCAAAGGGATCATAAAAAGGGTTATCGAGGGGGAGGGGCCCTATGTCCTCAAGATCCTCAAGTGGTGGTAGGTCATCCTCCTCTAATGAGATAATTGGGCCGAAGTTCTTTGTGAGTGGGTCGGCCATGAGTGGAGGGCTCGATGTCTACCCGAGATAAGCAACTCTAATTCGTGGATAGCATCGGGCTCATCGGGTATAGGGAGGAATAATAGGAGGTCACTAGTGTAGCAACCCATGGTGCACATTGAGGTGATGGACCCAATACATAGGTGTAGGAGGTCTAGGCTCCTAGGTTGTTGGGTCATGGGAGTCAACATGCCAGTCAACTCTAATTGCCATGCTAAGCCCTTGAGAAGGTCCTCTAAGGTTTCCACTTGGTAGGATGTTTGGATTATGGTGTGATAGGATGAGAAGGGTATAATGGGAAGGTTTTGCTCTATGGGAGGGCAAACATAGGACATGATGGGGTGAATTGGTCTCTCCTTTAGCCATCTAGCTAGGGGCCCATCTATGATTATAGTGCCTTTTGTGAAGGTTTGTGGCTCTTGAAGATCCAGATTATTTGAAGTGGTGAAGGGTTGAGGCTCTTCCTCACCATTGGTGTGAACTCGGGCTTCCTTATGGGCGGGGAGAGGGTCTGGGCTAGCAACTATTCCTATGTGAGTGGGTGTGGCCTCCTTTCTCAAGGGAATGGGAAGGTCTTTTGGAGATGGGGTGATGATGGTTGGGGCATGGTGCACCCAGGGTGGTGAGTGAGGTCGAACTTGGGTTTGGAGTGGAAGGTGGGTTGGTTCAGTTTGGGTTGATTGGGGGGGTGTACCCTTTTTAGGGGATGATGGAGGGATAGTGGTGGGGACCAAGGGGAATTGTGGGGTATGGGTTTCGTGAGAGATTGTGGGTCGGGTGGTGGTGGCCGTCATGGGTCTAGGTGGAGGGATGGACATGGGGTCCACTTGGGTTTGAATGGTGAGAATAGGGTGAGTGGTGGTCCTTATTGGGGAAGCCGGGTCGGTTAGGGGTCTCTTCCCCTTGGGATCGGCCGGTTGTGGAGGGGGGGAAGTGGGGGCCAATTGAGTTTGGATAGTGAGGTTTGCGGAAGGGGGTTTTGGTTGGATTGTGGGGACCCTTAGGGGATTTGGTGGATGCTTGGTTTATTTGGGTCTTAAGGGAGAGGACTTGATTGCGAAGTGTAGTTATGATGGTTGAGAGGTGATTTGTTGGGGGTGGTGGGGGTGGAGACCAAAGGTCGGTCTCAAGTTGGCCGGGTGGGGATGGAGGAGTGGTAGTGCTCCTCGGGTTAGGGGTGCTTGAGTAGGAGGGGTGGGAATGTTTGAAGATGTAGATCTTTCTAAGTTCTACCTTCATATCATCCCATGAGGAAATGGGCTCTTGCCTCCTAACCCTTCTTAATCCCTCTATGTGTTCCCACTTACTCTTGGCTTGACCCCAAAACCGTCCCTTGGCCTTTCGGACTCTCGCGGATCCATATACCCAAGTCTTTTCAAAGTACTTTTCTATGGTAGCCTCCCACCTAAGATAGTCACTAGAACGTGATCCGTCAAAGGTAATATCCCTATCTAGGATGAAGTCCATGGGTGGTGAGTAGGCTAAGTAGGAGGTGGCCATGATGATCGGGGGGATCAATGCAAGGGTCGGATTGATGATGACTCCAATGCAAGCACGCCCTATAACTTGACTTGTAGAGACAAGTCAATAACTTGCTCTGATACCAATTTGATGTGACACACCCTTGGACTTAAGCAAGCAAGCACATTCGCATTCAAATGGACCGATATGGGCCACCGCTCTCCCGTCGCTCACCCAAGCCCGGGGTGACTTGGCGATGCCAAGTGGAGGATGTGAGGGTTGGGCCCTTGCTGGTAGAGGGCCAGCAAGGCCAAAGTTTGTTCCCCAAAGGTGTGGAGGCCCAATTCAATGGGGCCGACAAAGTGCCACGGGCACCGGCTTCACTCTTCCCCACGGTGATCTCTCAAAGCAATGGGGCTTGAGGATCGAGCTCTCACTCTCATGGTCAGCGGAACTATGAACTAATATTGAAAGATAAGCACTAAATTGGAGCTAGGTTTGAGCACTTACTCGACCGGTTTGAAGAAACCAGTCCCGCTCGGAGACGAGGGCGAGCGGGGAGGCGAGTGGATCCCCACACGCCGCGTCGGGGCAGCTTGACCTATTCAATCTATTACAACACTACACCTCTCGCAGGAGTGGGATCTTGGGGTGGGGATTAACTGATATTACATCTAAAACTACCTCCACACAGGGAGGGGTCTTCAACCGGCCAAGCGGGGAGGGGTGGGACCAAACTAAAGACGAACTAGGAAGCCGATGTCGATTCTGTCCGCTGTCTGTGCTTCAGGACTGACTGACGGAGTTGTGGATGCAAAACCTTCTCTGGAATTTTGCTGATGGCGGGACTAGTGGGGAATTCTTCGTAACTGGATCGAAAAGTCGTCTGAATGTTTTCGATTTCTTCTGGTACCACTGCTGGTCTGGGTGGAGGCTCGAACAGGGTGGAAATTCTTCGGATCTGACTACTTCAGGTTTCCAACAGCAAGAAGAAGAGGATGCCACGACCGATCCCGAACTTAGAATCAGGTTCCGTTAGAGCCGTTGGAACCATTGACGAGTCCTCTTCGAGGCAAAACTGGCGGGGAAGCCAAACGTTGTCGGAGAAGACCAGTGGGCTCTGAACTCTGATGAGAGGTCGGTGCAGACTGTGGGGAAGTAGAACCGCGCATCCGAGGGAGAAAATTGATAACTCCTGGTTCCGGATGCCAAATTGATCTCTGCTTTTTGGAGAAGAAAGAAGACTCGTATTAGAAGCTTTTTGTAGAATAACTCTTGATCAGATTCCCAACAGGTTCGTCGTAATCGAGCTTCCACTCCGGCTCTGGTCTCCTGCCAGGGAGGCTTTGCGCAGTCGAGGAAGAAAGGGCCTCCCGATCAGCACGGTGCTCGGATGAGGACGAAACCACCTCGCTTGAAAAGCTCTCTGGACGAACTTTCCAGAGATATATGCCTTGCCACCAGAAGAGTCAAGGAAATGCCAGAGATGATGTAGCTTCTAGGACCAAACTTGCTGCCTGCGACCTGCAAATGAAGTTGCTATCTTGTAGTGGCAAATGGTGGTGGAATGAGGTGGAGGGAAGGGGAGGGCGACCTGACCTAGGGGAGAGGGGGTTTGGGCGACCAAGGGCTATGGAGGGAAGGAAAATTTCAAATTCAAATGGTCTTGGGAGGTGGAGGGTTGCATGGGGGAGTGGGAAGGGTGCTTGGGAAAGTGGGGAGGGTAGTTGGGGGTTGGAGGGTGGCTTAGTGATTGGGGATGCTCTCTTGGGACTAGGGGGGTGGAGTAATGGGATGTGTGGGGAAGGGGAGTGGCCTTTAATGGGGGTAGGTGGGAGGGTGGTGGATGGGAGGGGGGAGAGAGAGAGGGGGGCGAACCCCACTAGCGAGGGAGAGAGAGAGAGAAATAGAGAGAGAGAGGAGGTGGGTGGGGATTCTCTCCCCTAGGGTTTCTCACCCAATTGGATTCACTCCACTAAGACTAAGTATTTGAACTCTCAAAGGCAATTCTCTATTCATTCATTCATTGATTGATTCATTAACTCAAATGGAGGAAATGGGGTCCTATATATAGGCAACCCACATTTCTACAAAAGTCCCTGACTCTTACTACAATGACCAAAGACCAAGGGGGTAGGGGCGCCCCTGGGCCTAGCCCAAAGAATTGGGCCCAATAACCATTTCTAAACAATCTAATGAGCCTAATGACACAGAAACTTAGCAAAGACCTAGGGACATGACTCAAATAAAAGGGAAAATACATCAAATGACATAAATAAAAATTACATAGGACTCAAAATTAGATAACTAGACCATGCCGGATGCAACCGGGGCGAGGAGACGAGCTGTGAACGTGGGGCATGGGAGGTGATGTCCCCATCACGATCACGTCGGCCCTCGACACGGAACCATGTGCCCACCGTGTACCTCCCAGTCGGCCGTCGGCCCCTCAGATTGACAAATCAAGTCTAGTCGGACCTTTGGCCTGAGAATTACAGTCCCGGGGCCGACCTCGACTCTCCAGCATGACAACACTCGCCGTCCGAGGACCAGACCTGACCGCTCACCTCGAGCCGCGTCTGACCTCCACCAGGCGCTAGCCTGTGTCCGTTCTGACCACCAAGGCAGTCGGACCCACACCAACTCCTCTGTAAAGAGTTCCAGTAAAACACGCGGACACCCACTTTGTCACGCAATGACCCGGGGACCGACTCACGTGTCGGAAATGTCTCGCGACTTGCGCCAGTTGTACTTCGGCCACTCAGGCCCGCTTGTAACGCCCATGTGGCTCATCATAATACCAGTGAAACACATACGCCCGTATTCGGGCCCCCAGCTTCCTACCCACACCACTCGGCATCTGTGCCCGATACCCTAACCCCAGTGAACACCCCCCAGTCTAACACGTACTCCTAGCTGCTGAATGCACCTGGCCCTCCACCCACGGCTTCAGACACATATACATACTTTTCTTCAGCATGGAACAAAGGTATTCGGATTCAATCCGATGTAAATAAACACCGATTGCTTGGGGTCGGTGGGGAAAGACGTCCTGTACACGATTCCCGCAATCACCTACGCACTCGCACCCATGGAACCCCTTCTCTCCGCGTGTCGCTCGATCGCCTGAGCCCACGTGCCACGCCCCGGTGGCGCTTCCCCGGTCAACCCTTGGTTCCATGAGTGATTGTCGAGAGATCGACTGGCACGCCTGCACCTTGTCCGGTTAACCTTTATCCCAACACTTACGTGCCATTCGACCCTTTCTGACTTTCCGTGAAAGGAGAGTGCCCGATACCGCCGTGAGAGGCATGCACCCGTAAGGAGGATACCCGAGATACATTAAACTACCATATTTTTTCTTCCCCGTTGAACTCCTTCCTTCACCCCGGTTAATCGGCATAAAAACCCGCGCAACAGAGCGGATGGCACGCCCGGTGGGACGTCTCCCGCCTTCCTTCTTTTTGCTAAAGAAAAGTCTGTGCCAGCCCTGAAGCCCGGTGCCCTTTCCCTGTCCTTGCAGGAGAGGCAGAGGAGGGTACTCGTGCGCATTCTCCAGCAGCTTTCGGTCCGCGTTCCGATCGTCGGGCCACGCTCGGCGACTGTCAACGACTGTCGCCTCCTCAACATTCTGGCATCCATGGCAGCCGTCACCTACGGTCCCAATGTCATCGCCACCCGCGCCCGGGTGGGCTACTTGGCGACGCCAATCGCTTTCGGCAGCTTTGCCCTAGTTATCAGATTGCCCTACTTTCTGGGAGTGATCCCTGTGGCTGCTTCTCAGCCAACTCCAGTCTCTCCAGTGGCCTCTGCGGCCAACGCGCCATGCACGTCTCCAGCTCCAGTGTCCCGCCCAAGTGTCGGGTGCCGGACTACTACTACAGGCCCCTACAGGGCCCCCGGATCAACGCCGGCCCGGGTGAACATCAGCTCCCGAGGCCAGCCTCACTCGATCTCCAACATGGGCTCTATGCCCCGGACTTCAGTCACCATCCCAGCACCTCCCTCGGGTCCTCAACCCCTAGCCGCAGCCAAGCCGGCACCCAACACGGGCTCCCTACCCTGGGTCCACGGCTTCCCAGCATCTTCCTCGGGTCCTCAACCCCGAGCCGCAGCCAAGCCGGCACCCAACACGGGCTCCCTGCCCCTGGTCCACGGCTTCCCAGCATCTTCCTCGGGTCCTCAACCCCGAGCCGCAGCCAAGCCGACACCCAACACGGGCTCCTTGGCCCGAGTCCACGGCTTCCCGGCATCTTCCTCGGGTCCTCAACCCCGAGCCCCAGCAAAGCCGGCACCCAACAAGGGCTTTCAGCCCCGGGTTTACGGCTTCCCAGCATCTGCATCGGGTCTCCAACCCCGAATCCCGACAAGGCCGACACTCGACACGAGCTCATAGCCCCGAGTTCACGGCTCCCCGGCAGTGCACTCGGGACCCCGGTCCCAAGCTCCAGTCAAGCCGGCTCTCCCCGTGGGTCTTCCACCAAGAGGGCAGCTCTCCTCAGCACCTTCCTCGGGCATCCCGACCCGAGCCTAGACTATGCCGGCACCTACCCCGGGTCCTCGACCCAGGGGCGTCGGCGCTCCGGCACTTCCAACGGCTTTGCCTTCAGGCGCAAGAGTGCCATCTCGAACCTCGGCGACACTCTTATTGGCGCGGGCGAAGGCTTACACCCAAGTCACCCAGCCATCGACTCCCGGTGCGGGCTACTTGCCCCGGGGATTGATCCCGACACCTCGGACTGACGTCTTAATGTTGCAGGTCATTCCGGGCCATGTTTTCTCGGTCTACCATCTTGGGGCGGAGTCTTCTTCAACTCCTCAGAAGAAGTGTCGCCATGGCCGCAGAGGCAGGCGACTTGCTGCTGCAACCAGCAACTCCGGCAAGACGGTCCTTGTCAGTGACTTGCGGATTCGTCTCGACGGGGGTGAACGAATTATACCCCAAGGACGGACTGTTCCTGCCATCCCCACTTCCAATCGTTTTGACCTCTTGCGTCAAACACGAGAGGACGTGGCGAAGCTCAAAGGAGCGGGTTCCTCGATGGCAGGCCGGGGGCCCCCGCCGCAACTAGACACACGGCCTCCCAAGATGACTCGTCGAAAAAATGGTGACAAGGGAGACCATCAATCAGACCTGAGAAGAATCTGGGTCACCCCAGAAGAAGCTCAAGCTATTCGAAGGGCGCGTATCATCAACCCCCTGCGAGCACTCAGACGCGGCATCAGACGGGATGCAGCGGGTCTCGCAGTAGCATCGTCTGACGACCCCCAGTCGTCCAATGTCCCCCACGCAAGCAAGCGGAGGTAAAGGCGAGCCCGTCCTTGGGCCATCCAGCAACCTGTCCAGGGTTCTCCTCCGACCAACGTCGGGAGTGAGCCCCCTCCGCAACGCATCTCAATCTTTGACAGACTAGGGATGCTTGTCCGCCCCGAGCGACATCCGCGAAAGAAGCGAACGGCCTGGTTTATCAACGATGCGGTTTGAGTGTTCGTGTGCTACACCACCGGACACCAGCCAGACACCCAGTCTGACGACTTGAACCAGCCTCTGTCCCACTTCAGGAGGCCATGCCACCCGGCTCCGCCGCCTCCCCCAACAGGTCACATCGGCACTTCTGCTGGACCGCAAGCGTCGGAACACGCAGAAGAGGTTCCGGCAGAAGATCGTGACCCTCCTATCAATGCAGAGCCGGTCAACAACGACCCTCCTGCGAACGAGGTTCAGGAAGTGACCCTCGACACCCTAATGAAGGAGAATCAGCATCTGAAGGCTCTCCTGTAGGACCTTCTCCAAGAACGAGACCTTCACCCTCAGCAACCTGCTAGGTCTCAAGCCGAGGCACCGGTACCCCCGGTGGCTCGCGATACTGCCAACACCTCAGCGGTGATTGCACGAACCCTATTGGCAACTGGGTTTGGCACGCCTTTAGTTGAGACTCAACCACGAGCCTCCAACACGCCAGTGCCAGAGGATCTCTTGGCACAACGTCAGATGATTGAGCACATTGTCGAGACAAAGCTCACCCAGTATGGTGAAGGGACGGTCACGGTGGATCTCTACAGTGTACCCTACCCGCTTCACCACCAATTGAAGAAGCTTCCTCTAGAATACTCCAAGCCCCCAAAGCTGCAAAAGTTCGATGGGCATGGGTCGCCACATGAACACTTGGCCTACTATGTCACGGCCATGGGCGAGTTAGCGCTGGATGAATCCTATCTCCTCCGCTACTTTGCCACTTCGCTCACGGGAACAGCCTTCCAATGGTACTCCCGCCTGAAGCCCGGCTCAGTCGTCGACTGGGCCGACCTCTAGAAGAAATTCCTTGACCGATTTCAGACGGCCGAGCGAAAGGTCTCCCTATCCGAACTCTGCTCCCTTCGGTAGAAAAAGGGCGAGAGCGCCCTCGACTTCATCAAAACGTGGCGAGACCTCAGCATGAGGTGTGTCAATCCACCCGTCCAAGAGGATGCCATCACCGTATGTCGTCGAGGTCTGGCGGCCGAAGTCAGCGAAAAGCTTCTCGGCACCAATATCAAAGGCTTCGACTAGCTCAATTCGGCAGTCGTCGAGATAGAGATGTTCTTCACCGACAACCCAAGCTATACTGTAGCAAAGGGCAAACAAGCGCGAGAACGCCAGTCCGGTAAGGAGGTGAATATCATAGAATTCACCCCTGCCGCCAAGGCCAGCAAAGGGGCCGAGTCCAGTGGCTCTGACAAAAAGCCAGCAGACAAGATGACTGCTCCTTCCTTCTCGGAGCGCATGAAGACACCCTTCTCCTTCAAGAAGGAACATACGAAGATGCTCTTCGACCTCTGCATGGCTCAAAAGATCGTCGAACTGCCAGAAATCCGCAAGCCGGATGAGGCGCTGAAGACCAACGATCCCAGTTATTACATGTATCATCGCATGCTGGGTCATTCCATTGAATATTGCTACGTCTTCAAGACTCAAGCGCAGAAGCTGATCTGAGACGGCCTCATCAAGATGAAGAGCGGTCTCGTCGATCCTCCGCAACCACATACGTGGGCCAGGCCGGCTAAGACCGCACGCGTGGCTCACCCCTCAGCCAATGTCATCCACATGATGGCCGCATTTTCTCTTTCTGATGACGAGTCAGAGGAGCCCAGAGCCAATCAAAGGGAACGTTCAATTTGGTACCCGAGGTGGAGGCCCTGGCATGATCGGAGACCTCTCTCCTTCCCCAGGGAGAGAACCCGGTGACTCTTCGATATCCTCGTAGAGAGGGGGCAAATCATGCCCCGCGACTCGCCTCCTGGATACACTCATTGGGATCATAGTCACCCCCAATACTGCCCCTTCCACGCCAGAATCTACCACCCGATCGAGTCCTGTGAGGAAGTCCAATACCTCATCCAGGAACAGATCAAATAGGAGCAGATCGATGCGGAAGGAAACTCCATGTCGCTCGTCAGGCTTCGGCAAGCTGTTAAAGAGACCCTGAGCATCGCCAGGAGTGCGCCAGAGAGGCTGGACTCTCCTCAAGAGAATGGGCACGGGGCCTTACCAGCATCCTCCAGAATGGCTCGAGTTCCGGACTGACAACAAAGAGGCGCTCAAGTGACTGCGAAGGCGTAGAGAGCAGGATGCCAGTCAAGAGGCGGAGCCGACTAACTTTTTGGTTAACGTCATCCATTCTCCTGCTCCTCCGACCCTTGAGGGCTCCCAGACATCAGAACCTAGCCAGCCAATCCCGGCCACTTCGGCCATGTAGTGGCGGTCTTGGCGGGAGCTAAAGTCTCTCTCTTTCCCTGAAGAAGACACTGCCAGGCTCCTCCGGGTCCTTCTCAGCCGAGAGGACGTTCTGGTGGGCGAGATGATGACAAGCTCTTCGGCTCTTTCTCGTCCTCCTCCCGCCCTATCTTCATCGCCGATAGCTACGGATAGGAAGGGAAAGCAAAAGTAGGGTGAGTCCCCGCCTCAGCCTCGGTGTACCTCCTCAGCGGAGGGGCCGTCGGGTCTATCCCGCCTACTTGTTGACACAATTCGGAGTACAAAGAAGACATCTTCAGAGTCTTCAGCGGCTTCGCTTCAAGTGGCGGGCCCATCGCCACAAGGCTCCTTTATTCCGCAAAGTCGGGATAACTGTGCAGAACGACAACGTCTTGCAACGCCGTCAGTCATCGCTAGGCCTAGCTCTCAGCACGGTTGCAAAGGCAAGACTAAGGAGCAGGACGACCCGTGCCCCTCTCTGTCCGCTCCTCAACAAAAGCCGCCGCCACCGCGGGTAAGGTATCAAACCGCGCATATGTCCCCCAACACCGGTTCCAATGTACCGGCTCAGCGGAAGACATCTCTATCGCCACCGCGGTTAAGGCATGAAACTGTGCACACGTCTTTGGACTCCAGCACCAGCCTACCGACTCCTCGTAGGCTCCCGTCGCCACCGTGGTTAAGGCATCAAACAGTGCACACGTCTTCGGACGCCAGTCCCAGTATTACGGCATACCAGGAATTGTCGCTCGAGGTGATCTAGCAGGCGATCAACGCCACCTTCCAGATACAATAAGCGGAAGGCGCCTAGATAAAAATCCGGGCGAGGAAGAGTCATCGACCTCGCCCCACAAGGGCGTCAGCTCGGAGATATCCTCACCAGGATTTGTCAACTCTGGCTCCAGCACCTCTCCCTCCTACTCCCTTGGAGACAGCTATCGCCAAGAGATGAGAGAAAAATAGGAGGAAGAACCTTAGAAGGCGGCTCAGGAAACAGGTTGAACAAGTAGCCGCCCTGCAATTCCCGGCCGAGCCAACGCCTCTCCAAAGGCTCTAGCGGCTCATTGATGACTTGGAGGAATACGTTCCCCCTCGTCCTACCGGACATCCCGTGGGAAGAAATGTAGAAATGAGCCCACCTCAGAAATTGGGTCCAAGAAATGATCCAAAAGCTCAAGAACGGCGAAAGACTCATGATCCCTGACGAGCTCTCCTTGTGCTATAAAGACAAGGAGATCACCCCAGAGCAGTTGGAAGAAATGCTCCAGCGCTGCACCTACAACATGGTGGCCATCCCACCTCCCGACAATATCAACGCTTCTCGACGAGGCGAGCCAGTGGCCTCCCGAACAAGACATAGAACTATTGCCCCTCTTGGGCTACAGCCAGCTCCAGAACACACCGGTCGTGGCCGAGGTCGTGGCCGACGATGTGGCAGAGGTCGTGGGAGAATCCCCGAGCTACCCCTCTCTCCGTCTACTTTCGACCTGGAGTGAATTATCCTCTTTCGAGGAGAGGAACTAGCTCCCATTCCGGAAGTAGAAATTCTGGGCGGACCCGACATCTTCGATCCTTTCGGCATCAAAGAGGCTGCTGCCAGCCTTCTAGCCCTTGCGCCAGTGCCGGCTTCCGCAACAGAGCAAGCGGGACCGTCCGGCAAGGACGAGCCAGCCCACCAATCACCCCCAGAAGAACCATCATTGGCGTCCCTATTCCAAGAGCCCGCTGGCGATCAAGGTCAATCTAATCTCGGTGGTAAGGGCAAGGCAGTGCGACTTCCCAATGGGGAACATCACGGCAGCTCGCAGAAGGTTCAACCTGACATACTACCTTCTCTGGAGGATGCTCGAGCCCAAGCTGACCGGAAGGTCCTCCACCAGATGAACTGCTTCCCCGCCAGCATCTCAATTTGAGAAGCCATCGCTTGGAGTAAGGATCTAAGGGAGACCCTTATCAAAATACTCCAAGAGCCGGAAGTCTATGAAGTGCATGCCGCGGAAATGAAGGTGATTGCCTATGGAGCCTTCGCAGCCACCATCACCTTCACGGAGAAAGACATGCTACTTTCTCCTCCGTGCCACAACCGTCCTCTCTACATGAAGGGGAAAATCAATAGGCACGATGTGAACCGGATCCTAGTGGACGCTGGTGCCGCTGTTAACATCATGCCGCTCAAGACATTCAAGTCTCTATATCTAACCCCATACCTCCAGAAGGTCCAGGCGGTCAAGATATCCGATTTCAACCAGAACACCGAGGACGTCCTCGGCCGGGTAGACGTCGATCTGGTGCTCGATGATTTCACCTCCAAGGTAACATTCTACATCATCAACTCCAACACGTCTTATAAGATGCTGTTGGGCAGACCCTGGCTTCATGAAAACTGGGTCGTCCCATCGACTCTCCACCAATGCATCAAATATGCCAAGGATGGGGAGCAACACAAGGTCTTTGCAGACCTGTCGCCATTTACACCAGCAGAATGCAACCTAGCTGACGCTGCGCTCTACTTCAAGGGGATTAGTCCGTACCCCGTGATCAATAGCAAAAGCAACGGCTGGCTCTCAGAGGAAGATGATGATGACCTCTTCTCTGTTGACGAGGAAAAGGCCAAGCTCCACCGGCTGCGCCTCAGCTCCAAGTCAACCCCAGATCACCCTGAGAGGCGCCAGATCGACTTCGAGGCTAATCTCATTAGCCGGGCTATCGGAAAGAGTATATGCCTTCCACCAGATTGCATCCAGCTCCCGTGTGCATCCGAGGAGCACAGCGTCGAGTCTGCTGACAACATTCATTGTCACCTTCAAGCGACAACGCCAGAACAAGAAGAAGGTTAACAGGGACAAACCTATTGTCTTCTATAAAGAAGACATAGTCCCTCAAGCCCCGCCATAAGACAACTTCGGTTGGTTTAGGCGAGCTGATGATACCCCTGAAGCAGTTCAGGTGTGGGGCGACCTGTCACCGCATATTCAAGAGATGTGTTTGAAACAACACATTCCCCTGTGGCAGACCTCTGCCCAACAAAGATACTTCCGTCGGCTGTGGGACCCTTCCCAGGTCCGGGGGCAACCCTCGTCCTTCCATAAGGATACTAGGGGGCTGGGCTACGACTAGGACCCAGACTTCCGTGTCCACTGCGCAGTTAACGTCGTAGGCTTGGCACTACCAGCCGACGACCAAGCAAGAGTCGAAGCTAAATTCGATAGCTCCGGGGATGAGGGAGAGGAAATCCTGATCTTGATCTCCGCCAAAGCCAGAACCCAGGCTCAAGATGTTGGGGAACCTCCTTCACCTCCCTACCGAGACAAAGGAGCAGAAGAAGCTTCTCCGGTCTCTCAACCAGTCGGGGGACCTGGTTCAATAAACCCTCCTGAGGGGGGGAATCTTACTGGCCTTAGCTGCGAAAGATTGTCCGCTTCGCCGGGCAACCCCGGGGAGACCTCAGCAGCTCCAGCTGACGACTGCTGGCCAAAAGCCGGTAGCCCAGATCACAACCCGGTGGATTCCAGTGACAACCACTCTCCAGTCCCTTCAGCATCGACTGGTGGCTTCGAGAACCAAGAAATACATGAAGCCGACACTGATGATGATGATTTCATCGACCTCCAACTCGCTCCTCCCGAGTTGGAGGATGGCGGCCAGGCGACCGTCGATGATCTCGTGGAGATCAACCTGGGTGATGATGAAGCCTCTCAGCCTACATTCGTCAGTGCTCTCCTCACCGAGGCCGAGGAGCAAGATTACAAGCAACTCTTGCTTGAATACAAGGACTGCTTCACCTGGACATACAAGGAAATGCCAGGGCTAGACCCCTCCATAGCGGAGCACGACCTAGCCATTTATCCCTCAATCTCTCCGGTCAAGCAACCACAATGGCGCATGCGCCATGAGCTGGAGCTCCAGGTTTCCGTCGAAGTCCACAAAATGGCAGAGGTCGACTTCGTCGAGCCGTGCATCTACCCGATTTGGCTCGCCAATATAGTCCCAGTCAAGAAGAAGAATGGTCAAGTCCGCATCTGCGTCGACTTCCGGGACCTCAACAAAGCTTGTCCGAAGGGCGACTTCCCAGTTCCAATTATAGAAACGATGGTCGATATGACCGCCGGTCACGAAGCCTTGTCTTTCATGGACGGGTCATCCGGTTATAATCAAATACGGATGTCCCTCAAAGACAAGAACCATACAGCCTTCATGTCCCCCAAGGGGATTTTCAATTACAAACGCATGCCCTTTGGTTTGAAAAATGCGGGTGCTACTTACCAAAGGGCCATGACCAAAATATTCGACGAGATGCTGCACAACACCGTTGAATGTTATGTCGACGACCTCGTCGTTAAGATCAAAAGGCACGGAGACCATTTACGCGACCTTCGCCAAGTCTTCGAGCGTCTCCGGAAATATGGGCTCAAGATGAACCCCATGAAATACGCCTTCGGCGTATCCAGCGGCAAATTCCTCTGCTTCGTCGTCAGGTACCGAGGAATCGAGGTGGATCCCAGCAAGATCAAAGCGATCCGGGAGCTTCCACCACCCAGCAACATCACCGAACTTAGGTCCTTCCAAGGGAGGCTGACCTACATTCAGAGGTTTATTTCTAACCTCTCTGGTTGATGCGCGCCTTTCAGCAAGCTGATGAAGAAAGACGCCCCATTCACATGGGACTCGGAATGCCAGGCGGCTTTCGAGCAAATCAAGGAGTACCTCCACACTCCCCTAGTTCTGGGAGCACCAGTCAAGGGTAAACCCCTCATCCTTTACATTGCTGCCATGGACGCTTCGCTGAGAGCTCTGTTGGCGCAAATTACTGAAGAAGGTAAAGAGCTACCCTTCTATTACCTCAGCAGCAAGCTAATCGGGGCCGAGCACCGCTACTCCCCTATGGAGAAGGTCTGCTTGGCACTGGTGTTTGCAGTTAAAAAGCTGCGGCATTACCTCCTGTCTCATCGAGTTGAGCTTATCTCTAAGCACGACCCTCTGAAGTATCTCCTTCGGCGACCTATTCTCTCAGGTAGACTGGGGAGGTGGGCTCTCCTATTGATGGAATACGACATTACCTATGTCCCCAGAAAAGCAATCAAAGGACAGGGTATGGCTGAATTCTTGGCAGCCCATCCAGTGTCAGACGACTCACCTCTCAGCTCGGAGCTCCCGGATGAGGAGTCCCTTGCTACTCAATCACAACAACCGGTTGAACAGAGCGGAGATGTCTTGCATTATTGGCAGCCCAGCGCTCTCACAGCCAGCGTGCCTTGCTGGGAGCTCTACTTCGATGGTGCTTCTCGAGGAATCACCCGGAGCAACCAGGATCCTGCCACCACGACAGGTGCCGACATAGTCTTCCTGACTCCACATGGCGGAGTTTTGTATAACTCTTGTTCCCTCATGAAGTCCCTGACCAACAATGAAGCCGAGTATGAAGCTCTACTCATTGGGCTCCAGATGGCTCTCCACATGGGCATTAAATGCCTCAAAGCCTACGGGGACTCCCAGCTGATAGTCCGACAGGTCCTCGGCATCTATGACATGCGGAAGCCAGAGTTGGTTCCATACCACACTGCCGTCACCAGATTAACCCAGAAGTTCTATTTCTTCTAAATAGATCACATTCCCAGAAGTAGCAACGCTCAGGCGGATGCCTTAGCAAAATTGGCCGCGTCCATCAAGCTCCCGCCCGAGGGCGAGGTCGACATCGTCATCAAGCACCGAAGGCTGATGCCGAGCTCACTCAAAGGCAACGCCGATCTCACCATTTACGAGGTCCACGACCTTGACCAAAGCACACCTCCAGAAGAGGATGATTGGCGTGCGCCTATCATCAAATTCAAGAAAGGGTGGCTTCCACCTGACCGAGCTCAAAGAGTCCAGCTAATCCGCCGAGCAACCTCTTACAAGTTGATTGGCGACGTATCGGCTCGTCCACGAGAAGGATAAGTCGATTCTCCAGAGATGTGTCTCTCTAGCGGAAGCTCGAGCCCTCATGTAGGAGGTCCACTCCGGATTATGCGGTGCGCACCTGGTCGGAGATCAGATGAAGCACAACATCAAGCTCAAAGGCTTCTACTGGCCAACCATGTACGCGGATTGCATCCAGTATGCCCGTACATGCCATCAATGCCAAGCCTTTGGCCCAGTACTCAGAAAACCTCCTAACCCACTGCGTCCTACAGCCCCCACTTGGCCATTCGCTGAATGGGGCATGGACATTGCAGGGCCTTTTCCGCCATCTTCCAAGGGCCATAAATACATCTTGGCCGCCACTGACTACTTCTCTCGTTGGGCGGAGGCTCTACCCTTGCGAGAGGTCACCGGTGAAATCGTTGCTAGATTCATCCGGCACAACATTATATACCGATTCGGTACTCCCAGTCGCATAGTGTCCGACAACGGGACACCCTTCAAGAATAAGGCTATATACCAGTTAGAGGCCAAATTCCAAATCGACTGGAGAACCTCTTCGGTCTACAACCCTCAGGCTAACGGTTTAGCGGAAGCCTTCAACAAAACCCTCTGTAAGCTCCTGGCTAAGATGGTTAGCCATCGGAAACGCGATTGGGGTGAGAAGATCTTCAAAGCATTATGGGCCTATCAGACGGTCTACAAAACCCCTACGGGGTGCTCGCCGTTTTCCCTTGCCTACGGGTCAGAAGCGGTTATCCCCATCGAAGTCCAGTTAGCATCTTATCGTGTGGTAATCCACGCCGACATTGCTGGCTCTGATGAAGACGAGTACTAGAGAAGGCAAGAAGAGCTCACCGATCTAGAAGGCAAGTGGCTCGAAGCCTACAAAAACCTGCAAGTATACCAGGCTCGCATGACCCGGGCCTATGACAAGCTCGTCAGGCAGCGAGCTTTCAAACAAGGCGACCTTGTCATGATCAAGGAAAAGGAAGTCATGGCAGGGCGCTCCAGTGGAAAACTTTAGCCAAATTGGTGAGGTCCGTACATCATCTAGAATGTCTATGAGGGTGGGGCCTACACGGTTGTTGATCACGAAGGTCACAGACCGTTCCCGCCTCTCAACGGCAAACACATGAAGCTATATTATGCTCCAGAGCACGAGTTCACACGCCAGTCAGACTAAGGCGCACGTCCCAGCCACTACCAATACGGCCGGTCCTTCCCCGTGGAGGATCCCACCGGCCAGTCCTCTCGGTCTTCAATTCCCAGTCAACCAGTCAGTTCAGCTCCTCAGAACCGCCGCCAGGCATCCGCGGGAACTGGTCTCTTGCCCTCGTTCCCGTCACCATGGGAGCGCGGGCGCTTCTGCACCAGCACCAGTCTAGCCGCCAGGCTCCCAGGTAAGCCAAAAAAAAAACAAAAAAGAACAAAAAATGGGGTTAAAAATAGAGATGCCCTGGTAGACCCAGTCATCCTCACCACAATAGGGTGGCTGGGGGCAAAAAGGCCAATAACCCGACTGAGGTGGAAGCCCGAAAGGGCACCTCAGGCAAAATCGGGGAACCCCTCGACGTGAAAACCCGCAAGGGCGCGTCGAAAAAAGCTAAAGGGGGTCGGCTCTGGTGAAAACCCGAAGGGGCGGTAGAGCCGATAGCGAGAAAATCTTCTTCTCCCTACCAGTCAACACGGCCTTCCACCTATCCTTTGGTGGGCCGCTAGCCTCACCCAGAACCAGTCTCCAATCCACTTGCACTACTACGGCGCAAGCCCTTCAATCCCCAGTTAACCTTGCGTTACTCCTGCTCAGCTTGGCCAACCTTCGGCCCTCACCTCGACGTCATAGTTCAACCAGCCCCTGTGATAGTCAAACTCCCAGTCACCATCTCGGTAAACTTACATCACGACACATTCCCAGACATTTACCATTCTCTGCCCCCACATCCCACGCGCCCTGCAAATTCAGGGCCTTCCAGTACAGTATAATCCCAGTTTCCCCCAAACAATCCCAGATTCACTAGTCACAACCCCAGTCATACCTTGCCATGGCAAAGTGGCCTTTCGCCACCATGGCTTAAGGATTCCTAAAACCCCTTGTGAATGGTCGAACAATATTCGGCTATCCACACCTTCCAGTCTCAGGTTACGTCCCCTGACAGCAACATACTATGGACGGCAGTCTCAAATATATATATATATATATATAAATGGGGTTAAAAATAGAGATACCCTGGCGGCCTCAGTCAACTCTCTCTACGAGACGACTGGGGGCAAAAATTACCACCAACCCAGCTGAGGTGAAAACCCGAAAGGGCGTCTCAGGCAAAATCGGTTAACCCCTTGGTGTGAAAACCCGCAAGGGCGCACCGAAAAAAGCTAAAGGGGGCCAGCTCTGGCGAAAACCCGCAAGGGCGGTAGAGCTGGTAAAGAGAAAAAAAAACTCTCTCCCTCCCCACTTTTCACTCACAAAACCATCGGCCACGACATGTCCCGATGGCGAGTTCAACATCACTTCACGACAATGGTGGCCACTACACCCCCGAAGGTTGGTCATCGCCAGCTTCCAGCTTCCAGTTTTGGCTACATCGCCTTCACAGGCCAGCCGCCAGTCTCCAGCCTCCAGTTTCGGCTACAACGCCTTTACAAGCCAGCCACCAGTCTCCAGTTTCCAGTTTTGGCTACAACGCCTTCACAAGCCAGCCGCCAGCCTCCAGTTTTCAGTTTCGGCTACAACGCCTTTAGAGGCCAGACGCCGGTCTCCAGTTTCCAATTTTGGCTACATCATCTTCACAGGCCAGTCGCCAGTCTCCAGCCTCCAGTTTCGGCTACAACGCCTTTACAGGCCAGCTGCCAATCTCTAGTTTCCAGTTTCGGCTACAACGCCTTCACAAGCCAGCCACCAGTCTCCAGTTTCCAGTTTCGGCTACAACGCCTTTACAGGCCAGCCGCCAGTCTCCAGCTTCTAGTCTCGGCTACAACGCCTTCACAGGCCAACCGCTAGTCTCCAGCCTCCAGTTTCGACTACAACGCCTTTACAGGCCAGTCGCCAGTCTCCAACTTCCAGTTTCGGCTACAGTGCCTTCACAGGCCAGCCGCCAGTCTCCAGTTTCCAGTTTCGGCTACAATGCCATCACAGGCCCAGTCGCCAGTTTTCAACTCCAGCCTCGGCTATGATGCCTTTGTGGTCTAGCCGCCCAGCCCTCAGTGCCAGTCCTGGTTATAACGCCTTTTCAGGCTAGCCATCTGGCTCAATTCCAGTTCCCAACCATTGCACCTTTTTAGGTCACCCAGCTGGCTTCAGCTCAAGCCCCTCTTCCCAGTCACAGTCCCAACTTCAATTTCCAGTCCCTCTCCCAGTTCTGATCTTGGTTGCCATGTCTGCCTAGGCCGTCCAGCTAGCTCAATCTCAGTTTCCCAGACACATACGAATCATGTTCTTTGGCCAACGGCACAATGTTAGCCAATGTTCCACCATCCAGCTCAGGGTCAATATACACCCTCTAGAATCACCTCTACAACCCTAAATCACGCAAGTTGTCCCATTCTTACGGGCCTACATTGGTTCCCCGATATGTGGGCTTTCATCCCCCAGAAGGATTGGCCCCCACATATATCCTTTCTTTCCTCTACTACCCAGTACTCAACCTCCAGCTTCTAACACCGAGTTCCTTAAACCCGGTTCCTATCATCACTCATGGCGATGCGTCGTAGGACAAGCAAGCACGGCTAACACTAAGGAGTCGTCAGTTCACGCGCATCATTCCATTCCATCAAAGAAGGGAGGGAACAACCCAATAAACAAAGGATCTAGAGTTCATTAATACTCTGTAAAAAGAGCCCAAGACATGCCCTTTGGGTAACAAAATTCATACACTCCAGACATCAAAAAAAGAAGAAGGGGAAGATACAATCATGGTGCCAGCTCAGTCCCCTCTAGTGCCGCTGCAAGCTCTGCCTCCAGGGTGGACAAGAGCTGAGCACTGGCTCCGACTGTAGCCTCAGCCGCCTGCCACTCGGCTTGGACGTGCTCAGCAACTACCTACCGCTCCTCCCAGGCCTTCCTCAAGGCCTCAGCCTGGCTCTCCACCTCCCTCAGCTGTACGGCTCGCTCCTGAGATGCTGACGCGGTCGCTTCGGCGTGAGTCCTCTGCTCGGATATGGCTGACACAAGCCGAGCCCGCTGCTCCTACGCCTCTCGGATCGCCGCTAGCCTCCGAGCCCTCTGCTCCTGAGCCTCGCGGAGTCGCAGGTACTCGGCCCAGATCCCAGCTAACCCAGACATCCAGAGCTTCCGTGGGAAGCCAAGTGCGTGATAGCCCTGGGTGCACTCCCGTAATCGCTGCCTCAGGTCCTCTAGAGAAGGGAGGGGCTCGCTCTGTGAGTAGCCTCGCATCCGCTGGAGCAGGGCGGCACCTACACTCGCCTCCAGTAACGGCTCTGGCGGAGAGGCGAATGGAGGCCACTCGACCCCAAAATCTAGGGAGAGGTCTTCGGACGCAGCCAGCACTCCAATGGAACCTGCATAGTTCCAACAAATACCAAGGGGAGTAAGTAATACATGAAAGACTTCCTTCGACAAACAAGGTGAAAAAAAAACCTGAGAAAAAGAAGGAGACAAGTCTTGCCTCCTTACCTGAAGCAAGTCCAGCTGCCCCCGTGGCATCGTCAGTCGGGGTCGGGGAAGGTAACTGCACCTCCCCCTCATGGCATCACCCGCCGGGGTCAGAGAGGGCAATGGTTCCTCCACCATCCGGTCATCTCCAACAATCACGGGTGGGACAGGAGGCTCCTCCTGCCTGATAGGGACATCGAGGCAAGACCGTCCGCATTTTTGTTTGCATTTATGTCCTTTCATATTTGTATGTATACCCTTGTGTTATATGGGTACGCAATTGTAAGTCTTAGTGGGTTTATATGTAAAATTCCAGTAGGCCCAAGCAAGGGGGCCCTCACCCATTTCCCATTGGTCCACCTAGACCATATGGGGCTGGTCAACCATCCTAGGTGGCCATCTAGAAGGTTGGAATGCCAATTGACCACATGGGAGACAAGTGGATTAAAAATTCAAAGGTAGGCTACCTACCTCACCTACCTTGTCCCCCAATTAGAATTAATTAGGAATTTCATTTTTTTTATTTTATTTGGATCAAATATGAAGTCCCTTAAATGCCCCTCCAGATCCTAGATCTAAGGGTATTGATGGTCTTTTTTTATTTATTATATAAGTCATGTATTTCTATTATTCTAGAACTAATGAAAGTGAAAAAAGCATTGTGCAAGAGCCCCCCTTGTGAGAATTTCAACCTCCCCTCTCTCTCCCTCTGGTTTTCTTCATCCCCAACCCCCAATTCTAGAGTGGAACCCCTCTATCTCCTCCCCCTCAATCTCTGAGTTCATCGGTGCCGCCGCCGCCGCCGTTCGTGCCGCCATCGAGCCGCCGCGAAGCCATCTTCGGTAATCTATCCATCCAGGACAGAGGCAACTTCCACGAATTTCTGCTCCCACCTCTCTCCTCCTCTGGAGCTAAAAATTTCAGGAGTGGTTCTCCTCTCGAACCCTTATCTTCACAAAACATTTCAAGTCATATTTCCTTCATTTGGTATTTTTCCATTTTCGTTCAAACTGTCATTCTAGTTCTGCCAGATCTCTATCTACAGTGATAATTTCCCGGAGTTTTCATTTCCTGACCACCTTTTGATTTTTATAGGAGCCCTCAATTTTACTGGGAGTTTTGTCCACCCTCCTCCACCTCTCCAAATTTTCGTGGAATTTAGAAAGTTCGTTTCATATTTTTAGAAATTCCTGTCCCAACTCATCTACAGTTCTATCTGCATCAGTCCAGATCCGACCACAGTCCAGTGTAAACTCTCTAGAAAATCCAGGCCACCATATGTTCCAGATCTAAAAATATTCCTGGTTTCCTCTTTTGATTTCCTACAATTGTTCTGAAGAACCCAACTTCAGATTCGGATGTCTACCTCGCGGTCAAGGGCAATCCACAGAAAAGTTCTCTGTTGATCTGAGGGTTCGGGTACTCTACAACAGCAGCTTCAAAAATAGTTAAGGCCCAGATCCGTGAATATCCAGCATCTCTCTTTAGTCCTATCTTGAAGGATTTCGAAGCAGATTTCCAACGGTGCCAGTTTCGTCACATTCCGACATCGGTGCTGGTCGCAGCGAGCGATTTCGTCGGGTCGCGCGCTGAAAAACAGAAACAACAGATCCGTGGCCGGCTTTTCTGACCGGTGCCGATCGGAGTCACCTGGCCTCCGGCCGGCGAACCAGCGCACCTCCATCCTTGGGATCACCCCTCCAGGTATCCCCACCGCAGTGGTGCCGCCCCGGTCCCACACGGTCTCTCCGGACAGCACGTGGGCCCCACAGTCACGAGTTCAGGTGCTGTCGAAGCTACGCGAGAAGCCGCCCGTCAACCCGAAATTGGTCCTCCCGGACCCCATTGTGTCACCCTTTACCTCCTTGCGTGGAGTGGGCCATAATTCATTGCTGTAATATTCGTGTATTAACTATCCCGGGAGTACGAGTTCGGCCGGGTCCGTCGTCCCCACGCCGAGAGCGTGGAGGTATCATTTTCGCTCCCTTATTCGGCATTTGCTTTCTGTCGTATATACATCTTTATGCCGCTGCTAGAGAGCATGTGTAGGGATATCTAGCTTGATATATATTGTTTATTACCACTGCTGCGAGAGAGAGCGTGACCGTCCCGTGACCCGATCCGGGCACAAAAGAGAGCCGACCACCCTACCTCATTGCCGGTTTCTCAACCGCGCACGTCCGACGCTTCCCTCGCTAAGGGACAATCGCGAGCTTGTCGTGTCCGTGGTCTGTCCCGCATCAATTTGGTATCAGAGCGAGTTTGAGTCTAGGGTGTCAAAAAAAAAGGAGTGTCATTTACGTCTAGTCATTAGTCATTGTCTAAGTCGTGTGTAGGGTCATCATTGTTTTAAAACAAAAAAAGTGTCTTTTGCATTGCATCCCGATAACTCGGTATATCAAAAGGTGTTGTCTGAACGTTAGGCTATGCCTATCGGGAAGGTCGCACACTTGCGCGAGTGATCTTCGGATCGATTAACTCCGCCACGTGTCGAGTTTTGGTTAAGTCTAGGTGCATTAGTTGTGTTTGCATTAGTCTGTGTGCCTGCATGTCCACTACCCGCCCACCCCATGGCCGTTCCCCAAGACTTTACGTCTGAATGGACATCCTTTGTGGCCCAATCCAATGCCTTCATGGCCTGACCATTAGCTTTCACTCATCTCCTTACTAAAGCTACTCTACCCAATGGGTCCACAACGAGACGCCATTTCGCTCATAAGGATTCAGCTAATTGGGTTTCTCTTGATATCGTGGAGTCCCTCTCTAAGGCGGGTAAGATTATTCGCAATGGGGATTTTGCTTTTGTCGAGTTTGAAAGGATGATCGGCTCCACTCTTTACTGCGATGGTGCATGGTGCAACCTTGGTGCGCTAACAGGCCCATACATTATGTTAGGGCGACCTTGGTTGGAAGAGAGGAGAGCGATCTTTAACCGGGATAGGAGGACATGCACCTTATATCCACCTCACCTACCTGGCAAGTTCATCTTCCACGACATCCTTCGGCCGACCATCCCCGTGTCGCCACCCTTTATTTCCGAACTTGCTTCGGAACCCTCTCATTTGGAGCCACCCAAGCCCGAGCCACCCGTGTTTCTAACGGGTACGCTTTTCATAGCCGAGCCGCTTCTTAGTTGGCTCAAGGATGGCTTGGTCCCACATCCCTTCCCATCCATAGACCCCACCTTACCTTTAGTGCCGGTCAACTCATTCCATACTACATTTCGATCTAGTCACCATGTTGATACGTTGGACGATCTTGTCATGGGATTAGACTCAGAATGGAAGTTGACGCATCTATTGGCCTGAGGCTTTGACCAACCCGCTAGTCTTAGCTTCACCCATCCGGCCTTAGGGTCCATTACCTCCGAGTGCACCGTGAGTTGCGTCACCACGGAGATTCTATTATTCCTCCCTATGTCGGCCGAATCCGACTTCATTCCCTTTTGCCCAAGGGAGGAATCTTATTTCCTACACATGTCCGTTGTCCCACCGATCATAATGTATGGCGGTGATTATGAATTCCAAACTTGGGACCATGTCATGTTGGAACCCATCTCATGGGGTCATACCTTCTTCGACCCTTTTGACCCCCTCACTAGTGAATCTCCCGAGCCTCCATCTTCACTCCACTTCCTCCGCGGAGTTCACTATCACGCCTTTTCCACTCGGGCCAAGCAATCTCTACATAGCCATAGGTCCAAACCATCATTTGGGGGTAACGGAGATTTTGGTTTCTCCGACCCACCTAAACCCATCTCTGATACACCCACATCTGGCCCTTCCACACCGGCTTCCCTAGCCCTCTCAAGTCTCCCAAATCCAAAGGGGCGTCCATGCATGACTGGGTCATACTTGGCCATTTAGATGTTCTCCATGCGACCCATCTCCGGTTACATAACATGCATGTATGGCACACGTTTGGGTGTCCTGGTCCGCCGTCATCCATGTACGGGTCGGACTAACATTAGGTGTGTCTAGGGTCATAGTTGAGTCAATGTGCTTTTCTTTGTGTGGTTTGTTTTGTGTGGTTTGTTTGCATGGTTTGTGTGTCGTTTGTTTGTCTGCATGTGTCTTGTGCAAGCTCGTCGATGTCAGTCTCTTATGAGTGAGAGGCGAGTGGACTCGCTCGATGAGTATGGGATCGGTTCTACATCTATACCCGGATCAGTCACCTACAGGGACTCAGCGGTGATTCCTAGTGAGTCTTCAAGCCACCTCCTCCCATTTTTAGAGTGCCCCACCCGGAGTGTCCACCTCTAGCCCACAGCAGCTTGTGCATATCGAGTATATATGGAATGAGCAGGTGACGGTCACTTGGAGTGGAGCATACCCGCGTTACTTGGCATGGTGACGGATCCACCGGAGTACTCGAGCATCCATACCCCTACTCGACGGGGTCGAGTTCCTCCCACCCGAGGAGAATTGATGGGGACATCGAGGCAAGACCGTCCGCATTTTTGTTTGCATTTATGTCCTTTCATATTTGTATGTATACCCTTGTGTTATATGGGTACGCAATTGTAAGTCTTAGTGGGTTTATATGTAAAATTTTAGTAGGCCCAAGCAAGGGGGCCCTCACCCCTTTCCCCATTGGTCCACCTAGACCATATGGGGCTGGTCAACCATCCTAGGTGGCCATCTAGAAGGTTGGAATGCCAATTGACCACATGGGAGACAAGTGGATTAAAAATTCAAAGGTAGGCTACCTACCTCACCTACCTTGTCCCCCCATTAGAATTAATTAGGAATTTCATTTTTTTTATTTTATTTGGATCAAATATGAAGTCCCTTAAATGCCCCTCCAGATCTTAGATCTAAGGGTATTGATGGTCTTTTTTTATTTATCATATAAGTCATGTATTTCTATTATTCTAGAATTAATGAAAGTGAAAAAAGCATTGTGCAAGAGCCCCCCTTGTGAGAATTTCGACCTCCCCTCTCTCTCCCTCTAGTTTTCTTCATCCCCAACCCCCAATTCTAGAGTGGAACCCCTCTATCTCCTCCCCCTCAATCTCTGAGTTCATCGGTGCCGCCGCCGCCGCCGTTCGTGCCGCCATCGAGCCGCCGTGAAGCCGTCTTAGATAATCTGTCCATCCAGGACAGAGGCAACTTCCATGAATTTCTGCTCCCACCTCCCTCCTCCTCTGGAGCTAAAATTTTTAGGAGTGGTTCACCTCTCGAACCCTTATCTTCACAAAATATTTCAAGTCATATTTCCTTCATTTGGTATTTTTTCATTTTCGTTCAAACTGTCTTTCTAGTTCTGCCAGATCTCTATCTATAGTGATAGTTTCCCTGAGTTTTTCATTTCCCGACCACTTTTTGATTTTTCTTGGAGCCCCCAATTTTACTGGGAGTTTTGTCCACCCTCCTCCACCTCTCCAAATTTTCGTGGAATTTAGAAAGTTTGTTTCATATTTTTAGAAATTCCTGTCCCAACTCATCTATAGTTCTATCTGCATCAGTCTAGATCCGACCACAGTCCAGTGTAAACTCTCTAGAAAATCCAGACCACCATATGTTCCAGATCTAAAAATAGTCCTGGTTTCCTCTTTTGATTTCCTACAACTGTTCTGAAGAACTCAACTTCAGATTCGGAAGTCTACCTCGCGTTCAAAGGCAATCCACAGGAAAGTTTCCTGTTGATCTGAGGGTTCAGGTACTGTACAACAGCAGCTTCAAAAATAGTTAAGGCCTAGATCCGTGAAGATCCAGCATGTCTCTCTAGTTCTTTCTTGAAGGATTTCGAAGCAGCTTTCCAACGGCGCCAGTTTCGTCACATTCCGACATTGGTGCTGGTCGCAGCGAGTGATTTCATCGGGTCGTGCGCTGAAAAATAGAAACAACAGATCTGTGGCCGGCTTTTCCGACCGGTGCCGATCGGAGTCGCCCGGCGTCCGACCGGCAAACCAGCGCGCCTCCATCCTTGGGAGCACCCCTCTAGGTGTCCCCACCGCAGTGGTGCCACCCCGGTCCCACACGGTCCCTCCGGACAGCACGTGGGCCCCACAGTCACGAGTTCGGGTGCTGTCGAAGCTACGCGAGAAGCCGCCCGTCAACCCGAAATCGGTCCTCCCGGACCCCATTGGGTCGCCTTTTACCTCCCTGCGTGGAGTGGGCCATAATTCATTACTGTAATATTCGTGTATTAACTGTCCCGGGAGTACGAGTTCGGCCGGGTCCGTCGTCCCCACGCCGAGAGCGTGGAGGTATCATTTTCGCTCCCTTATTCGGCATTTGCTTTCTTTCGTATATACAACTTTATGCCGCTGTTAGAGAGCATGTGTAGGGATATCAAGATTGCTATATATTGTTTATTACCGCTGCTGCGAGAGAGAGCGTGACTGTCCCGTGACCCGATCCGGGCACAAAAGAGAGCCGACCACCCTAGCTAATTGCCGGTTTCTCAACCGCGCACGTCCGACGCTTCCCTCGCTAAGGGACAATCGCGAGCTTGTCATGTCCGTGGTCTGTCCCGCATCACTGCCCGCCCTCACCGGGAGCCGACGCGTGCTCCTCATGTGGACGCACTTTTTATTAGTTCATCGTTATTTATTTATTCATTGGGTTTATTAAGTGCGTAGGCATCCCAGTCACAAAGTGATAATTTATTGTGCGCTCGATCTGACTAATCAGACGATTGTGTGGTTCGTGTCGGGACCGGAACCCCCCGCGCCATAAAAGTCACGGTGTTATTTACATCCCCTCGGAGAGGGGAACACCCTTGATTAATCACCGAGAATCAGGGCATCATGGACAGGAAATTATATCGAGAGAAACTAGCCGATAGCGGTCTCGAATCAGTCGGAAAGCCCTATGTCTAGGGAAGCAAGCATTTGAAATATGTCGGTCACTCAAGGGACCATTTTGATATTCGGGCGAGCGTCCGGCTTCAGAAAATCATGATCGTCACAGGGAAAACCGGAGCATATGTATGCCGGGGTACGGCAAATTTATTGTTCAAAGGACGGGAATCGTCCAGTTAAATCCCGGTTAGAGCGGTCGAAAATTGATAAGTTTGTCGGTCCAATGCAAGATCAAGCTACGACCATACTGCGGTGGGCCCCCCGTGGTCGAAGTCGGGCTCGCGTGGGCATCGTCAATATTTCCGGTGCCAAGGGGGCAACGGGAGGATGTCCTAGGACCAGATCTGAGAACCAATGTACGTTCAAAGGGAGCGCGCTATAGGCCGAGGATATGGGTCAGGCAATGACCATGATCGGGGCGGACCCGAGGTCTAAGCGTGGCCCACGGAGGCCTTATTGATATTCCCATGCAAAGGGTCCGGGGATGACGAGAGCCGTCTCGTTCCATTCATATTTTGTTAGTCATTCATGGACCATTTTATGTTCGGACAAAGATCCGTATTGAAGGCAAGACGTAAATGGAAATAAACCCGTACAAACGTCTGACGTGAGTACGACAAGTTTAATGCAAGCGTGGGATTAGATCCTGGTATGTATGTCGGTCACTAACGGACCGTTCATCGTTCGGACGAGAGTCCGCATTTGAAGCGTCGAAGACAACAGTAAAACCACACGGATGTCTGCCGTAGGTACGGCAAGTTTAATGTGGGTGCGGGATTAGATCCCGGCATATATGTCGGTCACTAACGGACCATTCATTATTTGGACGGAAGTCCGTATTAGTAGCGTCGAGGACGACGATAAAATCGTACGGATGTCTGCCGTAGGTACGGCAAGTTTATTGTAGGTGCGGGATCGGATCCCGATAAAGACGGGTCGAGCTAACGAACTATCGGCCCGGGATAAGATCGGATCATGGTCACGTCCGGGCGAGGGCTCCCGAGATCCAAGTCCGATCTAGTGGGGTGTCATTGCTTTTCTCTTCACACACAATCCGGGGAAATGAAGGTTCCAAGGTATGCGTGCATGTCGGTCACGGTCGGACCATTCATTATTCGGACGTGAGTCCACGTTCGAGGCATCGAAGACGACGATAAAACCGTGCAAATGTTTGTTGTAGACACGGCAAGTTTAATGTGGGGTTGCGGGATTAGATCCCGGGAGAAGCGGGTCGAGTTAACAAACTATTGGCCCGAGACGTGTTCGGATCATGACCATGTCGAGGGTTCCGAGGTCCACGTCCGATACCACAAGACGTCATTGATTTTCTCTTTGCACCCAGTCCGGGGGGGTGAATTGTTAAGTGTGAAGCCCAAACTCGCCAACATGCGACCTCGCACGCGGATCGACCTGCGCGGTCAGGTCGCGGGGTTGCAGGTCGCAGGGGTCAAGGGGGCAGCGTCCCTTACGGGGGTTTCCGGGGGTAGCGCCCCCGGAACAAAATTTTAATTAAGGCGCGGGTGATAGAGTTTCTTTTATTCTTTTATTAACATGATTGACCCTTTATTATTATTTTTGCTTATTTATTCCCTTTTTGTATTAAGGAGGCACGCCGGTTTAGCGAAGGAAGAGGATGGCGCCGTTTTAGAGTTCAAAGGAGGAAATGGGGGGGGCCATTTTGATATGAATAGCGAAGGATGGATACGCGCCGGTTTAGGACGTTAAAAGGGGGGGGGGGGCGCCGTTTTAGAGTTCAAAGCAGAAAATGGGGGGCACCATTTTATGATGAACAGCGAAGGATGGATGCGCGCCGGTTTAGGACGTTAAAAAGGGGGGGGCGCCGGTTTTGACTATGCCGTTTTAATGCAATACAAGGGAAATGGGCGCGCCGTATTAGGAATGGGCAAGGGGCCGCGCCGTTTTAAGATGTATAGAGGAATGGGAGCGCGCCGTTTAAGGCCACGCCGGCTTAGGATGTGCACAGGAGCAAATGGAAATGGGCGCGCCGGTTAAGGCCATGCCGAGTTAAGATGTTGAAGGCGCACGCCGATTTAAGGTTCAAAGAGGGAGATGGGATTCTGAGAGTGATGTTAAACCGGCGTGGTGGAATAGTCACCGCGCCGTATTAAACTCTCCCGAGGGTTTGTTTCAAAGTGATTGACTGTGTGTTTCTTTTCTTTCACCCGTAGGTGGATCTTAATGGTTGGTTTGTTCGTTCAGTTGATAAGTTAGATTGGTAATGAGGGGGTTTAAGTGATTTGTTCGGAGGAGTTTATTGTGTAAGATTTTAGGGGTTAATTCACAGAGGGTTCACTGTGTGTTCTTCAAAGGGTGTCTTGTTCGTTTGTTCTTGAGCGTCCTTGTATGTTCTTGGCCCTAGCGAAAAATCCGGCAGCACCTCCCCCGGATCGGGACTTGTCAGAGAGAAGCGAAAGCCACCACACGGATTACTCCCGGGTAGACTCTCAAAATGCGGAACGGCCTCATGGCGGTCCGTTAGCCCAAGTGTGAATGTGGAATGCTCGAGGGCCAGCCTGCAAGAGCGACCATGACTCACGGGCGATGATCTTCGGGGCGGGGTGAATGTTTGCCACAAGGGCAATGAATGTTCATCCGTAGGCGGGTTCCCTTGAGGGACATGCTATGGACAAGAAAGCCTCGAAGGGCCCTGGACAATTAGAGAGGGGAGAAGGGAGGCGTAGATCGGAACGAAGAAACACTGAGCTTGCAAAAGGGCCCTTTTCTTTTATTCATCCTCACAAACGGGGAAGAAGTTGACACAGGGAGAGTTCACCCAGAGTGGAATACATTGTAAAGGGGGCGGAAGAAGATACTGACCAGGAAAAAAAAAAGGAACACTGACCCCCCCCTCGACTCACCTCTCACACTCACACACACACTCTTTCTCTTCACCTTGCCGGCGTGGGTGGACCGAGCTTCTTCTCCATTTTTCTTCTCTTCTTCACTGCCCACCGCCGAGCGCCTTTTCCTCCAAAAATGGCCCGCCGGTTTCGGAGTTTCCAGCTTCTCCTTATATATATCCTGGAAGAGGTTCTCTCTGTTCGAAGAAGAGCATGCCCTGCCGCTTGCCCACGTCGCGACCGTGTTGCTGTCGAGCTCCTTCGCGTGCCACGTTGCTTTCGTCACTTGCAGGAGAATGGGCGGCTGGCCGGCCGATGGAATGAGCACAAGGTGGGACGGGGCTCGAGAACTTCCATTCATGGCATATGCTCGGTTGCCCGCCGGATCGAAGTGGGAGTTTTAACCACTTCAGGCTTGTTCATCGTCATGCCGTTCCCAGGAAACATGGGACCGCATTGATGATGGGAAGGGTTGGTTGCGGCGCCAGGTAAACACTTCAGAGAAAAGATTGCTTTTAAACTGAGCACGCCGTATTAGCATTCCAAAATGGGCGCGCCGGTTTAGTGCATTCAAAGGGGTGGCCCTTCAATGGGAGCGCGCCGTTTTAACATAAAGGGTGGGGGTGGCGCCGTTTTAACAAAAAGCAAGGGGAGCTCGTATTAGAGCATAAAGTGGGGCGCGCCGTTTTAAGTCGCGCCGCTTTAAGGCCCTTTCGCGCCGTTTTAAGCATCGAACGGATTCTTTTCGAAGTCACGGCCGTTTATATGAATGTTGGCATTCCCGAAATGTTCCGGTTGCGATGTATGGCCTCCACAATGTTCCGTTCGTAGCCTCTGAGGCTCGGTCCCATACTTTACGTGACTTTCGGTGCACGCCGAGGCTGTGTCGGAGTTCCCTGCTCTTCTTTGATTCAGCTCTCGGCACAGTCGGTCGGAGAGTTACAGTCGTATCTTCTGCCTGGGGGGGCTTCCTTAGCGGGTAGCGGACCACCAAGTGAGTTCTCATCCTGATCGGGCGAGGCATGAGGTTTATTCGGCATTTTCATCTTCGGCTTGCTCTCGAGTGTCGAGACGTGCATGCCGTATGATCGACACCGTCATTTTTGATGTCCAGAAATGCCCCCCACTCGAGGGTGGCGCAAGCGAGGGAGGAGTGCGCGGGGCCTGCGAGTGTAGAGTTCTTTGAGAAGATATCTATTCTTCCGGGCTAGTGGCGTGCTGGTCTGGTGCTAATTCGTGAGAGAGCGCTCACTCCTTCAGCGAAGGGATGAGGGAACCGCTCCACCGCGTGCGCACGTGGACCAAGAGTCATTTATTCATCAACTCAGATGAAGGGTCCGAGCCGGAGCCGATGGGGTTTCTTTTGTTCATCAATCCGGACAGAAGGTCCGAGCCGAAGTAAAAGGGGTTCTTTCTGTTCATCGACTTGGACGGAAGGTCCGAGCCAAAGCAAAGGAGTTCTTTTGTTCATCGGCTTGGACGGAAGGTCCGGGCCACAGGTTTGTGCGTCGGTGCCGACAGGAAGTCGGAGGCCGACGTGGTTTATTCGTTGACACGGAGTTAGTGCCAAAACAATGGTCTTTTGTTCATGGCACCAGACGGAAGGTGCGGGCCACAAGTTTGTTCATCGATGCCGACGAGGTGTCGGGAGCTGACACGATTTGTTTGTCTTTTCTTCTCTTCATCAGTGCCGACGGGGTGTCGGGAGCTGATAGGGTTTGTCTGTCTCTTCATCTTTTCATCGATGCCGACAGGGTGTCGGGAGCTGACCTAGTTTGTTGGGCTCTTTGTCTCTTCGTCAGTGCCGACAGGGTGTCGGGAGCTGACCTGGTTTGTTGGTATCTTTGTCTCTTCATCAGTGCCGACAGGGTGTCGGGAGCTGACATGATATGTTGGTCTTTTCTTCTCTTCGTTAGTGCCGACAGGGTGCCGAGAACTAACGTGATTTATTGATCTCTTCTTCTCTTCATCAGTGCCGACAGGGTATCGGGAGCTGACGTGATATGTTGGTCTTTTCTTCTCTTCGTCAGTGCCGACAGGGTGCCGAGAACTGATGTGGTTTATTGATCTCTTCTTCTCTTTATCAGTGTCGACGGGGTGTCGGGAGCTGACACGGTTTGTTTGTCTCTTTGTCTCTTCATCAGTGTCGACAGGGTGTCGGGAGCTGACAGGGTTTGTTTGTCTCTTCTTTTCTTTGTCAGTGCCAACAGGACGTCGGGGGCTGACGTGGTTTGTTTGTCTCTTCTTCTCTTTGTCAGCACCGACAGGGTGTCAAGAGCTGATGTGGTATGTTTGTCTCTTCTTCTGTTCATTAGTGCCGACAGGGCATCGGGAGCTGACGTGGTTTATTCATTGGCATGGGGTTAGTGCTAAAGCAAGGGTCTCTTTGTTCATGGAACCAGACGAAAGGTCTGGGCACTGGTCTTATGCGTCAGTGGGACTAAAAATATTTTGATCTCCGGTGGGACTTGACGAGTCGACATCCCTCGGAGGCTTTGATGATGATTTTTCTCTCTTTTTTTTTTCTTTTCTTCTCTTTTTTTTCTCTTCTTTTCCCTTCTCTTTTTCTTCTTCTCTTTTTTTTTCTTCTTTTCTTTCCCTTCTTTTTTTCTTCTTCTCTTCTTCTTCTCTTTTTTCTTCTTTTTTTCTTCTCTTCTTTTTTTCTTTTTTTTTTGAACAACTTTGGATAGCTGTCGGCACAGACGCCGATAATGAGATAGCTGTCGGCTAAATGTCGATAATGACATAGCTGTCGGCTAAACGCCGATAGTTAGATAGCTGTCGGCTAAGGGCCGATAATTTAAAGCTGTCGGCTCAGGGGCCGATGATTAGAAGCTGTCGGCTCAGGGGCCGATAATTGAAAGCTGTCGGCTCTGGGGCCGATAATTGAAAGCTGTCGGCTCAGGGCCGATAATTGAAAGCTGTCGGCTCAGGGCCGATAATTGAAAGCTGTCGGCGCAGGGGCTGATAATTGAAAGCTGTCGGCTCAAGGGCCGATGATTGAAAGCTATCGGCTCAAGGCCCGATAATTGAAAGCTGTCGGCTCAGGGGCCGATAATTGAAAGCTGTCGGCTCTGGAGCCGATAATTGAAAGCTGTCGGGTCAGGGCCGATAATTGAAAAGTGAGCCACGAGGGCAGAGAGGAGGGTTTATTCCTTTAACGGTGTGGACGGTGGGTCCAAATTGAAAGGGATTCGTCGCCCGAAGGGACGGGGAGGAGAGTTTGTTGATTCGACAAGGATGTTCGTCACCCGGAGGGACGGGGAGAAGAACTTGTTGATTCAATGGCCTGGACGGGAGGTCAAAATCAAAAGGGGTATTCATCACCCGAAGGGACAGAGAGAAGGGTTGGTTCATGTAACGACCTGGATGGAAGGTCCAAATCAAAAGGATTGTTCGTGACCCCGAAGGGACGGAGGGGTGGTCAAGTTGCTGACACGAGCTAGTGTTAGCGCAAGGAAAAGGGGATGATTCCTTACCCGAATGGTAGGCTCGGGCCAGGGTGAAAGGTTGTTTCGTTCTTTAATGCGCCGGGGGTACCAGCTGTATGAAGGGTCTTTTAATTCTTTGGCTGGATGGAAGGTCCGAACCAGAGTGGAGAGAATTCTTTCTGTTCTCCGGATGGACGGTAGGTCTGAGCCAAAGTGGAAGGATCTTTTTGTTCTCTAGCTGGACGGAAGGTCTGATCTAGAGTGGAGAGAATCTTTTGCTCTCTAGTCGGACGGAAGGTCCGATCCAGAGTGGAGAGAATCTTTTTAGTTCTCTAGCCGGACGGAAGGTCCGATCTAGAGTGGAAAGAATCTTTTTGTTCTCCGGTTGGACGGCAGGTCCGAGCCAAAGTGAAAGGATCTTTTTATTCTCTAGCTGGACGGAAGGTTCGATCTAGAGTGGAGAGAATTCTTTCTGTTCTCCGACTGGACGGCATGTCCGAGCCAAAGTGAAAGGATCTTTTTGTTCTCTAGTCGGACGGAGGGTCCGATCTAGAGTGGAGAGAATCTTTTGCTCTCTGACTGGACGGCAGGTCCGAGCCAAAGTGAAAGGATCTCTCTTTTATTCTCCAACCGGACGGAAGGTCCGATCTAGAGTGAAAGGATCTATTTGTTCTCTGGCTGGGCGACAAGCCTGCACCAAAGTGAAAAGATTTGATGTTCTTCAATGCGCCGGGAGTACCGGCTGTGAAATCCGAACCTGGGAAAGTGGGCCACGAGGGCCGGAGTTGATGTTGCAGAAGTAGGCCGCGAAGGCTACAATTGGGGAAGTGGGCTATAGAAGCCGAAGTTGGGAGGTTAGCAGGCCATAGAGACGGGAAGTAGGCCATGGGGGCCAATGGTTGGGTTGCACGAGCCGAAATCGGAAAGGCAGGCTACAGAAGCCGAACTTCAATTTTTTTTAACTATTATTTTCATTATTCAAGCATGCAGGCATTCATCAGCAAGCATAACATAAAAATAAATAAGACAGCTCCCTCTATAGGGAATTGGATAGGGACATCACCCATAATTCGTAAACACGGTGCGGGCCACGAGGCATAACTGAGGGGTGGTGCGCCCGTCAAGAGGATATCGCATGTCTTGCATGCACAACTTAAATTCACGCATTTCACCTGAGGTAATTCTCTGTGGAGTGGAGGAGCAAACGTGTGAGCAAAAGGCCCTAAACATAGGGATATGCAGGTTTTCTAAGCAACACTCGAGGGTTATCCTAGCGCCTACACATGGGTTTCAGGCTCTCGATTTTGGTAGCTTCGCACAGCCCCCATTTATTTATTTTGGTAGCGGATTTCACCGTTCGGCGCGAGTCTCCTCATGTGTCTCAATGGGGATTCCCGGCTACTAGGATTCATCCTTGTCATAATTTTATTGCGGATTCCACCGTTTGACGCGAGTTTCCTCATGTGTCTCAATGGGGATTCCCGGCTACTAGGCTTCATCCTTATTGAAATTCGCTTCACCTTTTTACGCGAGTCTCCTCATGTGTCTCAACGGGGATTCTCAGCTACTCAGATTCACGTTTCTCTTTTTTTTTATTATTCAATCTTTTTTTTGCTTTTTTTCTTTTTTTAAAGTGGGGGTAGGTAGCTTTTTCCTCACGATTACCTTTCACGCGAGTGCAGGAATTCAAGTCTCCGTAGAGTGCTAAGAAGAAAGTCGGGCAATCCCTATGGTTGAAGACCATTGAACACATTAAATGTGAAGTGGGGAGTGTTGCCTCGGGTTTATTTTGTGAGTTGGGCTCAGTAATTTAGCCATGACTCTTCCCCTTGACATGTGCACCCGCCATAATTGGGTTCCCTTCGAGCGTATGCCGTGACGCACGTGCATCCGGAATCGGGGCAGCGTTATTATTTAGCAAGGAAACAAGGTCCTAGAAAATTCCAAGGACGTGTCTTATTCTATATTACAAGCAAGCATGCACGTAGGGTAGCCGAGCATTTTTTTTTGGTCTCTTTTTTTTTTTGCGTAAGAACATACTGTCGTTACGTATAAGTGTAGTGGTAGTAAAAGGTATTAGGGGAGCAGGCCGCAAGAACCGAAATTGGGGAAGCAGGCTATGAGAGTCGGAAATGGGAAGCGGGCCGCTAGAGCCAAAATTAGGAAGCGGACTACGAGAGCCAAAATTGGGAAACGGGCTGCAAGAGTTGAAATTGGGAAGCGGGCCGCGAGAGTCGATGTTGGGAAGCGGGCTGCGAGAGCCGAAGCTGAGAAGCAGGCTACAAGAGCCAAAATTAGGAAGCATGCCACGAAGGCCAAAGGGAAGCAGGCTACAAGAGCCAAAATTGGGAAACGGGTTGCAAGAGCTGAAATTAGGAAGCGGGCCGCGAGAGCCGATGTCGGGAAGCGGTTTATGAGAGCCGAAGTTGAGAAGCAGGCTACAAGAGCCAAAATTAGGAAACGGGCTGCAAGTGTCACGCCCCAAACAAGGCGGAAATATCGGGACGTACAGTTAGGGACACGCTGGCAAGAGAGAGAACTAATCTAAAATAATACACAAGTGCTACAAGATGGAAATACTAAATGATCATTAACAAATTACAACTGATACAATAACCTCAAGTTCAACTTAATACAACTGGAATAATCAACCACTAAAACTCAATAACATGACTGAGACTAAAAGCTCTCCAAAACACAACTAAAGAAAGATAACACACTACTAACACACTAGAACTGATACACTCAAGACATCACTCCTGCCCTTCCCCATCGGTAAGCGCGTCACCTGAAAAGCCTGGAAAGGGGGGAAAACACAACTATGAGCTGACGCTCAGTAGGAAATAACAGACAGGTATAAGTGATTAACAGTTTAATTACATTTTAAAATGTCATGCTACAAATGATAAAAATAATAAAAAGATAACGGTGATATCACGAAACAGAATTCAAAGATCTTGCAAGGTCAAGAAATATAATGAACAGAATAGTAAGACAAGAATTTACTACAGGAGATAACGATAAAAAGTTGGCCATATCAAGACAATTCAAGTCATGCCAAGCACGTATGTAATTTCATTTTCACGTCCAAGTAATAAGCAAGTAAAGTAACCACAAGTAGAGTATAGAACAGTGAAGAGTGGAAAGTGAAAAGTAGTAGAAAGTAATGTAGAGAGTAGTGGAGAGAGTAGTGGACAGTCCTAGATTTAACACATGTCAAGTACTGGTGCCAAATGCCACACCTAGTCATTCACCTCCCCGGGGGTACACGTAGTGTTCGGGCGCTCTTCCCAGGACCAGACCGAGCCCTTAATTGTTTGCCAGGCATTGATTTCTTTGGATCAAAGATCCCACGAATCTAGACTTCCACAGTTTATGGCCAGAATTCCAAGGTTTAAACTAAGTAGCAATAACAACTTCACGTAGGAAAGAGATTCATTTCCAGAATTTCAAGGTAAGTATAATCATCAAGGAGATCGAAACCAAGTCACAACAAGAGTTAATCGTGCTGCGCTACTGTAAAACAGCAGCAATCAAACAAGCTAATCAACATATTAATCCTAATCACCAAGTTAAGATATCATGATTAACCATTATCATTTGCATTAAGACAATTGCCAAGAAGCTGATTCAAGATGATAAGGCAAAGAACAACTCTCACAGGAGTGAAATAGAATGCATTAACAGAGATTTAGTTACACCATTAACCACTAATTATGTGGGTTTCTATTTAATCTTGTATGCATTGAAATGAAGATGATAAACGGTGTGTTTTTACTCTAAGTTTGCATGTATGGACCAATGTTAATTGAAACTAAAAAGGGTACATGAATAGGTCATTAGTTCCTCATAAATGTAATTTTCAATGTGATTAGGTTGAATGGATTGATTCCCCAATGATCCGGATTGATCCCCGGGTCAAAAACATCATTAATGGGGTCATACAGGGCATGAGTCGACCCATTGGGTCGACCCCTGGCATTCTAGGAGCCTTCCTGGGTGTGGGTCGACCCATTGGGTCGACCCCTCAAAAAAAAAGCTTCATGGGTCGACCCATTGGGTCGACCCCCTTTACTGGGTGCATGGGTCGACCCCTACACTTCCAGAAGCGACGGGTGATTCCGTAAACCATGAAAACTCAATGATTTGGGGTCTAAATGAGTTGGGATTTTAACCAAATGCTCTAGGGTTCTTAATATACATACTAAGGTCATAAAACAAGAGATTGAAACAAGAAATTTGCTGAAAACTCAATCGAATCACAACCTATTTATGATGAATACATGAAGAACCTAGTTCTTGACATGCGTCTACTAAAACGTAGATTTCTCTCAATATACACAACGGAATTTGGGGCTTTTTATATCAAAAGAAAGTTAACTTAATGATGAATCCAACCATATACTATAAGCCATATGTGGATCAAATTATCTAATCCAAAAACAGCCCGAAAATCAAGCTTCTACTTGAAGAACATAATATACATCAAATTCTAGACATGCTCTTACTAAAAATCAAAATTCTCCAAGTATGCTCAATGAAATTTAGGGCTTCCTACGTTAAATGAAAGCTAACAACATGCTGATTACATCATGTAAGTTAATTAGAGTTTGGTTGTTAGATCCTACCTCAAATCGGAGAGAGAAAACTCAAACCCTAGGATGAAGAACACTTGGACAGCACCTCACAAAAAGCTCGATTTCTCCACGGACACCTAATGAAAATTGGGGCTTTTGCCACCAATGGATAGAGCTCGATGAGAGGAACATTTTGCTATACTCATGATCAAGATTTGGTTGAGAATTCCTACCTCAATCGATGGATCAAAGAAGGATGAAGGAAAGCCAACGGCCTGCTGACCCACCTCCACAAATCGAGCTAGATCTCTCCAGATCTGAAACTTCAGCGAACCCCACAGTAGCCAAATGAAAGAAGACTCGTAGGGCTTCATTTTGATAGCTCATGGAGCTTTTGGAGCCTTCAGAATTGGGAGTATTCGCTGCTGCAAGCTACGTGTTTAGAAACGGCGCCGAAATCCTTGACTTGACCAAACTATATCGGCAGCACGTTTTGGGGCTAGGTTTACCTCAAATTGATTGAGAATAAATGTTCTTTACATTGTGGCCTTCCATTTGCCCTTGATTTCAGATCATTTGGTCGAGTATTGAGGTCGAATTTCGTGTTTTAAACTAAGGGTTAGGTATGGGTTAAAAGTGTGCACTTTTGGGTTTAAACTCTAAATAGATCTTACCACGGATTTACAATGCCCTAATGCCAGAAGGAAAAGTTGTTATCTACATCGACCTAAATCTATTTACTATTTTTACAGATTTTTCTAAGGTAGTCGGATTATTACTTATACTATTCCGTAAATAGTTAAATGTTAAGATCGGAAAACTAAGTTCACTAATTCGGCATAATAAATAATTTTCTTAGGCTTAAATGTAGAAGACAAAGTTGCTAAACAAAATTAATTCTACAAGGTGTGATTTTTGGGGATTTTTAGAAAATAGTTGAAAAATGACTTATTCTATTAATTAATTAATTAATCTAATTAATTTGGATAATTCTCATTAATTCGAATAACTTCAAATAAATTCCAAATAATTACAAATAACTTTCTAAATAAATTTCTAAAGAATTTGGGGTCTTACAGCAAGAGCCGAAATTAGGAAGCGGGCCGCGAGAGCCGATGTCGGGAAGCGGGCTGCGAGAGCCGAAGCTGAGAAGCAGGCTACAAGAGCCAAAATTGGGAAACGGGCTGCAATAGCCGAAGATAAAGGTCTCTATTTTTTGTTCTCTGGCTGGGGCAGGATCCGAACCAGAGTGAAAGGTTGATTCTTTTTTTCTCTAGCCGGGGAAGGGTCTGAACCAGATTGAAAGGTTGATTCTTGTGGACGCGCTTAAATTCACTGGTTCAGGTGGTCTTGTCTATTAAGTGCGTTGGCGTGCCAGTCACCGAAGTGACAATTTATTCGGGCTCCGAAGAGCCCATGGTGCGCTCGGTCTGACTTCGTCAGGCGATTGTGTGGTTCGTGTCGGGACCGAATCCCGTCGTGCCATAAAGGTCACGATGTCATTTACATCCCCCACACGAGGGAATACCCTTGATTAATTGTCGAAATTAGGGGCCCCGCGGCCGAAAAGAATAATACTAATTGTGCAAGAAAAAGATAGGAGTGGATCACACTGAGGGTTGTATTCAGACCACCAACCGCTGGTCATGTCAGTCACTCGTGGACCTTTTCATATTCAGACACGAGTCCGTGATGGAAACGCAACAGGAAAAGCCGGGACAAATCCGTTCAAGTGTTTGCCGAACACCCGGCAATTTTAGTGATGACTCGGAGGGCGTCCGGAACGAGGAGCAAACCCGGTCTGATCAAGATGTCGGCCCGAGGCTAGGTCGAGACCGGACCATGTCGGGATGACTCCCAAGATCCGAGCCCGGCCTGAGAGGGCGACATTATTGTTCCTTTTGCCCCGGGTCGCGGAGAGAGATGGGGGCTGTAGTGTGGGCCCTAGCGTCTTTTATTTGGGGTTTTCTTAGTTATATGTTCTGATCTGTGATTTGATGTTTATTGTTTATTTATGCCTTTGAATCATTATTAATGTTGCATATTCGGGGTCCTTTAATTAGCATAATTTTCATCAATTTATTTGCTACCGTCAATGCCCTTATCATGCTATATATGTATATATACATGCAGTGTGCCGGCGAAGGAAAAATGGGAGTGTACCGCTGAGGGCATGGGGTGTGCCGTTGGGGCCTGAAAAGGGTGTACCGCTGGAGGCCAAAAGGGGCGTACCGCTGAGAGCAACAAGGCCAAAAGGGGGGCATACCGCTGTAGGTTCAAGGGGTGTACCGCTGGGGGCTGAAAAGGGGCCATAGCTGGAGAGTGTGTCGGTGAAGGAGGGGGGGTGATATAAAGTCTGTACGTTCCCCAGCCTCAAGTCTATACATTGCCTATTGACCGCAGCTCGAAGTCTATACATTGGCTGCTCAAAGTCTGTACATTGTCCATCATGAAGTCTATACGTTGGCCAGCCTAAAGTCTATACATTACAGCCCAAGGCCTATACATTGGCCAAGTCTATGCGTTGCAGCGTGAAGTCTATACGTTGGCCGGCCCAAAGTCTATACATCGGCCAGCATTCATCAGCTCAAAGTCTGTACATTGACCAGCATAAAGTCTATACATTACATCCCAAAGCCTATACATTGGCCAAGTCTATACGCTGCAGCGTGAAGTCTGTACGTTGGCTGGCTCAAAGTCTGTACGCTGCCGCACAAAGTCTGTACGTTGCAGCATGAAGTCTATACATTGGCTGGCCCAAAGTTTGTACGTTGTAACGTGAAGTCTGTACATTGACTGGCCCAAAGTCTATACGTTGTAACGTGAAGTCTGTACATTGCCCCTTTGGCTACAGCTCGAAGTCTATACATTGCCAAGCCCAAAATCTGTACGTTGTAACATGAAGTCTGTACATTGGCTGGCTCAAAGTCTATACGCTGCAACACCAAGTCTATACATTGTCCCTTTGGCTGCAGCTCGAAGTCTATACATTGCCAAGCCCAAAGTCTGTACGTTGTAGCATGAAGTCTGTACATTAGTTGGCTCAAAGTCTATACGCTGCAACACCAAGTCTATACATTGTCCCTTTGGCTGCAGCTCGAAGTCTATACATTGCCAAGCCCAAAGTCTGTACGTTGTAGCTTGAAGTCTGTACGCTGGCTGGCCCCAAGTCTATACGCTGCAACATGAAGTCTGTACATTGGCTGGCCCAAAGTCTATACATTGGCCAGCATCCATCAGCTCAAAGTCTGTACATTGCCCAAGTCTATACACTAGATCCCGTTGAGACGATGGATGAGGGTGTACCGGCGAAGGGAGGGACTATACCGCTGGGGAATGGGGCATACCGCTGAAGGTTTTGAAGCGTACCGCTGAAGGCTGGGAGGAGTGTGCCGCTGAAGGGGGTGTCCATGGGCAATTAAGGGTGCACCGCTGAGGGTTGAAGGGGCATGCCGGGGAAGGCTTTGAAGCGTGCCGCTGAAGGCTGGGAGGAGCGTGCCGGCGAGGGGGTTGGGTGAGTATGCCACTGGAAGATAACTGGGGTGCACCGTTGAAGGGCCAATCAAGGCGTGATAGTGAAGGTTCAATCAGTCTTCAATTTTTTATTTTTTAAGGCTTTTATTTTCTTCTTGTTTTAATTTCCATGTAATTTTATATAAACTTCCCCCTTGTTTCCGTTTTGCTCGGTTCAGCTTCTTTTCTTGCGGGTCGGGCGTTCGGGCTGCCGGACAGTTAATCAATTCGGTTCTCGTCATGGTGCCGACAGTGGCTTGATTAGCTGGGAGGTTCATTGATTATTCCATTCGTTTGTTGCTTCCTTTTGCCTCTTTTAATGTTTTGTTATTTTCTCACAAAAATTCGGCAGCATCTCCCCTTAACCCGGGGCGTAAGGGAGATAAAGGGAACGCGCCCACATGGAGTGGCAGAACCCGACAACTGGAGGTGGGCGCCTGAGGGCAGCAACACCTTTATAGAACCTCGAAAAACACGAAGGGAACAACGGCGGGCTGAAGGCCTCCCAGGCTAAACAAGGTGGACTGGGGCTCAAAAGGGCGTACCGCTGAGGGCCTGACGGGGAAGGTGTACCGCTGGAGGGCCACCATGGGGTGTGCCGACCAAAGAGACAGAAGGGTGTACCGCTGAGGGCTGAACGGGGGCGTGCCGCTGAGGGCAAATGGTGTGTACCGCTGAGGGCCAAAATGAGTGTGCCGGCCAAGTGCCGGGAAGGTGCATCGCTGGGGGCTTAAACAGAGTGTGCAAGCTGGGAGACTTGGAGGCCATTCAGGAAAAGAGGGGGATTCAAGGCCGGGGGTAGGCCACTTGGTTACTATGTATTCGGAGAGAGGGTAAGGGTCTCCCTCTCCCCTAAACCGGTGAACACAACAGAGGGCCATGGAGGGAATTGAAGGGCTCATGAGGCCAAGGCTCATGGGAGAGCGATCATATCGACATGGAGGCCCCAATAACATCGGAGAAATGGGGAGGCGGAGGGGGGAAACGGACAACTCGTCGGAAACTGCAAAGACTAGCATAAGCCAACTAAATCCAAGAGAAACCCGTGGAGGGTGGTTTTTTTTATTCATGGGAATCAAAAGGCCGAGGCCCTACATACTCATTACAAAAGAAAAATGCCCAGGACGAAGCCGTGGACAAGGGGAAATCCGAAGACGAAGAACGGGAGGAGGAGGAACGGAGTGCAAGAGGGAAGGAAGCGTTGGGGATTGGGATCTGGATCACCGTCCCCAACTCTCTCCCCTATTACATCAAGCTCTCTCTCTCTTACTCTTGCTTCTTCCCGGTGGTCGTCGGAGGAGGCTCCCGCCGAAGCCCTTCTTCTTTTCTCTCTTCTCCTTTTTGTCCGTGTTTTCTCTCTGTGGGTGTCCCTCTTTTTTCTGTCTCTTCTTCCTCTGTAGGAGCAGGGAGTCTTTTATACTCCCCCGGCAGGAGCCTTCAAGTGCTCTCGAAACGGCGGGAAACAGCCTGTGTGATGATGGCATTCGACCTGCTCCGTCCTGGGTGTCAGTGGAGGAGCCTACGTGGCCTAATGATCGGCTGACACCTCAGACGGCTTCACTGCGCGCCAAGGATGCATAGGGCATGGGCTTCACGTCGTCTTGCCGTTGAAAAGCTTCACCGCTGTGCCGCTGGCGAGTTGAAAAGGCGTGCCGCTGGGGAGCCAAAATGGCGTGCCGTTGAAGCTCCTGAAGGGCGTGCCGCTGAATGGCCTGAAGGGCGTGCCGCTGAGGCATGCTGAGGGCTGTGCCGCTGAAGCCCCTGGGGGCTGTGCCGCTGAAGACCCCCCAGGGGGGTGTGCCGTTGAAACCCCCCCAGGGGGTGTACCGCTGAAGGGGGCGTGCCGCTGAAGGGCTCTCCAGGGCGTGCCATTGGGGCTCCGCCAGGGTGTGCCGCTGAACACCCGATGGGGTGTGCCGCTGAACACCCGATGGGATGTGCCGCTGAACACCCAATGGGGCGTGCCGCTGGAGCTCCACCAGGGCGTGCCGTTGAGGCCCCTTGGGGGCTGGGCGTGCCGCTGAAGGACTCCCCACGGGGTGTGTATCCGGGGCCCGTTCTGAGCCCATTGTGGGCATGAGCCATGGCCCATTTGATTCTTTTTGAGGCCCACGGGCTGTGGGGCCTTTTGTGCTTGATTTCTCTGGGGTTTCTTCACTCGGCGCCGTTGCTGACGCGAGGCCGAGCAGGATATCCAGGTATGCATTTTTTTGGTGTCCACAATTCTTTAATTCTCTGGCCGGGGAAGGATCCAGACTAGGGTGAAAGGTTGATTCTTTAATTCTCTGGCCGGGAAAGGATCTGAACCAGAGTGAAAGGTCGATTCTTTTTTATTGGGAAGCTGTCGGCTAGGAGCCGATAATGGGGTAGCTGTCAGGTCAGGGGCCGATAATGGGAAGCTGTCGGCCAAGAGGCCGATAAATAGAAAGCTGTCGGCTTAGAGGCCGATAAGGGGATAGCTGTAGGCTCGGAGGCCGATGAATAGAAAGCTGTCGGCTCAGAGGCTGATAAGGGGATAGCTGTCGGCTCGGAGGCCGATAAGTGAAGTAGTTGTCGGCTCAGGGGCCGATGATTGGATAGCTGTCGGCTCGGAGGCCGATGAATAGAAAGCTGTCGGCTTAAAGGCCGATGGTGGGATATCTGTCGGTGTAACGCCCCATCGGCGGAAGGTTTAGTCGGTTTAACGCCCCGTCGGCGGAAGATTTAGTCGGTTTAAAGCCCCGTAGGTGAAAGGTTTAGTCAGTTTAACGCCCCGCTGGCGGAAGGTTTAGTCGGTTTAACGCCCCGTCGGCGAAAGGTTTAGTCGGTTTAACGCCCCGTTGGTGGAAGGTTTTGTTGGCTTAGACGAAAAGTCGTGACACCAACCCCATGAGAAGTCTATTTGCTGGATGGCTGGAGGTAGAAGGTGAAAGACCACATCTGCCTCAAGGCTTACTTTCTTTTCTTCTCTTCTTCTTTCATGCGGGGAGGCAAGTGGAGAGACCACATATGCCTGATGACTGTTCTTTTCTTTTTTGCTCTTCTTTTATTGTGAAGAGGTGGGTTCAAAGACCACATCCACTTCATGAATGTTCTTTTTGTTCTGCTATTCCTTTCTCATTGATGCCCTCAGACTGGCGTGTATTCTTTTAACGTGCCCCCGGGTTGGAGTGTAGCTTTTCTTCATTTGCCCCGTAGGTCCGGGGGTGTATTCTTTATAGCTTATATGCCCCCTCTGCAGGGTGTGTTTCTTCTTCACGTGGCCCTAGGCCGGGGTGTATTCTTTATGGCTTCTATGCCCCCAGGTGGGGTAGAGTCTTTTGCTTCTTATGCCCCCACGATGGGGTGTAGTCTTTGCTTCTGATGCCCTAGAGCGGGGTAGCGTCTTTACGGCCTCTATGCCCCCAGGCGGGGTGTCTGTTTCTTCTTCAGATCCCCATAAGTCGGGGTATATTCTTTACAACTTCCATGCCCCCGTGGTGGGGCATGTTGCTTCTTCAAATGCCCCTAAGGCGGGGTACGCCTCTCTTCATATGCTCCCATGGAGGGGTATGTTTCTCCTTCAAATGCCCCTAAGCTGGGGTGCCTCTTTTGCTTCCTATGCCTCCAAAGAGAGGTATCTTCCTCTTCACATGCCCCCGGCACAGGGTGTATCTTTTGCTTCTTATGCCCCTGAAGGGGGGAGGGTAGCTTTATTTCACGTGCTCCCACGAGGGGTGTGTTTTGCTTCTTGTGCACCCAAGGTAGGGTGGGTCTTTTCTTCACGTGCCCCTAGATCGGGGTATAACTCTGTTGCTTATCGTGCCCCCAGGTCGGGTTAGATTCTTCTGCTTCTCCGACCCCAGAGAGGGGTATATTTCTCTTCGTATTCCCCTAAACCGGGGTGTAAACTTTGCTTTATGTGCCCCCAAGTCGGGGTGGATTCTCTTCATGTGCCCCCGGGCCGGGGTGCAATTCTATTTCTTCTTATGCCCCCAAGTCGGGGTAGATTCTTCTCACATGTCCCCGAGTCGGGGTGTATTCTATTCATGTGCCCCCTAAGCGGGGTGTATCTTTTTCTTCTTATGCCCCAGAGCGGGGTGGATTCTTTTTTTTCTACCCCGACACACTGGGGGATGTTTGCTTCTTGTGCACCCAAAGTGGGGCGTATTGCTGCTTTTGATGCCCCCAAGGTGGGGTGTATTTTTCTTCTTCAGATCCCCATAAGTCGGGGTATATTCTTTACAACTTCCATGCCCCCGTGGTGGGGTATGTTGCTTCTTCAAATGCCTTTGAGTCAGGGTGTATTCTTTTGTTTCTTACACCCCAATGGTGGGGTGGATGAATGCTCTCTTCTAGATTCGTGGCCGTGCTCTGCCTCATTGCTATAAAGCATTCCCCACGGCGGGTAGGAATTCATCAAGCTATAGTTGCGACTTGCCGGATCTTCTAACAGCCACTCGAGGGGTCGTCTTATGCCAGATAGGGGCAGCAGGGAGGAGGAACAGGCCGGGGCATTGCACCGCGGGCTTGGACCCTCCTAGAGCCAAGCGGGATGCCGTCCTTCTTCTCGTTCTCTTGGTCGGCCATGCTTGCCAAATTTTTTTGTCCTTTCTTTTCTTTTCTTCTTTTTCTCTTTTTTTTGTGTAATAGACCAAGGTGGGTGTGCAGAAGAGCGCTCACCCCCTCAGGGAGGGGATGAGTGGTTCGCTCCACCGCATCAATCCCACAGTGGTAATCTTTGTTCAGCGCAGGTCCCGACGGATATGGACGTACAACCCTCTCTCGCCAATTCTTTCTCTTCTCTTTTTTTTACTTCTTTTCCTTCTTCTTTTAGCGGCCTTCATGATTCCTGGAAGCTGCATATGCCTCGGAGTAGTGTCCCCAAGGTCACAAAGATAATTGCACCTAGTTCAGCTTTTCTCCTCATAGGGCTGGCGAAGATAACACCTGCAATTCATCAAAGCGGGCAAACATTGTTTATTAGGAGGCCATGAGGCCCCGAATCCCGACGAAGAGATGAAGGGTGGTTCCGATCCCACCAGGCGTGCCAGACTTGTGGACGCACTTTTTATTAAGAATCATCGTTGTTTATTTGTTCATTGGGTTTATTAAGTGCGTGGGCGTGCCAGTCACAAAGTGACAATTTATTATGCGCTCGATCTGACTAATCAGACGATTGTGTGATTCGTGTCGGGACCGGAACCCGCCGCGCCATAAAAGTCACGGCGTTATTTACATCCCCTCGGAGAGGGGAACACCCTTGATTAATCGCCGGGAATCAGGGCCTCATGACTAGGAAATTATATCGAGAGAAACTAGCCGATAGCGGTCTCGAATCAGTCGGAAAGCCCTATGTCTAGGGAAGCAAGCATTCGAAATATGTTGGTCACTCAAGGGACCATTTTGATATTCGGGCGAGCGTCCAGCTTCAGAAAATCATGATCGTCACAGGGAAAATCGGAGCATATGTATGCCGGGGTACGGCAAATTTATTGTTCAAAGGGACGGGAATCGTCCAGTTAAATCCCGGTTAGAGCGGTCGGAAACCGATAAGTTTGTCGGCCCAGTGCAAGATCAAGCTACGACTATACTCCGGTGGGCCCCCCGCGGTCGAAGTCGGGCTCGCGTGGGCGTCGTCAATATTTCCGGTGCCAAGGGGGCAACGGGAGGATGTCCTGGGACCAGATCTGAGAACCAATGTGCGTTCAAAGGGAGCGGGCTATAGGCCGAGGATATGGGTCAGGCAATGACCATGATCGGGGCGGACCCGAGGTCTAAGCGTGGCCCACGGAGGCCTTATTGATATTCCCATGCAAAGGGTCCGGGGATGACGAGAGCCGTCTCGTTCCATTCATATTTTGTTGGTCATTCATGGACCATTTTATGTTCGGACAAAGATCCGTATTGAAGGCAAGACGTAAATGGAAATAAACCCGTACAAACGTCTGCCGTGAGTACGGCAAGTTTAATGCAAGCGTGGGATTAGATCCCGGTATGTATGTCGGTCACTAACGGACCGTTCATCGTTCGGACGAGAGTCCGCATTTGAATCGTCGAAGACAACAGCAAAACCACACGGATGTCTGCCGTAGGTACGGCAAGTTCAATGTGGGTGCGGGATTAGATCCCGACATATATGTCGGCCACTAACGGACCATTCATTATTCGGACGGAAGTCCGTATTAGTAGCGTCGAGGACGACGATAAAATCGTACGGATGTCTGCCGTAGGTATGGCAAGTTTATTGTAGGTGCGGGATCGGATCTCGATAAAGACGGGTCGAGCTAACGAACTATCGGCCCGGGATAAGATCGGATCATGGTCACGTCCAAGCGAGGGCTCCCGAGATCCAAGTCCGATCTAGTGGGGCGTCATTGCTTTTCTCTTCACACACAGTCCGGGGAAATGAAGGTTCCAAGGTATGCGTACATGTCGGTCACGGTCGGACCATTCATTGTTCGGACGCGAGTCCATGTTCGAGGCATCGAAGACGACGATAAAACCGTGCAAATGTCTGTTGTAGACACGGCAAGTTTAATGTGGGGTTGCGGGATTAGATCCCGGGAGAAGCGGGTCGAGTTAACAAACTATTGGCCCGAGACGTGTTTGGGTCATGACCATGTCGGGGGTTCCGAGGTCCACGTCCGACACCACAAGACGTCATTGATTTTCTCTTTGCACCCAGTCCGGGGGGGGGGGGTGAATTGTTAAGTGTGAAGCCCAAACTCGCCAACGTGCGTCCTCGCACGCGGATCGACCTGCGCGGTCAGGTCGCGGGGTTGCAGGTCGCAGGGGTCAAGGGGGCAGCGCCCCTTGCGGGGGTTTCCGGGGGCAGCGCCCCCGGAACAAAATTTTAATTAAGGCGCGGGTGATAGAGTTTCTTTTATTCTTTTATTAACATGATTGACCCTTTATTATTATTTTTGCTTATTTATTCCCTTTTTGTATTAAGGAGGCGCGCCGGTTTAGCGAAGGAAGAGGATGGCGCCGTTTTAGAGTTCAAAGGAGGAAATGGGGGGGGCGCCATTTTGAGATGAACAGCGAAGGATGGATGCGCGCCGGTTTAGGACGTTAAAAGGGGGGGGGCGCCGTTTTAGAGTTCAAAGGAGGAAATGGGGGGTGCCGTTTTAAGATGAACAGCGAAGGATGGATGCGCGCCGGTTTAGGACGTTAAAAAGGGGGGGGGGCGCCGGTTTTGACCATGCCGTTTTAATGCAATACAAGAGAAATGGGCGCGCCATATTAGGAATGGGCAAGGGGGCACGCCATTTTAAGATGTATAGAGGAATGGGAGCGCGCCGTTTAAGGCCACGCCGGCTTAGGATGTGCACAGGAGCAAATGGAAATGGGCGCGCCGGTTAAGGCCATGCCGGGTTAAGATGTTGAAGGTGCACGCCGATTTAAGGTTCAAAGCGGGAGATGGGATTCTAAGAGTGATGTTAAACCGGCGTGGTGGAATAGTCACCGCGCCGTATTAAACTCTCCCGAGGGTTTGTTTCAAAGCGATTGACTGTGTGTTTCTTTTCTTTCACCCGTAGGTGGATCTTAATGGTTGGTTTGTTCGTTCAGTTGATAAGTTAGATTGATAATGAGGGGGTTTAAGTGATTTGTTCGGAGGAGTTTATTGTGTAAGATTTTAGGGGTTAATTCACAGAGGGTTCATTGTGTGTTCTTCAAAGGGTGTCTTGTTCGTTTGTTCTTGAGCGTCCTTGTATGTTCTTAGCCCTAGCGAAAAATCCGGCAGCACTTCCCCCGGACCGGGACTTGTCAGAGAGAAGCGAAAGCCACCACACGGATTACTCTCGGGTAGACTCTCAAAATGTGGAACGGTCTCACGGCAGTCCGCTAGCCCAAGTGTGAATGTGGAACGCTCGAGGGCCAGCCTGCAAGAGCGACCACGACTCACGGGCGATGATCTTTGGGGCGGGGTGAATGTTTGCCACAAGGGCAATGAATGTTCATCCGTAGGTGGGTTCCCTTGCGGGACATGCTATGGACAGGCAAGCCTCGAAGGGCCCTGGATGATTAGAGAGGGGAGAAGGGAGGCGTAGATCGGAACGAAGAAACACTGAGCTTGCAAAAGGGCCCTTTTCTTTTATTCATCCCTACAAATGGGGAAGAAGTTGACACAGGGAGAGTTCACCCAGAGTGGAATACATTGCAAAGGGGGCGGAAGAAGATACTGACGAGGAAAAAAAAAAGGTACACTGACCCCCCCTCGACTCACCTCTCACACTCACACACACTCTCTTTCTCTTCACCTTGCCGGCGCGGGTGGACCGAGCTTCTTCTCCCTTTTTCTTCTCTTCTTCACAGCCCACCGCCGAGCGCCTTTTCCTCCAAAAATGGCCCGCCGGTTTCGGAGTTTCCAGCTTCTCCTTATATATATCCCGGAAGAGGTTCTCTCTGTTCGAAGAAGAGCATGCCTCGCCACTTGCCAACGTCGCGACCGTGTTGCTGTCGAGCTCCTTCGCGTGCCACGTTGCTTTCATCACTTGCAGGAGAATGGGCGGCCGGCTGATGGAATGAGCACAAGGCGGGACGGGGCTCGAGAACTTCCATTCACGGCATATGCTCGGTTGCCCGCCGGATCGAAGTGGGAGTTTTAACCACTTCAGGCTTGTTCGTCGTCATGCCGTTCCCAGGAAACAGGGGACCACATTGATGACGGGAAGGGTTGGTTGCGGCGCCGGGTAAACACTTCAGAGAAAAGATTGCTTTTAAACTGAGCACGCCGTATTAGCATTCCAAAATGGGCGCGCCGATTTAGTGCATTCAAAGGGGTGGCCCTTCAATGGGAGCGTGCCATTTTAACATAAAGGGTGGGGGTGGTGCCGTTTTAACAAATAGCAAGGAGAGCTCGTATTAGAGCATAAAGTGGGGCACGTCGTTTTAAGGCGCGCCGCTTTAAGGCCTTTTCGCGCCGTTTTAAGCACCGAACGGATTCTTTTCGAAGTCACGGCCGTTTATATGAATGTTGGCATTCCCGAAATGTTCCGGTTGCGATGTATGGCCTCCACAATGTTCCGTTTGCAACCTCTGAGGCTCGGTCCCATACTTTGCGTGACTTTCGGTGCACGCCGAGGCTGTGTCGGAGTTCCCTGCTCTCCTTTGATTCAGCTCTCGGCACAGTCGGTCGGAGAGTTATAGCAGTATCTTCTGCCTGGGGGGCTTCCTTAGCGGGTAGCAGACCACCAAGTGAGTTCTCATCCTGATCGGGCGAGGCATGAGGTTTATTCGGCATTTCCGTCTTTGGCTTGCTCTCGAGTGTCGAGACGTGCATGCCGTATGATCGACACCGTCATCTCTTGTGGAGAGGCGAATGGAGGCCACTCGACCCCAAAATCTAGGGAGAGGTCTCCGGACGCCGCCAGCACTCCAATGGAACCTGCATAGTTCCAACAAACACCAAGGGGAGTAAGTAATACATGAAAGACTTCCTTCGACAAACAAGGTGAAAAAAAACCTGAGAAAAAGAAGGAGACAAGTCTTGCCTCCTTACCTGAAGCAAGTCCAGCTGCCCCCGTGGCATCGTCTGTCAAGGTCGGGGAAGGTAACCTCTCCGCCAGAGATGACGGTGTCGATCATACGGCATGCACGTCTCGACACTCGACCCCAAAATCTAGGGAGAGGTCTCCGGACGCAGCCAGCACTCCAATGGAACCTGCATAGTTCCAACAAACACCAAGGGGAGTAAGTAATACATGAAAGACTTCCTTCGACAAACAAGGTGAAAAAAAAACCTGATAAAAAGAAGGAGACAAGTCTTGCCTCCTTACCTGAAGCAAGTCCAGCTGCCCCCGTGGCATCGTCTGTCAAGGTCGGGGAAGGTAACCTCTCCGCCAGAGATGACGGTGTCGATCATACGGCATGCACGTCTCGACACTCGACCCCAAAATCTTGGGAGAGGTCTCCGGACGCAGCCAGCACTCCAATGGAACCTGCATAGTTCCAACAAACACCAAGGGGAGTAAGTAATACATGAAAGACTTCCTTCGACAAACAAGGTGAAAAAAAAAACCTGATAAAAAGAAGGAGACAAGTCTTGCCTCCTTACCTGAAGCAAGTCCAGCTGCCCCCGTGGCATCGTCTGTCAGGGTCGGGGAAGGTAACTGCACCTCCGCCTCCACGGCATCACCCGCCGGGGTCGGAGAGGGCAATGGTTCCTCCACAATCCGGTCATCTCCAGCAATCACGGGTGGGATAGGAGGCTCCTCCTGCCCGCCCTCACCGGGAGCCGACGCGTGCTCCTCCCTAGAATCTGACGCTGCAAGTAACTCCAGAACGTCAGCACTCTGCCTTATAGAGCTGACAAGCACCAGATAAGGACGGAAAGGACCACTGCATACCTCTAGAAGGGGTCCCCATTGGAACCTCCCTACTAGCAGAGGCTCCGGAGGATGAAGAGCTCGAGCTCAAACTCTCCGCTGTCTCCATCTCTGAGCCGACGTCGTCTGAAGAGCTCGACGAGGTCCCCGACAAACTCCCAGAGGTGGCCGAACCTGAAGCTCCTACAAGCCAGCGCAGCAAACAAGGTCATCACAAGACCCAGCTCTATATAAGGATGCCTCTCCAGCTAAGAGTTACAAACAGAAAACTCATCGGCCAGAGCACTCCCCTCCGAAACCTTCTCGATATCGACGATCTCCTCATCACCCTCAATAGGGGCCACTTCTGTGGGCCCCTCCTCCACCATCTCGGCCCCGTTGCGGGGCAGCTCACCCTCTTCTAGAGGCAAAGGTACACCTGTAAATAATGCCAACATGACCTCAGCACTAGAAGACAATCAACAACCAAAGGCTTAACAGAAATGATTAAGTCCCCGGCTACGTACCTGAGGGTCCCATGCTCGAGGACCCGACCAGCCCCACAGTGCAGGCCGACACCACAGCTGGCAGGGAAGCTCGCTCCACCCCCGCCAACAGTTGTGGCAACAAGCTAGACACTTCCTCAGGCGTGGGGGGCATCGAAGCACTCCTCCCCTTAGGCTCCCCCTCGAAGGAGGGAAGAGACACGGAAGGGCCGGTGCGGACTAGCTCCTGAAATATCTCCAGAGTGGCGGCTGAATCCTCACCTTAAAAATGACATCATAAAGTCAGTCAGTATTGGCATCCCCGCAACTCTATAATGGAAGGGCAATACTCTCTATAACAGTTCAAGACTTACCCAAGCCATCCTGGTTCGCACCGGGATCCCGCCCGTCAATGGATGGGGGCACTTCACCTTGCATCTCAGGAGAAGCTGCTGTCTCTGATGCCCCAGCCATCTCTGCATGACACCAGCAACTATGTCAATTCCCGGAAGCAAATACAACCATAAACACAACATGCTCGGTCCCAGAGTTGTTTATCTGGCTGGGCATCCTTTGAAGCCTTCCATGGCTCAAAATTAGGGAAGGTCTCAACATTGGGGGCGGTCTCGTCCATCATACGAAGGAGCCCCTCCATATCTATCTCATGATCGACCCCGTTGTCCGGAAGGGGGTTGACCTCCTGAGGTGGCGAGAAGGCCACATCAGCCCCGGTCTCCAGTGGCGCTATGAAAAGCAAATCCAATTGCACAAGGTTAGCCAATCGTCAAGGCTGAATCAACATAAAGCAAGTAGGCGGATATGGTACTTACTCAGAGCCGGCTCCGCCTCGATATGCTCCCTGGCAGCGGGTCCCCGAGAGGACTCACCAACCTCCCTGACTCCGGTCTCCATCCGGGGGAGCTTCCTCCGAGGCTGAAGGGCCCCGTCACCATCCCCAGAAGATGTCCCTGTGGAAGGATGATCCCTATCCGCCGCAGAACCTGCCAATAAACACAACCACACAGGATCGCTCAGCCATATGCCCTAGAAAACCATAAAGCAGGGCTAGCAGGCTAATGAAGAAGTCTTACCTGAGGTCACGAAGGGGGTCAGCGGTAGAGGAACTAGCTGCTCTGGCTTCAAGCCCACGACCAATGCGGCCTTCGCGACCGCCTCCTTCACGTCCCTCAGGATGTAGGCGCACTCAATGAGGGACATGAGCTCCACGGGTCCGGCCGACCCGATCGCATGGGTGATGTGAAGCCTCCAGTCGTCAGCCGTCGTATCTGCAAAGCTCCCCTCAGGGAGCACTCGGTCCAACGAACCCCGCTGCTCAAACCCACAGTCCGCTAGAAACTGGGTCCACCAAGTCCTCGACGTCTCGGGTCGAGGTGCCCTGACTCTGGTGCCTCCAGGCGCTGCCCATGCCTGCTTGAGGGGCTTCAGTGCCCCGTTGCCGCTCCGCCCAGTCGACAAAGAGCCTCGGCTCCCTCGGGGCGCCTGCTGCACCAGCCTCTCTACCTCCTAGCGGATCCGAGGAAAGCGAGTCTGCAGATACCCGTCATCCAGTGCGATGAGAGGCATGTCCTCCCTCAAGAGACGGGTCTCCTTGGCTTTTTGGATCGCCGAGGCCTTCTATCGGTACTGGTGACTATGCTCAAACCACCATCTGGCGTAGTGGACATCAAACCGTCCCCTGCGTCCCGGCCCCGGCGTCGACAGTCGCTCCGGCTCTCGGCGATAGTAAAAGTCCCACCACGCTGCGGCTAGCAAATGTGTGTCCCGACCTTTGTACTGACGACCCGCCAAAGGGAACTCCTGGTTCGGCGGGATCCCCTGGTCGTACCCGAAGTTCCGAGCGAACCTGTGCGGGTAGTACGGCTCTAAGAAGCTCATCACGGCCCGGTGTAAAGGCAGCACCGCTGGCTGAGTGCTCATCACCTACTCTGTGTACAATGACGCGTCAGGCTCTGGCTGGTAAGGTAGGGCGCATGCCGCCCCACCATTCGAAGGCACCATGATCAGGTGGGAGTCCCTGGTAGCACCGTCAAAAGGAACACCCTCCTCGCCCCTGCTGGGCAAGTAACACAAAACCCTCCTGGCTTCCTCCAACTGCATCACTGCGTCCCCATCAGGCTGTCCTGTGAAGTTGAATAACAACGGTGTCGCTTGGTTCGTCACATACCCGTGAGACACCAACCTTGGGAACAGCAACCAGCCCATGCACTGAGGTAGTGAGTCGGCAGGAGCAGGCTCCGCTCACGTGGCGTCGGGTGTGCCGCCAGTACTCCCAGTCCCTAGTAAACATTGGCCAAAGCCGCTGGGGCTAAGGCCAGCCTCCGTCCCTCTGTCAATTGGCACGCATGCCACATCAGCTCTACTCGTAGTAGGCCGTCCTCCCCGTGGGGGACCACAAACGTCGCCAGCCAGTACACCAAGTACGCAGCCAAGTGCGTCACGTCTGACAGTCTATGGGGGTCCCACCCCTCCTGTGGTGCATATATATACCTGCTATATGTCCGGAAACGTAGCTCCACCTCTGTATACTCCTCCCAGGGGGTCTGGTCCCTCACGAACTCCTGGTGAAAGCAAAAGGGGCCATCATAAAAGTGGCGAATCCACGCATTCAACGGCACCCTGGGAGTCTGCGCTGCTCTCTCTTTCCCAGCCAGGGCTAGATCCCTCCAGGTCTTTAGTAGATATCGGTAGCTGTAAGAAACCCGGTATCGTCCATACCCGTCAGCGTGGCTACGATGGAGGTCATCCAGCACTATCTCCTCGTACCCCTCACCGCTGATCGACAACCCAGAGATCCTCCACAGAGACCACAAGTCTAACGAGGTCTCTCCCTCAGCCGTTGCCATGGTGTTCCACCTGCGGTTGAAGCGCTCTGTCAACGCCTGTAAAAGTCTTGTATAACAAGGATACCCATACAGAGCCGTAGTCACAGCATATCTGATGTCAGCTCGGTCTAGTAGAACCCGATAGTGGTGTACTATGCCCATCAACCACTCAGTAGCTCCCTGGCGGTACCTGTGTGACAGAATCACCGCCCAGCGACCATACCCAGCTAACGGCGGTCTGTCACAGAATCCTGGACAAAAGGCTATGGTCGTCATAGCCTTCCCCGGCATACTCCAGCCTTGATGGCTCCAGCACCAATCCTAGACTGCCCTCTGTCTCTACTCGATGGTGTCCATGCAAATCCCAAAAGGCGGGACCCATCACTCCAGCACGAACTCCGAACTGGTCTGCTCTTCTGAAGAAGCCCAGGCACTCTGCACTGGGCAACTGACTCTGCCTCCAGTAATCTACGGAGAAACTCGGGAAGCCGTAAAGGACGATCCCGTGCAAGCTATCTCGACCCACCAAGATCGCCCGCTCTAGTCGGCGACGGGCTCCAACAACCCGAGAGTCACTCTCCTCCATGCCTGGCGGGACAAAGTGCCTGATAAACTCAAATAGGTGACGGTCTAATGTGAACTCCACTGGATAGCCACCGCTGAGATCATAAGTGTAAATTCCCCCCGCCTTCGAAGTGCGGGCCAGCTCCACGACCCCAACCCCGTTGCCGCGCTCGCCGACGGGGCCCTCTGCCATAACTGCCTGCCCACCATCAAGCTGCTCCACGTTGGCCACAGTGACAACTGGCGGGCCCAAAGGGGGCATGGGCTTCTCGTCCCTACCAAATCGGGCCCACTGGCGGGCCCATTGATTGCCCTCCTTCCGGACCACACGCCTCGGGACCCTCTCGTCCCTGCCAAATCGGGCCATAGCTGCAAGACATAGCACACAAATTGTCAATATGCCAGAAATTCAATACATACAACACAGCAAATCACAAACATATGAAGCATCAAAATCCAACAACAACAACTCAGTAGGAGAGGTTCACGGGCCGTACGCCCTCGTCTCCGCCTCTGACGCACGACCCGTGGGGGGCATTTGTTGTACTCAAACTATTTCCTCAAGGAAATACCCAGAAATAGGGGTTCGGGAGTTTCCTCGAACACCTTCAAGACATGGGCTACCCGGCCCCTCCGATAATCCAGTGGGCTTGACCAACGGCCCTAGCATGTTAACCGAGGTGCACGGTGGCTCTAGCAACCAATCAGGACCACTCCCGATTCATAAGTGGCGGATTTTCTCCGCACTCTACATGGTCACCTGGGCCGCCCCGGGGACACTTCGACTACAAGCCACGCCACGTGGCACCCAGTGAAAAGGCTGGGGGCCTACCCCGGAATGCCTTCCCTAAACCCTCCAAGGTCAATGGAAGACCCAAATGGGTTAACCACATGCTCAGGAGGCCCGACGCATGTGTGTACGGCTCACACGCACGTGTTTGGCATTCTACCGAACACCTTGTGGGCGCACATGTTTCAACCCTTCTACACCGACCCATGGGCCACCCCATAGTCCTAGTACACCAATTGGGTCCTACAACGACCCCCCAGCAGGTTGGGGCCACCCCCGTCCCTCAGACATGTGGCAACAAGCCACTGAACTTAGCTCTCGGGGCAACCCGAGACTACCCTGCCAACCCACCGTACAATGTGGCACGTAGCACGAGGTGAGGCCCACGGTCCAAGGTGCTTCCTCCCAGCCCCTATAGACTTCTACCCTTTGCCCTTTGCCAAATCCAAGGCCCGTTGGGCACTTACGCGGCTCGTTCGGCAACCCAGGGTGTGTCGGGCATTCGCCCGAGCACCTTGCGAGCGGCCACTACCACTTAGAGAACGATGGCTCCCATGGGCCATTTCAACCTCCCGAAACTTTATATCCCCCAAGGGGTATCCCTAGATGATGAAGGAAGACCCCCGGGGGCCAACCCTCGGGGTTACGGCTTTGTCCGGGGCCCGTGTGCCCCAGGGCGTGGCCGCGCCCCCAGGGAGGGCGAACTCCCGGGGGGGGGGGGGGGCGCACCCTCTCCACAGCCTGGAGGCCCGGCGGCCCTCCCCAGTCCCTGTTCGTGCAAATGCGGTCCGAGGTTCATGCAAAGCTCGTTCGTCATACCCGTACGCGGAAGAATTCGCGAAGATGAAGTCTCGGGAACGTCAATCCCTCGGTTTACCCGCACAAGCAGCCAGTCAACCAGTCCAAGCCCGTATCATTTGTCTTCTAACGTCCAAATGAGTCAAATTGGGGCTAAATTAACAAAAAAAACCAGTTTTATAGAGGTGGGATCACTCCCCCTCTCTCTCCTCTACCAGGTCCGCCCAAACCCCCCTTGGGGAGGGGTTTAGGCGAACCAGCTTAGGCTTCCAAGCTGGTCCGCCTAAACCCCCAAGGGGGGGGGTTAGGCGGACTAGCTTGGACCCCCAAGCTGGTCCGCCTAAACCCTTGTACAATAAAAAAAGATTTTTAAATAAAAAAAAAAGAAGAGGACTTTGGTTCGCCTAAACCCCCAAGGGGGGGGGGGTTTAGGCGGACCAGCTTGGACCCCCAAGCTGGTCCGCCTAAACCCTATCTCTCACACTCCCACACACACACAAAAAACACACATAAAAAATTCAAACAAAATAAAAATAAAAGCACTATTTGGGAGTTTACCCGGACCAAGTTGGACCCCCAACTTGGTCCGCCTAAACCCCACCCCCACCCGTCCAAACTTCTATAAATTGTCCCCTTACCAACAAGCACATGGGCAATAGGGAATGTGAAGCAATGCACGGACACACAGTCGGACGAGCGATCTTCCCCGGCCTAATTGTCGCACCCTCGGACTCCCGAGGCTTTCGACAAGGGTCAGGAACGCGAGAAGACAAGTGCGCGCACGGTTGGCTTGCTAGTCAACTCACACACGCCGAGGGTATGTCTCACGTACTCCCCTCACGCGGTGTCTATCCGTCTCATGACAAGTCCATCCCCGCCACGTGTAAGATGACCGTACCAACGGCAAATACGCCCGCACCCCGGGTCCGCCCGTGTACATTGAGTTACGACACTTACGATGGTGACGAATGGTACCTCGTAACGACCGCGTCGGCCCTTGACACGGAACCGTGTGCCCACCGTGTACCTCCCAGCCGGCCGTCGGCCCCTCAGATTGACAAATCAAGTCTAGTTGGACCTCTGGCCCGGGAATTACAGTCCCGGGGCCGACCTTGACTCTCCAGCATGACAACACTCGTCGTCCGAGGACCGGACCCTATCGCTCACCTCAAGCCGCATCCAACCTCCGCCAGGCGCCAACCCGTGTCCGTTCTGACCACCAAGGCAGTCGGACCCACACCAACTCCTCTGTAAAGAGTTCCAGTAAAACACGCGGACACCCACTTTTTCACGTAATGACCCGGGGACTGACTCACGTGTCGGAAATGTCCCGCGGCTTGCGCCCATTGTACTTCGGCCCCTCAGGCCCGCTTGTAACGCCCATGTGGCTCATCATAATACCAGTGAAACACATACGCCCATATTCGGGCCCCTAACTTCCTACCCACACCACTCGGCATCCGTGCCCGATACTCTAACCCCAGTGAACACCCTCCAGTCTAACGCGTACTCCTAGCTGCTGAATGCACCCGGCTCTCCACCCACGGCTTCAGACACATATACAGACTTCTCTTCAGCATAGAACGAAGGTATTCGGATTCAATCCAATGTAAATAAACACCGGTTGTTTGCGACCGATGGGGAAAGACGTCCTGTACACGATTCCCACAATTGCCTATGCACTCGCACCCATGGAACCCCTTCTCTCCGTGTGTCACCCGATCGCCTAAGCCCACGTGCCGCGCCCCGGTGGCACTTCCCCGGTCAACCCTTGGTTCCATGAGTGATTGTCGAGAGATCGACTGGCACGCCCACACCTGTCTGGTTAACCTTTATTTCGACACTTACGTGCCATTCGACCCTTTCCAACTTTCCGTGAAAGGAGAGTGCCCGATACCGCCGTGAGAGGCATGCACCCGTAAGGAGGGTACCTGAGATACATCAAACTCCCGTATTTTCCCTTCCATGTTGTACTCCTTCCTTCACCCCGGTTAATCGACATAAAAACCCATGCAACACCCGCGCACGAACCTACGACCACGCATGCGCGAGCCGCCACCGCCTCAAACCCAAGCTCCGCCTAGTTTGCCGTCGTCGTCGATCGATCGTCCCTCGCACTCGTCATTTGCAGTTGGAGAGGAGAGGGGGGAGCCTCTTGATCGGAGTGGAATGGGAAGAATGAGGAGAGAGAGGAGCGGTAGTCTCATTTAACGGGAAAATGAAAAGGTTTTGGGATTTCCCCAAACCCCCACAAAATTAAAATTATAGATATGCATTTTCCACTTGCATAAAGGATAAACACTCGCAAAAAAATCCTGAAAAGCCGCAATTTGAATAGAATCCAAATTCTGACATTTTAAAAATTAATTTATCCATAAAAATAAATCCAAACTCTGGAAGAATAAGATCCAAAAATCCGGGGGCGTTACAGTCCTCCCCCTTATAAAAATTTCATCCTCAAAATTAAGCTTGAATATGGCCAATAAGGGAAGAAACTTACTCGAACAGGTGGGGAACTGCTGCCACATCTCATCTTCTCACTCCCAAGATGCGTCATCACCTGAGTGACGCTACCAAACCACATTAACTAGGGGAATAACCTTGTTCTGCAAGCGTTGCTCACGTCGATCCTTAATGGGACAGGATACTCTGGAAGGGATAAGTCTGGGGGTCACCTCAGGCCACACGGAATCCTCCAGGACATGGGAGCCATCCGACATGTACCTCGAAGTATCGACACATGGAACACATCATGTACAGCTGCCAACTCCAGGGGTAGCTGCAACCTATACGCCACCTCGCCGATGCGCTCGACAGTGGGAAAAGGGCCGATGTAGCGGGGACTCAGCTTCCGACATCGGCCGAAGCACATCACCCCCTTCATAAGGGAGACTCTCAAGAATACCTGGTCCCCCACAGAAAAGCTAATGGGTTGGCCCCTCCGATCTACATAACTCTTCTACTAACTCTGCGCTACTAGCAACTTCTGCCTAACGGATTGCACCACCTCGATACACTACTGCACCAACTCCGGCCCTGTCATGACTTGCTCACCGACCTCAAACCAATCGAGTGGAGTATGATTAATCCAACTCAACTCCCTTGCCACTCCAGGAAGCAAGATCTCAACATATCTTCTAGAGTCTGGATTGTAGCAACCCTGATAATTATCTAGGATTAATTCAGATTTTTTAGGAATTAAATAGATCAATTAAGATCAAAATAAGCTAATTATTGATTTAATGGGTTATTAAGATTTATTTAAGGCCCAATTAATTGTAGCCCATTAAGACCATTTTAAATGGGCCCATAGACCAAATTCTAAGACTATTAGGCCCAAGCCCAGCCCTAGAGACGTATTAGGGAGATTTCACTGAATTAAATCAGATAATTAGGGGATAATTAGGAAGGAGTTTGAACAAAATTCAAATTCCGGCGCCCAAGGCAAGTCGCGGTCAGTCGTGCAATAGCGACCTGCTGATGGTGGTCCAAACAAGACTGCCACCTAGTTTTGTAAACACAAGTTGATGAACTCTAGAAAGGTCAAGTTTTTATCCTCCCAAATCACCAAGGATCGATGTGATCTAGCATGGGAACTTGTCTAGGACTCTTAGGGATCAATACTAACCCCAATAAGGTCCAAACCCTATAAATAGGGCCCAGATTCATCTTGTACAAACCCTAATTTTGGATTATGTAGTTCGAAGGTAAGACGTCATCTTTATAGGTTCATCCTTTAGGATTTTTTGTTCCCATTAGTATCTTCTAACCCTTTGCCAAATTTCATGTTAGGAGATCAAGCATCTAGAGAGCTAGAGGGATCAGAAGTAGCTGTTTCTACGTAGAACGCACAGGAGCGGGCGTGTTCTTCCGGTGAGGATCTGAAGTTTAGGGACCTTATCAAAGGTATTTTCAAGTTCAACCTTTAGAGTTAATTGTTCCCCTTTTTATCTTCTAACCGCCCTACAAATCTCGTAAAAGAAGATCAAGCAGTCAGGGAGATAGAACATCTGGAAGTTGCTGGTTCCATACAGGACGCGTAGGAACGAGAACCATCTTCCAGCAACAAATTCAAAGTTTAGAGTCCAACCCAGAGGTAGGTTATGTCATGGATGGCTTAAACAATAAGTTAGGAATGAAAGCCCTATGTTCCCTCTTGATTTCATGCTTTCTACGCGATGAATTTTCTGTTTTCTCATGATTGCGCAGTTAGGTTTTCTCTGCATGATGTTCATGTAATTTTAACAAAAGATGGTAACTTTCTTGGATCCCTTGTTCCTCCCTAGAATAATTCACATGTTAAAACAGTTTTACTTCCAGTCTTACATAGTTTTCATCTTTAATTGCCATAAGATTTGGCCTTGTAAGATAGGATTTTACTTATGTTTGGAAATAGATAGAAGGCGGCCTACACTGGACCACAGCCGTTAATAGGCGACCTCCAGAAGATCGCTACCTAACTACTGTTAACTCTAAACAGCAACCAGGTTAACTCTTGTTAGTTCCTGTTTATAGTGACTACTATGCTAGATTCCTCTGTATCTCGAATATACATGTTTACTCATATATTATGGTTCATAAGGCTCTATTTTCATGCTCCTTCATGATTAAGAATTTATTTTAACTTATGCTAATTCTATACCAAAACCATATAATATTGTACTTAAAGATTTTCTTCTTTTATTAGAATGCAAGCCCTTAAGCCTTGATTTATGTTTTGTACGTTCCTTTCTCATCCCTTGTCTTTCTTGGTTAAGTACAAAGTCGTACTCCGGTATGTAAGCTATTAGATACGCACGCAGTTGATAGGAACACTCTCTTGGACTTGAGAGCCTCTCCGTCAGATATTCCTTCTACCGGACTAGGTAATCTTGTTTCAAGGCCTCCGTAAGTCTCCGCGAGCTTGAGATTCCTACTAGGACGCCGGACTGGTTGTACCCTAAAAACCCAATGGTCTAGAAAAGCACTTCGTGGAACTTGTGTTTTCTATGAGCTAGACTGAACGCAGCCTTCAGGCGACCGCTACCTCATGATAGTGGTCCTGGCATGACCACTTTCTGCCAGTTTATTCCTAGCGTTGACCTATTCCATGTTCTGCGTCGACTCCATCTTGATAGCGGTCATCACATGACCGCTACCTCAAGAAAACGGTCCTCTTACGATCGCATTCTGTCTAAATGCTATCCAACCCGTGGGTTGACCCAAGGGTTGGTTATACTATGTTCCTAGATGGTTTGGAACCCAACATCTTGTTCAATAAGTTATTAATGAACTATGGAACCATGATAATGTACCGTTATGCTACCAGAATTCCCCCGTAGCATAATGTCGAAGTAATTCATTCTTGAACTGTCATGATTTCATGTTGGTACGTTCTTACCTTGGTTTTATTGCCATGAAACTATTGTTTAACTTGACATTATTGGCCTACTTTATTTCTCGTGGAAGTAGCTTGATTTATAACTTGAAGATGCAAGAGCGGGCACGGAGAGTGTCCAAGGGCTCCACACTAGCCCCCTCGGCAGATGGCTGAAACATACTATAAACCATGGAGTATGGTGAACACTGGCGTCATATTACGTCGGGAGTACTTTTTTATAAACGGGTGAAATCTACGAAATCTCATGCTTGATTATTAAATGCTTGTTACATGACTTTCTAGTGCATAACCTTTACGGTTATGAAAAGTACATTCTCGATACATGCTAGTACATTCTCGTTAATGAAAGGTCATATTATAATCTTGCTTGATCTTGCTTTCATATCGTCTCGTATCCCTACAGTTATCTTGATATATTGTTGTTACTTTAGTTTTATCGCATGTTTTGTCGCATCTACGGCATTGACTTTTTATAGAGAAAAATGTTAATTACTTAAATTATGTCTTCATGTTGATACGAAGATCCCTATTGGACGAGTGCGCTCATTCCCTACTTTCTAATCTTTTTCAGGAAATTCTAGCGGGTCTGATTTGGACTATTCGAGTGGTGGATCCGAGAGTGATTGAAGAACGAGCAAATCCTTAGATAGTCATGAGTCCATCTAGTTAGAAAAGAGTCTTATTGTAATTTAAATTCCTTCATTGTAATAGGTGGTGAAGTTGGTCATGTTATGTGATTATCTTTTTATTGAGTCTAGTAAGTCAAGAGAGTCAAAGTCAAGTGTCTTTTGTAAACCTTTGATTTTGATCCAATAAAGTTAAAATTTTGAGTATATATGGTGGTGTTCACTCTTATGTGTGTGAATGTTTATCGCTCTGATTGTCTTGCTAGCTTGAGGCTTATTTGCCGGCTGTTTACGTTCCCGACTTAATTCCACTGTATATCTCGAGACGTGACAGTTAAGTTGGTATCAGAGCCTTGGCTTAAGTAAGTCTAGGAAAAAGTCAAGTCATAGGTTAAGTCCAAGGTTTAAGGACCCATACCTATGAACTAGGGAGAAAATTCTAACCCATGTGAGATTGGGTAGAATCGAGATGAGATAGTTTATTTAGAAATTAACCCTTTGGTTAATCTCAATAAACTCCAAGGGAAAATAACTAGTTGTTTATTTTCTCAAGCACCTTGCTTTCTAAATGACCGCTAATCGTGCAAACTGGGAAGCTATGCAACAAACTATTACGGGTCTCACCTGGGCCCTACAAACGGTGGCTCAGGTTGGCGTGAGAGCGGGCGCAGGTGACCTACACTGGAATTTCAGGAGCATGAATCATCCATGATTCTCGGGTTCGTCTAACCCAGATGATGTAGAAAATTGGATAGACGAGATGGACCGTATCTTTAATGTTATGCAATGTGCGGATCAGGAAAATGTCCTTCTTGCCACATTTCAACTAAATAAGGATGCCCGTACGTGGTGTAAAGCCACCTCAGTCCATGTACATAATGCACAAATTACTTGGGAGGAGTTTCTTGAACTCTTTCGTGAGAAGTATTTCTCAGAGGATGTCTGAGAAAGAAAGGAGGTAGAATTTGCCTCTTTAAAGCAAGGTATGATGTCCGTAGCCGAATATGAACTACAATTTTCACGGATAGCACAATATGCTCCACGTTTGGTTGCTACGGAGATCTTGAAAGCTAATCTCTTTATGGACGACTTGAGGCCGATTTTTGTTCAACAATTTGGGCCTCAAAATATCTGTACATATACAGAGATGGTCCATAGAGCCCACTTATGTGAAAGGGCCCTTGAGAAGGTCGAGAAATTCAAGGGTAAGGGAGTAGAATCTAGCTGGAAACATGATAAATGAGGAAGGAAAGAGAGAAATTCAGCATCACGGGGTCCTATAAATCCCGTGACAACAAGAAGAGGTCCCGTAATGGGAATGGCAACCACAACAACAAGAACAAGAAAGTCAAAGAAGAAGAGAAGCAAGTCATGACGGCTTGCACTTTCTGTGAGCAGTTCAGTCATTCGGTTGAAGAGTGTTGGAAGTGCCTCAGTGCTTATCTTCGCTGTGGAAGTCGGGAGCATCGTATGTCAGATTGCCCCTTATGAAAGATCAACCTTCTAGAAATGATGGTGGACGCAGGCGGGAGGCTTGTTTATATGCCGTGATGGATGATGAAGCTCCAAAGGATGATGGTCTGATGGAAGATACCGTCCAAATTTATTCACATCCTGCTTTTGTATTATTTGATACTGGTGCTTCTCATTCTTTTATCTCTACCGCTTTTGCTAAAACTCTACCAGTTTGACCTGTTCCTTTACCCTCGGATCTAGCTATTACTACACCTTTAGGTTATGGAACTAAACTCAAAACCCACTACCCTAATAGTGAGGTAACTATAGAAGGCCACAATCTCCCTACGAAGCTCATATGCCTTGATATGGAAGGTTGCGATGCCATCTTAGGTGTAGATTGGCTATGTGACCACTATGCCAACATTAGTTGTCGCAATAGGTGGATTTCTGATGTGGGACGGACCAGTGAACCTGGGACTCTAGCTCGCAACTCGTCCCTAAGCTAGGGAAACGCGGGATCGTGCGCGGTTGAGGAACCGACTGTGAGTCTCGGGTATCGGCTCTTCCGCGTGTACTCGGATTGAGTCACGGGACGGGTCACACTCACTCTCTCGCAGCGGTGATAACAATATATTGGATAATAATCCTATCACTCGTAGTGGCATATACAAATAATTATGAGTAAAGCAAATGCCGAGATAGGGAGTGGACACGATACCTCCACGCGTCGGGCGTGGGGAAGACGACCCCGGCCAAGTACAGTAACTCCAGGTAAAAATATTACAATAATTACAGAAGTTAATTTGCTGCCCACTCCACGCAGGGAGGTAAAGGGCTACAATGTGGGCATGGAGGACCGATCTTGGGTTGACAGGCAGCAACTTGGATAGCTCCGTCGGTACCGTCCGGATGATGCGTGCTGTGGGTTGTGGGGCCCACGTGCTAGCTGGTGGGCCGAGTGGGCCGGGAAGGGTACTGCTGCGATGGTGGCTCCTGGAGGGACGTTCCATGGGAAGGCGATCTGCTGGTTCACCTTGTGGAAGGCGAGTCGGCCGGCCGAGCTGTCGGTGCGGCTTGCTGTCCATGGGCTGGTACTTCTGTTCTACAGTGCGCGACTCGGCGAGAATGGCTGCTGCGAACAGCCCTGACCTTTGATTGATGCGAGATTGATGCCGTTGGAAAGCTTACTCAGAGAGCTAAGACTTATGGCCAGAGAGGGAATTTTGTCTATCTCTGTAGTGGCCTTGGTCGAATTTATAACCTGCTGGTTCACAAAACCAGATCTGGCAGGATAGATTTGAATTGGCCTGAGAATAAGCGTTGACCGGAGGGAAAACTTCGGATCTGGAAGTTGGGCCCTTGATGAAAGTTAGAGAGGGGGAAGTAAGGAAGACACCAATATTTTTTGTAGATTTTCTAAGGATGATTTGACAGGGGAAATGGATTTTTTGGTGGTTAGGGGTCGGATTTGGACTGCACAGGACAGAACGGATTTTGGCCTGAGTTTTACTTTTTCAGAGGGGTAAATGAACTCCTAAAATCGAGGGAAAATTTATGGAGGTGGGTTTTGGTGGGAAGAACACCCAGTTCAAATTTAGACTCAATCAGAAATGGGGAAGGGGGTCGAACAATAGAAGAATAGGGCTACTGTAATAGGATATGTACTGAAGGCAAATTGCTAGGGGTGGAAAGATGGAATTGGGAAAAATAGCTAAAGTAAGATAAATGACCTGTATTTTTTTGTGGAGGATGGGGGGGACGTGGGGAGATCACCCTCCAATTTTGGGCCCGACTTGAGCTCCTGATGGAGAGCTAAAATTCGGCCTTTTCTGTTCTATCCAGGGGTGGATAGAATACCGAAGAATCGGCGATGGCGGTGCGATGGCGGCTCGATGGCGGCGGCGGAGGTGGTGCTGAGTTTCTCACTCAAGAAGGGGATAGAAGGGGGGCTTCACACCTTAGAAGAAGGAGGCTTCACACCTCTGCAAGGGGGAGAGAGGAGAGAGGGCACCCAAGGGCTTGCTCTTGGCAAAAATGCACTAATTTTTCATTAATTCTTCATTAAATCTACAAATGACACTATACATCTTCTTATATAGAGCATGACAAGGGGTGGGGGGTGAGAATTTCGTTGGAGAGTGGGGAGGGACCAAGGGGGGGACAAGGAAGCTTCCTTCCTTTGAATTTTCAGAGGAAGAAAGTCCAAGTTTGGTAGGTTGCCTACCTTGGACTAAGAAAAGGGAGAGAATATGGACTTTTTCCTCCCTTTGTCCCATTGAATGGTCAAGCTTTCTAGAAGCCCACCTTTGACATTTGACCAGCCCCACATGGGCCTTAGAGCCTAGGTGGACCAATGGGGAAGAAGGTGGGGCCCCCTTGCTGGACCTACTGGACTTTTACAAATAAACCCACTAAAACCTAAAGACTCACATTTTGGCTTATACTTGCCATACAATTACGTACCCATTTACACAAGGGTATAAATGTAAATAAAAAGGACACACATGTAAAATAAAATGTACATGCTCGGAGTTGATTCCCATCAATTCTCCCCGGGTGGGAAGAACTCGACCCCGTCGAGTAAGGGATGCGGCTGCTCGTGTGACTCCTGCGGATCCGTCACCGAACTTGGAAGCGCGGAGTACGCTCCACTCTAAGTAATCGACACCTGCTCATCCCGTATAGATTCAATATGCTCATGCTGCTGTGGGAATGAGGCTCGAGGTGGACACTCCGAGGTAGGGTCACTCTCAAAGGGGAGGAGGCGACTCGAAGACTCACTAGGACTCACCACTGGGTCCCTTTATGTGACTAGATTTGAGATAGAGAATGGTCGAGCTGATCCCAAATGCCGGTAAGTCTACAACGTACGCATTGGATCCGACTTGCCTCGCACTCGAAAGGGACTAACATCGCAAGCGTACAAAGACCGACTATGCGACTCCTAATATGCTGGACACATGAATGGACAGACACACAAGACCATAGACATACCTACTGTTAGTCCGACCCATACATGTACGAAGGTGGACCAGGACATCCGAATGTGTGTCATGCATACACTAGATGCAATTGATGGTTGATGGAATGGGGGACTCCTAGACATCCTATGATGCACCAGTCATGCACATTGGATTTGGATACGGGAGGGCTAGGAGAACCAAAATCACCTTCCCGATGCACGGGCTTGATGGGTGTATATGGATCGACCCGTGGGGAAGGGGTGTGATGGTGGACTTCCCTAACAAGGTGGAATTGATAAAGTGGGTCTTACGGCTCACTAGGGAAGGGATCGAAGGGATCAAAGAAAGTATGACCCCTCGAACTGGGCTCCCATAGGTCACAGTCCCAATTTTGGAATTCTTGAAGGTGTAGGTGATCACCTTCATCCGTTATGGTAAGTGGGACGGTGATCTCATAGAGAAGGTATGGTTCCTCCCTCGGGCAGTAGGGTATGATGTCGGGCTCGGTCGACGTGGGGAGGAATAAGAGGACCTCCGAGGTGACATGACCCACGGTGCAGACGAGGGTAATGGACCCCCAAGCGGTATGGGTAAAGCTACGACCTGTGGGTTGGTCGAAGCCTGGGGCCAATAAGTGCGTCAACTGCAACTGTCGGTCTAATCCCGTAAGAAGGTCATCCAAGGTATCCACATGGTGACTAGACCGGAATGTGGTATGGAAGGAGTTGACGGGCACTAAAGGTAGTGTGGGGTCCATTAATGGATAGCAAGGTGGGACCAAGCCTATCTGATGGGAATCGACGCCGAGCATTGACATTTTTATTTTGCATTTGTGTCCTTTAGTTTGCTTTCATATCCTTGGGAAAGTATATGTGCAATTGTAAGGCTTTGTAAGCCAATGTGTCATTTCCTAGGATTGTGTGGGTTTTTATGCAAATTGTCAGTAGGTTCAACAAGGGGGCCCTCACTCCTTCTCCATTGGTCCACATACGCCATATGGTCCATGTGGGGCTGGTCAAAGTCCTAAGTGGCATCTAGAAGGTCAATTGGACACATGGGAGATAAGTGGTTGAAAATGTCAAAGGGAGGCCACCTACCTTACCTACCTAGTCAAAGGAGTGTCCCCTCCATATGTAATTTATTTATTTTGAGTTTTTGACCACATGGGGGAAGAAAATAGCCTATTTCCCATGAAATTCTCAGCCCCCCACCCCTTGCCATTCTCTATATAAGCCTATGTATAGTGTCATTAGAGATTTAATGAAGGAAAAATTGGCATTTTGCCCCAAGAGAGCTCTTGGAGGGTGCGCCCCTCTCCCCCTATCTCCTTGTTGTTCTTCCCCTTCCTCCAGAAATCTAGGGTAGGAGACCCTTTCTACCTCCCCCTCTCATCCTCTGAGTTCCCTTTCTGAAGCTGCCGCCGCCGCCGTCGCGCCGCCGCCACCGCCCCCGGAGTTCTGTCTCCATCAGGACAGAACCCCACCTCCGTGGATCTATCGTTTTATGCTGTTGTCTGATCAAGCTGAAATTTTTAGAGCTTGTTCCTCTCTTTGTTAGCTTTCCATCCATATATCTTATGCCCCATTCTGATCGCGTTTGATATTTTTCCCTGTAATTTCTATACCACCCCTATCAATCTGTCATTCTGAAGATCTACAGTATAGAGTCATCTTTTTCTATTTTTGCCACCCCCTTATCTATTTTTAGAAAATCCCAATAAAATACTGAGTGTTTCCCACGTATATCCCCTTCCACCATAATTTTCTTGGAGTCTAAAAAAATCTTTTACCCCTCAGTCAAAAGTGTGTTTCAGGTAGATTGTTTGCTGCCCTGTGTGTCTGTCAGTCCGGGTTAGGAAAAAAAGTCAGTTTGCAGAAGTTTTCATTTTCAATCTGTGTAGTGGATGAAGCTGTAAAAAAAAGTATGTTGTAGATCTTTGAGTCTTCTTTCCAAGGGTACCAGCCACACGTCGATCGGCCTCCGGATCTGGGCGCAAGCATTTTTACCGTCAAGGCCTGCAGATCTATCCTGTGTGCAGTTCCGAAATTACAGTCTGAAAAAAATTCAAGAACAAGTGTCAAAAGTCAACTTCAGGAGCCGCCCCTTCAGGGAGTCGATCAGAGACATCCCGCCAACGTCCCAGCCAAGCGGCGCCTCCAGAAGACGTCAGGAAGGCAGCGTTCCTTTGGAAGCCATTGCTTGCTTTCCACCGAGATAGCTACCGAGTTGGGTCAGCACCAAGTTGGAATAGTGCCGAGTCGGACTAGCAGGCTGAGTTCGTGCCGAGTTCGCCTCCAGATTGCTGCCCGTCAACCCAGGGTCGGTCCTCCCGGGCCCACTTGTAGCCCTTTACCTCCCTGCGTGGAGTGGGTGATAAAATTTAACTGTTGTAATTAACTTTTACTATTGTTAACCGGGAGTTACCGTAACTGGCCGGGAACGTCTTCCCCACGCCCGGAGCGTGGAGTTACACTCGCTCCCCACTCTTTATCGCATTTGCTTATCTTGTATAGCTTTGAATGCCGCTGCGAGAGTAGGTTTCTAGCTTGATATTCTATTATCCCCGCTGCGAGAGAGCGAGATTGAGTGTACCGTCCCGTGACTCGATCCGAGTCTACACGGAAAGCCGATACCCGTGACTCACGGCCGGTTTCTTAACCGTGCCCGGTCCCACGTTTCCCTCGCTAAGGGACAATCATGAGCTCGTCTAGAGTCCGAGGATCGCATTCCTAATTCGAGTTGAGTCCGTGGTCCGTCCCGCATCAATTTGGTATCAGAGCGAGTTTGAGTCTAGGGTGTCTAAAATAAAAAAAAAGTGTCAATTACGTCTAGTCATCTTCTAAGTCGGTCTAGGTTGCATTTGCATACCATTAATCGGTATATAAAAAGGTGTTGTCCGAACGTTAGGGTACGCCTATCTGGAAGGCCGCACATTTGCGCGAGTGATCTTCGGATCGATTAACTCCGCCGCGTACCGAATCTTGGTCGTGTCTAGGTTGGTAGTCGAGTCGGCATTCCAACTTTGTATTACTTAGGGTTGTGTCTAGTGTTTTGTCCGAGTGTCGGCATGGCCATCCACTAGCTTCCCCGTGTCCCATGGATTACCGAACACCCGGATCTTATCCATGGTGGCGATACTATCTAAAATGGAAGGACCACCCAAACCACCCCAAAAGGCCCGAAGCCCGGGACTTCTACGGCTCCGAAAACCCGAGTGATTACTTAGAGTGGGAAGCCGTTATGGACGACTACTTTGAGTGTTACCTTATGTCCGGTCCCGCGCAAGTCGACTTAGCCAAAAGGTGACTTTTCTATGAAGCCGCCGAAACATGGAGGGACATCAAGTACTTCCGGGAAGATAGGAGGCTAAGGCCCATCGAGTCATGGTGGGATATGAAGAGAGGGCTTAGGAGGGTCTACCTTCCCCATCCACCTACCTCCAACTACGGGGGTCATACCACTAGCCATCCCCACCAACTCACCCGCAATCAAGTGAGCCACACCTCCAACCAACCCCGCCCCTTCACCCCCATCCAAGCCCTCCAAAGCAACCCCACTCAAGTGGTCCGCCCCTTCGCCTCCAACCAACCTCCCCTTGGCTTCCCCGTCCAATCCCACCCAAGCACCTCCAACCAAGTGGAAGCCCCACTTCTAGTCGAGTCTAGGTCCACACCCGAGCCGAGAGCCGAGGAGCAAGTCCACTCCGAGGTCCCCACTCCAACTCGCTCCTTTGAGGAAACCGAGAAAAAGTTTTGGGATTGGTTGGAAAGGACACGTGCTTCTTCACCATCCATGAGTGCTCCATTGCCATCTACTTCCGAACTTTATTCGGAACCATCTTATTTGGAGCCACCAAAAATCGAGCCACCCGTGTTTCTTACGGGAACGCTATACATGGCCGAGCCACTTCTTAGTTGGCTCAAGGATGGCTTGGTCTCACATCCTTACCCTTCTATGGACCCCACCTTCCCTATAGTGCCCGTCAACTCCTTCCAGACTACCTTTCGGTCTAGTCACCATGTTGATACATTGGATGACCTTATTATGGGATTAGATGCGCAATGGAAGTTGATGCATTTATTGGCCCGAAGCTTCGACCAACCCACTAGCCGTAGCTTCACCCATCCGGCCTTAGGGTCCATTACCTCCGTGTGCACCGTGGGTTGTATCACCACGGGGGTTCTCTTATTCCTCTCCATGTTGACCGAACCTGACTTCATACCCTTTCGTCCGAGGGAGGAACCATACATCCTACACATGATCACCGTCCCACCAACAATGCATGAAGGTGACTATCCACACCTTCAAGACTTCTACACCGGGGACCGTGACTTGTGGGAACCTACCACAAGGGGTCATACCTTCTTTGATCCCTTTGACCCATTCCCTAGTGGGCCCCTTGACCCACCTTATATACTTCACTTCTTCAAGGGAATCCACTACCACACTCCTTCCCCATGGGCCGAGTCGTCTACACCCACCAAGCCCGTTCACTTGCGAGACACACCATCCTCTAGGGGAAAGGAAGAAGATGCATTTGGAACCCCTGGCCCTCCCACCTCTAAGTTTAATATGCATGCATGGCCCACTTTAGGAGGTCTAGGAATTCCACATTCCGCCAACCACCGGTTACATCTAATGCATGCATGGCAGACATTCGGGTGTCCTGGTCCGCCGTCACCCATGTACGGGTCGTACTAACATTAGGTGTGTCTAGGGTCTTGTGTGTCTGTGCATACATCGAGTCGAGTCGGTTTGTATGCTCGCGTTGTTGGCCCTTTCGAGTTCGAGGCTTGTCAGACTATTGGGATCGGTTCTACCTCATATCGGATCTAGTCACATAAGGGACAAGCGGTGATTCCTAGTGAGTCTTCGAGCCGCCTTCCCTCATTTGAGAGTGACCCCACCCCGGAGTGTCCACCTCCAGCCTCATTCCCATGGCAGCGTGTGCATATCGAATCTATACGGGGTGAGCAGGTGTCGATTACTTGGAGTGGAGCGTACTCCGCGCTTCCAGGTACGATGACGGATCCGCCGACGTCACGAGCAGCCGCACCCCTTACTCGACGGGGTCGAGTTCCTCCCATCCGGGGAGAGTTGATGGAAATCGACGCCGAGCATTGACATTTTTATTTTGCATTTGTGTCCTTTAGTTTGCTTTCATATCCTTGAGAAAGTATATGTGCAATTGTAAGGCTTTGTAAGCCAATGTGTCATTCCCTAGGATTGTGTGGATTTTTATGTAAATTATCAGTAGGTCCAGCAAGGGGGCCCTCACTCCTTCTCCATTGGTCCACATAAGCCATATGGGTCCATGTGGGGCTGGTCAAAGTCCTAGGTGGCATCTAGAAGCTCAATTGGACACATGGGAGATAAGTGGTTGAAAATGTCAAAGGGAGGCCACCTACCTTACCTACCTAGTCAAAGGAGTGTCCCCTCCATATGTAATTTATTTATTTTGATTTTTTGACCACATGGGGGAAGAAAATAGCCTATTTCCCATGAAATTCCCAGCCCCCCACCCCTTGCCATTCTCTATATAAGCCTATGTATAGTGTCATTAGAGATTTAATGAAGGAAAAATTGGCATTTTGCCCCAAGAGAGCTCTTGGAGGGTGCGCCCCTCTCCCCCTATCTCCTTGTCGTTCTTCCCCTTCCTCCAGAAATCTAGGGTAGGAGACCCTTTCTACCTCCCCCTCTCATCCTCTGAGTTCCCTTTCTGAAGCTGCCGCCGCCGCCGTCGCGCCGCTGCCACCGCCACCGGAGTTCTGTCTCCATCAGGACAGAACCCCACCTCCGTAGATCTATCTTTTTATGCTGTTGTCTGATAGAGCTGAAATTTTGAGAGCTTGTTCCTCTATTTGTTAGATTTCCATCCATATATCTTATGCCCCATTCTGATCGCGTTTGATATTTTTCCGGCAATTTCTATACCACCCCTGTCAATCTGTCATTCTGCAGATCTATAGTATAGAGTCGTCTTGTTCTATTTTTACCACCCCATTATCTATTTTTAGAAAATCCCAAAAAATTACTGAGTGTTCCCCACGTATACCCCCTTCCACCATAATTCTCTTGGAGTCTAAAAAAATATTTTACCCCTCAGTCAAAAGTGTGTTTCAGGCAGATTGTTTGCTGCCCTGTGTGTCTGTCAGTTCGGGTCAGGAAAAAAAGTCAGTTTGCAAAAGTTTTTATTTTCAATCCGTGTGGTTGATGAAGCTGTAAAAATAATTATGTTGTAGATCTCTGAGTCTTCTTTCCAACGGTACCAGCCACGCGTCGATCGGCCTCCGGATCTGGGCGCAAACATTTTTACCGTCAAGGCCTGCAGATCTGTCCTGTGTGCAGGTCCGAAATTACAGTCTGAAAAAAATTCAAGAACAAGTGTCAAAAGTCAACTTCAGGAGCCGCCCCTTCAGGGAGTCGATCAGAGACATCCCGCCAACGTCCCAGCCAAGCGGCGCCTCCAGAAGACGTCAGGAAGGCATCGTTCCTTTGGAAGCCATTGCTTGCTGTCCACCGAGTTAGCTACCGAGTTGGGTCAGCACCGAGTTGGAATAATGCCGAGTCAGACCAGCAGGCCGAGTTCGTGCCGAGTTCGCCTCCAGATTGCTGTCCGTCAACCCAGGGTCGGTCCTCCCGGGCCCACTTGTAGCCCTTTTCCTCCCTGCGTGGAGTGGGTGATAAAATTTAACTGTTGTAATTAACTTTTAATGTTTTTAACCGGGAGTTACCGTAACTGGCCGGGAACGTCTTCCCCACGCCCGGAGCGTGGAGGTACACTCGCTCCCCACTCTTTATCGCATTTGCTTATCTTGTATAGCTTTGAATGCCGCTGCGAGAGTAGGTTTCTAGCTTGATATTCTATTATCCCCGCTGCGAGAGAGCGAGATTGAGTGTACCGTCCCGTGACTCGATCCGAGTCTACACGGAAAGCCGATACCCGTGACTCACGGCCGGTTTCTTAACCGTGCCCGGTCCCACGTTTCCCTCGCTAAGGGACAATCGCGAGCTCGTCTAGAGTCCGAGGATCGCATTCCTAATTCGAGTTGAGTCCGTGGTCCGTCCCGCATCACTATCTTGAGCCCGCTAAGTAGTGGCTCGGTGATGAAAAGCGTTCCCGTTAGAAACACGGGTGGCTCGGGCTGAGGTGGCTCCAAATGAGATGGCTCCGAATAAAGATCGGAAGGTGAGGGTGATGGCAATGGAGCTCTCATGGGTGGGGAAGAACTGTCCTCCTCGAGGGGAAGAGGTCTTTGGGGTGGCACCAGGTTGAGGGGCTCGGGTAGGAATCCGTCAATTTGAGTACACATCCTATCCAACTGATCCAAAATGGTTTTGAAAAGTTCGGCAATGGTAGGGTTTGGAGTAGGGGTATTGGGATGGACTCGCCCATAATCACTCGGCCTAGGATTGGGCTTAGGCTCGTCTACATGTGGGGCTCCTTGCCTCCGACTATGACCCACTTGGTTGGAAGAGATTGGGTGGGGTCGGTTGAAGGTGACTGGGCCGAGTAGGTAGACCCGCCTAAGTTCGCCCTTCATCTCTCGCCACGATTCTATAGGCCTTTGCCTCCTAATTTCCCTCAAATATTCTGTCACGCCCCGATGCGGAATCTCGGGACGTACGGTTAGAGGCAAGCGAGCAATAAAGAATTCCGAACCATTGCACTAAAGGTTGGAAAAGTAATAATCAGAGTTTTATTGATAAAAATTGAGTACAATGGGTAGAACAACTACATCCATATAATAATCAAACTAGAACAATTTCTCATTAATTCTACGGGTACAAACTGACTCAATAAACTAAAACTATCTCTCGATATCACTCCAGTCCATCCCTGACAAGTTCGTCACCTGGAAAGAGGGGAAACAGTAGGAGTGAGCTAAACGCGCTCAGTAGATAACCACAAACAGGTTTAAGTAATTAACCATTGATTTCCAATTTATATGAAATGCAGTAAATAAAGAATGACGATAGAAATAACTTGCAAAGTCAAGAAATATAGCAATTTATCAAGTAATGAACAAGTAAAGTAACAGTAAGAAAATTTGGCCAGCAAGTATGTTACACATGTAACCAGGTAAATACACACGAGTCGAGTATCCAGAATTTGTCGTAGACGTAACAAGTCAAGTCAAGTATTCGGGTGTAATGCCTCACCCTTGTCATAAACATCCCAATGGGCTCAATATCTTTTCGGGCGCTCTCCCCAGGACCAGACTGGGCCCTTATGATGCGATGGCATTTCATTTCAATTGGATCACCGATCCCCCGTCTAGACATAGTCAATTATGGCCAATATAATCAGATGAATTTCTGTCGGGTACAAGATGTAAAGGACGACACTTGTCTCCTTTGATTCAAGAGTTTAAACACAACGAAAAACCCAAAACAAGGTATTCGTACGGCAATCACTGGGCCGTACTCTTATGAGTAACGAGTCACGGGGCCAAGAATGAACGGGTGACAGTAAGCCGTTCGAGAAAGAGAAGTAAGTTCCGAAGAACGAGAATATACGAACCATTTGGGTCGTATTTTTCAAGAAATACGGTTCTAGAGAATCCGTATTAAGTATAATGATCTAAATATAAGATAATTTATGTGAAATATTTACCGGGTTGCCAATAACAATTAAACCAACCAATTTCAGTTTAATGTCCATTGGTCAATTCCGGGCTCAAGTATGACCGAAGATTATCCAAGGGTAATCGGTCAATTTATCAAGTTAAAACGATAGTCATGATGTAACCGTAATTTTACCACGGTAAATTGTCTCACGGTAAAAATGTGAAGTTTACCGGATAGAGTGTCCGGTTAATTGGCCAAAGACTTGCCATAAGTTGGCCAATAATTTTCTGATTTACAGTAATTTACAGAAATTACCTACGGTAAATTTTTAGCTTATGGTAATTAGCCAATTTATCCAAAGTTACAAGTGAATTACAATAATTTTCACTTTAACAAAATAGATACTGCAATTAATAGAAATTTACTCATCTCATTATTTGTTATTTATGTGGATTATCAGTTTTTACTATTTAACATTGTTAAATGGGTCAGAATAGCAAAAATCAGGTTTTCTGGAAGTTAAACAGTTGAAAATGGGCCGTTAAACCTATTGGGTGAAAATTGGACCAGAAATAGGTTTCTGTTAAGCGGTCTAAGTACGGCCGTTTTCAGGAGAACAGCGGTCTGGGAATGACCGTTAAATGGATAAACAACGGTTCCCTAACAGCCGTTCTAGTCTGAGGAATTTACCTTCGGCTGTCTGCTAACACACGTCGGTCAGGGGCCGTTTCTAGGGTAAAAGGGTACAACGGTCATGGTAGGGCCATTTATCATGTAAAACGGTCGTTTTCTAGCCGTAATAAAAAAATACACTTAAATGATAATATTACTAAATTTATTCTAAAGCGGTCTCGGGTTGACCGTTATGCATGTACAACGGTTTGGGGTGAACCGTGGAATGCCAGGGGACAAAACGGTTCATGAAAAGCCGTTAAGACGTACTCTATGGCGGTCGTTACGGGGCCGTTAGTGTGGAGCCGTCTTTCTCTGTAACACGGGGATATTGAAAACAGAAGTATAATCCGGTAATGGGGCTTCAATTCATGAGTTTAAGCATGCAAATGGATAATAAAACATGATTTCTAGAAGTTAACAGCATGCCCTTTCATTCCATTTATCAAATTTGAGGTTTGTGCCATGGTTACCTACCTTAACCAAGGAAGGAAAATAAGAGATGTCTTGAGGAAGAAGATGAATAGTGATATTTGCAGAAGCCTTCACAGCACGTAGCAGCAGAGTCTCCTTTGTTTAGGCTTAAGGATTGCTAAGGAAGGCTTAAGGGGGCTTCTATTTATAGTTTTCATTTGAAGGAACGTGTGAAATCTTCACACACTTCACACAAGACTGGTCAGAGCCGCAAAACCCATCCCTGCGTCCAAGCCGTGTTCTTGCCGACCTAAAACACGTTTTCACGTGTTCCACAAGGTAGGTTAGTCTTAAGCTAAGCCTAATCCTATGGATTAAGGAATAGTTAACTAAAACCTCCTTTAAATGTTACCAAACGATTTTTAATGAAATTGACCCAGAAGACAAAATTGCTAATCAATACATGCCCTTTCAGATTATGATTTTTATAGAATTTTATCACGAGGTTTAAGGTTAATCTCCTAATCTTAAGATTAACATAATAATTTAACTCAAATGTTCAACGGTTCAATCGATAGAGAGAGTTTCTGATTTTTACCGATGAAACTCCAGAAGACAAAGTTGCTAAGAAAAATACTCTCTATCAGATGTGATTTTTGTAGATTTTTCTACGGTAGTTGTATTTTCGGGTGAATAGTGTTTTCCGCGTTTTTAAGTCAAGCTTAAATCATCGATTAAGCCATGTAACTGATTTTATTAGGGTCAAGTATAGAAGACTAAAGTGTTTACCATAGTGTTTACTAATTAACTACCATTTTTAAGTATTTTCATATGATAGTCAAAAAAATTACGATTTACTATTTACCATAGTTACTATTCAAAAATTTTTTTTTTTACTATTCACGAAATTAAATAATTGCACAGAAACTCGGGGTCTTACACCCTCCCCTACTTAAAGAATTTGGTCCTCCAAATTCACTGGACCAAAATACGGTAAAAATATCGCTTACCTAGAGTAGATCGGGATAACGCTTCCGTATAGCGTCCTCGGATTCCCATGTAGCTTCTTCTATTCCACGCCGACTCCATTGTATTTTAACCATCGGTATGGAACGATTCCGAAGTTGTTGCTCTTTCCGATCCAGAATCTTCACTGGTCTTTCTTCATAAGACAAGTCCTTCTTCACTTCGAGGTCCGCATGTTGAATGACGTGACTAGGGTCGTACACGTATTTCCGAAGCATAGAAACATGGAACACGTTGTGTACTCCAGCTAGTTGAGGAGGTAAGGCCAATCTATAGGCGACTTCACCCACTCGATCAAGGATCTCAAATGGACCAATATACCTTGGGCTTAACTTGCCATGAATACCGAATCGGCGAATACCTCTCGACGGAGAGACCTTCAAAAATACATGCTCGCCAATCTGGAATTTCAAATCTCTTCTTCTATTATCAGCATAACTTTTCTGCCTTGATTGAGCTACAAGTAACCGGTCTCGAATAATTCGAATATTCTGTGATGATTCTGAGACAAGATCCGGTCCAAGCCATTGCTTCTCGCCAATCTCATCCCAACATAATGGAGAACGACAACTCCTTCCATACAAAGCCTCGAAAGGTGCCATTTGTATGCTGGATTGATAACTATTGTTATAGGCGAATTCTATCAATGCCAAATGATCACTCCAGCTGCCATCGAAGTCAATCATACAAGCTCTCAACATATCTTCCACAATCTGATTTGTTCTCTCGGTCTGTCCATCTGTCTGCGGATGAAATGCAGTACTGAAATTCAGACGGGTACCAAGAGATTCTTGCAAACCCTTCCAGAAATGAGATGTAAATCTCGGGTCTCGGTCAGACACAATGCTGACTGGAATACCATGAAGTCTAACCACTTCCTTCAGATATAATGCTGCTAGTACATCAACCGTCCACTTGGACTTAATAGCTAGAAAATGGGCTGACTTAGTCAATCGATCCACGATGACCCATATTGCATCATAGCCACCTCGAGTCTTAGGAAGACCCATAATAAAGTCCATACCAATACTCTCCCACTTCCATTGGGGAATATCAAGTGGTTTCAATTTACCTGCCGGTCTAAAATGCTCGGCCTTTACTTGTTGACAAACAAGACATCTGCTTACAAAATCTGCAATTTCCCTTTTCATGTTTGGCCACCAAAATGTCCTCTTCAAGTCTTTGAACATCTTAGTGCCTCCCGGATGGATAGTGTATCGGGATCTATGTGCTTCTTCAAGGATCCGATTCTTTATATTAGCCTCATCCGGTACACAAGTTCTACCTTGAAACACCAGTCTTCCATCATTGGCTATCGAGAAGTCAGGTCTGCCACTTAAGTTTTCCTTAATCTCGACTAGCTCGGGATCAATATCTTGTAATAGCTTGATTTCCACTAACAGTTCGGGCTTGAGTTGCATCTGGGAAATCAAAATCCGATCATTATCAATATTGAGATCCAGACTAGCCATCAGCTCTAGTAACTTCCATTCTTGTAACATAAGACTGGATAACTTAGCCACAGGCTTCCGACTTAACGCATCAGCCACGACATTGCCTTTGCCAGGGTGATACTCGATAGAGAAGTCGAAATCCTTTATATATTCCAACCACCTTCTTTGCCTCATGTTTAATTCCTTTTGAGAAAATAAGTATTTCAGACTTTTGTGATCCGAAAATACCGTGAATGATTCTCCATATAAATAGTGCCTCCAAATCTTTAATGCGAATACTACGGCTGCCAATTCCAGATCATGCACGGGATAATTAACTTCATGCTTCCTTAACTGCCTGGAAGAATAGGCAATCACCTTGCCATGCTGCATAAGCACACAGCCTAAGCCAATACCAGAAGCATCTGTGTAGACCACAAAACCGCCTTCACCCGAAGGTAAGGTCAAAATAGGGGCAGTAGTCAAACAATCCTTCAGAGTTTGAAAACTCCGTTGGCATTCAGCTGACCACTCAAACTTGATTTCTTTGCGGGTTAATTTGGTCAAAGGTACCGCAATTTTAGAGAAATCTTGAATGAACCTTCGATAATAACCAGCCAGGCCAAGAAAACTCCTTACTTCAGTAGCATTAGTAGGCTGTTCCCAATTCTTGACTGCTTCCACTTTAGATGGATCCACAGAAATTCCATCCTTAGTAATAATATGTCCTAGAAAGGACACTTCACTCAGCCAAAATTCACACTTGCTGAATTTGGCATATAATTGGTGATCTCTCAATAATTGAAGAGCCGTTCTTAGATGCTCGGCATGATCTTCTTCACTCTTTGAGTAGATCAAAATGTCATCAATAAATACCACGACCCATTGATCAAGATAAGGTCGGAACACATTGTTCATAAGTTGCATGAAAGCTGCCGGTGCATTCGTTAACCCAAAGGGCATAACGACAAACTCAAAGTGACCATATCGGCTTCGAAAAGCTGACTTGTAAATATCATCTTCCTTAATTCTCAATTGATGATACCCAGATCGAAGATCGATCTTAGAAAAATACGAAGCTCCAGCAATCTGGTCAAATAACTCATCAATCCTCGGCAGTGGATATTTATTCTTGATAGTTATCTGGTTGAGTTGCCGATAGTCGATGCACAACCTCATCGAACCATCTTTCTTCCGAACAAACAATACAGGAGCTCCCCAAGGGGAAACACTCGGGCGAATAAAACCCTTCTCGAGTAATTCTAACAATTGTTGCTTCAATTCCCGCAATTCCGCAGGAGACATACGATAAGGGGCTCTGGAAACAGGAGATGATCCAGGAATAAGATCAATAGAGAATGTAACTTCACGCTGAGGCGGAAGTCCTGGTAACTCCTCTGGAAATACGTCCGGAAATTCCCGAACAATAGCAATATCCTTAATCTCGATCTGCTGTTCAGGGGACGCATGAACAAAAGCCAGAAAAGCTTCGCATCCACGCCTCAATAACTTGTCAGCACGAAGAGTCGAGATAAGAGACACCGGAGTTTTCACTCCTTTGAAGAATAATCCGGGGTGCTTAGAAAAAGACACCGAACAAGAATTGCAGTGAACATTGACCTCATACTGGGCCAACCAGTCGGCTCCTAGGATTACATCGTAATCCTTCATGTCTATGCAAATCAAGTCGGCTGGAAAATTCCGATCATTCACCATAACTTTACTAGAAGGATAATAATGCTGAATAGCTGAACTGGTCCCAATAGGGGTTGATATCTCTAACGGAGAGTCCATCAAAACAGGTTCTATAGCTAATAACTTAGCAAATCTCCGGGATATAAAAGAATGTGTTGCACCAGTATCAAATAGAACAAAAGCCGGAAAGTCGGATATAATGAGAGTACCTTCGACGAGTCCACCATCCTCGGAGATACCCTTTTCCTTTGTATGAAGAGCCTGGAGCCTGCCTTGAGGCTTCTTGACGTTTAGAGGTTTTGCCGGAATAGCTTGTTCCGATAATAAGGGGCAGTTGGGAATGCGGTGCTCCTTGCTTCCACATCGCAAACATGCACCTTGCTTGCGCCAACAATCCTCCATTTTGTGACCGGGACGATCACAATATCGGCATACGCCTTTGAATGGAACCACAGAATCAGGTTTCTTGTCTTCTTGTCTTGGCGCCTTGCCCTTCCACGAACCAGAACCAGAACTAGAACCAGTACTAGTGAAAGGTCTTTTCTTGTTAGGACCAGTGCCAGAATCAGTCTTATCATTCTTGAGTGCCTTCGGTTGATTCTTCTTACTACCTTGACCACGAATCCTTTCCGTCATTTCCAATGTATCTTCTAATACTTGTGCCTTTCTTACCATCTCAGAATATGTAGAAATTTCCAGTGGTGCCAGTTGATTAATATAATGAAGTCGAAGACCGTTAAGGAAACGCTTCGCCTTCATTTTCTCAGTTGAAATGAGATGTCTCGCATAACGAGAGAGTCTTGCAAACTGGGCTTCATATTCTGATACCGATAAGCTTCGCTGCTTCAGAGCTGCGAATTCCGCGGCCTTCTTTTCTTGCACGCGATCGGAAAAATATTTATCATTGAAGAATTCCTCGAATTCCTCCCACGAGACTTGTTGGTCACCGAGAGTCGGTTTAATAGACTCCCACCAAGTACGCGCATCACGTTCCAGTTGGAAAATGGACAAGAGAACACGCTCCTGGTCAGTGCATTGCATGACCTCAAAAATCCTTGCCATCTCGTCGAGCCAGTTCTCGGCTTCATCAGGATCGGTTGAACCAGCAAACCTAGGCGGGTTCATCCCTCGGAAATTCCGATACAATTCACCAGTACCATGAGCTGCGCCATGAGGTGCCGCTCCGGCTCCAGCTCCTGCCTGAGCCAATGCATTCAAGGCTTGCGTAAGTCCTTGAACCGTACGTTGCAAATTCCTCATCTCAGCACGATTGGCTGCCATTTCAAGTACCTATAAGGTAATCCGTTGTTCATGAGTCGATTATTATGAGTCGATTATTATGAGAAAAGAATTCTCAGATGAGATGAGAGAGAAAGAACTAGAGGAGTGAGACACGATTACGATTAATAGCTTAACCCGATTTCTACCCAAATCTCACAAGGTCTAGTTTTTCCTAAACTTATAGGAGAGAAGGAAACCTAGGACAATTTTAACCTAAATTTCTAGGTCAATGCGACCTATGCTCTGATACCAACTAAACTGTCACGCCCCGATGCGGAATCTCGGGACGTACGGTTAGAGGCAAGCGAGCAATAAAGAATTCCGAACCATTGCACTAAAGGTTGGAAAAGTAATAATCAGAGTTTTATTGATAAAAATTGAGTACAATGGGTAGAACAACTACATCCATATAATAATCAAACTAGAACAATTTCTCATTAATTCTACGGGTACAAACTGACTCAATAAACTAAAACTATCTCTCGATATCACTCCAGTCCATCCCTGACAAGTTCGTCACCTGGAAAGAGGGGAAACAGTAGGAGTGAGCTAAACGCGCTCAGTAGATAACCACAAACAGGTTTAAGTAATTAACCATTGATTTCCAATTTATATGAAATGCAGTAAATAAAGAATGACGATAGAAATAACTTGCAAAGTCAAGAAATATAGCAATTTATCAAGTAATGAACAAGTAAAGTAACAGTAAGAAAATTTGGCCAGCAAGTATGTTACACATGTAACCAGGTAAATACACACGAGTCGAGTATCCAGAATTTGTCGTAGACGTAACAAGTCAAGTCAAGTATTCGGGTGTAATGCCTCACCCTTGTCATAAACATCCCAATGGGCTCAATATCTTTTCGGGCGCTCTCCCCAGGACCAGACTGGGCCCTTATGATGCGATGGCATTTCATTTCAATTGGATCACCGATCCCCCGTCTAGACATAGTCAATTATGGCCAATATAATCAGATGAATTTCTGTCGGGTACAAGATGTAAAGGACGACACTTGTCTCCTTTGATTCAAGAGTTTAAACACAACGAAAAACTCAAAACAAGGTATTCGTACGGCAATCACTGGGCCGTACTCTTATGAGTAACGAGTCACGGGGCCAAGAATGAACGGGTGACAGTAAGCCGTTCGAGAAAGAGAAGTAAGTTCCGAAGAACGAGAATATACGAACCATTTGGGTCGTATTTTTCAAGAAATACGGTTCTAGAGAATCCGTATTAAGTATAATGATCTAAATATAAGATAATTTATGTGAAATATTTACCGGGTTGCCAATAACAATTAAACCAACCAATTTCAGTTTAATGTCCATTGGTCAATTCCGGGCTCAAGTATGACCGAAGATTATCCAAGGGTAATCGGTCAATTTATCAAGTTAAAACGATAGTCATGATGTAACCGTAATTTTACCACGGTAAATTGTCTCACGGTAAAAATGTGAAGTTTACCGGATAGAGTGTCCGGTTAATTGGCCAAAGACTTGCCATAAGTTGGCCAATAATTTTCTGATTTACAGTAATTTACAGAAATTACCTACGGTAAATTTTTAGCTTATGGTAATTAGCCAATTTATCCAAAGTTACAAGTGAATTACAAAAATTTTCACTTTAACAAAATAGATACTGCAATTAATAGAAATTTACTCATCTCATTATTTGTTATTTATGTGGATTATCAGTTTTTACTATTTAACATTGTTAAATGGGTCAGAATAGCAAAAATCAGGTTTTCTGGAAGTTAAACAGTTGAAAATGGGCCGTTAAACCTATTGGGTGAAAATTGGACCAGAAATAGGTTTCTGTTAAGCGGTCTAAGTAAGGCCGTTTTCAGGAGAACAGCGGTCTGGGAATGACCGTTAAATGGATAAACAACGGTTCCCTAACAGCCGTTCTAGTCTGAGGAATTTACCTTCGGCTATCTGCTAACACACGTCGGTCAGGGGCCGTTTCTAGGGTAAAAGGGTACAACGGTCATGGTAGGGCCATTTATCATGTAAAACGGTCGTTTTCTAGCCGTAATAAAAAAATACACTTAAATGATAATATTACTAAATTTATTCTAAAGCGGTCTCGGGTTGACCGTTATGCATGTACAACGGTTTGGGGTGAACCGTGGAATGCCAGGGGACAAAACGGTTCATGAAAAGCCGTTAAGACGTACTCTATGGCGGTCGTTACGGGGCCGTTAAAGTAAATAAACGGTCCGTGTGGAGCCGTCTTTCTCTGTAACACGGGGATATTGAAAACAGAAGTATAATCCGGTAATGGGGCTTCAATTCATGAGTTTAAGCATGCAAATGGATAATAAAACATGATTTCTAGAAGTTAACAACATGCCCTTTCATTCCATTTATCAAATTTGAGGTTTGTGCCATGGTTACCTACCTTAACCAAGGAAGGAAAATAAGAGATGTCTTGAGGAAGAAGATGAATAGTGATATTTGCAGAAGCCTTCACAGCACGTAGCAGCAGAGTCTCCTTTGTTTAGGCTTAAGGATTGCTAAGGAAGGCTTAAGGGGGCTTCTATTTATAGTTTTCATTTGAAGGAACGTGTGAAATCTTCACACACTTCACACAAGACTGGTCAGAGCCGCAAAACCCATCCCTGCGTCCAAGCCGTGTTCTTGCCGACCTAAAACACGTTTTCACGTGTTCCACAAGGTAGGTTAGTCTTAAGCTAAGCCTAATCCTATGGATTAAGGAATAGTTAACTAAAACCTCCTTTAAATGTTACCAAACGATTTTTAATGAAATTGACCCAGAAGACAAAATTGCTAATCAATACATGCCCTTTCAGATTATGATTTTTATAGAATTTTATCACGAGGTTTAAGGTTAATCTCCTAATCTTAAGATTAACATAATAATTTAACTCAAATGTTCAACGGTTCAATCGATAGAGAGAGTTTCTGATTTTTACCGATGAAACTCCAGAAGACAAAGTTGCTAAGAAAAATACTCTCTATCAGATGTGATTTTTGTAGATTTTTCTACGGTAGTTGTATTTTCGGGTGAATAGTGTTTTCCGCGTTTTTAAGTCAAGCTTAAATCATCGATTAAGCCATGTAACTGATTTTATTAGGGTCAAGTATAGAAGACTAAAGTGTTTACCATAGTGTTTACTAATTAACTACCATTTTTAAGTATTTTCATATGATAGTCAAAAAAAATTATGATTTACTATTTACCATAGTTACTATTCAAAAATTTTTTTTTTTACTATTCACGAAATTAAATAATTGCACAGAAACTCGGGGTCTTACATATTCTATGTCCCTCCATGTTGCGGCGACTTCGTAGAAAAGTCGCCTTGAGGCTAAGTCGACTTGCGTGGCATCGGGCATAATGTAACATTCAAAGTATGTGTCCATAGTGGCTTCCCACTCTTGGTAGTCACTCAGGACGTCACTTGAGACGTTGGAGCCATAGAAGTCCTGGGTTGCGGGCTTACGGGGGTGGTGGGGTTGGTTTTCCCATCTTTGGGCGTATCGCCACCAGGCATAAGATGCGGGCGATTGGGAATCCATGGGACACGGGGAGCTATAAGATGGACATGAAGACACTTGGACAAGACACTAGACACGACCGTAAAATGACAATGCAAGTTGGAATGCCTACTCGACTACACACCTAGACTCAACCAATAGACGGTACTTGGGGGAGTTACGGGATCTGAAGATCCTCTCTCACAAATGTGCGACCTTCCCGATAGGCGTAACCTAATGTTCGGGCAACACCATTTGATATACCGAATAAATGAATGCAAATGCGACACCTAAACTTAGACACTTTTTTTTTATTTTTTTAAGCAAATACTATCCTAGACTCAACCTTTCGCTCTGATACCAATTTGATGCGGGACGGACCAGTGAACCTGGGACTCTAGCTCGTAACTCGTCCCTAAGCGAGGGAAACGCGGGATCGTGCGCTGTTGAGGAACCGGCTATGAATCTCGGGTATCGGCTCTTCCGCGTGTACTCGGATTGAGTCACGGGACGGGTCACACTCACTCTCTAGCAGCGGTGATAACAACTTGGATAGCTCCGTCGGTAATGTCCGGATGACGCGTGCTACGGGTTGTGGGGCCCACGTGCTGGCTGGTGGGCCGAGTGGGCCAGGAATGGCACTGCTACGACGGTGGCTCCTGGAGGGACGTTCCCTGGGAAGGCGATGTGCTGGTTCCCCTTGTGGAAGGCGAGTCGGCCGGCCGGGCGGTCGGTGCGGCTTGCTGTCCACGGGCTGGTACTTCTGTTCTACAGTGAGCGACCCAGCGAGAATGGCTGCTGCAAACAGCCCCGACCTATGATTGACGCGAGATTGACGCTGTTGGAAAGCTTACTCAGAGAGCTAAGACCTATGGCCAGAGAGGGAATTTTGTCTGTCTCTATAGTGGCCTTGGTCGAATTTTTAACCTGCTGGTTCACATAACCAGATCTGGCAGGATAGATTTGAATGGGCCTGAGACCAAGGGTTGACCGCAGGGAAAACTTTGGATCTGGAAGTTAGGCCCTTGATGAAAGTTAGAGAGGGGGAAGTAAGGAAGACGTCAATATTTTTTGTGGATTTTTGAAAGATGGTTTGACAGGGGAAATGGATTTTTTGGTGGTCAGAGGTCGGATCTGGACTGCACAGGACAGAAAAGATTTTGGCCTGAGTTTTAATTTTTTAGAGGGGTAAATGAACTTCTAAAATAGAGGGAAAATTTGTGGAGGTGGGTTTTGGTGGGAAGAACACCCAGTCCAAATTTGGACTCAATCAGAAATGGGGAAGGGGGTCGAACAATGAAAGAAGAGGGCTACTGTAACAGGATCTGCACTGAAGGCAGATTGCTAGGGGTGGAAAGATAGAATTGAGAAAAATAGCTAAAGTAGGATAAATGACCTGTATTTTTTTGTGGAGGATGGGGGGGAGGTGGGGAGATCACCCTCCAATTTTGGGCCCGACCTGAGCTCCTAATGGAGAGCTAAAAATTGGCTTTTACTGTTCTGTCCAGGGGTGGACAGAATACCGAAGAATCGATGGTGGCGGTGCGATGGCGGCTCGATGGTGGCGGCGGCGGCCGTGTTGAGCTTCTCACTCAAGAAGGGGGTAGAAGGGGGGCTTCACACCTTAGAAGAAAGAGGCTTCACACCTCTACAAGGGGGAGAGAGGAGAGAGGGCACCCAGGGGCTTGCTTTGGGCAAAAATGTACTAATTTTTCATTAATTCTTCATTAAATCTACAAATGACACTATACATCTTCTTATATAGAGCATGACAAGGGGTGGGGGGTGGGAATTTCGTGGGAGAGAGGGGAGGGACCAAGGGGGGGACAAGGAAGCTTCTTTCCTTTGAATTTTCAAAGGAAGGAAGTCCTAGTTTGGTAGGTTGCCTACCTTGGACTAAGAAAGGGGAGAGAATATGGACTTTTTCCTCCCTTTGTCCCCTTGAATGGTCAAGCTTTCTAGAAGCCCACCTTGGACATTTGACCAGCCCCACATGGGCCCTAGAGCCTAGGTGGACCAATGGGGAAGAAGGTAGGGGTCCCTTGTTGGACCTACTGGACTTTTACAAATAAACCCACTAAAACCTAAAGACTCACATTTTGGCTTATACTTGCCAAACAATTGCGTACCCATTTACACAAGGGTATAAATGTAAATAAAAAGGACACAAATGTAAAATAAAATGTACATGCTCGAAGTTGATTCCCATCAATTTCTTTCCATAAATCGGATCTCCCAAGATTCTCTTTTCTTGGCATCAAATATAAAGGCATCCTATCCTTATTTCTTCTCTTCACGCCTGCAAACTCATTTCGCAAGGTTGTGAAGCTTTCCTTGCTTCCGTAATCGTCTTCGAGTCCAAGGAAATTATTCTTGAAGAAATTCCTACTGTAAGAGAATTCTTTGATGTCTTCCCTTCCGAATTACCCGGTTTACCACCCGCAAAGGAAGTGAACTTCTCAATTGAACTTATGCCTGGAGCAGCACCTATTTCAAAAGCTCCTTACAGGATGTCTCCCATAGAACTTAAAGAATTGAAAAAGTAATTTCAAGTATTATTGGAGAAAGACTTTATTCAACCAAGCACATCCCGTTGGGGTGCGCCGGTCCTATTTGTTAGGAAGAAGGATGGATCTCTCAGACTTTGTATCGATTATCGGTAGTTAAATAAACTCACCATCAAGAATAAATATCCACTATCGCGTATTGATGAATTGTTCGATAAAATTTCTGGTGCGGAATATTTCTCAAAGATAGACCTCAGGTCTAGTTTTCATCAGCTACGGATTAAAGATGAGGATATTTCCAAGACTACTTTCCATAGCAGGTATGGGCACTACGAGTTCGTGGTTATGCCGTTTGGGTTAACCAACGTCCCTACAACTTTTATGCAACTTGTGAATAATGTCTTCAGGCCCTATCTTGACCGATTTGTGGTTGTTTTTGTAGATGACATTCTTATTTATTCTAAGACTCGGGAAGAGCATGAAGATCACTTAAGAATAGCTTTGCAAACATTGAGAGAACACCAACTCTATGCGAAGCTCAATAAATGTGAATTTTGGCTAAAGGAAGTCTCATTCCTTGGTCATGTCATATCAAAGGAGGGTATCACTGTAGATCCTTCTAAGGTTGAAGCTGTCAAGAATTGGAGCCGACCGACAACTGTATCAGAAATTAGGAGTTTTCTTGGGTTGGCTGGCTATTACCGATGGTTCATAAGGGATTTCTCTAAAATTGCCATCCCTCTGACCAGGCTTACAAGAAAGGAAAATCCTTTTATTTGGTCGAAGGATTGTGAAGAGAGTTTCTTGACTCTCAAGGAACATCTCATCATTGCCCTTGTACTGGCTTTGCCCGTTGAAGGGGGTGGCTTTGAAGTATATACAGATGCTTCAGGCATTCGCCTTGGTTGTGTCCTAATGCAGCATGGTAAGGTGATTTGTTATGCTTCGAGGCAATTGAAGCGTTACGAGGAGAACTACCCAGTTCATGATCTGGAATTAGCTGCTGTTATCTTTGCCTTGAAAATATGATGACATTACCTTTATGGAAAAAAATTCACTATATTTTTGGACCACAAAAGTCTGAATTATATTTTCTCCCAAAAGGAGTTAAACATGAACATGAGGTAAAAAAGATGGCAAGAATATCTAAAGGACTTTGACTTCTCTATTCAATACCATCCAGATAAGGCAAATGCTGTAGCCGATGCGCTCAGCCGGAAACCTCTGACAACATTATCAAGTCTTAGGAAAGGTATGACCAACCTTATAGAAGATTTTGCTCAGCTTAATCTAGATATTGACACAGAGAACGAGAGGTGTATTATTGCCAATCTCAGGTCACAACCCACATTAATAGAAGATTTAGTCAAGTTGCAAGAAAATGACCCCATATTGATGGAGATCAAAGCCAATATTGATCAACGGCCAGATTTCTCTGTCACAACTGATGGAAGATTACTATTCTGAGGTCGGATTTGTGTGCCAGATCAGGCTGACACTAAAAAGTTGATTATGGAAGAAGCCCACAGATCAAAATATGTTATTCACCCTGGTGCTACCAAGATGTAGCAAGACATAAAAAGAAGTTTCTGGTGGCCTAACATGAAGAGAGAAGTGACAGACTTTGTGTCTCGCTGCCTCACTTGTCAACAAGAGCCCGCTGGAAAGTTACATCCCTTAGAAATTCCTAAGTGGAAATGAGAGAGCATAGGGATGGATTTTATCATGGGTTTGCCAAAGACAAGAGGTGGACACGATGGTATTTGGGTGATCATAGACCGATTGACAGAATCTACACATTTTCTGCCAATTAAAAGTCAATGGTCTGTGGATATTCTAGCAGCCTTATATATGAAGGAGATTGTTAAACTACGTGAAGTCCCTGTTACAATTATATCCGATCAAGACCCTTGTTTCACATCACAATTCTAGAAGTGTCTGTAACATTCCTTAGGGACCCGGTTAAATTTCAGCACTACTTTTCACCCACAAACAGATGGTCGAACCGAAAGAACAAACCAGGTGATAGAGGATATGCTTAGGGCTTGTGCAATTGACTTTGGTGGAAGTTGGCACGACCACTTGCCTCTAATTGAGTTTGCCTTCAACAATAGCTATCAAGCTAGTATACAAATGGCACCGTTCGAGGTATTGTATGGAAGGAGTTGCCGTTCACCCATCTGTTGGAATGAAGTTGGGGAAAAATAACTCCTAGGCCCGAAACTTATTAGAGATACAACTGAGAAGATTAAAATGATCAGGGAAAGACTCTAGGTGGCTCAATCAAGACAAAAGACATATACTGATACAAGAAGAAGAGACCTGGAATTCCAAGTGGGAGATCATGTGTTTCTCAAGGTTTCCCCAGGTCGTGGAATTAGAAGATTCGGCATCAAAGGCATGCTTACTCCGAGATTTATTGGCCCTTTCAAAATTCGTGAGAGGGTTGGCGAGGTCGCTTATCGGATAGCTTTGTCACCATAATTATCTAGAGTTCATGATGTATTCCATGTATCGATGCTTAAATGGTACGTCCATGACCCATTTCATGTTATCAATCATGACGATCTTGTAATACAGAAGGACTTAACATAAGAGCAAAGGCCAGTCAAAATACTTGATCGAGAGGTACGTTAGCTTCAGAACAGAACCATTCCCATGGTAAAAGTCCGGTGGAATAAAAGTACAGACCAAGTGGCGACATGGGAGATGGAAGAAGCTATGCACAAGAGATTTCCGGAGCTATTTGATTGTAAGTAAAAAATACACTCTTCATATATTCCATGCAATGAATTTGGGGACCAAATTCTTTTAAGTGGGAGAGGGTGTAGCAACCGTGATAATTATCTAAGATTAATTCAGATTTTTTAGGAATTAAATAGATCAATTAAGCTCAAAATAAGCTAATTATTAATTTAATGGGTTATTTAACATTTATTCATGGCCGAATTAATTGTAGCCCATTAAGATCATTTAAAATGGGTCCATAGACCAAATTCTAAGACTATTAGGCCCAAGCCCAACCCTAGAGACGTATTAGGGGAATTTCCCCCAATTAAATCAGATAATTAGGGGATAATTAGGAAGGAGTTTGAATGAAATTCAAATTCCGGTGCCATGGGCAAGTCGCGGTCCGTCGTGCGACCGCGACCTGCTGATGGTGGTCCGGACAAGACCGCCACCTGGTTCTGTAAACGCAAGTTGATAAAACCTAGAAAGATCGAGTTTTTATCCTCCCAAATCGCCAAGGATCGATGTGATCTGGCATGAGAACTTGTCTAGAACTCTTAGGGATCAATACTAACCCCAATAAGGACTCTTTAATCGATCTAACCCTCAGCCCTAGCCCAAACCCTATAAATAGGGCCCAGATTCATCCTGCGCGAACCCTAATTTTATATTACATAGTTTGAAGGTAAGATGTCATCTTCACAGGTTCATCCTTTAGGGTTTTTTGTTCTCTTTAGTATCTTCTAACCCTCTGCCAAATTTCATGTTAGGAGATCAAGCATCCAGAGAGCTAGAGGGATCGGAAGTAGCTGTTTCTACGCAGAACGCGCAGGAACGAGCGTGTTCTTCCGGCGAGGATCCAAAGTGTAGCGACCTTATCAGTGGTATTTTCAAGTTCAACCTTTATTGTTCCCCTTTGTGTCTTCTAATCGCCCTCCAAATCTCATGAAAGAAGATCAAGCAGTCAGGGAGATAGAACATCTGGAAGTTGCTGGTTCCACGCAGGACGCACAGGAACGAGAACCTTCTTCTAGCAACAAATTTGAAGTTTAGAGTACAACCCAGAGGTAGGTTATCTCATGGATGGATTAAACAACAAATTAGGAACGAAAGCCCTCTTTTCCCTCTTGATTTCATGCTTTCTACGCGATGAATTTTATGTTTTCTCATGATTGCGTAGTTAGGTTTTCTCTACATAATGTTCATGTAATTTTAACTAAAAGATGGTAACTTTCTTGGATCCCTTGTTCCTTCCTAGCATAATTCACATGTTAACACGATTTTACTTCTAGTTCTACGTAGTTTTCATCTTTAATTGCCATAAGATTTGGCCTTGTAAGATAGTATTTTACTTCTGTCTAGAAACAGATAGAAGGCGGCTTACACAGGACCACTACCTTTAATAGGCGGCCTCTAGAGGACCACTGCCTAATCGCACAAATGCTCGTCGTCGAAAGCACCGTGTGCTCAATTTTAAAATAAATACCGCACTCACTCACAAAATAATTTTAAATCCAAGTAGAGTGGTGAATACGGGTCGATCCCATGAGGAGGAAGATCTTTTTTATTAAGTTAGAAAACCCTTGTATTTTGAGATGAAAATCATGGAGTGAGTTTTGAATAAAAAGAAAATTAAAGATTGCTTGAAATAAAATCTAACTAAGAATGTTGGAGGGTTAGAGAAGAGAAAATTGGAAGAGGTAGAGAGGAGAAGAGAAAGACAACTTACATAAATGAAATTCTTATTACTAGGAATTGAAAGTACAAGATCTATGAAAACTTAAATTACAACTCCAAATAAACTAAAAAAAAGGAAGAGAAATGGAGCTGGAATGTAAGAGAATAGCGCCGTCCAATCCTCGCCGAGCCTTGGAAAATATCGCCCCGCCTTGATGTGGACGTCGCCGTGAGAGGGAATGGATGAAGAAATCGTCGTTGTCCACGCCGCCGAGCCTTTAATCGCTGCCCCGCCTTGGAGTGCACACCGCCGTGAAAGGGAGATCCTGGAGAAGAGATCTAGGAGAGAAATAGGGAGAGATGTGTAGAAATTGATGGAGGTTTGGGAGAAGGGAGAGGAATAACCTAGCTATGTGAATGGGGAAGATGAAGAAGAAGGGAGATGGAGAGAGAAATGAGGGTGCAAGAAGGAGATTGGAGAAGAGAGAGGGGCGGCCTAGGGTTTGGAGCAAGGAGGAGGGCGGCCTAGGGTTGTGAGAAGAAAAAGCATGAAAAATCTATTTAATCAAAAGGCAAAAATCTCCCTCCTTCTCCTTGATAAGGGCTATTTATAGAGAAAGTACGACAAACGGAGGGTGAAGATCATGTTTGATGGAGATGAATGGCTGGGATTAGAGCAGAAGGTGATGGATAATGGGGAGAGGAGAGAGGGCCGCCCCCTTCCCTTAGGGTTTGGGTGCCCCCTTCAAGGGTTGCCTAATAAGGAGAGATTTCCCTCCTATTTTCTCTCCTAGAATTTCTCTCCAAGATAATTCAATAAAAATTATTTCATTTATCTCCTTTTACACAAAAAAGGAATGGCTGTCACACCCCGAGCCTTTATTACAGCGGAAGACTAGCTCGAGGAACGTGAACAGCCGACATGGTAAACCTCTTGCAAGCAAGAATGATTAGAGCGCAAGACAATCATAAACATAAATACAATTGCACAATATTTACTCAAACTTCAACTTCTTTCATTAATAATCAAATCAAATACTGAATTACAATCACCATTTCAACTTTCTTCATCATACTAGACTCAAGAAATAAGAAAATTACATAGACTCAATCTAAACAATGTAGACTTCCTAAGTCTTCACTCATTCTTCATTCACTCTCGGACTCGCTATTTGAATATTCTGAATCCGATCCTGACTCACTTCCATCTCCTGAAAAGATTAGAAATAGGTAATGAGCACACTTGCCCAGTAGGTATCTTCGCATCAATATGAAGGCACTATTAAAGTAATTTACATTTTAGCTCTAGAGAAATAAGGCAAAATCATGCAAATGCGATGAATCACAAGTAACCAAAGTAACAAGATGATCATGTAAGATAGAATGAATGAGTATGAACTAGCAAGAATGTAACAAGAATGTACAAGAATGTAGCATGGCCTTTCAAGAACAAGAATGTAACGAGAATGTACTTTCACTTTTCACTTTCATAACCATAAAGGTTACGCACTAGAACGTCAATCATGTAGCAATTCACTAGATTTCATGAGTGCTCATAGATTTCAATTATTTATAAAGAAAGTACTCCCAGTGCAATGCGACGCCAGTAGCATCATATCCCATGGTTTATAATAGTATGTTTCCGGAAACCAGCCGAGGGGACTAGCATAGAGCCGTTGGACACAATCAGTGCCCGAACTGCATCTTCACGTATAAATCAAGCTACTTCCATGACTGTAACAATAAAGCGTGGCCAGTAATATAACAAATTCAATCAATAAGCTCATGACAACAATCATCAAAGAATGAATGCTTCAATTAAGAATATGAGAGATCAAGAATGATTTAAGACGATATTATGCTCATGGGAATAATTCGGTAGCATAACGGTACATTCGTTATCTTTCATAATTTTAAATTAAGTTTCTTTGGACAATATGACACGTCCTAGACCATCAATAATCCATCTAGGAACTTTAGAATATCAACCCTTTGGTCAAACCTCGGGTTAATGTACTCAAGAACTGTGACGGTCAATCAATGGGCCGTTACATGAACATAACGGTCTAGTGTTGGGCCGTTATAAAGATTGAATCCAGAAGAAAGTAGATATGGACTCAAAACATGTGACGGTCGTACACCGGTCCGTTAGGTAAGCCTGACGGTCTAGTGTAGGTCCGTTACAAGACTTAAAACTTCGGTTTGTGCTTTTCTAGACAAATGGACTTTAATGGTACAACCAACTAAGGGTCCTAGTTGGAATCCCAGGCTCGCAGAGAATTACAGAGGCCTTGAAACAAGATTTCCTAGTCCATTGGAAGGAATATCCAATAGAGAGGTCCTCATGTTCAAGAATATGTTCCTATAGTGCAAAGTGTGAACTAATGGCCATATACCAGAATATATGTCACGTACTTAAAGAAAATGACTCTATAGAAGAAAAAGAATGTGTAACGATGTGAAACCATCATAAAAACTCTGTCATTACATCATTTAAAATCATAGTGTAAATACAAAACTATAGAGTTTAGCTAATGAAATTAACATATGCTTGAAATAACTAGAGATGCTTTTAAACATGCAATTTCTATCATAAGTCAATTTATAATCTCAAGGTCATGAAAATAGGTTAAAACTTAGCTAACTAGGCTTATTTATAAGTAAATCTGACTGGTTTCCATTCTGTCTCGGGTTAACAGAACACAGTGGTCTGACGGTCTAACATGGGGGCGTTATCTTTCTATGACGGTTTATCGTGGGGCCGTTACAATGTTGTAACGCTCCAGTTATGGTGCGTCAGAGACAACAGAGAATTTTTAAACACAACAGAGGGTGTGACGGCTTATTGTAAGGCCGTTATATCATGTGACGGGCTTACCTTAATCCGTTAGAGGTTCTGCTGACAGTAAATAGAATAGAAAATTATGAAAATATGTCATGCTTGGAAATCAAAATACTTAAACTATTCCAGTCATGAAAAATGAAGTATAGGCCAGCTACATGCATAGGTTGCAATGATTTAACAGGAAAATATCTTTTTATCTTTGATTAAGGCTAAGGATATGCATGTATGCACAACCCTACTAAAATATGAAATTCATGATCTATAGTGCATATAATCAAGCAAAACCAGAGGATTTTTATCCTTAACATGATGTCCTTGCCGTTCATGAGATAACCTACCTCTTTACTGGCTTTAAAACTTCTAATTTGAGTTTTCAACGGTCGCCCTAGTTCTTTTCTTCCTGTGATTTTTCAGCAACTTCACGTCGCTCTAACTCCTTAGTCTCTTGCCCTAAGGATGTGAAATTTGGAGGTTAGGAAGATGATACTAAGAGGAACAAAAAGTTTTAAAGCATCTAATTCTAATTACCTCGTTTAGCTTCTCTAATTTCCTGATCTTCAACACCCTGTTGCACAGTTTCCTGGGTTGGCGTGATGAAACCAGCCACTTTGGAAGATCCCAACTCTTTGGATACTCGACCTCCTAACATGAAATTTTTAGAGTTGTTAGTCTAAAGTATTATAAATGAAAACCTCTAAAGAACTTATCCGAAATTCTATCTCTTTACCTTGGTTTTTCACGAGCCAAAAGTAAGGGTCGCTCAGTTCAGAACTGGGCTCTATTTATAGGGTTTTGGCTAGGGTTTGAGGATTAGATCGATTTTAGAGTCCTTAGTTGGCCAGAACCTGATCCCTAAGGGCCTCTTTGATTGAAGAATAAGGTGGGTTAAGGTGACCTTATTCACGCTAACCTCTTTGGTTGTAGAAATAAGCTATTCCACCAAAAAGGTGGGTTAAAGGCAAAAAAGGTGGGTTAAGGTGGGTTAGACATATTCTAGCAAAAAGGTAGAATAAACTAATCCGAATAAGACCAAAGTAATATTCTTTATTTTTGAGAACACCCTAACCCGTGTTAGCTTATTCTCCTTAACTTATTCTTCAATCAAAGAGGCCCTAAGAGTCCCTAGTAACCTTACATATTCTTCTAATTAGGACTCTTGTAGATAGGATCCCAAAGATCCAATCTTTTTGTTCTTTTTTCCATTCACGGAACTGACAGAGTGTGACGGTCGAAGCTGAGCGCGTTACATTACTGTGGCGGTCGCACGATAGACCGCTACATCCACTGTGCGCAGAATTAAATTTTATTCAAACTCTTTTTGTTAATTATCCACCTAATTATCTATATAAGGGGTATTTATCCTTATAATTCGTGAATATGCTAAATAACCTTCTAGAGTATGGGCCAAACTTAATGGGCTTGGTCTTTGAACCTATTGGGCTTTATTTATTAAGGCTATATTAATTGTTTACCATATTTGGGCCTTAATAATGATTTATTTATCCTAATATTCATTAATTAATTCATTTAGACCCTTAATAATTCCAAAAAATTCTTAATTATATCAAAAATAATTTATAGAAATTCTGGGGCACTACAATGGCGGCTGCTCCTTGACTTGGTCAAAGGTAGAGGGGGCGCCCTAGGGCAACCATGCCCTAGTCTTGAGACTGTTTTGCCCCTGGCCCTTCTACCAATTGCCGTGAGTGTCCTGCACATACAAAATTTGAATTAAGTCCACCGAAATTATTGCTTTATGCATATAAATCTCAAATGCTCTCAATTATGCAATATAAAATTACTGCTCATGACCCTTAACTCCTTTTTATTGAATGATTAACCACAAATTAAATTAATTTACGTGGAGGATCGAATTTATGTGAAGTTGAGTTTAGCTATAAAATATGCATAATTGTCTAATTAAGTGCACGTGAAATGGTGTATTTGACATGAATTTTCATAAAAGAATGAACATTCATCACACCCCCCAACTTACTCATTACTAGTCCCTTAGCAATGTAATTAGATTAAAATTTAAGACCGACAAGAGTTTACAAGGTTCATACCTTCATATCTTGATCTTCCTTCGTAGAATTAACTAAAAATTAGGAATCCAGAAATATTAATGCGCACTAGCCTTAGATAGAAAATTTAGGTATATGACTAAGAATACAACCCAAAGTTCAATAGCACTTGTGCAAGTGTAATACTAAATCCACAGCGAAGACAATTGCATCCCTCATTTGCCATTCTAGATAAGGATCCTTCAACTCTGCACCTCTTAGATCAGAGCATTGAGTACAATAGCTTTTGTCTGCCTCCTTTCTTCATTTTTTTTAATACACACATGATGCTGCCCAACCCTTTACTATTTGACATGAATCTCAACTCTTGCCTTAGGAGAAGCTGTCACGTCCCGAGCGCGGAAGATACTCGGATGCGTGACGCGTCTATATAGATCGTGTCATTAGAGCGATAAGAATTTTAACATACAAAATTTCAGAGTGCGCAAATGACTAAAAATCTAATAAATTCCAATAGTCCAAGTGATGTTTATTTGATTAATCAAAGAAAATAAAGATAGTCCATGACAAATTTCTAAATTTAGAAAGCCAAACATTAGGCAACACAACTTAACACAAAGTTTATACCACTAACTGACATAACTGGGAATACAAGGTAGACTCAAATAAATTCAAAGACTCGACTAGCTAATGATAAATGGATGGCGTTGTATCACTCTTCACTCGGCCTCAAACCCATTCTTGTCGCTATCCGAATCACCTGAAAATGTTAGGAAGTAACTGGATGAGCGAATCGCTCAGTAGGAATTACATCTCAAATACGAGCAATCTTTACGTGATTTACAATTTGCATGTATTCTCAGTATGGCTATGCATGATGTACGTATAATAAAAAAATCAGGTATACAGGTAAATCTAGGCATGATGAACAATAAGAGATCAAGAACTGTATAAAGAGAGTATAACAAGATTTCAAGTATTTGACAAGCAGTATTTCAAGAATTTACAGATGTAAATGCCACTTCGGGCAAGCGGAGATTCGTGTACAAGTATGAACGCAGGTATGAGAAGGAACTCATGTACAAGTATATCAAGTAAAAATTCAATTCAAGCAAGTAATGTCAAGTACGTATCAGTAGAATTGGCTATTTTAATCAAGCAAGTATTCTGCCCTTTCTGGGGCCACAAGTCAAGTATTACCCGTTCCGGGCCACGCAAGTCAAGTAAAGTAAAGAGAGAGTAGGGGTGGAGTGTTTCATGTCAAGCAAGTACTCCGGTGCAATGCTAAACACCGTGGTCAATAAACTCCCATGGGCACAAGTACCTTCGGGTGCTTCTCCCGGGACCAGACCGGGCCCTATATGCACATCATTTTATGTATTACCTTTGGCATCCACTCTCATTTATAGCCAATATGGAATTTCAAAAAATTAAGAAACGTAGTATTACAGACAAGATTAACTAGTCATTTGGTTATGGAGGACTCTAGAGGTGGCCCCTACAGGCTCCAGAGGTGGCTCCCGTCGTGTAGCACTTTGCACCGTATGGCCTCAAGAGGTGGCTCCCACAATGTAGCACTTTGTCCTGCATGGCACTTAGCTCCAACAGTCCCAAATGATAGTTTAAGAGGTTCAAGGTTTGACCATGTAGGGTATACACAAGTAGATTTTTCATGGAACGAAATTTTAAGAACTCATCATATGCAGGAGTATGAGTTAGGGTTGTGTTTGCATAATTCTTGAGACAAATCAAGATCAGAAGTTGTAATTACTGAGTTGGCATCTGAGGGTTTGCTAATCCTTCAAATTTTCAATTTTTAGAAATTTATATATGTATATAGTAAATTGGCGCCCCTCAGGATGTCTTCATTTAATTGAAGACGTACTGGAAGTCGTCATTTAAAGAATTGACGCCTGGGGGTTACCCAGCCTTACAAAATTTTTATTTTTCAAAAAAACTATATATATATATATATATATGAAATTCGCGCCCCTTTACCCAGTCTTCAATTAATTGAAGACTTGAGGGCCGTCTTCAATTCAGAAATTGAAGACTTAAGGGCCGTCTTCAATTCTGAAATTGAAGACTTGAGGGCCGTCTTCAATTCTGAAATTGAAGACTTAAGAGCCGTATTCAATTTAGTAATTGGTGCCTAGGGGTTGCCCAATCTTTCAAAGTTTTGATTTTTCAAATATATATATATATATATATATATATATATATGAAATTGGCGCCCCTTTACCCAGTCTTCAATTAATTGAAGACTTGAGGGCCGTCTTCAATTCTGAAATTGAAGACTTAAGGGCCGTCTTCAATTCTGTGATTTTCACCTGGCAGATACGTTTTGTGACTCAAAACACTATTCATTTCAAAAAAATTTCTTGAAATTCGAAAATAAGGATATGAATACTTAGTATAATTACTCGGGAGTCAAGAAACATGTTCAGATATAATTACTGAGCTTTGGTTTCACAGATATGAATTTTTTAATATTAAAACTTTAATTCCTCAAGAAACGGAATTGACGACCCTATGAGCAGTCTTCAATTAATTGAAGACTTGAGGGCCGTCTTCAATTCTTAAATTGAAGACTTAAGGGCCGTCTTCAATTCTGAAATTGAAGACTTAAGGGCAGTCTTCAATTAATAAATTGAAGACTATGTGGGCAGTCTTCATTTAATTGAAGACTTCCAGGGTGTCTTCAATTTAAGTACATGTTCAACTCAAATTGACGACACACCAATTGAGTTATTTTTTTCAAGTGAGTTGTGCTTCGCATCAGAACTGTAAGTTCTGGGACACAAGTCACTATTCATTTCTCCAAAGTTTCTCCGAATCAGAATCCGAAGACATGGTCAGATGGAGAAAAATCTCAGGGTCACAGAAGTTTATTCTGTCAAAATTTTCAAGATCCGGTTTATTAGTTTCAGATTTTTGAATGCATTGATTTATTGATTTCAGAAAATTCCAGAAAATAGAATTGTCGACATGGTGCATGTCTTCAATTAATTGACGCCCTCTCGGGCAGTCTTCAATTCTGAAATTGGCGCCCTGGTCAGGGGCGCCAATTACAGAGAGGTGTCACTATTCATCAGTGTGAAAAAAACTCCGAATCGGGAAGTAATGGCACGAATGTGTTGAGAAAAATGTCAGGATTCCAGAAATATGTTCATGCAAAAATTTCGTGCTTTAGTTTGATAGTTATGGATTTTTGAATGTGTTGAATTATCAATTACTCAAAATTCCAGAAATCGAATTGACGACATGATGCATGTCTTCATTTTAATGACGACTGCGTATGCTGTCTTCAATTTTGAAATTGGCGCCCTGGTCAGGGGCGCCAATTACAGTGGGGTTTTTGAATTATTAATTACTGGAAATTTCAGAATTTGAATTGACGACCTTGGGGGTGTCTTCATTTAAATGACGACTGTTTGAACAGTCTTCAATTTTGAAAATGACGCCCTTGTCAGGGGCGCCATTTACCAGAGGGCTGGGAGCCTCCGTGTCTTTAAACCATGAACATATTATGTTAATAGAGACTATATATTAAGGTTTAAGACATGGTTATTAATACTGTAAAACTAGTGTGATAAAATATGTTCAAAAACTCATAAAAATCATGTTAACAAACTAAGTTTAAACTCTTAAAGATCATGGTGATATGTAACAGGCTATCAAAATAACATGATACATACATGATTATTGCTTGATTACGGTAAAGCTAGATGATATATATAGCATGGTTGACTAGTTGATCAAACTCTAAACATGCATCAATTAACCTATTAGCTACTAGTTAGGCAAGGATTTGAGAACACCTACCTCTGTGAAGTGACATGAGTTGACAGGAGAGGAAGAAGCAGCCCGTCCCTTCCTCTGCAACTCTTCAGAACTTGTTCCCGTATCTAGCCGTCGAACTAACCAAATAGGGAGAATAGAGTGTATTTTATAACCTTAAGGTCGACAGGATGGGAGACAAGATCCAGAATTATAGGGTATTTAGTTGGTTGACAGCCTACACAGGCTGGAGGGATAGAATGATCGTGATAATTGTCGGAAAAGAAATGACGCCCCAGAGAGGGTCGTGTATTTCATAAGTTAAGATTTCCATATTAAACTTCAAAGATTTTTATCTTTAAAAATTGATGGAATTTGTTTGTGAAATTTCAGGGGTGAGACCCTTACATTTTTCTCTATTTTTACATATAAAGTTTTTTGAAAAATGCTTTTTAAATAATAAGTGGCACTATTCATGTCACTATTCATGTTTAGGAAATAACGACTTAACATATGTCGTTATTTTAAACGGAGATTTTTGTATTCACTCTACACTAACCAAAATTATCTATATACCCTTTCTCACTTTCTAAATTATGTTTATCCTTTAACACTTCATCTATATCCCCTTATTTCTTCAAAATAATGATATAATGAAAAAGTTGAAATATGAAAATTTCTAAATTATGAAAATATGAATTGGCATCTTGTAAAAGTGATGTTTATCCTTTAAAACACTATCTATATAATCCATTTCCTATTTCTTTGGAATAGTGTAATATTAATTTCCTAAGTGATTGAAAATATAAATTGGTATTTCCTAAAATATAATTTGGCATCTTCTAAAGCATCTATTGGTAATTAAATATTTTAATTGGTTAAATAAATAGAATTAGAATATGAGTTCAATAATTAAATATATATATATATATATAAATTTTTTTTGTATATTTCTTTTTTAAAATTCTCGGGTGTTACACCCGCCCCTACTTAAAAGAATTTGGTCCCCAAATTCAACTATATAAGGATATTGTAGAAAGTATAAAATACTTACTGTTTAGAATAATTCTGTGTATCTTGTTTTCATAGATTCTTTGATCTCGCAAGTTGCTTCTTGTTCCGCGCATCGATTCCATTGGATTTTCACCATAGGGATCGTCTTGCTCCTTAGAACTCAGACTTCGCGGTCGAGGATCCGCATCGGCCTTTGCTCATAAGTAAGATCTCTTTAAATCACCAAATCAGCATGGTCGATGACGTGAGAAGGGTCGTGCACATATTTCTTCAGCATAGATATATGAAATACATTGTGCACTTCCGAGAGTTGAGGAGGTAAAGCAATACGGTAGGCCACCTCGCCCACTCTTTCCAATACTTCGAATGGACCGATAAACCTCGGTGTAAGCTTGCCCTTAACATCGAATCTTCTAATACCTCGGCTAGGAGATACCTTGAGAAATATATGGTCACCAACTTGGAACTCCAAATCTCTCCTTCTATTATCAGCATAAGATTTTTGCCTGTATTGAGCTACCTTGAGTCTCTCTCTGATAAGGTGTATCTTCTCAGTCGAATCTCTAACCATATCTGGGCCTAGAATTTATCTTTCACCGACTTCTTCCCAGCATATTGGAGAACGACAACTCCTGCCATAAAGTGCCTCGAAAGGTGCCATTTGAATACTAGCTTGATAGCTGTTATTATAGGCAAATTCGGCTAGGGATAAGTGGTCGTGCCAGCTTCCGCCGAAATCTATAATACATGCCCTTAACATATCTTCAACAACCTGATTTGTCCTTTCCGTCTGACCATCTGTCTGGGGATGGAAAGCAGTGCTGAAATTAAGTTTCGTCCCTAGAGAGTGTTGTAGACCCATCTAAAAATGAGAGGTGAAGCGCGGGTCTCGGTCAGATACGATCGAGACGGGTAACTCCATGCAATCTAACCATCTCCTTAATATATAGGGCAGCAAGTACGTCGACTGACCATCGGCTTTTGATGGGTAAGAAATGGGCCGATTTAGTTAACCGGTCGATAATTACCCAAATTCTATCATATCCGCCCCTAGACTTGGGCAAACCCATGATAAAGTCCATGCCAATGTCTTCCCACTTCGACTTGGGAATATCTAGCGGATATAGCTTTCCGGTGGATTTTTGATGTTTCGCCTTCACTTGTTGGCATGTGAGGCAACGAGACACAAAGTCTGCTACCTCCCTTTTCATGTTAGGCCACCAGAAAGTTCTTTTCAAGTCTTGGTTCATCTTAGTGGCCCCAGGGTGGATTGTGTACCTCGATCTATGAGCTTCTTCAAGAATCTTCTTCTTCAATTCGGGACAGTCGGGCACACATGTCCGTTCATGAAATAGCAATCTGCCATCAGGTGCCAGCTTGAAATCCAATCTCTCGTCCAGCTTGCTCTTTATCTCCACTAGTGAGGGATCTTCTTCCTGTAGCTTCTTGATTTCAGGTAGCAAATCTGGATGTAGGCTCATATGAGATAGAATAATACACATGTTCTTCTCATCTGTGCTGATATCAAGCTCAGAGAATTTCTCCCGCAGCTTCCATTCTTGTATCATGCAGTTGGCCAATATTGTTCTCGGCTTTCGACTAAGGGCATCAGCTACAGAATTACCCTTACCAGGATGGTACTGTATAGTGAAGTCGAAATCCTTGAGATACTCGAGCCAACGCCTTTGTCGCATGTTCAGCTCCTTTTGGGAGAATAAGTACTTGAGACTTTTATGATCGGAGTACATAGTGAATTGTTCTCCGTAGAGATAGTGCCTCCAGATCTTCAAAGCGAATACTACCGCGGCCAGTTCTAAGTCATGAACATGGTAGTTCTTTTCATGTTTCTTCAATTGTCGGGAAGAATATGCAATGACTCTTCCATTCTACGTCAATACACATCCGAGGCCAGTACCCGAAGCATCGGTATATACCTCGTATTTTTCTCCTTCAATTGGTAATGATAAGACTGGAGCAGTGGTCAAGAGATCCTTCAAAGCTTGGAAACTCTTTTCACAGTCTTCATTCCACTCATGAGGCGCTTCCTTGCGGGTTAACCTGGTCAGAGGAACGGCAATCTTGGAGAAGTCCTTGATAAAACGCCGGTAGTAACCAGCTAGACCCAAGAAGCTTCGAATTTTCGTTACATTTGTGGGTCGTTCCCAGTTCTTCACGGCTTCGACCTTGGACGGGTCAACATCAATTCCATTCTTCGAAATAATATGGCCTAAGAAGGAAACTTCCTCGAGCCAGAACTCGCATTTGCTGAATTTGGCATATAGTTTGTTTTCCCTTAATATTTGTAGTGCCTTCTTGAGATGTTCTTCATGATCATCTTCGGTCTTGGAATAGATCAGAATATCATCAATAAAGATCACAATGAATTGGTCTAAATAGGGCCTGAATTTGCTGTTCATTAATTGCATAAAAGATGCGGGGGCATTTGTTAGTCCGAAAGGCATAACAATAAATTCGTAATGCCCATACCTGCTTCAGAATGCAGTTTTATGAATGTCTTCTTCTTTGATCTTCAATTTGTGGTAACCAGAACGAAGATCAATCTTGGAGAGATATGAAGCTCTTGATAACTGATCGAACAGCTCATCAATCCTTGGCAGCGGGTATTTGTTCTTGATTGTAAGGTTATTTAGCTGCCGATAATCGATGCATAGTCTCATCGATCCATCCTTCTTTTTGACGAACAGCACGGGTGCTCTCCAAGGGGAAGTACTCGGCCTGATGAAACCCTTTTTCAATAACTCCATTAGTTGTTCCTTTAGTTCCTTCAGCTCAGCAGGGGACATTCTATATGGTGCCCTAGAGATAGGGCCAGCACCAGGGACAAGGTCGATTGTGAACGACACTTCCCTTTCCGGGGGTAAGCCGATTAAATCTTCTGGAAAAACATCGGGAAAATCCCAAATTACACGGATGTCTTCAAGTTTAACCTTCTCGACTTCTGTGGCAGTCACAAATACTATGAAAGCCATGCATCCCTTATTCATAAGTTTACTAGCTCGGAGTGCTGATATAAGAAGTGATTTACTCCGAGGGCTATTGTAAACTAGCTCTGGGAAATCCACGAAAGTTACCTTGCCATGCCGGTAATCTACAGTTGCTTGGTATGTGGATAACCAGTAGGCACCTAGTATGACGTCATAACCCTTCATATCTAGGCATATCAGGTCAGCAGGTAAATTACTTCCCTTAATCATCACTTCATAATTTGGATAGTGATAAGTGATATAAGACTCATTCCCAAGAGGTGTAGATATGACCAAATCTAACATTTCATGTTTCATAGAAAATGAAGCAGCAAAGTTCTTGGAAACGAATGAATGAGTTGCTCTGGTATCAAATAAAACTTGAGCAGTTTTTGAACAAATAGTGAAAGTACCTTCCACAATTCCGCCTTCAGTGGGTTCCGTCTCTCGGAGAGCTTGCAGACGGCCTTGTTTCTTTACCGGACGCTTCTCGTCTTTGATGTCCTGCTCCTTCATCAGTAGGCAGTCTGGAATCTGATGCTCTCGGCTCCCGCATCGAAGACAAGCTCCTAACTTCCTCCAGCATTCCTCGGTCTTATGACCAGCTTTATCACAATACTTGCAAATCTCCTTTGAGGGTGTGGAGGTGGAGAATGGCCTGTCATTCTTTTGGAATTTCTTTGCCTTGGAGGGCTCCCCTCCCATGAAGAATCGCTTCTTGTTGAAGGATTGTTTGAATTTTCCCGGGCTTGTGACGGGTTCCTTCTTGTCTCTTCCTCGGATTCTCTCAGATAATTCGGTGGCGTCTTCCAGCAGTTGAGCACGCCGAACCATCTCTGAATAGACTTGGATGTCCATCGGGGCAAGTTGTGTGATATAATGTGGCCGAAGCCCGTTGAGGAATCTTCTCACCTTCATCTTTTCCGTACACACCAAGTGGGGTGCATACCTTGATAATCTGGAGAACTGGGCCTCATACTCGGCCACTTTCAAGCCCCGTTGTTTTAGAACGGTGAATTTCATGGCCTTCTTTTCCTGGATATGATCGGAGAAGTACTTGTTGTTGAAATGCTCCGTGAATTCATCCCATGTGACATGGTATTCTGGCAGTGTTGCTTCTATGGATTCCCACCAGCATCGAGCATCCCGCTCTAGTTGGAATACGGCCAATAAAACCTTCTCTTCATCCACGCATTGCATCACACGGAAGATTCATTCCATCTCATTCAGGCAATTCTCGGCATCCTCGGGGTCAGACGAACCCGTGAACCTCGGTGGGTTCATGTTACGGAAACTTCGGTGGAGATCTCCCGCTCCACGGTTTGCTCCGCCTTAGGCCACTTGCTGTAGTGCCTATGTGAGGCCTTGCACGGTGCGCTGCATCTCGCGCCATTGTGCTCTTTCCGCAGCCATGATACTACAAAAGAGTTAAGTATGATAAAGATCTGGTTTACTTGTAAGGTCGAAAGTCATTATAGAACTTAACCCTTGGCTCTATCCATCTCATCGGGTAAGGTATATTTATCGTTGGACTCGTGTTTTACCTATCCTTGGACTCAAGTTTTTTACTTAGATTTCAATTTTTAACCTTTTATTTCTTCTAGTTCCCTAGGTTTGAAAACCTAGGCTCTGATACCATGAAGACTGTCACGTCCCGAGCGCGGAAGATACTCGGATGCGTGACGCGTCTATATAGATCGTGTCATTAGAGCGATAAGAATTTTAACATACAAAATTTCAGAGTGTGCAAATGACTAAAAATCTAATAAATTCCAAAAGTCCAAGTGATGTTTATTTGATTAATCAAAGGAAATAAAGATAGTCCATGACAAATTTTTAAATTTAGAAAGCCAAACATTAGGCTACACGACTTAACACAAAGTTTATACCACTAACTGACATAACTGGGAATACAAGGTAGACTCAAATAAATACAAAGACTCGACTAGCTAATGATAAATGGATGGCGTTCTAGCACTCTTCACTCGGCCTCAAACCCATTCTTGTTGCTATCCGAATCACCTGAAAATGTTAGGAAGTAACTGGATGAGCGAATCGCTCAGTAGGAATTACATCTCAAATACGAGCAATCTTTACGTGATTTACAATTTGCATGTATTCTCAGTATGGCTATGCATGATGTACGTATAATAAAAAAATCAGGTATACAGATAAATCTAGGCATGATGAACAATAAGAGATCAAGAACTGTATAAAGAGAGTATAACAAGATTTCAAGTATTTGACAAGCAGTATTTCAAGAATTTACAGATGTAAATGCCACTTCGGGCAAGCGGGGATTCGTGTACAAGTATGAACGCAAGTATGAGAAGGAACTCATGTACAAGTATATCAAGTAAAAATTCAATTCAAGCAAGTATTATCAAGTACTTATCAGTAGAATTGGCTATTATCATGTAAGTATTTTACCCTTTCTCGGGCCACAAGTCAAGTATTGCCCGTTTCGGGCCACGCAAGTCAAGTAAGTAAGGAGAGAGAGAGTAGGGGTGGAGTGTCTCAAGTCAAGCAAGTACTCCGGTGCAATGCTAAACACCGTGGTCAATAAACTCCCATGGGCACAAATACCTTCGGATGCTCCTCCCAGGACCAGACCGGGCCCTATATGCACAGCATTTCATGTATTACCTTTGACATCCACTCTCATTTATAGCCAATATGAAATTTCAAGAATTTAGAAACGTAGTATTTCAGACGAGATTAACTAGTCATTTGGTTATGGAGGATTCAAGAGGTGGCCCCTACTGGCTTAAGAGGTGACTCCCGTCGTGTAGCACTTTGTGCCGTACGGCCACAAGAGGTGGCTCCCACAACGTAGCACTTTGCCCTGTATGGCACTTAGTTCCTACACTCCCAAATGGTAGTTTAAGAGATTCAAAGTTTGACCATGTAGGATATACACAAGTAGATTTTTCATGGAACGAAATTTTAAGAACTCATCATATGCAGGAGTATGGATTAGGGTTGTGTTTGCTCAATTCTCGAGATAAATCAAGATCAGAAGTTGTAATTACTGACTTGGCATCTGAGGGTTTGCTAATCCTTCAAATTTTCAATTTTTAGAAATTTATATATGTATATATCAAATTGGCGCCCCTCAGGATGTCTTCATTAAATTGAAGACGTACTGGAAGTCGTCATTTAAAGAATTGACGCCTGGGGGTTACCCAACCTTTCAAAATTTTGATTTTTCAAAAAAATTATATATATATATGAAATTGGCGCCCCTTTACCCAGTCTTCAATTAATTGAAGACTTGAGGGCCATCTTCAATTCAGAAATTGAAGACTTAAGGGCCGTCTTCAATTCTGAAATTGAAGACTTGAGGGCCGTCTTCAATTCAGTAATTGATGCCTGGGGGTTGCCCAATCTTTCAAAGTTTTGATTTTTCAAATATATATATATATATATATATATATATATATATATATATATATATATATATATATATATATATATATATATATATATATATGAAATTGACGCCCCTTTACCCAGTCTTCAATTAATTGAAGACTTGAGGGCCGTCTTCAATTCTGAAATTGAAGACTTAAGGGCCGTCTTCAATTATGAAATTGAAGACTTAAGGGCCGTCTTAAATTCTGTGATTTTCACCTGGCAGATATGTTTTGTGACTTAATGCACTATTCATTTTAAAAAAGTTTCTTGAAATTTGAAAATAAGGATATGAATACTTAGTATAATTACTCGGGAGTCCAGAAACATGTTCAGATATAATTATTGAGTTTTGGTTTCACAGATATGAATTTTTTAATGTTATAACTTTAATTCCTCAAGAAACGGAATTGACGACCCTGTGAGCAGTCTTCAATTAATTGAAGACTTGAGGGCCGTCTTCAATTCTTAAATTGAAGACTTAAGGGCCATCTTCAATTCTGAAATTGAAGACTTAAGGGCAGTCTTCAATTAATAAATTGAAGACTCTGTGGGCAGTCTTCATTTAATTGAAGACTTCTAGGGTGTCTTCAATTTAAGTACATGTTCAACTCAAATTGACGACACACCAATGGAGTTGTTTTTTCCAAGTGAGTTGTGCTTCGCATCAGAACTGTAAGTTCTGGGACACAAGTCACTATTCATTTCTCCAAAGTTTCTCCGAATTAGAATCCGAAGACATGGTCAGATGGAGAAAAATCTCAGGGTCACAGAAGTTTATTCTGTCAAAATTTTCAAGATCCGGTTTATTAGTTTCAGATTTTTGAATGCGTTGATTTATTGATTTCTGAAAATTCCAGAAAACGGAATTGACGACATGGTGCATGTCTTCAATTAATTGATGCCCTCTCGGGCAATCTTCAATTCTGAAATTGGTGCCCTGGTCAGGGGCGCCAATTACAGAGAGGTGTCACTATTCATCAGTGTGAAAAAAACTCCGAATCGGGAAGTAATGTCACGAATGTGTTGAGAAAAATGTCAGGATTCCAGAAACATGTTCATGCAAAAATTTCGTGCTTTAGTTTGATAGTTATGTATTTTTGAATGTGTTGAATTATCAATTACTCAAAATTCCAGAAATCGAATTGACGACATGATGCATGTCTTCATTTAAATGACGACTGCGTACGCAGTCTTCAATTTTGAAATTGGCACCCTGGTCAGGGGCGCCAATTACAGTGGGGTTTTTGAATTATTAATTACTAGAAATTTCAGAATTTGAATTGACGACCTTGGGGGTGTCTTCATGTAAATGACGACTGTTTGAACAGTCTTCAATTTTGAAAATGGCGCCCTTGTCAGGGGCGCCATTTACCAGAGGGCTGGGAGCCTCCGTGTCTTTAAACCATGAACATATTATGTTAACAGAGACTATATATTAAGGTTTAAAGCATGGTTATTAATACTGTAAAACTAGTGTGATAAAATATGTTCAAAAACTCATAAAAATCATGCTAACAAACTAAGTTTAAACTCTTAAAGATCATGGTGATATGTAACAGGCTATCAAAATAACATGATACATACATGATTATTGCTTGATTACGGTAAAGCTAGATAATATATATAGCATGGTTGACTAGTTGATCGAACTCTAAACATGCATCAATTAACCTATTAGCTACTAGTTAGGCAATGATTTGAGAACACCTACCTCTGTGAAGTGACAGGAGTTGACAGGAGAGGAAGAAGCAGCCCTTCCCTTCCTATGCAACTCTTCAGAACTTGTTCCCGTATCTAGCCGTCGAACTAACCAAATAGGGAGAATAGAGTGTATTTTATAACCTTAGGGTCGACAGGATGGGAGACAAGATCCAGAATTATAGGGTATTTAGTGAGTTGACAGCCTACACAGGCTGGAGGGATAGAATGATCGTGATAATTATCGAAAAAGAAATGACGCCCCAGAGAGGGTCGTGTATTTCATAAGTTAAGATTTCCATATTAAACTTCAATAATTTTTATCTTTAAAAATTGATGGAATTTGTTTGTGAAATTTCAGGGGTGAGACCCTTACATTTTTATCTATTTTTACATATAAAGGTTTTTGAAAAAATTTTTTTAAATAAAAGTGGCACTATTCATGTCACTATTCCTGTTTAGGAAATAACAACTTAACATATGTCGTTATTTTGAACGGAGATTTTTGTATTCACTCTACACTAACCAAAATTGTCTATATACCATTTCTCACTTTCTAAATCATATTTATCCTTTAACACTTCATCTATATACCCTTATTTCTTCAAAATAATGATATAATGAAAAAGTTGAAATATGAAAATTTCTAAATTATGAAAATATGAATTGGCATCTTGTAAAAGTGATGTTTATCCTTTAAAACACTATCTATATAACCTATTTCCTATTTCTTTAGAATAGTGTAATATTAATTTCCTAAGTGATTGAAAATATAAATTGGCATTTACTAAAATATAATTTGGCATCTTCTAAAGCATCTATTGGTAATTAAAAATTTTAATTAGTTAAATCAATAGAATTAGAATATGAGTTCAATAATTAAAATAGATATATATATATATATATATATATAATTTTTTTTGTATATTTCTATTTTAAAATTCTCAGGTGTTACAGAAGCAGACCCGGTTCCTAGGATCATGGGCAGTTGTCATGGTGTTTTTTCCCAACAATGTGCTTTTGCACTTATTTGATGGATAACTTTGGCAGATAGCTTTATCAAAAAGATCTCATCTCTAAGAAATGCAGAAAATCAGACACTACTCCAAAATAACAGAAGGCTTGTCCTGCTTGTTTCATTAGTGTGCAAAGTGATTTTTTCCCTTTTTCTTTTCTAAAGTGCTAATGAACTTTAAAGAGACTCTTAAATCAATTTTCTTGGGCTAGATTGGATAACATTCCATCATCCTTTTCCCTAGTCTTTTCTATTCCAGAATCACTTTCAATTCAAGCATGAATCATGAAACTCAATTGGGGATTTCATTTTTCAACTTTTATTTCAATGCAAAAAAATGTAGGACAAAGTGATATGCTGAACATCCTGACAGGTTGTACTATAGTATCATGATGATTTTTTTCTCTCCCCCCCAACTTGAATGACATTATCCTCAATGACATAGTGAAACAATAGATCAATAGAATAATGTAGCAATAAATATTGTTGAGAAGGAAGGGTACAACCTGATATTCGAGGTGAGTTTCTCCTCTGTGATAATGGTGACAGCGTCATCTCCTCGGCTCTTACCTGACCATTGAAAAATAAACTAAAACACATCATCAAATAACAGAAATATTGGGTTGTCTCCCAAAAGCGCTAAGTTTTTCGTCTTTAGTCAGACGCACGTAAGCTCAAAAATTCATTCCGGATCACATAAAATAATGGATTCTTTGGGCAATGAGTGCACATTTTCCAAAAAAGGTTTCAGTCTTTGACCATTAATAGTAAATGTTTGACCGTTTTGAGGATTTAAAATTTTAACAGCTCCGTAGTCAAATGCCTTGACAACGATAAATGGTCCATCCCATCTGGACTGTAATTTACAGGGAAACAAGCGCATCCTAGAATTGTAAAGCCAGACTTTTTGATTAGGTTTAAAACTCTTTCTTTGAATGTGTTTGTCATGGAATACTTTTGCCTTGGCTTTGTAAATCTTTGAATTCTCGTAGGCTTCATTACGTAATTCTTTAAGTTCATTTAATTGTAGAGCTCTTTGGGACCCAACTTGAATGAGATCAAAGTTGACTTGTTTGATGGCCCAATATGCTCTATGTTATAACTCTACAGGTAAGTGGCAGGCTTTTCCAAAGATGAGACGATAAGGTGACATGCAAAGGAGAGTTTTAAATACAGTTCTATAGGCCCACAATACATCATCTAGTCTATCAGACCAATCTTTTCTATCGGGCCGAACTGTCTTATGCAAAATATTTTTGATCTCCCGATTGGATACCTCTACCTAACAACTAGTTTGGGGATGATAGGGGGTGGCAAGCTTATGAGTGATGCCATACATGCGCAGCAGATCTCGAAACTGAGAATGTGTGAAATGAGAACCCCCATCACTAATAATAGCCCCCGGACAGCCAAATCTAGAGAAAATGTTCTTTTTCATAAACTTCATCATGACTTTATGATCGTTGGTCCTCGTGGCTATGGCTTCAGTCCACTTTGAAACATAGTCGACTGCAACCAAGATATATTCATTCTCAAAAGATGGTGGAAATGGTCCCATAAAATATATACCCCAAACACCCAAAATTTCTACCACTAGAATGGGATTTAGCAGTATCATATCTATAACGACCCAAGATCTAGATACCGGGAAGGACCTGATACCATTCGAATCCTGGTCCACCGCCCACGAGCCGGAGGGCTCGGCAGGGCTAAAGGATGTGTATGAGTGGAGATATATAGGAATAAGAAATAAAGCAGGAACAAGAATGATATAATAATTAAATAACTAACTACAGAGTCCAGTCCAAAAAGTATAATCTATAGAAATAAAACGTACCCAACGTCGAGTGAACACTCGGCCCGACGAGTTGACAACTACGAACCTCCGCACTACACCTCCAACCTCGAGCAGGAACCGCCACACCTGAAAAGCAGAGAGTGAGCCTTGTCTCACTGGCTCAGTAGGGGTCCCGCGGAACCCCAACCGTAAATAAGGACGGTAACGGAAAGCATCAACAAAAGCTAGAACGACAAACACAGTGGCCGATAAAACCTCGACTCAACAGATACTCCTACTGTACCGAGAAACACCCCCCGATCTCACAGTCGGGGGACCAGCGGACTAATGAGAAAACCCTGGCTACGCTGCCATGAGAAACACCACGACAACGCTATCGGGAGGCCTGTCCTCATTGACTAAGGCCTGGTCCAAGACCACGCGGTCTGGGAACACGGTCGTGACCTTGCTGTCGTGAACCCGGAGCCGTCTAGGGAAAACCCTCGATAACGCTACCGAAAACCCTAGATCTCGATGTCAGGAAAATGCCCAGAAACTACACGTAAAACCACACAGGAACCCGTCTCATGTAACAGGAGTACTACCCACTAGAAGCAAGGCCGGATGCTTCCACTGACGTCTTAGTCCGCTCCTCAAGTGTCTCCCCTCGCCCCAGGCAGTAACCTGAGACACCGTACTAGTAACCACAAAATAAGGGTCTAGTCGGGGTCGTGCTCGTCAGCATGTGTCCAAAGTCCCCGACCATGTGTGTAGACACTGACTCTCTGCCCGTCGTTAGGCCCTCTAGCTGGTTTTCCTCCCGGCCTGGACTCGAGCTGTGTACAAGAGAGGCCCTCTGGTAACCAGCCTAAAACCGTCTCACACTCGGGTGTAGCTCTCCACCAACTCCCTGGTGGGTATGCACACGCATGCAAAGGCAAGCTACAACTGGTGGGGGCTCACTGAGCAAAACGACTCTCGGGAGAAGCCCACGGAATACAGACAAGCTACACACGAGCCCTGTCATAATTTAGCTTAGAAAATAGGTGGCACGATGCCACCGGACTCTTTGTAGTCCACTAAACCTATTAAACCCAATGGTCCGTGAGTCACAAGACTCGGGTGAAGGCCGTTGCACCGGACATCACTAGGCTATCAATCTGGCCTACCGCTAGGTCAGAAGCCTCGGTAAAATAATCCTCAAGGCGGCACACGACCGCCGAGTTTAATCCCTACCAAAGGGAAGCTAAGAAATAATCTATCCCCAGGTTGGGTCATGAGACTCATAGTCTCAGGCCATACACATGGCACACACAGAAACCACTTTCCGGAGAAGCTCACGACGTGTGGGAATAGCCCTCCGCACTCATGCCGACATATAGCAACTCGATCAGGCGTAATAGGGAAATCCGAAACATGAAAGGGTCACCCGAACCCCTAAAACCCATGGGCACGTTAATCAAGGTAAAATGGTACCTCCGAACATCCAAAACCACGGTCATGGTACCCACGGGGTGTCCGGGACACTCACGGGGCCAAAGGTCAGACATTTGGTCTCAACCGGACTCACCGGAGGCCAAAACGGGCAAGAGGGGCGCAATTCGGTCGACCAAGACCCCTGGGTCGGCCGACCGCCGGCCGACGGTCAGTCGACTGCCCCGACCGTGTCAACTTTGCCCTGCAGGGCGTCGACTCACCCATGGGGGTTCGGTTGACCGCCGACTAGTGGTCGGTCGACTGAACCCGCCAGGGTTCGCCCCTGCATACTGCGCCCTTCGGTCAACCGGTTCCAACCGATCGGTCAACCGAATACAGCGGAGCACCCCACCGAACCCACCTTAGGGGCTCGATTCCATGCCCCATTTGATCACAATCGAAGGGGAAAACATAGGGGACCATCCCCTAGGTCCCAAAACCCCAAAATGGAAGGAAATAAATGAGAAAACGGTGCTCGATCCGACAAATCCGTCGCACGCCCTAAAAACATGGTTTTATCCCCCGGCATGAATAAAACCCCATTCGGCTCACCACGGGCTACCAAACTCGCAGAAAATAAAGTACAGGGGTTAAGGAATCATCCCCCTACCTCCACCGAAGATTCTACATACCGTGGACGCCATTCCACGCATAAACGTCCTCGAAACCCTTGCCGATTCACGTACTCACGACCGAGCTTCAACGGGCCACCACGCCTTGATCCTCGACCCGTCCTCGCTCCTCGCCCTCGCAGCATCTCTGCCTCGCCCGCCATTGCCTCCGTCGGCCGCCTGGAGGAGAGGGGAAGAGACAGAGAAGAGAGAGAGTGAGAAAGAGAGAATGAGAGAAAGAGAGAGGGTGGGGGGTTTAAATAGAAAACCCACGCGGGTTTTTTGAAATCCAAAAAATACAAAAATAAGGAAAAATACTCCTCACGATCCTCGAAAAATGCACAACGCACCTGCAACGTCCCGGAGCCCGACAACATATCGGTTCACCCTGCACAGGGCTCCGAAGGCTCGTTAGACAGACCCGCGTAAAGCCCAAAACACATTTCGGGAATCACAACGACGCTCCGAACTCACGGATCCTGATCCGGAAAAATGAAAAATTTTTCAGGGTGTTACAGTTCTCCCCTCCTTACAAAAAATTCATCCTCAAAATTTGAGGCAACCACCAAGGCGCAGGGGAAGAACAACCCACCCAGCTGGCAACGCTCCCAGAGCTCCAACAAAACTTCGATACTCGCAGGACACGAATCCTGAGGGACATAGCTAGACCTTGATCACGAACAAACACCTTGCTCTACTCACAACACACATCGATCATCAGAGCATGCATAACATAAAAAGGGAACAAGTCTGGCGTCGCCTTAGCCACCACGAAATTCCAACTGTGACATCGCTGCCGCGATCTCGCTCACCGAGGAAACACAATCCTCGCTAAGAGAAACATCCACTGATCAAATCCCATGCTCGACGGAGCAATCAAACATCGGCTCCGCTACCAGCTGACTGATCTCACGCCCTCCACAAGGGACGACCATCAATGAGCTTCTCCAGCTCACACAGTCATCTCAAGTGACTAGGATAATTCCGTCGGCTCTGCACCCTGAACCATATCACACCTGGAAAGCCGAACGCCAATAACCGCACTGGACCAGCTTTGTCAAAACTCAAACTTTGACAAAGCCCAGATGCCATTCGGGAAAAGGTACATCACGGAAACGGCCACCAAAGGCCTCGCTTGCACATGTCTCTCACCATTCTCGACTTGTTACAACCAGCATCTTCTGTCTGTGAATGACCATACACTGGTCACCAGACGCTCATCAACGGGAAGCCTTTACTCGCTCGACTTCTTCCTTCTTTCCCAGTCCATCACCAGATCCAAAGATCACATTGCAAAACTGGATGGGCCTTCCGCTGACTCTCGCACAGACTATTATCGCCTCATGAGCCGATCTTCACTTGGATACCACATCCGATCCGATCCTCACACCAACTCTATCCCCTCAGGGGAGCACGACGAAACCAAATGACAAGATTCTAGAATCCTTGGTCCTCACCTCACTCGACTCAGACTTACAGGGAAATCCTCCCATGCTTGTCACAAGACCAAGTGTAGCACCCCGTATAAAAATGATAGAAAAAAATAATATAAAAAATATATAGACTTTTTCTCCAAGTAAATAAAAAATTTAGATAACTTTATGAGGAGACAACACTATAAGAGGGTTAAATAAAAAGTTAGAATGCCCAATGAGGGCCATTATATAATTATACCACCACTGAAGTCATCATACGTAATGGGGCTTCCTAAAAGACTATTCACCTGAAATAGTGACTCTATACAAGGTCGTCATTTTCCTTAGCCACAAGGCCACTGTATACATATAGATATACTTAGATATATCTCCCATAAGACCCCACCAACCAACCAATGATACTAACTAATTGACTATATAAACATATATCCTGTTGGGGTTGACCAACACATGGTAGATACACGTTGTTAAGGGGCCAGATGTCTTCCAGCCAGAATGAAATAGCGCCCCTGACTTGGGTGCTATATTAATAGGGCGCCCCAGCCATGGGCACCATTTCCCTCTTATATATATATATATATATATATATAAGCGGAGGATGTAATGCCCACACGTTTTGGCGCTATTTACTTAAAGAAAGGCTGCCTGTAAGGCGCCATTTCCCTGAAGGGAGAGGCTTCCGACATCTTCTAGAAAAGCTGAAACACTAACAGGTTATGTTCACTGGCAATGGAGCATTCTCTGGCCATGGACATCAAGGTTTTTAGATCTGGTTCCCCATGGACTCTTAACGGTTTATTCCTATAAACAACTCCCTCCATCCAACGTGGAAACCTTACTGTCCACCTGCCATTCCTCTACCATTCCTGAAGAGAAGGTTATATGTGCCTTTTCTTTTTCTCCACCCGCAGAAGAAAGATGTTAATCCTTTCTCTTCATGTGCAGGCTACGTACCACATCCTGCGGTAGGAAGCTTGGCTGCAGAGAATGTGGAAGGCTAGGATTCTTATTCTATTATACTATTGTATCTCGTTAACTACACCAACAGGTAGGTGTTCTCAAGATCTAGCTTAACTAGTAGTTAATACGGGTTAACATGCATGCTACTTAAACCTTTCATAGTCACGATCTGGTCATTTTAGTGAGGGGTATATCAAAAGATTTAGTGGGAAGATTAGGCTACGCCTAGATGAAACACTAACTCTTGCGTGAGTAGATCTATAATCTTACCTCTATCAAGTACCTCATGTACATACTGATTATATAGTTGTCATTACTCATAATCTGTCCCAATTTCTTGTAAATTGATCCATGTTTAAAAGGTAAATACTATGAAATCAAAATAAAAAATTATTGCATGAGCATGACCTTGCAATCATGCTATTTTTCCATGTCTATATATGTCTCTACTTCCTGATTCTGTGAACATGTTATAAATCATGAACAGTAAAGTTACGTGATTAGTAGCCACATGTTCAGGGATTTATATTTATTGAACCAAATCATGAAATTCCTACATGAGCATGACTCTGAAATCCCCAGATTTTTCTCTATTTTATCATGTCTTCATTTTCAGAATTCGTGAAATTTCGCATGATGAATAGTGTTTTGAGTCTCTGGAGCACCCTAGTGAAGGGCACCCATGACCAGGGCGCCATTCAATAGGGCGGCCTTGGGCAGGGTGCCATTTCACCATGGGGCGCCCCTGGCCAGGGCGCCATTCTCCAGTGTGAATTAAAACCCCCCGATCCCGTGATTAGCTTGTTAAACCCTATCGATTAGCCTGTTGAACCTGTTACCTATTAAACCTTGCTGATTAGCCTGTTAAAACTGTTAAACCTGTTAAATTTGTTACCTGTTAACCTGTAAATTACATACCTTGTTAAGCCTGTAAAAATCCTACAGCCTGTTAACCCAAGAATAGTATGTTAAACCTGTTACCCGTTAAACCACGGTGATTATCCCATTAAACCTGTTACCTGTTACAGCACGTGTAAACCTGTTATACTGTTAGAAACCTGTGATTGTTAACCTTTTGAAATAGAGACCCTTCGGGAAGTCTCTATTTTCTGAAATTGAGACTCTCCGGGGAGACTCTATTTTAACCTTCTGAAATAGAGACCCTCCGGGAAGTCTTTATTTCTGAATCCCATTAAACCTGTCACATGTTAAACCAATTACCTGTTAAACCTGATCCTATTAAACCTGACACCTGTTAGCCTGGTAATTATTTACCTTGTTAAGCCTATTAGCTGTTAAAGTTGCTAATTACTGAGCCTGATAATTACATATCCTGTCAAATCTTGTTAATTACATAACCATCATTAAGCTATGTTAATCCTGTAGCCTGTCAAATCACATAGCCTATTAAACCTATTTATAGTACGTGTAAACCTGTTATCCTGTTAGATTGGTAACCTTCTGAAATAGAGACTCCCTGGAGAGATTCTATTTACCGAAATAGAGACCCTCCGGGAAGACTCTGTTTCAGCATTGAAATAGAGACTCTCCGAGAAGACTCTATTTACTGAAATAGAGACCCTCCGGGAAGACTCTATTTTAGCATTGAAATAGAGACTCTCAGAGAAGACTCTATTTACTGAAATAGAGACTCTCTGCAAGGGCGCCATTTCCCTATAAACTGAAATTTTTTGGGCTTCTGCCCAACCCTTACCCAATGATCTCTGGCCACCTCCTTAACCTTGATTGGCCTATGTGTTATGCATTTTAAGTAGCTTGGTCATAAATCATCATTTACATGTGATATCATTCTTGAACTCTATTCCTGAAAATCTACCTTATATTCCTACAATGTATAAAATTCTTGAAATTCTATATTGGCTATATAAATAAGAGTGGATGTCAAAAAGTATACATGAAATGCTGTGCATATTAAGGGCCCGGTCTGGTCCTAGGAGGAGCACTCGAAGGTACTTGTGCCCATGGGAGTTTATTGACCATGGTGTTTGGCATTGCACCGAAGTACTTGCTTGCTTGACTTGACTTGAAACATTCTCACTCACTCTCTCGTGACATGCTTGACTTGCTTGAAATGAATTGTTTGGCCCGAAAAAGGGAAAATTACTTGCTTGAATGAAATAGCCAATTCTATTACACTACTTGTTATTACACGAGCTTAAAATCACTTGCTTGAATACTAACTATCCTCTTCTTGGAAGGACTTGCTCGAATGTTAAATTCTTGGAAATACTTGCAAATTAAAGTTGCGATTACTTGTAAATTACATGCTCGTCCCTTGCTGTACATCTTATAGAAATTCATGTGATACTCTCATGATACAATTCTTGACACTCTTGCTTGCTCCAACATGGATCATTATACCTACACTGAACATGTAATCAACTTAAAGATTGTTAGAACTTGAGATATAGATCCTACTGAGCGATTCGCTTATCCAGTTACTTCATAACATTTTCAGGTAATTTGGATAGCGACCACCACCCGGATGGGAATGATACCGAGTGATGAGTACTAGAGTCACCGTTGGGTGTACCATCAGCCAATCTTATCTTTTGTATTTTAGGTCCTACGTTATGAATTTCCAGTTATTAATTAAGGCTTGTAATCGTATGGTACATTTTGGTCAGTTATGATTAAGTTGGGTTTGGATTATGCCAAAATATGTAGCATTATGGATTAATTTCGGATATCACTATTCCAATTAGATAATTGTCATCTTGGACTATGGATAGCATGTCAAATTCTAAGTTAGTGATAAATACTGAGTAGTATGCGCACTCTGACTCTACGTGAATGACACGATCTATATAGACGCGTCACGCATCCGGGTATCTTCCGCGCTCGGGGCGTGACAGTCTTCGTGGTATCAGAGCCTAAGATTTCAATTTCCTAGGGAATAAGAAGTCAGGAAATTAGAAGTCATGATTGAAATATAGGAAAAACCCAAGTCCAAGGTAGGTTTATACCTTACCTGGTAAGATGGGTAGAGCCATGGGTTAAGTTCTATATTGACATTTGACCTTATAATTAAACTCGATCTTTATTATGCTTACACCCTTTTGTAGGATCATGGCCGCTGAAAGGGCACAATGGCGCGAGATGCAGCGCACCGTGCAAGGCCTTACACAGGCGCTACAGCAAGTTGCACAAGGTAGTGCTAACCGTGGAGCCAGTGATCTCTATAGGAGTTTCCGTAACATGAATCTGCTAAGGTTCACGGGTTCTTATGACCCCGAGGATGCCGAAAATTGGTTAAATGAAATGGAATGAATTTTTCGTGTGATGCAATGCACGGACGAGGAGAAAGTTCTACTGGCTATATTCCAACTGGAGCGGGATGCTCGATGTTGGTGGGAATCCATGGAAGTAACATTACTCGATGACCACGTCACATGGGATGAATTCACTGAGCATTTCAACAACAAGTACTTCGCTGACCACATCCAGGAAAAGAAGGCCACGGAATTCGCCGCTCTAAAACAACGGGGCTTGAAAGTGGCCGAGTATGAGGCCCAGTTTTCAAGACTGTCCAGGTATGTACTCCACTTGGTGTGTACGGAGAAGATGAAGGCTAAAAGGTTCCTCAATGGGCTTCGGCCCCACTACATTACACAACTTGCACCGATGGACATCCAAGTCTACTCAAAAATAGTTCGGCGTGCGCAGTTGCTCGAGGACGCCACCGAATTATCGGAGAGGATCCAAAGAAGGAACAAGAAGGAACCTGTCACAAGCCCGAGAAATTTCAAAGCAACATTCAACAAGAAGCGGTCTTACATGGGAGGGGAGTCCTCCAAAGGGAAGAGATTCCAGAAGAATGACATGCCTTTCACCGCCCCCACACCTACTAAGGAAGTTTGTAAATACTGTGACAAACCCGGCCATAAGACCGAGGAATGCTGGAGGAAGTTGGAGCCTGTCTCTGATGTGGAAGCTGAGAACATCGGATTCAAAATTGCCCGCTGATGAATGAGCAAGCCATTAAAGAGGAGAAGTTCCCGGCAAAGAAGCAAGGCTGTCTACAAGCTCTACAAGAGACGGAACCAATGGAAGGAGGAATCGTGGAAGGTACACTAATTGTTTGCTCTAAGACTGTTAAAGTTTTATTTGATATTGGAGCAACGCATTCATTTATTTCCAAGAATTTTGCTGCTGCTTTTACTAAGGAGCCTGAATGGTTAGACTTAGTCATATCTACACCTATTGGGAACAAGGCCGACCTCACACATCATTACCCAAACTGTGAGATTATGGTTAAAGGAAATAATCTACCTGTCAACCTAATTTGCCTAGATATGAAAATGTATGATGTCATACTAGGTGCCGATTGGTTATCCACATACCAAGTAACTATAGATTGCCAGAATGGCAAGATAACTTTTGTGGATTACCCGGAACTGGTATACATTAGCCCTCAAACTAGATCACCTCTTATTTCAGCTCTCCGAGCTAGGAAACTTATAAGCAAAGGATGTATGGCTTTCATTGCATTTGTAACTACCACGGACATCGAGGAGTCTAAGCTTGAAGACATCCGTGTAGTTCGGGATTTTTCTGATGTTTTTCCAGAAGAATTACCCGGCCTACCCCCAGAGCGGGATGTGTCATTCACCATCGACCTTGTCCCTGGTGCTGGACCTGTTTCCAAGGCACCTTACAGAATGTCTCCTGCTGAGCTGAAAGAGTTAAAGGAACAACTAATGGAGCTATTGAACAAGGGTTTTATCCGGCCAAGTACTTCCCCATGGGGAGCGCCTGTGCTATTCGTCAAGAAGAAGGACATATCGATGAGACTCTGCATCGACTATCGGCAGTTAAACCACCTTACAGTCAAGAACAAGTACCCACTACCGAGGATTGATGAATTGTTCGACCAAATATCTGGAGCTAAATATTTCTCCAAGATTGATCTCCGGCCTGGTCATCATCAGCTGAAGATCAAAGAAGAAGATATCCATAAAATTGCATTCCGAAGCAGGTATGGGCATTACGAATTTACTGTTATACCTTTTGGACTAACAAATGCCCGCGTAACTTTCATGCAGTTAATGAACATCATATTCAAGCCTCACTTGGACCAGTTCATTGTGATCTTTATCGATGATATTTTGATTTATTCAAAGTCTGAAGAAGACCATGAAGAAAACCTCAAGCAGGCATTGTAGATATTGAGGGAACACAAATTATATGCCAAATTTAGCAAGTGCAAGTTTTGGCTCGAGGAAGTATCCTTCTTGGGCCATATAATTTCAAAGAACGGAATTTCTGTGGACCCATCAAAGGTCGAAGCCGTGAAGAATTGGGAGCGACCAACGAATACAACGGAGATTCAAAGTTTCTTGGGGCTAGCTGGTTATTACCGACGTTTCATCAAGGACTTCTCAAGAATTGCTGTTCCTCTCACCCGATTGACTCGCAAGGAAATACCTTATAAGTGGAAGGAATACTGTGAGAAGAGTTTCCAAGCTTTGAAAGATCTCTTGACCACTGCTCCAGTCTTATCATTGCCAATTGAAGGAGAGAAGTACGAGGTATATACCGATACTTCTGGTATTGGCCTTGTGTGTGTATTGATGCAAAATGGGAGAGTCATTGCATACTCTTCCCGGTAACTGAAGAAGCATGAAGAGAACTACCCGGTTCATGATATAGACCTAGCCGCAGTGGTATTTGCCTTAAAGATCTGGAGTCACTACCTCTACGGAGAATAATTCATTGTATACTCTGATCACAAAAGTCTCAAATATCTATTCTCCCAGAAGGAATTAAACATTCAGCAAATGCGTTGGCTCGAGTATCTTAAGGATTTTGACTTCACCATACAGTACTATCTCGGTAAGGGTAATTCTGTAGCTGATGCCCTTAGTCGAAAGTCGAGAGCAGTATTGGCTAATTGTATGATTCAAGAATGGAAGTTGCTGGAGAAATTCTCTGAGCTCAATATCAATACGGATGAGAAGAATGGGTGTATTATTCTAGCCCATATGAGTCTACATCCGGATTTGCTACCCGAAATTCAAAAGCTACAAGAAGAAGATCCTGCACTAGTGGAGATAAGGGACAAGCTAGAGGAGAGACTTGATTTCAAGCTGGCACCCGATGGAATATTGTTATTCCATGAACAGACATGTGTACCCGACTATCCTAAGTTGAATAAGAAGGTTCTTGAAGAAGCTCATCGATCAAGGTACACAATCCCCCCTAGAGCAACCAAGATGTACCAAGACTTGAAAAGGACCTTCTGGTGGCCTAATATGAAAAGGGAGGTAGCGGACTTCGTATCTCGCTGCCTGACATGTCAAGAAGTGAAGGCGAAACATCAAAAATCCACTGGAAAGCTACATCCACTAGATATTCCCAAGTGAAAGTGGGAAGACATTGGCATGGATTTTATTATGGGTTTACCCAAGACTAGAGGTGGACATGATGGAATTTGGGTAATTATCAATCGCCTAACAAAATCGGCTCATTTCTTACCTATCAAAAGTCGATGGTCGGTTGATGTCCTTACTGGCTTGTATATCAAGGAGACGGTTAGATTGCATGGAGTTCCCATGTCGATCGTATCCGACCGAGACCCACACTTCACCTCTCATTTCTGGAAGAGTCTACAACACTCTCTAGGGACGAAACTCAACTTCAGCACTGCTTTCCATCCCCAGACAGATGGACAGACAGAAAGGACAAATCAAGTTGTTAAAGACATGTTAAGGGCCTACATTATAGATTTCAACAGTAGTTGGCATGACCACTTACCCCTGGCCGAATTTGCATATAATAATAGCTATCAAGCCAGTATCCAGATGGCACCTTTCGAGGCACTCTATGGCAGAAGTTGTCGATCTCCGATATGCTGGGACGAAGTCGGTGAAAAGTAAATTCTAGGCCCAGATATTGTGAGAGATTCAACTGAGAAGATACACCTCATTCGGGAAAGGCTAAAGATAGCACAGTCCAGGCAGAAGTCATATGTTGACAATAGAAGAAGAGATATGGAATTTCAAGTTGGAGACCATGTATTTCTCAAGGTATCTCTTGGTCGAGGTATTAGAAGATTCGGTGTTAAGGGCAAACTTACACCGAGGTTCATTGGTCCATTTGAGATATTAGAAAGAGTGGGCGAGGTAGCTTACCACATTGCCTTGCCTCCACAACTATCAGAGGTGCACAATGTATTTCATATTTCCATGCTGAAGAAGTATGTGCACGATCCTCTCCACGTCATTGACCAAGCTGCATTGGTGATACTGAAGGACCTTACTTATGAGCAGAAGCCAATAAAGATCCTCGACCGAGAAGTCCGAGTTCTAAGGAACAAGGCGATCCCTATGGTGAAGATCCAATGGAATCGATGCCTAGAACAAGAAGCTACATGGGAAACGGAGGAGTCTATGAGAAGGAGATTTTCAGAACTATTCTAGTCTGTAAGTACCTCCTCCATGCCTCCGTATATGCAATTGAATTTGGGGACCAAATTCTTTTAAGTGGGGGAGGGTGTAGCACCCCGTATAAAAATGATAGAAAAAAATAATATAAAAAATATAGACTTTTTCTTCAAGTAAATAAAAACTTTAGATAAGTCTATGAGGAGACAATATTATAAGAGAGTTAAATAAAAAGTTAGAATGCCCAATGAGGGCCATTATATAAATATACCACCATTGAAGTCATCATACGTAATGGGGCTTCCTAAAAGACTATTCACCTGAAATAGTGACTCTATACAAGGTCGTCATTTTCCTTAGCCACAAGGCCACTGTATACATATAGATATACTTAGATATATCTCTCTTAAGAGCCCACCAACCAACCAATGATACTAACTAATTGACTATATAAACATATATCCTGTTGGGGTTGACCAACACATGGTGGATACATGTTGTTAAGGGGCCAGATGTCTGCCAGCCAGAATGAAATAGTGCCCCTGACTTGGGTGCTATATCAATAGGGCGCCCAGCCATGGGCACCATTTCCCTCCAGTATATATATATATATATATATATAATATAAGCGAAGGATGTAACGCCCACACATTTTGGCGCTATTTACTTAAAGAAAGACTGCATGTAATGCGCCATTTCCCTGAAGGAAGAGGCTTCCGATGTTACGCCCCGAGCTTTTATTACAGCGGAAGATGATCTCAGGAAACGTGAACAACCGACATGGTAAGCATCTTGCAAGCCAGAATAATCAGAGCGCAATAACAATCACACATGAAAATGCAATTGCACAATAAGTTACTCAAACCTTCACTTTTATTGGTCAGGAAAATAACTCAAATACATCAACTAGTCAACTCTTTCAAATCTACTTGACTCAATAAAAATAGAAAATTACATGGACTTGATGTAGACATTATTGACTCCTAAGTCTTTACTCTCAATTTCATGTGACTTTCATTCGCTCTCGGACCCATCACTTGAATAACTTGAATCCGAACTACTTGCATTTCCTGGAAAGATTGAAAATAGGTAATGAGTACACTTGCCTAGTAGGTATCTTCGCATCAACATGATTGGCAATATTAAAGTGATTAGCATTTTAGCTTTAAGGAATAAGGTATAATCATGCGAAATGCGATCAAACATGCGATTCCAAACCAAAATAACAAGATATAACCAAGCTTAAAATATGAGAACATGTATCGATCAAGTATAATCAAACAAGAATGTAGTAATGGCCTTTCATGAACAAGAATGTACTAGAATGTGATATGCGCAGCGTAGAGTGATATAGAAGGGGGGGGATGAATAGATCACTCCCTAAAATTAATAATCTAGCGGTAAATCACAACTTCAGTTTCTCAACCCTTCAGATACAGCGAAAGCAATAGCTAAGGCAGACAATAACCAAGACGGAAGAAAGAAGTTAGATCGAGAGAGCTATTCACAGTGAAAAAAAATGCCAAGCAGAAGGAGAGCAACACACCGATAACAGGCAAACCATAGAAGAGGCAGGGAGTTTTTAAGGTGGTTCGATTGTAGTCCACAATCTACATCCACCCCTCACTCCAAACCAGAGTGAGGCTTCCACTAGTGAAGGCTAGAACAGCAGACTCAGTCTGTAAACAGATGCTGTCGAACAGCTTGACAAACCAAGGGAAACAAATCCCTCAACCCAAGCTCTGCAACCCACAGAAGCTTGGCACCTGGACCTGCTTCCCGCAAGACCAGAACCGGAGACGAATCTCCCTTCCTCCAAACCGGAGGGGAACTGCTAGTGACAGCCTGTCACTGGCAAACCAGAGATCACAGATCTCTCTTCCTCTGAAGCCCAGAGGGAAACCGGAGAATCTCTCCCTTCCTCCGAACACTGGAGGGTAACAATATGGAATAAGAAAGATGAAGTGAAAAATAGAAAAAACAAGACAATCGATGAACGACAATCGTTTCTAAAAACCAAGAACAATGTAGCTTCCGAAGAAGTAGATCTTCACAGTCACAGACACTTCTCTCTCTCAAAGACTTTTCTCTCAGATCAATTCTCTTAAATTCTTCTCTCTGTCTTCTCTCTGGAACGTGGAGGCTCTCTCTATTCTTCTTCTGCTTAGGCACTAGTTTTCTCAGCTTTCCTCCAGTTCGCCTCTTTTGATCACAGAGGACATCCTTTTATATGGCTTCCGACCTGAATTCCATGACTTCACTTGTGTGGCGTGAGTGGGGCTCGTGCCCTCATTTTCCAGAGAAACCTTGGATCACGTGCCAGGCACCAACTTCGGATCACGTGCCCAATCATCAGCTTGAATCAACCTGAAAGAAGAGAAGAATGGATGCATCGAGTTAGTTCAAGCTTTGAACCAAAGGACGATGTACAGACTTGTTTTGAACAATGCACAAATGCATATAGGAGAGTATGTACATTGACGATGAGTGCTCAGGCATGCTGTCAAGCAATGTACAGACTTGATGAGAAAGATGCATAAACAAGCCATAGAGAATGTATAGACTTACTAAGTCAACAAGGCAACCGTTTACATACTTTAAAATAAAGACTGTACAGACTCTAGTTGATGCCATCCAAAGAATGTATAGACTTGCTATGTCGTGTGGCGTGCAACTAGACAATGTTCAGACTTGTGAAATGATGCACAAAGATATCAGCAGAGAATGTATAGACTTGGACGTTTACGTGCAGGAGAAAACAATGTACAGACTCGCTGTAATGAACAATGCCCAAATGCAGTGTATGGACTTAGCGTGAATGCGAGAAGACGCTAAGTGAGACGGATGTATAGACTTGATGTATGCAGCGATAATGATGTACAGACTTGAATGCTCCATACAGAAAGACGCTGAGTGAGACGCTAAGTGAGACAGATGTATAGACTTGGTCTTGCAATGTATAGACTTTGTGTGTGCATACGCCAAGACCATGTACAGACTTGAAGAAATGCATGCAGTGATGTATAGACTTGTCCGATGCAAACTATGCAGAACTCTGTACAGACTTTAAGTGATGCATGCAGTGATGTACAGACTTATCGTGCATGAAGCAAAAGGGTTGCATGGACTTTGTTCAGACTTAACCTAAGCAAGGGCTGTATAGACATTGGAATGTACAGACTTTGAAAGTGTGTGCGAGACAATGTATAGACTTGATCTGAATGCATGGACTATGCCCTTGAAGAATGTACAGACTTTGAAGATGCAATCTCGGGCGATGTACAGACTTGACTAATGCAGTCTAGGCAAAACTTTGTACAGACTTTATGTGCATGAAGCACATGATGCAACAATGTAAAGACTTGATGCAGCATCAAAGTAACCATGTGCAGACTTTGTGCAGTCTACAAGCAATGTGTAGACTTGCACATATGCATGAACAACACTGTCCTAAATGATCAAGCATGAATTGATCTAGAGATAGAAACAAATTGATTTATAGTGTGAGACATCATCAAAATCGTAGGGATGCAACAATCTCCCCCTTTTTGATGATGGCAACACTATGAATCAAGCAATATCAAGGCTTAAAAAAAATTAACAGCAGCTTTAACAATCAAGGCAAATTCAAAGCAAGCGCATGCAGACAAATTAAACACTGCTGCTGAAACTCTTCTTACTCCAAAACCACTCCCCCACAACTCACTCTCAGATGTTGCCATGACAAACTATTCTCCCCCACAGCTCATGAACAAGTCTCCCCCAAAACTCATGACAACTCATGACCTACTGATATTGCAAAACCTCTCTCCCCCTTTGACATCATCAAAAGGAATGAAGGATATATGAAAGTGTTGGAGACATGAGGAAGAAGTACAGAAACTTCTTAGTGTAGAAAGACACGAGCAAGTCTTAAGAGAATAATTGAGGTGCCAAACTCAAGTGAAGATTCTTGAACTCTAGTAAACAATTGAGAGCTAGAATGAGAGAAAAGTTTATCAACATATATAGTGTATGATTTAGAACATGGGTGAACAAGTATGGCATGACATAGCTGAACAGGCAACTATCCCAGAAGACAATAAGAGACAAAGTCCGAGAAGGTGTGCTCAAGGTATTGAGGACAAGCAATCCATTAAATTGTTAAGGACAAGGGATTTTGAGGTGATGTTCAAGAAGACCAATGAGTAAGTTGGTAATTCACACTTTTGACATTAGGGAGACACCTTGATTAGAGGCCTGAATCCCCAGTTACTCAGTGTGAGTATCTCATTACCTCCCCTTTTTTTTAAAGGAACAGAGTTAGTAACTGTGGCTTTTGACATAAGGAAACACCTTGATTAGAGGCCAGAGTCCCCAGTTACTCACTAGCTAGCCACCATTGCTCTGTGATGGTTAGAATATTAATGTCATTTCTTTTCATTTTTTGTTAAGCATTTGACTCCTCATGACATAGGAAAAAACTGCATTTCATTGATGAAGCTCCCAATTTCTCAGTGACCAAATCGAGACCTTTGTTCATTTAGTTTATCCCTTGTGTTGAGAAGAAGGAATGATTGAAAACAATACCAGAAGGACTATTTCTTGAAGTGAATCTTGAAGTCTAGATTTCAAGTTGTTTTGGTCAGATATCAAGACATACAGGTTTTGGCCTGAACCGGAATCACTGACAATGTAAGAAGATATACTTTGTACATTTAATCCAGATCTCTGATAGACTACCAGAGGGAAGATTCTAGCTGGACTTTAGTAACACAGACTTATAGACTTAAGAGATGAGTGTGATTCTACTGTCTGAGAGAATCGCACTAGTTCAGTCATGAGAACCAGCAATGACACACATCTGGTCAGTCTTTTTGAATCAGTCAAAGAACTCCCCCTCTCACAGCTCAACCAGCTCCCCCTTAACCATAGCATTACAGAAAGCTAACCATCAGACACACAGAACTCCCCCTCACAATAGGAACAGACTTCACAATTAAGACAACTTGAATAAGCCTAATTCTCTTCTCAGTGTAGTGAATTTTTCATTGTCCAGAGGTTTGGTGAAGATGTCAGCAATCTGATTAGCAGTGCCTACATGAATCAGTTCAAAGTTGTTCTTAGAGACCTCATCTCTTATGAAATGATGCCTTATCTCTATGTGTTTGGTACGGGAATGCAAAATAGGATTCTTGGCAAGATTGATGGCACTGGTATTATCACAATAGATAGGTGTGCACCCCAGGTCTACTTGGTAGTCCTGAAGCTGGTGTTTAATCCAAATGACTTGTGTACCACAACTCCCTGCAGCTACATATTCAGCCTCTGCAGTGGAGAGGGCCACAGAATGTTGTTTCTTGGAGCCCCAAGACACTAAACACCCACCCAAAAATTCACAGTGACCACTAGTGCTTTTCCTGTCTAGTTTACACCCTGCATAATCTGCATCTGTGTATGCAACTAAATCAAGTGTGTGTGAAGCAGGAAACCATAGACTAAGAGAGTGTGTGGCAGACAAATATCTGAAAATTCTTTTCACTGCAGCTAAATGTAATTCAGTGGGTCTAGACTGATACCTTGCACACATACCTACACTGAACTGTATATCAGGTCTAGAGGCTGTCAAGTAAAGTAGAGATCCAATCATACCTCGATAGAGCTTGGCATCTACCTCTTTACCTGTCTCATCTGCATCCAGTGAGGTATTGGTACCCATGGGTGTTGTAATGTGCTTCAGGTTGTTCATACCAAACCTCTTGAATAGTTCCATTGTGTATTTGGTCTGGTTGATGAAGCATTCATCCTCTAACTGTTGTACCTGCAAGCCAAGAAAGTACTTTAGTTCACCGACCAAACTCATCTCAAATTCAGCAGACATCATTTTAGAGAATTCATCACATAGTTCACAGCTAGTTGATCCAAAGATAATGTCATCTACATATACCTGAACTATGAGGAGATCTTTATTTGTACCCTTGGTAAATAAAGTTTGATCAACCTTACCTCTGTTGTAGCCCTTGCTGATCAGAAATTCAGTCAGTCTTTCATACCATGCTCGAGGAGCTTGCTTTAGACCATACATGGCTTTGTTTAACCTGAAAACTTGGTTAGGTTGAGGAGAGAATTGAAATCCAGGGGGTCGTTCAACAAAAACCTCTTCCTTAATGACTCCATTTAAGAAGGCACTTTTAACATCCATTTGTTGGAGTTTTATATTCTTGGAACATGCAAAAGCTAGCAATATTCTTATTGCTTCCATCCTAGCAACAGGTGCATAGGATTCATCGAAATCAACACCAAATTCTTGACAGTAGCCCTTGGCTACTAGTCTGGCCTTATTCCTAGAAATGATTCCATCTTCATTCATTTTATTTTTAAACACCCACTTAGTTCCTATGATATTAACACTTTCTGGTCTTGGAACAAGCTCCCAGACATTATTTCTTTTGAACTGACCTAATTCCTCACACATAGCATTGACCCAAGATTGATCGGCCAAGGCCTCTTCTACTGATTTGGGTTCAATTTGTGAGACCAAAGCAATTAGGTCTTGATTATTAACATTCCTAAAATGAGACCTAGTCCGAAGAGGATCTTCAGGGTTGCCTATGACATTATCTATCGGATGATCTTTAAGAAATCTAACATTTATTGAAGACTCACATGTTTCTTCTGGCCCTTCCTGGTTGGGAGGATTTGATGTTCCACTCGACTGAGTCTTCTCTTCTTCTTGGTCTTCTAGGAATTCCCCATCGTGATTGGAATCCCTGTCAATATTTTCAATGTTAGTAACACCTTTCTTTTCACTAAAAATGATGTGTGGAGACTCTTCAACTTTCTGGTCTGTTATGTTAAAGACCCTATATGCCCTTGACACTTCAGAGTATCCTAAAAATATTCTAGGGGAGCTTTTAGCTTCAAACTTATCTAAGTCTTTCTTGTCATTATTATGAATAAAGCATTTAGCTCCAAAAATTCTGAAATGAACCAAGTTTGGTTTCTTACCTTTTAGTAGCTCATAGGGTGTTTTCTTGTGAATAGGTCTTACCATGGCCCTATTGATTATATAAGTTGCTGTATTGGCCGCCTCTGCCCAGAATTTCCTTGGTAATTGACTCTCAATCAGCATGGTTCGGGCCATCTCCACAATAGTTCTATTTCTTCTCTCCATAATTCCATTCTGTTCAGGTGTCCTGGGAGAAGAAAACCTGTGTGTTAGTCCCTCTCTTTCACAAAGATCAGAAAACATGGAATTTTCAAACTCACCTCCATGGTCAGATTGAATTGAACAAATCTTGTGTTTTCCTTCTTGTTTGACCTTATTGAAAAAATGATAAAACTTTTGAAAAGCCTCGCTTTTACTGGCTAAGAAAAAGATCCATGAAAATCTAGAGTGGTCATCAATGATCACATAGCCAAACCTATTCTCATTAAGACTCTGAGTCCTAGTAGGACCAAAGAGGTCCATATGGAGAAGTTCCATTGGTCTAGAGGACAATGGCTCAGATCTTAGCTTGAAAGATTTCCTGGTCTGTTTGCCTAGAGCACAGGCATCACAGGATTTTGAAATAGAATTGAACTTGATTCTAGGCATGCCTCTAACTAAATCATGCTTGACCAATTTATTTAAAGTAGAGAAACTAGCATGGCCTAGACGTCTATGCCATTCAAAAGCATCACTTTCATAGTTAGCAGATAAACAAAGATTAGGTTCAGATTCAGCATCCAAGTCTATCATGTAGACATTATTAATCCTGTTGGCTACAAATTTAACCACATCAGAATTTATTTCAAAAATTTTGCATGAGTTATCTTCAAACACAACCCTGTGACCCTTGTCACATAATTGACTAATGCTAATCAGGTTGTGTTGAAGACCTTCCACAAGTTGAACTTTTTCAATGGAGTTTGTGGAAGACTTACATACTGTGCCAACTCCAATGATCCTACCTCTGTCCTTTCCTCCAAATTTGACCAGACCCCCTACCTTCATCTCTATCTTGCTGAACTTGGATCGGTCTCCTGTCATGTGCCTGGAGCAGCCACTGTCGAGGTACCACTTGTTGTTCTCAGCTTCCAGGCAGACCTACACAAACAAAATCAAGCAAAGTGACTTGGAACCCAAGATGAGTTGGGTCCAAAGACATTATTCAAATCTCTGAGCAGATGTTTAGGAATCCAGATTTGCTTCAACATGGTTTTCTCTGGCACCTTTACTTCGGGTTTATTGAAATTATAACCGGGGTTATGTCCAGCTGGTCTGGAGAAGTAATCTCTATTCCAGTCATTGGGCTTCCCATTCCTTGGATATCTCCTGTGAGCTTGTTGATTAACAGATTTTTGAGGATGATAGTTATTTCTCCAGTAGATCTTGTTTGGACCCATCTGTTTGTAGTAATTCCAGCCTTTATTCTGATCCACTTGCTTGGTCCATCTACCATTTAGGTTCTGGTGAGTGGGCTTAGTGAAGTTCTTTACAAAATTCATTCCCATTTTAAATGGTCGACCATCACTGTTTGTTAAATTTTCTTTCGGACGTTGAGCTCCTTGACTGCTATTTGAGCTGGATGGTGTGTCCAGCTTCTCTTTTCCCTTCTCTGGGCAGAAGGTGGTGGTTTTGAATTGAAAGGGTCTCTTGTTAGTTGGGTCATAGCCTAGACCCTCCCTATTGAAGTTAACCCTTGTCCCTAGTATAGCATCCAGACTTGTTTTTCCTTGGACAATTTTTTTTCAAAACCTTCTGTTTGTCTTCCAACTCTTTTTGAAGAGACTCAGAATTTTTTAAAAGTTCAGCGTTCACTTTCTTAACAGCTTCATATTTCTCTGAGATCACTCTATTTTCATTCAGGCTTTCTTCAATTTTGATTTTGAGTTCGTTGAGCTGGGTGTGACTCTCCTGGTTTTCTCCCTTGAGCTTTTCATTTTCTTTTCTTAGGGAAGTCATTTCTTCTAGTTCTTCTTTTAGTTTCAGTCTTTCCTCACTGATTTGGGTTAGTTCTTCAATATTAGTATTGAATTTTCTCTTGAGGACCCTATGCTCTTTACTGAGTGAATTGAACTTGTCTAATAATTCAGCATAGGCATATTCCCAGTCGTCAATAGAAAAATTTTCAAAGACATTTGTTACCTCCTCTTCGCTATTTGCCATTAGGCAAATTTCTTCTTCATCTTCCTCCAAGGAAGTGCTTTCCGGATCTTCTTCCTCATCGCTCCACGTGCAGACCATTGCCTGTGGCTTCTTCTTTTTCTGCACCTTTGAGCTTTTCTTCTGAAGGTTGGGACCCTTCTTCTGGAGATCTGGGTAGTCCCCTTTCATGTGTCCCTATTTCTTGCAATGAAAACAAGTCATTCTCTTAGTACTTCTATCCTTATCACTGCTGGATTCAACGTTCTTACTAAATAAGTATGGCTTCTTCCTCCTAAAGGTCTTCCCCTTAGTCTTTAAAAATTTTCTGAACTATCGAGTGAGCATTGCCTGCTCCTCCTGGTCGAGATCGTAAAAACCATCGGACTCTGAGCTACTGCTCCCGCTGCTGCTACCCTTGTTGCGGGATGCCTTGAGAGCAACATTCTTGCCCTTCCTGTCACTTCCTTCATCACCTCCTTTAAAGTTCATCTCATAGGTCATGAGGGATCCTATGAGTTCATTCACTGTCATAGTAGTCAGATCCTTTGACTCTTCTATCACGATGGCCTTAGTGTGCCATGCTTGGGTTAGAGATCTAAGAATATTCCTGACTATATCTGCCTCAGCTAGCTCTTTCCCTAGCCCCTTAAGAGTGTTCGTGATCAAGGACAACCTGGCATACATTTCAGTGATATTCTCCTCTAGATTCATTTTAAACAATTCATACTTAGAGGTGAAGAGATTTACCTTCGTGGCTTTCACTTGAGCTGTACCTTCGTAGATTAGTTCCAGCTCATCCCACATTCGCTTGGTCGTCCTATAGGCTGATATGCGGGCGTATTCATCTAGGTGAACAGCACACTGGATGATGTTCAGGACCGTCCAGTTAAGTGAAGATAACTTGACATGATCATCTGTCCATGCGTCCTCGTTCGGTGGCAGGTCATACGGCCCTGTAGTGATTACCCTCCACAGCTTGTGGCTCTGTGCCCTGATGAACACCTCCATCCTATTTTTCCAGAAGAGATAATTATTACCATCAAAGAATGGAGGGCGACTAATGGATTGTCCCTCAGCTATGAAACTTCAAGGACCAGTAGGATTACCATGACCGTTGGCCCACATGATGCCAACCTGCTCTGATACCAATTTTTATGCGCAGCGTAGAGTGATATAGAAGGGGGGGATGAATAGATCACTCCCTAAAATTAATAATCCAGCGGTAAATCACAACTTCGGTTTCTCAACCCTTCAGATACAGCGAAAGCAACCGCTAAGGCAGACAATAACCAAGACGGAAGAAAGAAGTAAGACCGAGAGAGCTGTTCACAGTGAAACAAAATGCCAAGCAGAAGAAGAGCAACACACCGATAATAGGCAAACCACAGAAGAGGCATGGAGTTTTTAAGGTGGTTCGATTGCAGTCCACAATCTACATCCACCCCTCACTCCAAACCAGAGTGAGGCTTCCACTAGCGAAGGCTAGAACAACAGACTCAGTTTGCAAATAGATGCTGCCGAACAGCTTGACAAACCAAGGGAAACAAATCCCTCAACCCAAGCTCTGCAACCCACAGAAGCTTGGCACCTAGACCTGCTTCCTGCAAGACCAGAACCGGAGACGAATCTCCATTCTTTCCAAATCAGAGGGGAACTGCTAGTGATAGCCTGTCACTGGCAAACCAGAGATCACAGATCTCTCTTTCTCTAAAGCCCAGAGGGAAACCAGAGAATCTCTCCCTTCCTCCGAACACTGGAGGGTAACAATATGGAATAAGAAAGATGAAGTGAAAAACAGAAAAAACAAGACAATCGATGAACGACAATCGTTTCTAAAAACCAAGAATAATGTAGCTTCTGAAGAAGCAGATCTTCACAGTCACAGACACTTCTCTCTCTCAAAGACTTTTCTCTCAGATCAATTCTCTTAAATTCTTCTCTCTGTCTTCTCTCTGGAACGTGGAGGCTCTCTCTATTCTTCTTCTGCTTAGGCACTAGTTTTCTCAGCTTTCCTCCAGTTCGCCTCTTTTGATCGCAGAGGACATCCTTTTATATGGCTTCCGACCTGAATTCCATGACTTCACTTGTGTGGCGTGAGTGGGGCTCGTGCCCTCATTTTCCAGAGAAACCTTGGATCACGTGCCAGGCACCAACTTTCGGATCACGTGCCCAATCATCAGCTTGAATCAACCTGAAAGAAGAGAAGAATGGATGCATCGAGTTAGTTCAAGCTTTGAACCAAAGGATGATGTACAGACTTGTTTTGAACAATGCACAAATGCATATAGGAGAGTATGTACATTGACGATGAGTGCTCAGGCATGCTGTCAAGCAATGTACAGACTTGATGAGAAAGATGCATGAACAAGCCATAGCGAATGTATAGACTTACTAAGTCAACAAGGCAACCGTGTACATACTTTAAAATAAAGACTGTACAGACTCTAGTTGATGCCATCCGAAGAATGTATAGACTTGCTATGTCGTGTGGCGTGCAACTAGACAATGTTCAGACTTGTGAAATGATGCACAAAGATATCAGCAGAGAATGTATAGACTTGGACGTTTACGTGCATGAGAAAACAATGTACAGACTTGCTAAAATGAACAATTCCCAAATGCAGTGTATGGACTTAGTGTGAATGCGAGAAGACGCTAAGTGAGACGGATGTATAGACTTGATGTATGCAGCGATAATGATGTACAGACTTGAATGCTCCATGCACAAAGATGCTGAGTGAGACGCTAAGTGAGACGGATGTATAGACTTGGTCTTGCAATGTATAGACTTTGTGTGTGCATATGCCAAGACCATGTACAGACTTGAAGAAATGCATGCAACGATGTATAGACTTGTCCGATGCAAACTATGCAGAACTCTGTACAGACTTTAAGTGATGCATGCAGCGATGTACAGACTTGTCGTGCATGAAGCAAAAGGGTTGCATGGACTTTGTTCAGACTTAACCTAAGCAAGGGCTGTACAGACATTGGAATGTACAGACTTTGAAAGTGTGTGCGAGATAATGTATAGACTTGATCTGATTGCATGGACTATGCCCTTGAAGAATGTACAGACTTTGAAGATGCAATCTCGGGCGATGTACAGACTTGACTAATGCAGTCTAGGTAAAACTCTGTATAGACTTTATGTGCATGAAGCACATGATGCAACAATGTAAAGACTTGATGCCGCATCAAAGTAACCATGTGCAGACTTTGTGCAGTCTACAAGCAATGTGTAGACTTGCACATATGCATGAACAGCACTATCCTAAATGATCAAGCATGAATTCATCTAGAGATAGAAACAGATTGATTTATACTGTGAGACATCATCAAAATCGTAGGGATGCAACATAATGTCATGTAACAAGCAAGAATGTACTCTTCACTTAGTAACAAGTACTTCGTGAATTTCTGTGGAATATCACTTTGTGGATAATTCCGTGATTACCGTGATACCGTGGATTTTCACTTATTTATAAAGAAAGTACTCCCAGCACAATACGACCCTAGTAGCATCATATCCCATGGTTTATAATAGTATGTTTCTGACAATCAGCCGAGGGGACTAGCATTGAGCCCTTGAACACAAACAGTGCTCGATCTGCATCTTCAAGTATAAATCAAGCTACTTCCACGCATGTAAATAATGTGGCCAAGAATGTTCAATTTCAAAGATAGTTCATGATAAAGTAACCAAAAATATGAATGCTTGTACAAGGAAATAAGGAATTTCAATAAATACTTTAATGACTAGGTTATGCCATGGAAATAAATCGACAGCATAACGGTATGTTCTTTATCATTCATAACTTAGTTAAATCATCTTGATAAAGGTGACATGTCCCAAAGATTCAATAGTCTTTCTAGTGATCATATGGATATTAACCCTTGGGTCAAACCTTGGGTTAACTAAACTCAAGTATTTTAGCGGTCTATAACTGGGCCGTTACATGAATATAGCTATCTAGTTCTGGACCGTTAAGTACAAGACTTCGATATTTGAAACAGGCTCTCTGGAGTCTTTGGCGGTCAAAGGTAGATCCGTCAAGGTCCCTTTAGCGGTCTATATAAGCCGCGCTAGAAGACTATGGCGGTCGACTATTGGGCCGCTAAGATCCAAAAATTCAAAACGTCGGTAGTGCTTTCTAGACAAATGGGCTTTAATGGTACAACCAACTCGGCGTTCTAGTGGGAATCCCAGGCTCGCGGAGAATTACGGAGGCCTTGAAACAAGATTTCCTAGTCCATTGGAAGAAATATCCAAAGGAGAGGTTATCATGTCCAAGATTATGTTCCTATAGTGCAAAGTGTGTAACTAATGATCATATACCGGAATATATGCCATGAACTTATAGAAATGACTCTATAGATGAGGGAGAATAGGTTCAATGATTATATACACGTTGAAACTCATCAATGTAGGATTTAAGCCATAGAGTTAGTACAAAATTATATGGTTTTGGCTTGAAATTATCCTATGCTTAAAATAATCTAATTAGGATAAAGAACATGAGATCAACCGTTATGAATACTAGTTAAGTCTCAGAGTCATAAAACAATACTTTAAAATAGGTTTGGACATAATTATCTAGGCATAACATAGGCTAAAGTGGACTATTTTTAAGATTGTCTCGGGTTGACAGAACACAGAACTGTAGCGGTCTAAGGTAGGCGCGTTACAGTGTTGTAGCGGTTTGTCATAAATCTGCCAGAGCGATTTTAGCGCTCTACTTCTGGTCCGCCAGAGATTACATAGAAATCACGTTTGCAGGGTGTCTGGCGGTTTATCGTAAGGCCGCTTTATTATGTTGGCGGTCGAACTTTAAGCTGCTAGAGCACATCTGACAGTAAATAAAATAAGAAGATTCTAAGGTTCTTAACTCACATCATGTCTGAAAATCATATATAAACTTCCCTATCATGATAGAACGAAGGTCAAGCTAACAATATGCATGGGTTTTCTGTGAATTGACAAGAAAGTTCCTTTTTAACTTAGTTAGGGCTAAGAATATGCATGCATGATATACTAAGTGCATAGGTCCTATTAAAACATGAAATTCTTCACATATAAAGCATGAAATCGAGCAAAACAAGAGGGCTTTTAATCCTAACATGATGTTTTTGCCGTGCATGAGATGACCTACCTCTGCTAAGGCTTTGAATATCTGAATTTGATGTTATAATGGAGCCCTAGTCTCAGCACCTTCCAATGATAAATCAGTAACTTCGTGCCCTGATATCTCCTGATCCTCTTGTCCTAATGGCGTGAAATTTGGAGGGTAAGAAGTAGATACTAAGGGTAACGAAAAGTTCTAAAGGCACTTAGGCTAAATACCTCGATTTGGTTCTCTAATCCTTTGATCTTCACCAGACCTTAGCATAGTTTCCTGGGTTGCTAAGATGGAACCAGCAACTTTGCAAGCTTCTATCTCCTTGTGTGCTTGATCTCCTAGCACGAAAATTTGAGAGATATTAGTCGTATATATTATAAATAAAACCTTTTAAAGAACATATTTGAAATAATGTCATCTTACCTTGATTCCACGTGAGCCAATGTAGGGGTCGCGCAGGTCAAAACTAGGTCCTATTTATAGGGTTTTTGCTAGGGTTTGGGGATTAGATCGATTCTAGAGTCCTTGTTAAAGCTTAGATCGACTTCTGAGAGTTCTATAGATGTTTACTAGTCCATCCATCTTGATCTCTAAGAGATAGAGTCTTAAAAATCTAATCTTTTTGCTCGTTCTTTCATTAACAGAACTGACAAAATATAGCGGTCGTAGATTGGACCGCCAAAGTCCCTATAGCGATTTTACGATAGACCGCCACATGCATTGGGTGCCGAATTTGAAATGAGTTAAAATTCTAATTTTGGTTTATCTACTAAATTATCTAAACAATTAGTATTTATCCTTAAATTCTGTAAATAAGCCAATTAACCTTCTAGAATATGGGCCAAACTTAATGGGTTTGGTCCATACGTCCTTTGGGCTTTATTTAAATAGTCTAGGTTAATGGTTTACCATAATTGGGCCTTAATAATGATTTATTTAGCATAATATTTATTTATTAATGCATTTTGGTCTTTAAAATTCCCATAAAATACTTAAATATTCTAGAAATAATTTATAAAAATTCCGGGGCATTACACCCTCCCCCACTTAAGAGAATTTGGTCCCAAAATTCAATATATGGATTGTGGAGAGTGTACTTACATTCAAATAATTCTGGAAATCTTTTGCGCATAGCCTCTTCGGTTTCCCATGTTTCTCCTGATTTTGTCCACTGGATTTTGACTACTGGAATAGTCTTGTTCCGAAGTTGACGTACCTCTCATTTAAGGCTTTTGATTGGTTTCTACTCATATGTCAAATCCTTCTTAATATCCATATTGTCGTAGGTGATGACATTGAAAGGATCGGGAACATACTTCTTGAGCATCGAGACGTGAAATACATCATGAACTTCTGATAATTAAGGAGGTAAAGTAATTCGATAAGCTACTTCACTAACTCTTTCCAGAATTTCAAAAGGACCAATAAATCTTGCAGTAAGTTTGCCTTTAATACCAAATCTTAGAATACCATGACCCGGAGAAACCTTAAGGAATACGTGATCTCCTACTTGAAACTCCAAGTCGCGCCTTCGATTGTCAGCATACGATTTCTGCCTATCTTGGGCCATCTGAAGTCTTTCTCGAATGAGTTTAATGTTCTCGGTAGTATCCCTGATAATATCGGGATCGAGAAATTGCCTCTCTCCTACTTCATTCCAATAGACAGGGGAACGACAACTCCTTCCATAAAGAGCTTCAAACGGTGCCATTTGTATACTAGCCTGATAGCTATTATTGTATGCAAATTCCACTAGAGGCAAGTGATCATGCCAACTTCCTCCAAAGTCAATAGCACAAGCCCTGAGCATATCTTCCACCACTTGATTCATCCTCTCCATTTGACCATCAGTTTGTGGATGGAATGCCGTGCTAAAGTTTAGTCGGGTCCCTAGAGAATGTTGAAGACCCTTCCAAAATTATGATGTGAATCAGGGATCTCTATCAGATATAATAGTGACAGGGACACCATGCAATTTGACGATTTCCCTTATGTATAAGGCTGCAAGAATATCAACAGACCATCTACTTTTTATTGGCAGAAAATGTGTAGACTTAGTCAATCGGTCTATACTTACCCATATACCATCGTGTCCTCCTCTTGTTTTAGGTAAACCCATAATGAAATCCATCCCTATACTTTCCCATTTCTATTTGAGAATATTTAAAGGGTGTAATTTACCTGCGGATCTTAAATACTCTGCCTTTACTTGTGGATAAGTCAGATAGCGGGACACGAAATCTGTCACTTCTCTTTTCATGTTAGGCCACCAGAAGTTCCTTTTAAGATCCTGATACATTTTTGTACCATAGGGATGAATGGTATATTTGGAATTGTGAGCTTCTTCCAGAATCAGTTTCTGAGTATCAACATGATCTGGTATACAAACTCGATCCCTGAATAATAATCTTCCATCGTCGGCAATAGAGAAATCCGGCCTTTGCTCAATATTGGCTTTAATCTCCACTAATACTAGATCATTGTCTTGTAGCTTGACCAGGTCTGCTATTAATGTAGGTTGAGTTTGAATACTGGCCATAAATCAATCTTCTTCCTTCATGTCAATATCTAAATTCAACCGAGCAAATTGAGAAAGGAGATTAGTCATATTAATCATGAGACTTGATAGCTTTCCCATTGTTTTCTACTGAGTGCATCCGCTACAGCATTAGCCTTGCTAGGATGATATTGAATAGCAAAATCAAAGTCTTTTAGGTATTCTAACCATCTTATTTGCCTCATATTCAGCTCCTTTTGGGAGAATAAATACTTCAAACTTTTGTGGTCTGAATAAACCATAAATTTTTCTCCGTAAAGATAGTGACGCCAAATTTTTATGGCAAATATAACAACTGCCAATTCAAAATCATGCACATGATAATTCTCTTCGTGACGTTTCAATTGTCTTGAAGAATAGCAAATTACCTTTCCATTTTGCATAAGAACGCACCCAAAGCCAATACCAGATGCATCTGCAGATACTTCAAATCGACCACCCTCCGTCAGCAATGTTAAAATTGGTGCAGTAGTGAGGTGATCCTTAAGAGTTAGGAAACTCTCCTCACAGTCCTTCGACCATATAAAAGGATTTTCTTTTCTTGTAAGTCTAGTTAAAGGAACATCGATCTTGGAGAAATCCTTAATAAATTTTCTGTAATAACTAGCCAGGCCCAGAAAACTTCTAACTTCTGACACGGTCGTTGGCCGGCTCCAGTTTTTAACATCTTCCACTTTAGAAGGATCCACATCGATACCTTTTTTTGAAATAATATGTCTAAGAAATGAGACTTCCTTAATCCAGAACTCACATTTACTAAGTTTGGCATAAAGCTTATGTTCTCTTAAAGTCTGCAAGGCTATCCTTAAATATTCTTCATGTTCTTCCTTTGTTTTGGAATATATGAGTATGTCATCAATGAATACGACCACAAATTGGGTGAGATACGACCTGAAGACGTTATTCATAAGTTGCATAAATGCGGCAGGGGCATTAGTTAACCCGAACGGCATTATCACAAATTCATAGTGGCCATAACGACTCCGAAAAGCCGTCTTGTATATGTCTTCATCCTTGATCTTGAGTTGATGATAGCCCGACCTGAGGTCTATTTTGGAAAAATATTCTACTCCCGAACGCTGATCAAAGAGCTCATCGATACGCGATAACGGATACTTGTTCTTGATAGTAAGCAGATTCAGTCGCTGCTAATCGATGCATAACCTGAGAGATCCATCCTTCTTCTTGACAAAAAGAACCGGCGCACCCCAATGGGTTGTGCTGGGTCGAATAAAACCCTTGTCAAGTAGCTCATGTACTTGTCTTTTTAATTCCTTGAGTTTTGTGGGGGACATCCTGTAGGGAGCTATAGAAACAGGTGTCGCACCAGGAACGAGTTCAATGAAAAAGTTTACTTCTCTTTTGGGTGGTAAACCAGGTAAATCTGATGGAAATACATCTGAAAAATCATTGATAATCGGGATATCTTCTAAGATGATCTCCTTGGATTCGGTGAGGATAATAGAAGCAAGAAAAGATATACATCCTTGCGAAATTAATTTGTAGGCGTGCAGAGATGAAATAATGACAGGATACTTCCTGTATTTGACACCAAGGAAGGAAAACCTTGGAAGACTAGGTTTGCAAAAGGATATTATCATATTCCGGCAATTTATGTAGGCATCATGGTCAACAAGCCAATCTACGCCTAGAATAGCATCGTAGCCCTCCATATCAAGACATACGAGATTTGCAGGAAAATCATGTCCTTCTACCCTTACCTCACTATTTGGATTATAGTTGGTGTTGTGTCCCTGTGATTTTGATGATAGCAAACACTATAAGTCATCATTTGTTTGAATCTGCATATAAATCTGTTTGTGTTGCATTGTGTTGCATATGCATGTTTCATTGAACATCTTATCTGAATGACATAACCAACGAACAGGCTGAGGCTGTGTGGTGTGTGCATTGGTGCATTTCATAGTTGTTGATGCATTTCATAATTGCATTTCATCTGGATTGTTTGATGTTAGTCTGCTCAATGGGTGATGCTGCTATACCCTTTCAGCATTGTCTAGATAGTAGTGGGTCGACCCCCCTTTCCTGATGGGTCGACCCCCCAGATCTGCAAGTCTATACAACGCCATTTTGTTCATGCATCATATCTCCATGTCTACACACTGCATTTAGGCAAAGTCTGCACATTGGTAGGGTCTGTACATCGCCTTCTCATTTCCTCAAGTCTATACATCCACAGTTGAACCTCAAAGTCTACACATCGCCTCATTTCTTCAGAGTCTATACATCTTCAGTGCATGAGTGTCTTACAAGTCTATACATTACCTTTGGGCATCCAAGTCTGTACATTGGGCTCTTCATTCAAAGTCTGTACAGCGCCATGTACATATTCTTCAAAGTCAATACATTGCACTATAGATGCATCGAAGGGAAGTATGCTCATCGGACTATTCATGAGAAGTCTATACATTGGAAGTGTGTACATTGTTCAGCTGCCTTGATCAAGTTTTTACAGCGAGCAGCATCCTTGTGCCTCAAGCTATTCTCCAAGTCTATACATCGCTTCAGGCACTCCTGTGCAAACTCTAAACATTCTCTCTTTTACCTACGTTGCTCGAAACAAAGTCTATACACTGCTGGATGATCAAGTCTGCACATTGGCGGCTTTCCCTACGTTCTGGCCAAGCCTATACATTCATACCTTTCCCTACGTTCTGGCCAAAGTCTACACATCGTCGTGTTCAAGCCTTTCAAGTCCATACATTGGTCGGTGGCAAGTCTGTACACTGGTCGAGCATTTAAGTCTGAACATTCACAAAGTCTACACATCGGCCCTGTAGCATTGTCTAGCCAAAGTCTATACATCGGCACTGTAGCTTGCATAGCTCAAGTCTGTACATTGGGCTTCCACGTGAAGTCTATACGTTGTTCACTCAGCTTCTTCAAGTCTATACATTGGTCGGTGGCGAGTCTGTACAGAGCACTGTTTCAGGCACTCAAGTCTATACAGAGTCTTCATCTTCTGAAGTCTGTACATTCGTTTGGGAAGTCTATACATTCATTCATCTGAAGCTTCATCAAGTCTGTACAACGCTGCTTTGTCAAAGCCTGTACATCGCAGCTGTGTTGAAGTCTGTACAGCCAGTCTCTTGCCAAAGTCTATACATCACAATGTCTGTACTTCACTGTGTCAAGCCTCCTAAGTCTGTACAACCACTGTCTCACTTGGACTTGAAGTCTATACAGTGGTCCGTCTCTGTAAGCGTCTCAAGCTGCAAGTCTGTACAGAGTCTGGCAGTCTACAGTGCATCGTCTCTTCAAGTATGTACAACCTTGGCGTATGCATCTTAAAGTCTAATCATTGTGGGGCTTCGAATCTTCAAGTCCATACATCCATGCATCATGAGTCGACCCCTTTCTTTGATGGGTCGACCCCCCAGACTACCAAGTCTATACATCAGCCTTTGCGTTGCAAGTCTATACAGCGTGCATTGTTCAAAACAAGTCTGCACAGTCGTTGTCTGTTGGCATCACGAAGTCTATACATTGCTTGTGCATCATAGTCTGTACAGTGTCTCAAGTTGGCTAAGTCTATACACTCTCTCACATTGTGCACACTTGCTTCATTGCTATTTCTAAGTCTATACATCGGTTGGGTCGTTAAGTCCATACAATGCATATGTTAATCAAAGTCCATACATTGCATTGTCTTCAACCAAGTCAATACATTCTGTTCCATTGATCAGCAAGTCATACACACTTCAGCATATGTGCATCCCCTTCAAAGATGAAGTGTATACATCCTTCCAAGCATTCAAGTCTACACACTCGTTGTTAAGCCTTTGCATCGAAGTCTATACAGCATGTGTCTTGTATGAAGTCTATACAGCATGTGGCTTGTACATCAACTAAATGATTCTTCAGTAGAGTATATACTCTTCAGAAGTTAAAGTCTGAACATCCTTCTGTGAAGACTGTACACACTTCAGCACATGTGCATATCCTTCACACGAAGTCTGTACACTCAGTTAACCTTCAACTCTATACACTCGATTGTTAACCTCAAGTCTATACACTCGATTGTTAAGTGTTCAAGCCTATACACTCTATCCTTCACACGAAGTCTGTACACTCAGTTAACCTTCAAGTCTATACACTCAAGCTGCATCTTGCCTGTACACACTTTGTTAACAGCCTGAACCAAGTATATACATCCAACTGATATCTTCTTATGTCTGTGTGATAGGCACTGTTCGTAAAGCCTTGAAGTGCACGTGATCCGAGGTTGGCACTTGGCACGTGATCCGAGGATAACGCCCTAATTGCTGCAGCTATAAATACACAGCCGCCTCCATCTGGAGAAGGCTGATAAGAAAAGAAAAAGAGATCAGATAAGAAAGAGGAAGAGAGTGATCGAGATAGAAGATAGAGCTGCAGAAAGGCAGTGAGCAGAAGAAGAAGAAAGACAGAGAGAGCCTGCGAAAGAGAAGAAAAAGAAGAGTGGGAAGAAGAGAGAGCTAGAGCAAAGGAAGCTTTAACTGAAGATCAGTTTCTGCTGGACCGTGGATCAAATCTAGGCCAGCCAGCTCCTGCGAGAGCCACAGTTTGATTTTATTTTTTCAGCTTTCTGTTGCTGCGTTTTTGTTTTTCCTTTTAACCATTCACCAGTTGTTCTTCCGATTCTCTAGTGTGAGGTCGGGTTCCCTCCGGTTGGGAGGAAGAGAGGTCCGAGACCTCTAGTTTGCAGGTGACTTGGTGTCACCTGTGCTTCCCTCTGGGTTTCAGAGGAAGAGAGACTTAGGTCTCTAGGTTCCCCTCCAGTTTGGAGGAAGGGAGGATTGGTCCTCCGGTTCTGGTCTTGTGGGTTGCAAGACTAGGTGTTCCCTCCTGGTCTGGAGGAAGAGAGACTTGCGTCTCTGGTTTCCAAGTGGCTGGGAGTCACTTGGGGTGTCCCTCCGGTTGGGAGGAAGAGGGGAGGTTGTTCCCCTGGTCAAGCTGTGTGGCAGCAATTTGTTGCAGACTGAGTCTGCAGTTTCTAGCCTAGCTAGTGGAAGCCTCACTCCGGTTTGGAGTGAGGGGTGGACGTAGGTCTTTGGACCGAACCACCTAAAAAATCTTGGTGTTCTCTTGTGGTTTGTTTTTCCTTATATGTTATTTTCTCTGCTGCGATCTTTAGATGTTTGCTTAGGAGCGTGTGAGAGCTAATAGATTTGTGTTGTCTTGCTGAGTTGCTTCTAAGTATTTTCAGCACATTTCATCAACTGCTTTTAATTCCGCATACTTGAGCATTAGAGTTTTAATTGGGCGATATTTAGAGCAGGATACATTCACCCCCCCCTCTGTATCCAGGCCTTGCTTCCTATCAATTGGTATCAGAGCGTAGGTCTCTGACTGAACAGATCCAACGATCTGCAGAGGATCCTGTTGTCTTTGGTGCATTTCTGAATTTACTCTCTGCTGCATTAATCTGCTTGCCGATTTAATCAATGGGTTCCCCACCGGTTTTCAATGGCTCTAATTTTAACTCATGGGTTAGCAGTCTACATAACTATGTGAATTTAATGGATCCGGATCTGTGGAAGTTAATTTCACATGGTCCTCATAGACTGCCACAGGAAGAGTCCAAATGGACTAAAAGTGACAGATCAAGAAATGGAGAGAATCAGAAAGTTTTGAAATTAATGAAAGAAGCTACTGACAAGGCTCTACATTCTTGTTTTTATGACTGCAGGTCCGCTAAGGACATTCTGGATCAGTTGAAGCTAGCTCAGAGGATGAATGAGGACAGCTGCCTGATGGCTGATAAGAGCGACCATAGCACTGATCAAGATGAATTTGAAGATGCTGAAGAGGTAATCAATCCTTTCGATAGTTACACTTTAGATGACTGGGAAGATGCCTATGCTAATCTGTTACACTCCCATGAAAAATTGAGGAAGAAGAATAAAAGTCTGATAAAGAAGTTAACAAGTCTAGGGGATCCTATTTCTGGAACTGAAAATCTTGAAAATCCTGAAATTCTGAAAACTGAAAATGAAATACTCAGAAGACAAGTGTCGAAACTAGATGGAATCCAATCAGAACTTGATCATGTTAAATCTGAAAACACTAAACTCAGAAAACAATGTCAGGAATCTGAACAAAAACTAATCAGTCTTGAGAATGAAAACAGATTGATCAATGAAGAGTTCAAGGCTGTTAGTGTTGCGAACTTAAAGTTTCAGGAAAACTTTGAAAACTGTAAATCAGAATATCCAAGTTTCCTAACTGATGTTTTGTTTGATGATGATAAACTTGAGCAGGAGAACACTAGTCTAAAGGAGGAAATTGAGAAACTAAAACAGTTGAACTCCACCATGTCAGAGAGATTGCTGACATTTGAAAAAGGAAAATCTGTTGATGAAAATCAAAATGAGCTCAAACTGAAATCAGAAATTGATACCCTTAAAACTTTGAATGATGTGATGCATCAACAAATTCTGGTCTGTGAAGAAGATATAGTCAACTATGAACATCAGGTCTCTTCTCTTCAATCTGAAATAAATGATCTGAACAATTCTTTGTCAAAATTCGTAAGTGGGCAGAAAAACCTAGACAAGCTACTAGGTGTAAAAATCAACACTAGGAAGGAAGGGCTGGGCTACAATAATGCTAACAAGAAAGAATTTCAGAGCAAGTTGATGACATCTTTTGTAAAAGCTTCAAATGTAGCCACCACTTCAAAAGATAAACAGCCCATTGTTCAGAAAACCGAAAAACAGAACAAAAATCAGAAAAAGATTGGAAAACAGAAAATAAATAAAAAGGGTTCACTAGGGCATGTTGATCACAGTTCTCACACACATTCACATGCATCTAAAAAGATAATGTCATGCCATTATTGTCATAAATTTGGTCATCTGATGCATGAATGTAAATTGATGGAGAAGGATGATATGACTGCTAGGAAACTTCATGATAGAAATCCTTCAATTCAGAAAAAGAAAATTGAATGTTTCCACTGTGGTAAATTAGGACACACAATTGCACAGTGCTGGTTTGCAAGTGATAAGGAAAAATCACATTCATATCATGCTAAATTTCATGCAAACAGTCATGCTGTTAACAAGAACAAATTTGATTCAATAAACCAGCATATGACATGCTTCAATTGTGGAAAATTGGGTCATAAGAGATCCGAATGCTGGCTGAGGGCTGGTGGAAGAAATTCTAACTCATGTCTTCACTGTGGCAAGATGGGCCACACTGCAGCCCAATGTTGGCATGCTCAGGGAAGGAAGTTTGACAATAAATCTGGTAAATTCCCAGTCAATAGAAACATTTCTGGTAGAAATGGATTTGTGTTTGAAAGGAAAACACTTACATGTTTTGAATGTGGGAAGCCAGGCCATAGAGCTGCTGACTGTTGGCTGGCTTATTTTGGTAAACAGAATTTTAATTCTGTTAACAGAAATTTTCATGCATATGAACATAGAATTCATGCTAATAAGAATGTGCATAAATCAAATCTGAAATCTGCTCCATCTTGCTATTATTGTGGTACATTAGGTCATTCAATGAATAATTGCTTTTTGATGAGATCTGATGACCTACATGCTAAGAGGTTGTTTAGAACACCTGCCAAAGGTGTCACTATTAACCATGCAGGGCCCAAGACTGTTTGGGTACCTACCCATGCAAAATAGTGTGCTAACTTGCAGGTGTGCCTTGGAAGCTGAAGAATAAAAAAAAGGGGAAATAAACCAAGGCACCCAAGTTGATAAAACCCCATCCAGGTAAATTCCTCACATCTGTTCAAATGAAATTTATGGTTGAGTTGATAAGTCATAGTTTCATGCATACATACCTTTTATTTGGTTTGACTCTTGCATTGAGCGTTGTGGGCTTTCTTGTTTGTACTTTGAGCTGAGTGCATATATGAGTATTGCATAATCATGCACTTGACATACAATCATTAAAAATCTGATGCATATATGACTGTTGGTATTGCATTGTCATGCATGACCACTTTGGTATATGAAATGGTAAGCTACTAAAGGGCAGAGGAAATCTGTTTGGAGGTTCTTACTTGTGTGAGATGGTCTTTTAGACCAAGTTCTCCGCCAAGTACCAAGGGTCAAATTTGCTTATCAGAGAATGTCTGCATCTTCATGTGAATATTTTACTTCATGCCCGAGCATACATGTAGTTAATTGCATTGCATTTCATTACATTGAAAATGCCAAAAAGATAGATTAAATGTATATATTTAAAGGGAGCATTATTCATTCTCTTGAAATCACACAACTGTTTTTAGATTTACTGAATAGCATGTTAAATCTATTGTTGCATAGTCATTCATCATCTGCATTGTCTTCATGACATATAAGATGATTCATTGTTTTTAGTTAGAGGGAGTCATAGCATAGCATATCACTTATTTTTGAAAAATCAAAAAAAAAGGGGGGAAGGTAGTGTCTCACTGCATATAGATAGGGGGAGCATGCTTAATTTCGTTCAGTTGTGTCTTTATCTGAACTCTTCCTATCCACCTACTTGATTCATCCTGTCAATTCTGTAGTGTCAGTGATTCCATCATCAAAGTGGTATCAAATGATCTTTCTTGACTGCTTCTGAAGTTGTTCATACTCTGAATTTATACCTTTTTGGTATCTGTCTGCCTCTCCTAAATCTGCTGAAGGAGAGCTTCACCTCTATTCAGTCAACTTTGAACTTCTTTGCTCAAGAGCAGCTCCTTTGCTACAAATCCTCAGAAACCATGCTATCTGTTGAATATTCTCACTTGAATTACTGAGCTGAGATATGAAGTAAACCTTCAGCCTAAATACTACTTCATAAATGTTAAAAAATCTTTAATGAGGAACCTTCCATTATACATGCTTAAGAACATTTGTTAACTAGAATTGGTTTAAGTCTTATGTACTCTTGGTTGGTCACAAGGAACTTGAAAATATCTGTTTCAACCTCTTAATAAACTTTAACTGTCTGCTTCATATAAATTCATGTAAGACTTTCTGAAATCTGAAAAGTTGATATCCATGTCTACGTTGACTGAGATATATAGTGTATGTGGTTGTTCCTAAACATCTAATTTGTTCTGAATCTATTTTGAGTAAAAGTATGGACAGAGCAATGACTGTGGTTACTGAGAAACCTGTCCAAAGGATTGTGTCATGAAGTACCATGGTTAACTCTGCTTAAAGAGATGATTGGAAATAATTGTGAAAATATGGCAGAGCAATGGCATAGTTGTATTGAGTAACTGGGGATTCTGGCCTCCGATCAAGGTGTATCCTCATGCCAAAGATACTTTTAATGCTACCTCTGTTCTCTAAAATGGAAGAAGCAATACGGTTGTCACACTGAGTAACTGGGGATTCTGGCCTCTGATCAAGGTGTCTCCCCACGTCAAAAGGTGCTGATAAACCAAAATTGTTCATTAATTTTTTTTTTAATATGTGTTAATCAATTTCTGAAAGAACAATTAAAATTCAGGTGCATTCACTTATGTTTCTCTTAAAGCTGTCATGGAAAGTAAACTAAGTAAGATAGAAGTTGGTTGAACTAGAATCTTATATGAGCTTGTAGTTTTTTTTATTAAGAGTTGGTTCAGATATGGGTACAATTTCTCTTTGAAAAATTTTGGTTTACATCATTCTTAAACCACATCTGACAATCAAGGTTTCATAAGCTTCTATAATGGAGGAATCTAGAACTTAAAATTATGCTCTATGAAGTTGGTATCTTGCTGAAAAGTTCAATATCTCAATTATCACTAATTGTTGAATCTGCTCATCCTATGGCCCTTTATCACTGTGTTTTGATTCAGACTGGTTGTCATATATGAGAGGCACTTCTCTCAGTTTAACCTGTGTACTTGCAGTCTTTGGATAACCAGAGTTCATCCTTGTAGTGTGCTAATGAAAATATGTCCTCCTCACTTTTTCACTGTGATTACAGTCTGTGGTAATTCTTGGATACTCATGTGTTTTGCTGATAGATGCTCTTCACCTCTTTCACTCCATCTAATCAGGGGGAGTTTCCATGTCATGCTGAGTGTTTTTCATAAAGAGGGAGATCTAGTTAGCAGTTTTGAGTGTCCCTGTGCTTTTGTTGATATTCTCCCGACATCTCATTTGGTTTCATCCATCAAATCGTTTCTGATAAGGGGGAGCTTAGTCAAAGGGGGAGTTCTTAATTCACTCATATTATTTAGTCTTATTCTTCCTTCTTCAATTCATGTCTTTTTGCTGAAGTCAAAGGGGGAGAAATAATTTGATCAAGTCAATATGACTCATAGTGTTGCCATCATCAAAAAGGGGAGATTGTTGTGTCCCTGTGATTTTGATGATAGTAAACACTATAAGTCATCATTTGTTTGAATCTGCATATAAATCTGTTTGTGTTGCATTGTGTTGCATATGCATGTTTCATTGAACATCTTATCTGAATGACATAACCAACGAACAGGCTGAGGCTGTGTGGTGAGTGCATTGGTGCATTTCATAGTTGTTGATGCATTTCATAATTGCATTTCATCTGGATTGTTTGATGTTAGTCTGCTCAATGGGTGATGTTGCTATACCCTTTCAGCATTGTCTGGACAGTAGTGGGTCGACCCCCCTTTCCTGATGGGTCGACCCCCCAGATCTGCAAGTCTATAGAACGCCATTTTGTTCATGCATCATATCTCCATGTCTACACACTGCATTTAGGCAAAGTCTGCACATTGGTAGAGTCTGTACATCGCCTTCTCATTTCTTCAAGTCTATACATCCACAGTTGAACCTCAAAGTCTACACATCGCCTCATTTCTTCAGAGTCTATACATCTTCAGTGCATGAGTGTCTTACAAGTCTATACATTACCTTTGGGCATCCAAGTCTGTACATTGGGCTCTTCATTCAAAGTCTGTACAGCGCCATGTACATATTCTTCAAAGTCAATACATTGCACTGTAGATGCATCGAAGGGAAGTATGCTCATCGGGCTGTTCATGAGAAGTCTATACATTGGAAGTGTGTACCTTGTTTAGCTGCCTTGATCAAGTCTGTACAGCGAGCAGCATCCTTGTGTCTCAAGCTATTCTCCAAGTCTATACATCGCTTCAGGCACTCCTGTGCATAGTCCATACATTGACTCTTTTACCTATGTTGCTCGAAACAAAGTCTATACACTGTTGGATGATCAAGTCTGCACATTGGCGGCTTTCCCTACGTTCTGGCCAAGCCTATACATTCATATCTTTCCCTACGTTCTGGCCAAAGTCTACACATCGTCGTGTTCAAGCCTTTCAAGTCCATACATTGGTCGGTGGCAAGTCTGTACACTGGTCGAGCATTTAAGTCTGAACATTCACAAAGTCTACACATCGGCCCAGTAGCATTGTCTAGCCAAAGTCTATACATCGGCACTGTAGCTTGCATAGCTCAAGTCTGTACATTGGGCTTCCACGTGAAGTCTATACGTTGTTCACTCAGCTTCTTCAAGTCTATACATTGGTCGGTGGCGAGTAGGTACAGAGCACTGTTTCAGGCACTCAAGTCTATACAGAGTCTTCATCTTCTGAAGTCTGTACATTCGTTTGGGAAGTTTATACATTCATTCATCTGAAGCTTCATCAAGTCTGTACAACGCTGCTTTGTCAAAGCCTGTACATCGCAGCTGTGTTGCAGTCTGTACAGCCAGTCTCTTGCCAAAGTCTATACATCACAATGTCTGTACTTCACAGTGTCAAGCCTCCCAAGTCTTTACAACCACTGTCTCACTTGGACTTGAAGTCTATACAGTGGTCCGTCTCTGTAAGCGTCTCAAGCTACAAGTCTGTACAGAGTCTGGCAGTCTACAGTGCATCGTCTCTTCAAGTATGTACAGCCTTGGCGTATGCATCTTAAAGTCTAAACATTGTGGGGCTTCAAATCTTCAAGTCCATACATCCATGCATCATGAGTCGACCCCTTTCTTTGATGGGTCGACCCCCCAGACTACCAAGTCTATACATCAGCCTTTGCATTGCAAGTCTATACAGCGTGCATTGTTTAAAACAAGTCTGCACAGTCATTTTCTGTTGGCATCACGAAGTCTATACATTGCTTGTGCATCATAGTCTGTACAGTGTCTCAAGTTGGCTAAGTCTATACACTCTCTCACATTGTACACACTTGCTTCATTGCTGTTTCTAAGTCTATACATCGGTTGGGTCGTTAAGTCAATACAATGCATATGTTAATCAAAGTCCATACATTGCATAATGTTCATCAATGTCTATACATTGCATTGTCTTCATATACATTCTGTTCCTTTGATCAGCAAGTCTATACACACTTCAGCATATGTGCATCCCCTTCAAAGACGAAGTGTATACATCCTTCCAAGCATTCAAGTCTACACACTCGTTGTTAAGCCTTTGCATCGAAGTCTATACAGCCTGTGGCTTGTACATCAACTGAACGTTCTTCAGCAGAGTATATACTCTTCAGAAGTTAAAGTCAGAACATCCTTCTGTGAAGACTGTACACACTTAAGCACATGTGCATATCCTTCACACGAAGTCTGTACACTCAGTTAACCTTCAACCCTATACACTCGATATCACCTTCAAGTCTATACACTCGATTGTTAGGCCTTCAACCCTATACACTCGATTGTTAACCTCAAGTCTATACACTCGATTGTTAAGTGTTCAAGCCTATACACTCTATCCTTCACACGAAGTCTGTACACTCAGTTAACCTTCAAGTCTATACACTCAAGCTGCATCTTGCCTGTACACACTTTGTTAATAGCCTGAACCAAGTATATACATCCAACTGATATCTTCTTATGTCTGTGTGATAGGTACTGTTCGTAAAGCCTTGAAGTGCACGTGATCTGAGGTTGGCACCTGGCACGTGATCTGAGGATAACGCCCTAATTACTGCAGCTATAAATACACAGCCGCCTCCATCTGGAAAAGGCTGATAAGATAAGAAAAAGAGATCAGATAAGAAAGAGGAAGAGAGTGATCGAGATAGAAGATAGAGCTGCAGAAAGGCAGTGAGCAGAAGAAGAAGAAAGAAGAAGAAGAAAGATAGAGAGAGCCTGCGAAAGAGAAGAAAAAGAAGAGTGGGAAGAAGAGAGAGCTAGAGCAAAGGAAGCTTCAACTGAAGATCAGTTTCTGCTGGACCGTGGATCAAATCCAGGCCAGCCAGCTTTACGAGAGCCACAGTTTGATTTTATTTTTCCAGCTTTCTATTGCTGCGTTTTTGTTTTTCCTTTTAACCATTCACCAGTTGTTCTTCCGATTCTCTAGTGTGAGGTCGGGTTCCCTCCGGTTGGGAGGAAGAGAGGTCCGAGACCTCTAGTTTGCAGGTGACTTGGTGTCACCTATGCTTCCCTCTGGGTTTCAGAGGAAGAGAGACTTAGGTCTCTAGGTTCCCCTCCGGTTTGGAGGAAGGGAGGATTGGTCCTCCGGTTCTGATCTTGTGGGTTGCAAGACTAGGTCTTCCCTCCTGGTTTGGAGGAAGAGAGACTTGTGTCTCTGGTTTCCAAGTGGTTGGGAGTCACTTGGGGTGTCCCTCCAGTTGGGAGGAAGAGGGGAGGATGTTCTTCTGGTCAAGCTGTGTGGCAGCAATTTGTTGCAGACTGAGTCTGCAGTTTCTAGCCTAGCTAGTGGAAGCCTCACTCCGGTTTGGAGTGAGGGGTGGACGTAGGTCTTTGGACCGAACCACCTAAAAAATCTTGGTGTTCTCTTGTGGTTTGTTTTTCCTTATATGTTATTTTCTCTGCTGCGATCTTTAGATGTTTGCTTAGGAGCGTGTGAGAGCTAATAGATTTGTGTTGTCTTGCTGAGTTGCTTCTAAGTATTTTCAGCACATTTCATCAACTACTTTTAATTCCGCATACTTGAGCATTAGAGTTTTAATTGGGCGATATTTAGAGCAGGATACATTCACCCCCTCCTCTGTATCCAGGCCTTGCTTCCTATCAGTTGGTGAGTTTGGTTCCGGGGCCTAAAGGCGTAGTAATAGCAAGGTCCGAAGGTAAGGGAACTGATGAAATTGGCAACATTTTTGTAAAAGCAGTGATATCAAATAGCACAAATGTAGGACGGGAATAACTGTGAATAGTATCTTCCATAAGTCCATCATTTGGGGGCGCTTCATTATCTTCTAGAACAGCATTGAGGTGAGCTTGCCGTTTACGTCCACTTCCAGAAGATAGCTCCTTCATAAGGGGGCAATCCGACATACGGTGCTCCCTACTGCCACAACGGAGAAAAGCGCCAAGGCGCTTCCAGCATTCTTCGGTCGAATGACCGAATTTCTCATAGAAAGTACAGGCCGTGGCGACCTGCTTGTCTTCTTCCTTGACTTTCTTGTTCTTGTGGTAGCCACTACCACTCCCATTTCAGTATCTTTTCTTGCTATCACGGGATTTGTAGGGTTCCGTGATGCTGAACTTCTTCTTCTTATCATGTCGATCAGACCTTCGGGTCCGTTCCTCTCCCTTTCCTTTTAATTTCTCTATTTTCTCTAAGGTCCTCTTGCATAGATGCGCCCGCTGGACCATCTCCGTATAAGTACGGATATTCTGAGTCCCTAGTTGCTGAATATACCCGGGCCTTAATCCATCCATAAATTGATTAGCCTTTAGCAAATCAGTGCTAATCAAGTGCAGAGCATATGGCGCCAGCCTGGAAAATTGCAGTTCATACTCAGCCACCGACATCATGCCCTGGCGCAGAGAAGCAAACTCCATAGCCTTCCGCTCTTTGATGTGCTCAGAAAAGTACTTGGCTCAAAAGAGTGTAAGGAAGCCTTCCCACGTGTGCGGTGCATCGGCTAGGGGTGTAGGAATGGACTTCCACCACGTACGGGCATCTTTATTCAATTGAAAAGTAGCAAGGTGAACCTTTTCTTGATCCGCACATTGCATAACCTCAAATATGGGGTTCATTTCGTCTATCCAGTTTTCAGCTTCATCTGAATTTGAGAAACCCAAAAATCTCGGAGGGTTTAAACTCCAACAATTACGATGCAAGTCTCCAGCTCTCGCTCCTGTGCCAGCTTGCGCCATGGTTTGTAGTGCTTGTGTTAGACCAGCGATGGTCTCTTGCATGCCGTTCCAGTCTATGCCATGAGCCATTGCAAATAAGAATAAGGTACCTGAGAGAATAACAAATTGTTAATTCTTATGAAAATTTTGAAAGGGATTAATCTAAAGCTAATTTATTATCTTATCCCGGGCTCTACCCAATTCTCGCATAGGTGGGGAATTTCTTTCCTAGTTTTCATAGGTGCGGGTCCTTAACCTTGGACTTATCCTATGGTATGGCTTTTCTATCTAAGCCCTTGGACTTAATGCTCTGATACCAACTTAATTGCCACGCCCGATCTTTTATTACAGTGGAAGATGATCTCGGGAAACGTGAACAGCCGGCATAGTAAGCCTCTTGCAAGCCAGAATAATAAGAGCGTAATAACAATCACACATGAAAATGCAATTGCACAATAAGTTACTCAAACCTTCACTTTTATTGGTCAGGAAAATAACTCAAATACATCAACTAGTCAACTCTTTCAAATCTACTTGACTCAATAAAAATGAAAAATTACATGGACTCAATCTAGACATTATCGACTCCTAAGTCTTCACTCTCAATTTCATGTGACTATCATTCACTCTCAGACCCATCACTTGAATAACTTGAATCCGAGTCCGAACTACTTGCATTTCCTGAAAAGATTGAAAATAGGTAATGAGCACACTTACCCAGTAGGTATCCTCGCATCAACATGATTGGCAATATTAAAGTGATTAGCATTTTAGCTCTAAGGAATAAGGTAAAATCATGCAAAATGCGATCAAACATGAGATTCCAAACCAAAATAACAAGATATAACCAAGCTTAAAATATGAGAACATGAATCGATCAAGTATAATCAAGCAAGAATGTAGTAATGGCCTTTCATGAATAAGAATGTACTAGAATGTCATGTAACAAGCAAGAATGTACTCTTCACTTAGTAACAAGTACTTCGTGAATTTCTGTGGAATATCACTTTATGGATAATTCCGTGGTTACCGTGATACCGTGGATTTTCACTTATTTATAAAGAAAGTACTCCCAGCGTAATGCGACGCCATTAGCATCATACCCCATGGTTTATAATAGTATGTTTCCGACAATCAGCCGAGGGGACTAGCATTGAGCCCTTGAACACAATCAGTGCTCGATCTGCATCTTCAAGTATAAATCAAGCTACTTCCACGCATGTAAATAATGTGGCCAAGAATGTTCAATTTCAAGGAAAGTTCATGATAAAGTAAGCAAAAATATGAATGCTTGTACAAGGAAATAAGGAATTTCAATAAATACTTTAATGACTAGGTTATGCCATGAAAATAAATCAGTAGCATAACAGTATGTTCTTTATCTTTCATAACTTAGTTAAATCATCTTGATAAAGGTGACATGTCCCAGAGATTCAATAGTCTTTCTAGTGATCATATGGATATTAACCCTTGGGTCAAACCTTGGGTTAACTAAACTCAAGTATTTTAGCGATCTATAACTGGGCCGTTACATGATTATATCGGTCTAGTTCTGGACCGTTAAGTACAAGACTTCGATATTTGAAACAGGCTCTCTGGAGTCTTTGGCGGTCAAAGGTAGATCCGTCAAGGTCCCTTTAGAGGTCTATATAAGGCGCGCTAGAAGACTATGGCGGTCGACTATTGGGCTGCTAAGATCCAGAAATACAAAACACCGGTAGTGCTTTCTAGACAAATGGGCTTTAATGGTATAACCAACTCGACGTCCTAGTGGGAATCCCAAGCTCGCGGAGAATTACGGAGGCCTTGAAACAAGATTTCCTAGTCCATTGGAAGAAATATCCAAAGGAGAGGTTATCTTGTCCAAGATTATGTTCCTATAGTGCAAAGTGTGTAACTAATGATCATATACCAGAATATATGTCATGAACTTATAGAATTGACTCTATAGATGAGGGAGAATAGGTTCAGTGATTAAATACACGTTGAAAACTCATCAATGTAGCATTTAAACCAGAGTTAGTACAAAATTATATGGTTTTGGCTTGAAATTATCATATGCTTAAAATAATCCAATTAGGATAAAGAACATGAGATCAACCGTTATGAATACTAGTTAAGTCTCAGAGTCATAAAACAATACTTTAAAACATGTTTGGACATAATTATCTAGGCATAACATAGGCTAAAGTGAACTATTTTTAAGACTGTCTCAGGTTGACAGAACATAGAACTGTAGCAGTCTAAGGTAGGCGCGTTACAGTGTTGTAGCGGTTTATCGTAAAGCCGCCAGAGCGATTTTAGCGCTCTACTTCTGATCCGCCAGAGATTACATAGAAATCACGTTTACAGGGTGTCTGGCGTTTTATCGTAAGGTTGCTATATCATGTTGGCGTTCGAATTTTAAGCCACTAGAGCACGTAGATGGGGGGGGAGGTCATGTGCCTCCCCCCTCCCTCCCTGGTACAGAGTTCCCGCCGTTGCCCTCTGTCGCTGGCAGCCCTGCTGCACTCCCCGCTGCCGCACCCGCTCCGGGTAGGGTTCGTATGGACGTCGCTTCCTCGGCAGCCCCCTCCGCTGTGGTGGACGCTCTGCCATTGGCCCCGGCAGTGGCCCTCCGCTCGCCTCACCGTCCCTCCATCTGCCTCTGCGACGGAGCTCCGCCCAGCACCTCCGCGTCTCTACCTCTCGCCAGGCGCCACATTTTTATCCCGTCCAGCACGTCATCTTTGACTGGCACTGTAACCGATGGGACAGCCCACGGCTACGGTACTCTATTTTTGGGTTACGCCGCTCGTGGGTTATCTTCCTCAGCTCCAGCCGCTAGCTTCTCCGGCTGCTCTGCAGCTCCGCCTTCCAGGGACGCCCAGCTCCCCTTCGCCGCTCTTGCCCCCTCCTGTGAAAGGACTATCATCCATCTCTCCTACCCTGGGTCTTCCCCTCGCTGGCGTTGCAACCTTCCTCGGCTCCTACTATTCGGACGTCATCAGCCCGTCACCTTCGGTCGCCGTCGGAGCAGATGGCGGCTATTCCCTCCTCAGCTCCGGTGGCCGGCTACCCGTCGTCCTCCCTCTGGGTCTGTGCCTGTCGCCAGCGTTGTCCACCATCGCACGCCACCCTCTACGGACGTCTCGACGCAGGTTCCTTCTGGCCGTTCAGCCCCCTGTGCTGGCGCCCACCCGCCCCGTGCTGCTCCTCTGGCCTTCTCCCCGCCGATCTCCAGTTTGCTACCGTCGCCTGCCGTCTCCACCGGTGGTCTTCCTCCGGCGTCTGCGGCCTCTCCTTCGGCTCCGGTGGCCGCTCCTAGCGGTTCTACTTCAGGCTTTGCTCCCCCCTCGTCTCCTTCTGCTGGTGGCTTCTCCGCGCAAGGTGGCGATCGTCCACCTCCAGCCCTGTCTGGTGGGCTCTCTTCTGGCGCTGAGCTCAGCCGGTGCGGGGCCTACCACCTCCCTCACTCTTGGATCTCTCCAGTTCCTACTGTTGCCGTCCTTGCCGATGACAGTCGGTCCTTCTTCTGATGGTGCCGTCCGGTGGGCCTGGCCCTAGGTCGGTCATCCTTCTTCAGCGGACAGCGCCAGGGTTCGTTCCGGTGGGTCTGGCCCTCGGTCGTCTTCCTCAGGGGTCCCTTCGGCGGTGCCCCTGCTCCCTCGATCACTGCTCACCTCCCAGGTGGGCGACACATTTTTTGCCACTCCGACACGGCACCGACCGTCTCTGGTTCTGGGGCGTCGCCCCACCCATCTCTGCGGTACTGCCTGTACCTGCCTCTGGCGACCCGTCACCTCGACCTGCTGCCTTCAAACTGTCGTACCTCAGCTCTCCTATCTTGGGTAGGCCGCTCCGTCCTATGCGCCGGTGGTCACATCGGGGGCTTGCCGCCCTCTTCTTCTCGTGGATTGTTGGGCTCGGTTGTTATTGTTTGCTGATTGTCCCTAGTTTTGGGCTGCTGGTTGTACTTCCTTATGAGTTTTTTTGGTCTTGGCCCATTTGTGCATCGGCCTCTTGCCTTCTAGCAGAGTGCCCTGCTCTCCCCCTCTCTTGTTATGTTCCTTCTTCCTTTACTTCTCTGAATGAAAATCTACTTGTCTGGTGGCCGGGGTGGAACGTTCTTTTCCTTCTTAAATAAAGGGATGAGCGGTATACCTTGTCTCCCCCTTGCAAGTATTATCCTTTAGTTAAAAAAAAGCCGCTAGAGCACATCTGACAGTAAATAAAATAAGAAGATTCTAAGGTTCTTAACTCACATCATGTCTGGAAATCATATATAAACTTCCCTATCATGATAGAACGAAGGTCAAGCTAACAATATGCATGGGTTTTCTGTGAATTGACAAGAAAGTTCCTTTTTAACTTAGTTAGGGCTAAGAATATGCATGCATGATATACTAAGTGCATAGGTCCTATTAAAACATGAAATTCTTCACATATAAAGCATGAAATCGAGCAAAACAAGAGGGCTTTTAATCCCAACATGATGTTTTTTCCATGCATGAGATGACCTACCTCTGCTAAGGCTTTGAATCTCTGAATTTGATGTTATAATGGAGCCCTAGTATCAGCTCCTTCCAATGATAAATCAGTAACTTCGCGCCCTGATATCTCCTGATCCTCTTATCCTAATGGCGTGAAATTTGGAGGGCAGGAAGTAGATACTAAGAGAAACGAAAAGTTCTAAAGGCACTTATGCTAAATACCTTGATTTGGTTCTCTAATCCTTTGATCTTCACCGGACCTTAGAATAGTTTCCTGGGTTGCTAAGATGGAACCAGCAACTTTGCAAGCTTCTATCTCCTTGTGTGCTTGATCTCCTAGCACGAAATTTTGGGAGATGTTAGTCCTATATATTATCAATAAAAAGTTCTAAAGAACCTACCTAAAATAATGTCGTCTTACCTTGATTCCACGCGAGCCAATGTAGGGGTCGCGCAGGTCAAAACTAGGTCCTATTTATAGGGTTTTGCTAGGGTTTGAGGATTAGATCGATTCTAGAGTCCTTGTTAAAGCTTAGATCGACTTCTGAGAGTTATATAGATGTTTACTAGTCTATCAATCTCGATCTCTAAGAGATAAAGTCTTAAAAATCAAATCTTTTTGCTTGTTCTTTCATTCACGGAATTGACAGAATGTAGCGATCGTAGATTGGACCGCCAAAGTCCCTGTAGTGGTTTTACGATAGACCGCCACACGCATTGGGTGCCGAATTTGAAATGAGTTCAAATTCTAATTTCGATTTATCTACTAAATTATCTAAACAATTAGTATTTATTCTTAAATTTCATAAATAAGCTAATTAACCTTCTAGAATATGGGCCAAACTTAATGGGTTTGGTCCATAAGTCCTTTGGGCATTATTTAAATAGGCTAGGTTAATGGTTTACCATAATTGGGCCTTAATAATGATTTATTTAGCCTAATATTTATTTATTAATCTATTTTGGTCTTTAAAATTCCCAGAAAATACTTAAATATTCCAAAAATAATTTATAAAAATTCCGGGCATCACATGCGACATCTTCTTGAAAAGCTGAAACACTAACAGGTTATGTTCACTGGCAATGGACCCTTCTCTGGCCATGGACAGCAAGATTTTTAGATCTGGTTCCCCATGGACTCTTAACGGTTTATTCCTATAAACAACTCCCTCCATCCAACGTAGAAACCTTACTGTCCACCTGCCATTCCTCTGCCATTCCTGAAGAGAAGGTTATCTGTGCCTTTTCTTTTTCTTCACCTACAGAAGAGATATGTTAATCCTTTCTCTTCATGTGCAGGCTACGTACCACATCCTGCGGCAGGAAGCTTGGCTGCAGAGAACGTGGAAGGCTAGGATTCTTATTCTATTCTACGATTGTTTCTCGTTAACTGCACCAACAGGTAGGTGTTCTCAAGATCTAGCTTAACTAGTAGTTAATAGAGGTTAACATGCATGCTAGTTAAGCCTTTCATAGTCACGATCTGGTCATTTTAGTGAGGGGTATATCAAAAGATTTAGTGGGAAGGTTAGGCTACGCCTAGCTGAAACACTAACTCTTGCGTGAGTAGATCTATAATCTTACCTCCGTCAAGTACCCCATGTACATACTGATTATATAGTTGTCATTACTCATAATCTATCCCAATTTCTTGTAAATTGATCCATGTTTAAAAGTTAATATCTATTAAATTAAAATAAAAAATTGTTGCATGAGCATGACCTTGCAATCCTGCTATTTTTCCATGTCTATATATGTCTCTACTTCCTGATTCTGTGAACATGTTATAAATCATGAACAGTAAAGTTACGTGATTAGTAGCCACATGTTCAGGGATTTATATCTATTGTACCAAATTATGAAATTCCTGCATGAGCATGACTCTGGAATCCCCAGATTTTTCTCTATTTTATCATGTCTTCATTTTTGGAATTCGTGAAATTTCGCATGATGAACAGTGTTTTGAGTCTCTGGAGCACCCTAGTGAAGGGCACCCCTCACCTGGGCGCCATTCAATAGGGCGGCCCTGGCCAGGGCGTCATTTCACCATGGGGTGCCCCTGGCCAGGGCGCCATTCTCCAGTGTGAATTAAAACCCCCGATCCCGTGATTAGCATGTTAAACCATATCGATATATCTCCCATAAGACCCCACCAACCAACCAATGATACTAACTAATTGACTATATAAACATATATCCTGTTGGGGTTGACCAACACATGGTAGATACACGTTGTTAAGGGGCCAGATGTCTTCCAGCCAGAATGAAATAGCGCCCCTGACTTGGGTGCTATATTAATAGGGCGCCCCAGCCATGGGCACCATTTCCCTCTTGTATATATATATATATATATATATATATAATATATTATAAGCGGAGGATGTAATGCCCACACATTTTGGCGCTATTTACTTAAACAAAGGCTGCCTGTAAGGCGCCATTTCCCTGAAGGGAGAGGCTTCCGACATCTTCTAGAAAAGCTGAAACACTAACAGGTTATGTTCACTGGCAATGGACCATTCTCTAGCCATGGACATCAAGGTTTTTAGATCTGGTTCCCCATGGACTCTTAACGGTTTATTCCTATAAACAACTCCCTCCATCCAACGTGGAAATCTTACTGTCCACCTGCCATTCCTCTACCAGTCCTGAAGAGAAGGTTATATGTGCCTTTTCTTTTTCTCCACCCGTAGAAGAGAGATGTTAATCCTTTCTCTTCATGTGCAGGCTACGTACCACATCCTGCGGTAGGAAGCTTGGCTACAGAGAATGTGGAAGGCTAGGATTCTTATTCTATTATACGATTGTATCTCGTTAACTGCACCAACAGGTAGGTGTTCTCAAGATCTAGCTTAACTAGTAGTTAATATGGATTAACATGCATGCTACTTAAACCTTTCATAGTCACGATCTGGTCATTTTAGTGAGGGGTATATCAAAAGATTTAGTGGGAAGGTTAGGCTACGCCTAGCTGAAACACTAACTCTTGTGTGAGTAGATCTATAATCTTACCTCCGTCAAGTACCTCATGTACATACTGATTATATAGTTGTCATTACTCATAATCTGTCCCAATTTCTTGTAAATTGATCCATGATTAAAAGGTAAATACTATGAAATCAAAATCAAAAATTGTTGCATGAGCATGACCTTGCAATCATGCTATTTTTCCATGTCTATATATGTCTCTACTTCCTGATTCTGTGAACATGTTATAAATCATGAACAGTAAAGTTACGTGATTAGTAGCCACATGTTCAGGGATTTATATCTATTGAACCAAATTATGAAATTCCTGCATGAGCATGACTCTGGAATCCCCAGATTTTTCTCTATTTTATCATGTCTTCATTTTCGGAATTCGTGAAATTTCGCATGATGAACAGTGTTTTGAGTCTCTGGAGCACCCTAGTGAAGGGCACCCCTCACCTGGGCGCCATTCAATAGGGCGGCCCTGGCCAGGGCGTCATTTCACCATGGGGCGCCCCTGGCCAGGGCGCCATTCTCCAGTGTGAATTAAAACCCCCCGATCCCGTGATTAGCATGTTAAACCATATCGATACATCTCCCATAAGACCCCACCAACCAACCAATGATACTAACTAATTGACTATATAAACATATATCCTGTTGGGGTTGACCAACACATGGTAGATACACGTTGTTAAGGGGCCAGATGTCTTCCAGCCAGAATGAAATAGCGCCCCTGACTTGGGTGCTATATTAATAGGGCGCCCCAGCCATGGGCACCATTTCCCTCTTGTATATATATATATATATATAATATAATATAAGCGGAGGATGTAATGCCCACACATTTTGGCGCTATTTACTTAAACAAAGGCTGCCTGGAAGGCGCCATTTCCCTGAAGGGAGAGGCTTCCGACATCTTATAGAAAAGCTGAAACACTAACAGGTTATGTTCACTGGCAATGGACCATTCTCTCGCCATGGACATCAAGGTTTTTAGATCTGGTTCCCCATGGACTCTTAACGGTTTATTCCTATAAACAACTCCCTCCATCCAACGTGGAAATCTTACTGTCCACCTGCCATTCCTCTACCATTCCTGAAGAGAAGGTTATATGTGCCTTTTCTTTTTCTCCACCCGCAGAAGAGAGATGTTAATCCTTTCTCTTCATGTGCAGGCTACATACCACATCCTGCGGTAGGAAGCTTGGCTGCAAAGAATGTGGAAGGCTAGGATTCTTATTCTATTATACGATTGTATCTCGTTAACTGCACCAACAGGTAGGTGTTCTCAAGATCTAGCTTAACTAGTAGTTAATATGGGTTAACATGCATGCTACTTAAACCTTTCATAGTCACGATCTGGTCATTTTAGTGAGGGGTATATCAAAAGATTTAGTGGGAAGGTTAGGCTACGCCTAGCTGAAACACTAACTCTTGTGTGAGTAGATCTATAATCTTACCTCCGTCAAGTACCTCATGTACATACTGATTATATAGTTGTCATTACTCATAATCTGTCCCAATTTCTTGTAAATTGATCCATGATTAAAAGGTAAATACTATGAAATCAAAATCAAAAATTGTTGCATGAGCATGACCTTGCAATCCTGCTATTTTTCCATGTCTGTATATGTCTCTACTTCCTGATTCTGTGAACATGTTATAAATCATGAACAGTAAAGTTACGTGATTAGTAGCCACATGTTCAGGGATTTATATCTATTGAACCAAATTATGAAATTCCCGCATGAGCATGACTCTGGAATCCCCAGATTTTTCTCTATTTTATCATGTCTTCATTTTCGGAATTCGTGAAATTTCGCATGATGAACAGTGTTTTGAGTCTCTGGAGCACCCTAGTGAAGGGCACCCCTCACCTGGGCGCCATTCAATAGGGCGGCCCTGGCCAGGGCGTCATTTCACCATGGGGCGCCCCTGGCCAGGGCGCCATTCTCCAGTGTGAATTAAAACCCCCCGATCCCGTGATTAGCATGTTAAACCATATCGATATATCTCCCATAAGACCCCACCAACCAACCAATGATACTAACTAATTGACTATATAAACATATATCCTGTTGGGGTTGACCAACACATGGTAGATACACGTTGTTAAGGGGCCAGATGTCTTCCAGCCAGAATGAAATAGCGCCCCTGACTTGGGTGCTATATTAATAGGGCGCCCCAGCCATGGGCACCATTTCCCTCTTGTATATATATATATATATAATATAATATAAGCGGAGGATGTAATGCCCACACATTTTGGCGCTATTTACTTAAACAAAGGCTGCCTGTAAGGCGCCATTTCCCTGAAGGGAGAGGCTTCCGACATCTTCTAGAAAAGCTGAAACACTAACAGGTTATGTTCGCTGGCAATGGACCATTCTCTAGCCATGGACATCAAGGTTTTTAGATCTGGTTCCCCATGGACTCTTAACGGTTTATTCCTATAAACAACTCCCTCCATCCAACGTGGAAATCTTACTGTCCACCTGCCATTCCTCTACCATTCCTGAAGAGAAGGTTATATGTGCCTTTTCTTTTTCTCCACCCGCAGAAGAGAGATGTTAATCCTTTCTCTTCATGTGCAGGCTACGTACCACATCCTGCGGTAGGAAGCTTGGCTGCAGAGAATGTGGAAGGCTAGGATTCTTATTCTATTATACGATTGTATCTCGTTAACTGCACCAACAGGTAGGTGTTCTCAAGATCTAGCTTAACTAGTAGTTAATATGGGTTAACATGCATGCTACTTAAACCTTTCATAGTCACGATCTGGTCATTTTAGTGAGGGGTATATCAAAAGATTTAGTGGGAAGATTAGGCTACGCCTAGCTGAAACACTAACTCTTGTGTGAGTAGATCTATAATCTTACCTCCGTCAAGTACCTCATGTACATACTGATTATATAGTTGTCATTACTCATAATCTGTCCCAATTTCTTGTAAATTGATCCATGATTAAAAGGTAAATACTATGAAATCAAAATCAAAAATTGTTGCATGAGCATGACCTTGCAATCATGCTATTTTTCCATGTCTATATATGTCTGTACTTCCTGATTCTGTGAACATGTTATAAATCATGAACAGTAAAGTTACGTGATTAGTAGCCACATGTTCAGGGATTTATATTTATTGAACCAAATCATGAAATTCCTGCATGAGCATGACTCTGAAATCCCCAGATTTTTCTCTATTTTATCATGTCTTCATTTTCGGAATTCGTGAAATTTCGCATGATGAACAGTGTTTTGAGTCTCTGGAGCACCCTAGTGAAGGGCACCCATGACCAGGGCGCCATTCAATAGGGCGGCCTTGGGCAGGGTGCCATTTCACCATGGGGCGCCCCTGGCCAGGGCGCCATTCTCCAGTGTGAATTAAAACCCCCCGATCCCGTGATTAGCTTGTTAAACCCTATCGATTAGCCTGTTGAACCTGTTACCTATTAAACCCTGCTGATTAGCCTGTTAAAACTGTTAAACCTGTTAAACTTGTTACATGTTAACCTGTAAATTACATACCTTGTTAAGCCTGTAAAAATCCTACAGCCTGTTAACCCAAGAATAGTATGTTAAACCTGTTACCTGTTAAACCACGGCGATTATCCCGTTAAACCTGTTACCTGTTACAGCACGTGTAAACCTGTTATACTGTTAGAAACCTGTGATTGTTAACCTTTTGAAATAGAGACCCTTCGGGAAGTCTCTATTTTCTGAAATTGAGACTCTCCGAGGAGACTCTATTTTAACCTTCTGAAATAGAGACCCTCCGGGAAGTCTTTATTTCTGAATCCCATTAAACCTGTCACATGTTAAACCAATTACCTGTTAAACCTGATCCTATTAAACCTGACACCTGTTAGCCTGGTAATTATTTACCTTGTTAAGCCTATTAGCTGTTAAAGTTGCTAATTACTGAGCCTGATAATTACATATCCTGTCAAATCTTGTTAATTACATAGCCATCATTAAGCTATGTTAATCCTGTAGCCTGTCAAATCACATAGCCTATTAAACCTATTTATAGTACGTGTAAACCTGTTATCCTGTTAGATTGTTAACCTTCTGAAATAGAGACTCCCTGGAGAGATTCTATTTACCGAAATAGAGACCCTCCGGGAAGACTCTGTTTCAGCATTGAAATAGAGACTCTCCGAGAAGACTCTATTTACTGAAATAGAGACCCTCCAAGAAGACTCTATTTCAGCATTGAAATAGAGACTCTCCGAGAAGACTCTATTTACTGAAATAGAGACTCTCTGCAAGGGCGCCATTTCCCTGTAAATTGGAAATTTTTGGGCTTCTGCCCAACCCTTACCCAATGATCTCTGGCCACCTTCTTAACTCCGATTGGCCTATGTGTCATGCATTTTAAGTAGCTTGGTCATAAATCATCATTTACATGTGATATCATTCTTGAACTCTATTCCTGACAATCTACCTTATATTCTGACAATGTGTAAAATTCTTGAAATTCTATATTGGCTATATAAATAAGAGTCGATGTCAAAAAGTATACATGAAATGCTGTGCATATTAAGGGCCCGGCCTGGTCCTAGGAGGAGCACCCGAAGGTACTTGTGCCCATGGGAGTTTATTGACCACGGTGTTTAGCATTGCACCGAAGTACTTGCTTGCTTGACTTGACTTGAGACATTCTCACTTTCTCTCTCGTGACATGCTTGACTTGCTTGGCCCGAAAAAGGGCAAATTACTTGCTTGAGTGAAATGAATGAAATAGCCAATTCTATTACACTACTTGTTATTACACGAGCTTGAAATCACTTGCTTGAATACTGATTATCCCCTTCTTGGAAGGACTTGCTCGAATGTTAAATTCTTGGAAATACTTGCAAATTAATTTTGTGATTACTTGCAAATTACATGCTAGTCCCTTGTAGATACATCTTATTGAAATTCATGTGATACTCTCTTGATACAATTCTTGACACTCTTGCTTGTTCCAACATGCATCATTATACCTACACTGAACATGTAATTAACTTAAAGATTGTTAGAACTTGAGATATAAATCATACTGAGCAATTCGCTCATCTAGTTGCTTCCTAACATTTTCAGGTAATTTGGATAGCGACCACACCCGGATAGGAATGATACCGAGTGATGAGTACTAGAGTCACCGTTGGGTGTATCGTCAACCAGTCTTATCTTTTGTATTTTAGGTCCTACGTTATGTATTCCCAGTTATTAATTATAGCTTGTAATCGTATGGTACATTTCGGTCAGTTATGATTAAGTTGGGTTTGGATTATGCTAAAATATGTAGCATTATGGATTAATTTGGGATATCACTATTCCGATTAGATAATTGTCATCTTGGACTATGGATAGCATGTCAAATTCTAAGTTAGTGATAAATAGCGAGTACTATGTGCACTCTGACTCTACGTGAATGACACGATCTATATAGACGCGTCACGCATCCGAGTATCTTCCGCGCTTGGGGTGTGACACCAAGGTTCACCGTCCAATGTCAACGTCCCCAAGGGACCTTTTCACATAGGCATCGTCTACCATCCATTGCACTGTCTCATCAAATCCTCCATCTCAATTAGTCCAATTGGACGCCTGCCAATTCCTCGGCTCCGCTCTCACCACAGAGCCACTTGACAACAGCTGAACGATCCTCGGCACACGTCTTCAGAACAGACAAGTGCCGCCTGCCACCACAGCATCCTGGTCGATGACGCAGCGACCAATGCACACAAGTCCCCAAACCTCGCAGATTCTTATCACCGCTGAGTCCTCTTCCACATCATTCTGAAACTCTCGGACTCAACTGGGCCTCTTGGTAATACAAACCTTGCCATGGTCGACCACTCGACTAGCCTTACCAATCACTTACAGCTACAAATTGGGACCCATAATCTCTCAGAGATCACTCCTGGGGAATCGTGATCTCATCCATGGACACAACTTTCAACATGCGTCAAGCACTGAGCTTACTGACTCCTATCATCACATCCTTGTCCTCCATCCGGCGATTCCTCAGCAACCCCATCTGGGTTCAGAACCAGATGCCTGACACGGCTTCCAACAAAGGAACATGGTACTCATGTGGTAACCTTGTCAACATATTTCCCCGATTCTTCATCCTGCTAGTGCCACAAACCACAATGCCTCCAACAATGGCATAGCAACCAACATGGCTCACATAGCCAGAGATGATCTCACACCGAGAAAGCAATCCTCCGATGCTCCACACAAATCCTCAGGAATCCGCCCGTAGCAACCAACGCTACGATCCTGGGCTTACGGGGTTATAAGCCCACTAGGCTTTTGCTGCGCACTCTTATCTACGTACGCAACCACCATAACGATGACTCGGGATCCTTCTCGACAATCCTCAACTCGGCTGGCTAACTCGGGAGAATAGAGTGAGGAAAGACCCAATTATCTCGAACCCAAGCACAGATTCTCTCTCCTAATCTATCAATCCTCTGCAACTCCGCATGATCCTATCCAACACATCGGGAACCACAACACCAACTACGAGTCTTCATAATCACCGCCCAACTGGCACACATCCTTTCGGAATAATGCCAATGCCCTTACGCATCAAGGGGAAAAGGGCAACACTTCTCATCGGAAACCTCCTTGCCGCAACACGGGAAATGTCTAGCACGGACATCATGGCACACAAGAGAGGCCAACCAATGTGAACACATAATGCAAGATGACAAACTTGGTAAAACGTGATCCCTCCAACCAAGGATAAAACAATGTGCTTCCTACAAATCGGGAGATCTCCCTACTCAACCTAACCTCAAACCTTGCACACATTGGGAACTGCACCTTCCAGCATCCGGAGAATACCATTACCTGTCGTCAGGTCGACTCCTCCGACAACACTCGCCAAAGTCGGACCACGATTACAGCATCTCTCGATGCACCACCGTTGGAATTCCGTGAACTACAACTCGCCACGCCTCAAGCACTGACCCTGCTAATCACCAGCCACACACTGTCATAGCAGTTGAGCTAGCCGCTGCCACACACTCCTCACCTAGGCCTGCCTCTAATCTCGGAACCATTAACACGCCAAAATGCTTACCAAGGAGCGAAGAAACCATAAAAGATGCCAGGCTCAAAGGGTGTTACATCTCTAGCCACCGGACATTATTCCCTCAATTATGTCCGTGCTAACACCGATCCATTCTCGATACTTGGATCCTCAAAATATCCATCTTCTGAGCTGCCACTGCGCGGACCACCACGCCAAGAGCCATGACACGAACCATGATCGGCACCTGCCGATGCTCATCCTCCGTCCCAAATCTGTTGCAGAACCTTCACATCTCACCTGCAATCTCGCACAACACGTCCAAGTCATGGCATAATGGCCCCAAATTCCACAATCTGGGCCAAAACCAAGCCACCGCCACACAATCTCGGACCAATTCCAGGACTAATGCAGCCCATTCACGTGCAGAAACGCAAGACTTAGAGCTTTCTGGGACATCTCTACCCAATCCTACCTCGAAATCTGCAAAATAATCGACACTGACACGTCATTTATGACGCTACAGAGCACAATAGGAACATCGGGCTCGACAATCAGCAGCTTATCCAAAAGATCCTCCGCTCATTCGAGCACATTTCTTGACCAGAGAACCCGCTCTGCCACCTCAAACCACGATCTTAGCACCTCAGGGGCTGGATAAACCTCAAATTGGGGTGGCCAAAATGACAAAAACACCTCAAGAGCACACTGATGGCCACTTAACCATGAACAATCCTCCCCAGCCACCTGACCTCGCTGCAAATTCCTCGAACGTAGCACAACAGCAACGCACCTGCTAGCAACCTCTACCCAACGTAGCACAATGGGGGCCACCACCCATCGGGAAGAAATCTCTCTATCTCATTCCTCTAGCCCCACGCCGGCACTTCGACGAAAATAGCAACCGCCTTCACAGCGCCAATGCAGCTCACTCTAGCTCTCAAGCGAGAAACAAAGCAAAAAATAAACACAAAATAGTATGCCAGCTGTCGACTGTACTTGACCTTATAGACTCTGATCACTGTAATTAGCTTGAATCCCTATGTACATACCAGAAACACACTTGCTCTGATACCATCTATAACGACCCAAGATCCGGATACCGGGAAGGACCCGATACCATTCGAATCCTGGTCCGCCGCCCACGAGCCTGAGGGCTCGGAAGGGCTAAAGGATGTGTGTGAGTGGAGATATACAAGAATAAGAAATAAAGCAGGAATAATAATAATATAACAATTAAATAACTAACTATAGAGTCTAGTCCAAAAAGTACAGTCTACAGAAATAAAATGTACCCAACACCGAGTGAACACTCGGCTCAGCGAGCTGGCAACTACGAACCTCCGCGCTACACCTCCGAACCTCGAGGAGGGACCGCTACACCTAAAAAGCAGTGGGTGAGCCTCGTCTCACTGACTCAGTAGGGGTCCTGCGGAACCCCAACTGCAAACAACGGCGGTAACGGAAAGTAACAACAACTACAGGAACGGCAAACACGGTGACTGAAAAAATATCGGCTCTACAGCTACGCCTACTGTACCGAGAAACACGCCCCGATCTCACAGTATGGGGACCACCGGACTAACGAGAAAACCCTAGGTATGTTGCCAAGAAAAACACCACGATAACGTTGTCGCGGAGGCCTGTGCTCGCTGACTAAGGTCTAGCCCAAGACCACACGGTCTAGGAACAAGGTCACGACCTCGCTGTCGTGAACCCGGAGCCGTCTAGGGAAAAGCCTCGATAATGCTATCAGAAACCCTAGACCTCGGTGTCAGAAAAACACCTGGAAACTACACGTAAAACCATGTAGGAACCCATCTCGTGTGATAGGAGTACTGCCCACTAGAAGCAAGGTCGGATGCATCCATTGATGTCTTAGTCCGCTCCTCAGGTGTCTCCCCTCGCCCCAGGCGGTAACCTGAGACACTGTACTAGTAACCACAAAACAAGGGGCTAGTCGGGGTCGTGCTTATCAGCACATGTCAAAAGTCCCCGACCATGTGTGCACACACTAACACTTTGCCCATCGTCAGGCCCTCTAGCTAGTTTTCCTTCCGGCCCGGACTCGAGCCATGTACAGGAGAGGCCCTACGGTAACCAGCCTAAAACCGTCTCACACTCGGGTGTAGCTCTCCACCTACTCCCTGGTGGGTATGCACATGTGTGCAAAGTCAAGCTACGTGGGGGCTCACTAAGCAAAATGACTCTCGGGAGATGTCCACGGAATACAGATAGGCTACGCACGAGCCCTGTCATAATTTAGCTCAGGAAATAGGTGGCATGATGCCACCGGACTCTTGGCCATCCACTATACCTATTAAACCCAACGGCCCTTGAGTCACAAGACTCGAGTGAAGGCCGTTGCACCGGATAGCGCTAGGCTGTCAATCTGGCCTACCCCTAGGTCAGAAGCCTCGAAAAAATAATCCTCAAGGTGGCTCACGATCGTCGAGTTTAATCCCTACCAAAGGGAAGCTAAGAAATCCTCCAGCCCCAGGCTGGGTCATGAGACTCACAATTAGGCCATACACATGGCCCACATGGAAACCACTTTTCGGAGAAGCTCACGACATGTGGGATTAGCCCTCCGTAATCATGCTGACATACGGCGACTCGATCAGGCATAATACGGAAGCCCGGAACATGAAAGGGTCACCCGAACCCCTAAAACCCATATTCACGCTAATCGAGGAAAAATAGCACCTCTGGACACCCAAAACCACAGTCACTGTACCCATGGTGTGTCCGGGACACTCACGGGACCAAAGGTCAGTAATTGGGTCTTAACCGGACCGACCGGAGGCCAAAACGGGCAAGAGGGGCGCAGTTCGGTTGACCAAGACCCCTGGGTCGGTCGACCAACAGGGGTCGGTCGACCGCCAGCCAGCGGTCGATTGACCGCCGGGGCTGCATCGACCTTGCCCTATAGGGCATCGACGCACCCATGGGGGTTCGATCGACTACTGACTAGTGGTCGGTCGACCGAACCCGCCAGGGTTCGCCCCTGTGTGCTATGCCGTTCGGTCGACCAGTTCCAACCGGTCGGTCGACCGAGTACGGCGGAGCAACCCACCGAACCCACCTTAGGGGCTCGATTTCATGCCCCATTCGATCGCAATCGAAGGGGAAAACATAGGGGACCATTCCCTAGGTCCCAAAACCCAAAAATGGAAGGAAATAAATGGGAAAATGTCGCTCGATCAGACGAATCCGTCACACTCCCTAAAAACATGGTTTTAACCCCCGACGTGAAGAAAACCCCACTCGGCTCACCACAGGCTACCAAACTCGTGAAAAATGAAGTACATGGGTTAAGGAGCCATCCCCCTACCTCCACCGAAGATGCCGCATACCGTGGATGCCGTTCCACGTGAAAACGTCTGCTAAACCTCATCGGTTCACGAACTCGCGACCGAGCTTCAACGTGCCACCACACCTCGATCCTCGACCTGTCCTCACTCCTCACCCTCGTAGCATCTCCGCCTCACCCGCCATCACCTCCGTCGGTCGCCCGGAGGAGAGGGGAAGAGAAAGAGAAGAGAGAGAGTGAGAAAGAGAGGATGAGAGAAAGAGAGAGGGTGAGGGGTTTAAATAGAAAACCCATGCGGGTTTTCCAAAATCTGGAAAATACAAAAATAGGAAAAAACACTCCCCACGATCATCGAAAAGCGCACAACGCACCTGCAACATCCCGAAGCCCGACAACACATTAGTTCACCTTGTGATGAAGGTCTATGAATGATCTAGAGGGTGGTGAATAGATCAGTCACCCAATAAAATCTACTGCAACAGTTTTTAGTGCGGAAATAAAACAAACTGTTGCTAGACGGCAGAAATGTAAGAGAGAGCTGTTACAGAAATCCAACTATAGCAGATCTGAACTTAAACGGACCTAGGCATGCATCTACAGCGTATAATGGAAATGATCATGATGCACAACAATTCGCACGGCAATCACACAGGAGACATGAAGTTTTTAAGGTGGTTCGATCTCAAACTCGAGATCTACATCCACCCCACACTCCAACCTGGAATGTGACTTCAACCGTAGATTCACAGCTTCAACTACTGGGCCTCACAGCTTACCTACAACCGCTGACTAATAGCTTGACCACTGGGCATTACAGCTTTGCCAACCGCTGGGGACTACAGCTTAACCGTCCAGAGGAATCCTCCTCTGCCCGCTGAGCAATACGGCTTAGCTCTGCTGACTAATAGCTTGAAAATAAGGTTTCAGAAAACAAAATAGAAACAAACGAAAAAGAAGAAATCTCAAATGGAATGTAGCTCATAATGAGCAATCTCAGTTCTGGTATCTGAACCAAGAAACTGATGAACAATCATTCAGAGAAAGTCTCTCAGACTCCTCTCACTCAACTATCTTTTTCTCTTCTCTCTGGATCATTTCTTTTCTTCTCTGCTGCACTCTCTCTTTTTCTTCTGTTCTCAATAGCACACACAGATCTTCTTGCACGATCAATTTCTCCAGATGGAGAAGTCTTCTATTTATAGCATCAGAGAGGTGGGAGTGTGTCCTCCACAATTCCCGCCCAGAGCGCCTTGACCATGTGGCAGCATTTCAGCTCACCGCGTTACACGTGTCACGATCCTGGAACATCCTTCATTCTTGGATCACGTGCCCTTCTTAATTTCTTCGAGCAGATATCCTGCAAAGGTTAGAGCACAGAGTTGGCTCAAGATTTGATCTAAGCCTGTACATACTTGATGCACATAATGCAGTATGCATATTAGAAAGTATGTACAATGAAGGTGAATGCACGGACATGCCACCAGAGAATGTATAGACTTTGTGTGCAATGTACAAGATGATGTACAGACTTGCTGGCTTGTAATGCGATATGCATATAGGAAAGTATGCACATTGAAGATGAATGCTCGGACATGCCATCAATGAGTGTATGGACTCTGTGTGCAATGTACAAACAATGTGCAGACTTGCTATGCCTAGAGTTTAAGCATGAATGCATGATGCACAAACTATGCGTGTGCACGTGTGGACTTTGAGTGCATGACGCTACCTTACGTATGTATGCGGCAGAATGTATAGACTTTGAATGCATGGTAAAGAGTGTATAGACTTAGTGTGCATGCGACAGCGATGTACAGACTTACTGGTGTGATGATGCATGAACTTAAATGCTCGTGCCAGCAACGGTTGTACAAACTTATGAATTAGTGCACGAACTTAATTGCTAGTGTCAACACAGGTTGTATAGACTTTGATGAGAAAGATGCACACATGCACAATGAACATGGATGCACTGACTAAGCCACGAGCTGAGCTAACGGATGTATAGACTTGCTCAGTCATCAAACCAACCGAGTGCAGACTTAGTGTACGCATGAAACAAACGAGTGCACTGACTATGGCTAACACATGCAAACACGCATCGATCAGTGATATGCAAGAGATGGTCAATGCACTGACTATGTGGCGTGCAACTATAATTAATGCACCAATGCAAGCTATGCACGAACTAGAATAGACCTGATGCAGAGAACAGACAATGCACCATATACCTGCGTCAACGCAATGCCCATACTGTGTTAACGCACACCCCCTTTCCTCTTCATGAATGAAGTATATATGCTGAAGTATAAAGAACAATGAAGCATGCAGAACATTTACTAATTATAATCTTACATGATTCATTAGTGGTTGCTATCATCAAAACTATATAACATCATCAAGGCACAGGGGGCACAACAATCTCCCCCTTTTTGATGATGGCAACACAATGAATAGATGCCATGAGATCAGTTCATGCATGCACAGACTTATGCACTAATAAATGTACATACTTATGCACTGATAGATGTATGCACTAAATGAGACTCCTATCCCATCTCCCCCTGCACATTCTCCCCCTTTGCCATCAGCAAATAAGGAGGAAAGACAGGAGCAACGTTCTATGTGGCAGTTCAGAATGTGAGCACATTATGACGCAATCCTTAAAATATATGAATTGAGCAATGGCTTTCTTGATGTCAATTAGGTTTAACAGTGATAGAAGGTGAGGAGAAAGAACTGGCTTTCTGAGATAGGATCATATGCTTCAGTTATAGGAATGAACTTAAGTCACATGACCATAATAGTCTAGGTCGATACAAGACCCTAGTTACTTCAGAGAAAGTGAAAGGCAAGGAAAGACACCTGAACTTGTATTGAGATTAAACAATTGACACTCAAAGATATTTATTTTCTAAGGGTTACAGCAATTTCATTCACATGCTTCTGAAACATGAACTTATTGAACAGACAAGTATCATTTATGTCGTTGACATTAGGTGTATATCTTGATCAGAGGCTTATACCCCCAGTTACTAAGCACAAACTACTATATCTATTTCTGATCAAAGCTACAGGAATAATTTGTAACTTTGACGTTAAGGGTATACCTTGATCAGAGGCCAATACCCCTAGTTACTCAGTGAAATCTCTCTTGTAGATTCGACCAAATGAACAGAGATAACCTGAGTCACTTCATGACTTAAGGTACTCTCCATTTCTTTGATGGAGACCTCAGTTTCTCAGTGAAACTCAGTCATTGCTCTGCCGCTTTGTTCACTTCTTTTTCTTTGATGATCTTAAATTTAGCTGCCCTTGTTATTTTTGGAGAGACTTGTTTAAGAACAATACATGATTCTTGGTTTTCAAACCTTAACCAACACTAAATCTGTCATGTTCAGGTACTGTGAGGACTTGTTCTATCATAATCATGAGATAGAGGTTAAGAGCTATAAATACTTTCTATCATCTTATTTTCAGAAGACAGTCTTTTAAACTTTACAGTCTATTAAAGTTAAACCTTAGTTTCAATCAGTAAGCACATGTGATTCTTATAACAGAAGGGTTGTAATAATTTCAACTCACGATAATGAACCAATCACTAGACTGTTATCCATTCTGTGAAGGAGTTGAACTTAGTTTTGATAATGCAAACCTCCCCCTGACAACAATATGCATTTCTAAACTATGCAATGATTCGACCTATCATGCAGTTAACACATTGGGTGCATCGACTATGTGTAGAGCATGCTTCAACATAAAGTCTATACAATGCAATTGATTGACTACATGTGCAAACCATCCGTCGACTATATGCCCGACTATGCATCGACTACAGAGATAATATGTGCAAGTCCATCAACCAGTAGTACTTCTTCAATGCAACAGGTAGTACACTTACCTACCTTACCTGACCCGATGATTTTACCCTTTGTATTTCCTCTAAAGGTGACAAAACCTCCATTCTTCTTAGTCAGCATGCAAAATTTGGCCTTGTCTCCTGTCATATGCCTGGAGCAGCCACTATCAAGATACCACATATTGCTTCAGGCTGCCAGGCATACCTGCAATCACAATTAGGTGGAGAATTTTGGAACCCAAAACTGTTTGGGCTCCGAAGCAGAAACAGAACAATTAAAATAAGATATCGATTGTTTAGAAATCCACATTTGTCTAAACATGGTTGTCTTAGTGGAATTCATGACATTCTGTTCATCATCTTTCTTTCTCTCAGCACCAACTGATTGAACCTTCTTCCTCTGGTGCTTTGGTTTTTGTTGAGTTCTGGCTCCATCTTTATTAGCAGCATGATTATTTTTGTGCCAGTGCCCAGACCAATAGGTACTCAGATAATTGCGGCCTGCAGTGGTCCTAGGCTGACCAAAGAAGACATGTCTATTAGGACCCCATGTCCTAGACTGACCGACCCAACTAGCAAAATGAGGTCTATGCCAGTGAGTGAGAAAAGATTGATATCTAGACCTCCCCTGGACTTGATTCCATCCAGTCCTATAGAATGGTTGTGGCTGTTTATGAGGATAGGTGTAACAAGTCTGGACCTTGGGCTTGTGAGTATGGCTGGTCTGGCCCCAAGCAGCATTAGTTCTCCCCTGTATTGTTGACTCACTGGACTTATGTCCAGGTTTATGTTGGATCTTCTTCTGGGCTGGTGATGGTGGTGGAGACTTGGTGACCTTGCCCTGGAGTTTAAATTTGCTTGGAGGCTAACCCCGAACCTGAGACTTACTTTTGGGTATAGGGCAAGATCTGCTAGGTTCACCAACCTTATGTTTACCTTTGTCCTTGGCACTGGACATTTTCAAATTAACAATTTTTGAAACAGAATTTTCATTAACCATTTTTATAAGAGGTCCCTTCCTTTTCTCTGCCACAAATGATATGGTTTTCATGGCAAGGCTTTTCGTGGCAGTTGAGTTGAATCCAAGACCTTCTTTTCTGAAATTCACCTTTGACCCTAACAGAGCATTGAGATTATCTGTGCCTTGGGTAATATTTTCTATAATTTTCCTTTTATCAACATTTTCTTTTTCTAAATTTTCAAATGTTTTCTTTAATTCAGAATTCACACACAAAACAGCTTCATATTTCTCATTTGAAATTTTTGCTTCATTTTTAAACATTTGAACTCTCAGCTTCAAATCATCAATGACATTCTTTAACCATTCACTTTCCTTTCTAGAATCTATTAAAGCATGCTTCAAATCATCAGATTCAGCACATGAAAATTTTAAACTATCTTTTTCTGATTGCAGACATGCTATTTTATCAGACATGGTTTTATCATTCATAAGTGAGTTTACTTTCTTCTTCAAATGCCTATTCTCCTTTCTAATATCATCCACTTTATCTAGAAAATCTCCGTAGGCATCCTCCCAATCAGAAATTGTATAGTGCTTAAAGGGAAAGGATACCTCATCGGAGTCTCCTTCTTCTTCTTTGTCACTTTTGGCCATCAGGCAGACAGGCTTTTCTTCATCCTCGCCCTCTGAGGTGGTGCTCAGTGTGCCCTCGTCCTCATCGCTCCAAGTACTAATCATGGCTTTTCCTTTTCCACCTTTCTTCCTTAGTTTCTCCTTCTGCTTCTGGAGCTCTGGACAATCTGCCTTCATATGTCCGGCCTTCCTGCAGTGATATCATACATTAGTATCAAGTTTCTTCGTAGGGTTAGACCTATACCTGTTATATCGCCGGCCGCTGAATTGTCTTCGGCTGAAATTTCTGCCTTCTTTTCTCAAGAATCGCCTGAACTCTCTTGTCAACATAGCAAGTTGATCTCCATCGATTTCTGACCCAGATAGGCTGCTCTGCTCGCTTGATGATCAACTGTGGCTGGATCTGCTTGTTTTGCTGGAACTAGCCTTTAGCGCAATTGGTTTCTTCCTATTCTCGAGCTCATCAATTTTGGGAAGGTTCAACTCATATGCCATTAGAGAACCTATTAGCTGGTCAACTTTCATCGTCTTAAGATTTCTTGACTCCTCGATCACTGTCACCTTTGTGTGCCAGACAGGAGTCAGAGACCGCAAGATCTTCCTTACAATCTCATAGTCAGAATAGTTCTTTCCCAAATTCCTCAGACTGTTAGTTATGATCGTCAGACGAGCATACATCTCAGTCACAGTCTCACCAGGTTTCATCCGGAATCCTTCATATTCAGAGACCAGCATATTTGCCTTGGTCTCTCTCACCTGTGATGTCCCTTCGTAGATAACCTCCAGTGTGTCCCACATTTCCTTGGCGGTTTTGCACGATGAGACTCTGGAGAATTCAGTAGGATGAAGTGCGCACTGAATAGAGTTGATGGCACTCCAGTTCAAAGTAGACTTTCTGATTTCCTCTCTCGTCCAAACCTCTTCATTCTCGTGCAGTTCGAACGGTCGCTTGCTCACTACCCTTTAGATCTCATAGTCTTTTGCCCTCAGAAAGACCTGCATTCTGTTCTTCCAGTAGGTGTAGTTAGATCTGTCAAAGTACGAAGGCTTGGAGGTTGAATGCCCTTATGCTGTCATTCCTTTACCGTTCATGGCCGTTCCTCTTTAAGATGTTAGTACCTGAAAAAGAGTTAGGCTCTGATACCAAGTGATGAAGGTCTATGAACGATCTAGAGGGGGGTGAATAGATCAGTCACCCAATAAAATCTACTGTAACAGTTTTTAGTGCGGAAATAAAACAAACTACTGCTGGATGGCAGAAATGTAAGAGAGAGCAGTTACAGAAATCCAACTATAGCAGATCTAAACTTAAACGGACCCAAGCATGCATCTACAGTGTATAATGGAAATGATCATGATGCACAATAATTCGCACGGCAATCACACAGGAGACAGGAAGTTTTTACGGTGGTTCGATCTCAAACCCGAGATCTACGTCCACCCCACACTCCAACCTGGAATGTGGCTTCAACCGCTGATTCACAGCTTCAACTGCTGGGCCTCACAGCTTACCTACAACCGCTGACTAACAGCTTGACCGCTGGGCATTACAGCTTTGCCTATCACTGGGGACTATAGCTTAACCCATCCAGAGGTATCCTCCTCTGCCCGCTGAGCAATACAGCTTAGCTCTGCTGACTAACAGCTTGAAAACAAGGTTTCAGAAAACAAAATAGAAACAAATGGAAAACAAGAAATCTCAAATGGAATGTAGCTCACAATGAGCAATCTCAGTTCTGGTATCTGAACCAAGAAACTGATGAACAATCATTCAGAGAAAGTCTCTCAGACTCCTCTCACTCAACTATCTTTTTCTCTTCTCTCTGGATCTTTTCTTTTCTTCTCTGCTGCACTCTCTCTTTTTCTTCTGTTCTCAATAGCACACACAGATCTTCTTGCACGATCAATTTCTCCAGATGGAGAAGTCTTCTATTTATAGCATTAGAGAGGTGGGTGTGTGTCCTCCACAATTCCCGCCCAGAGCGCCTTGACCACGTGGCAGCATTTCAGCTCACTACGTTACATGTGTCACGATCCTGGCACATCATTCATTCTTGGATCACGTGCCCTTCTTAATTTCTTCGAGCAGATATCCTACAAAGGTGAGAGCACAGAGTTGATTCGTGATTTGATCTAAGCCTGTACATACTTGATGCACATAATGTAGTATGCATATTAGAAAGTATGTACAATGAAGGTGAATGCACGGACATGCCACCAGAGAATGTATAGACTTTGTGTGCAATGTACAAGACGATGTACAGACTTGCTGGATTGTAATGCGATATGCATATAGGAAAGTATGCACATTGAAGATGAATGCTCGGACATGCCATCAACGAGTGTATGGACTCTGCGTGCAATGTACAAACAATGTGCAGACTTGCTATGCCTAGAGTTTAAGCATGAATGCATGATGCACAAACTATGCGTGTGCACGTGTGGACTTTGAGTGCATGACACTACCTTACGTATGTATGCGGCAGAATGTATAGACTTTGAATGCATGGTAAAGAGTGTATAGACTTAGTGTGCATGCGACAGCGATGTACATACTTGCTGGTGTGATGATGCATGAACTTAAATGCTCGTGCCAGCAACGGTTTTACAAACTTATGAATTAGTGCACGAACTTAATTGCTAGTGCCAACACAGGTTGTACAGACTTTGATGAGAAAGATGCACACATGCACAATGAACACGGATGCACTGACTAAGCCACGAGTTGAGCTAACGGATGTATAGACTTGCTCAGTCATCAAACCAACCGAGTGCAGACTTAGTGTACGCATGAAACAAATGAGTGCACTGACTATGGCTAACACATGCAAACACGCATCGATCAGTGATATGCAAGAGATGGTCAATGCACTGACTATGTGGCGTGCAACTATAATTAATGCACCAATGCAAGCTATGCATGAACTAGAATAGACCTGATGTAGAGAACAGACAATGCACCGAATACCTGCGTCAACGCAATGCCCATACTGTGTTAACGCACACCCCCTTTCCTCTTCATGCATGAAGTATATATGCTGAAGTATAAAGAACGATGAAGCATGCAGAACATTTACTAATTCTAATCTTACATGATTCATTATTGGTTGCTATCATCAAAACTATATAACATCATCAAGGCACAGGGGGCACAACACCTTGCACAGGGCTCCGAAGGCTCGTCAGACACAAACCCGCGTAAAGTCCAAAACACGTTCCGGGACTCACAACGACACTCTGAACTCATGGATCCTGATCCAGAAAAATGAAAAATTTTCAGGGGTGTTACAGTATCTTTCTTCGAAGTATTGCCCACAGCTTGACATCTTGAACAAGTTTTGTCAAATTCATATGCATCCTTAAACAACGTGGGCCAGTAGAATCCACTCTGCAAAACTTTTACCGCGGTCTTCTTACCTGAGAAGTGTCCCCCACAAGCTAGATTGTGATAGAAATTCAAAACATATTGTTCTTCTTCTTTAGGGACACATCTTATGATTATGTGGCATCTTCTGATTATGTGATATGGACCCATATGAAATAGCTCAGCGTCTTCCCAAAAATAATGCTTGACCTTAGAGAAGAAATGATCCTTTTCCTACTTAGTCCACCCACCCAGAATTTGACTAACAGCCAGATAATTGACAATATGAGCATACCAGGGGCTTAAAGTGTGAGAAATGGCAAGAAGTTGTTCATCAAGAAATGAATCAGACATTGGCGCACTTTCAGGTATCATAATGCGAGACAGATGGTCAACAACAACATTTTCCAACCCCTTCTTGTCTTTGGTTTCCAAATCAAATTCTTGAAGCAAGAGAATCCAGCGGATGAGATGGGGTTTAGCGTCCTTCTTGGAAAGTAAATATTTCAATGCTGAGTGATCGGAATATACAATGACCTTATCCCCCAGAGATATGAGCAAAATTTCTCCAGGGTGAAAACGATAGCAAGTATTTTTTTCTCCGTGGTGGTGTAATGCATCTGAGCGTCGGCGAGGGTGCGGCTCACATAGTAAATCACCATGGGTTTCTTATCAACCCTTATCCCAAGACAGCTCCTATAACATAATTTGAGGCATCACACATGATTTCAAATGGCAGCGACTAATTAGGAGACTGAAGAATCGGAGCTTGAGTGAGGGCCGCTTTCAAGGAATGGAATGCCTCTAAGCAAGATGTCACGTCTCGAGCGCGGAAGATACTCGGATGCGTGACGCGTCTATATAGATCGTGTCAATTGAGTGATAAAATTTTGACATACATAAATATGGAGTGCGTAAAAGATTAATAAAAATTTAATAATCCCAATAGTCCAAGTGATGATTATTTGATTAACCAAAGGAATTAAAAGATAGTCCATGACAATTCCAAATTTAGAATCTGACACTAGGCTACATGTCTTAACATGGGTTGGACAACTAAATGGACATATTGAAATACAAAGTAGGACTCAAATAAAATTTAAGGAAGCGACTAGCTAATGATAGGTGATTGACGTTCTAGCACTCTTCACTCGGTCTCAATCCCATTCTTGTCGCTATCCGAGTCACCTGAAAATGTTAGGAAGCAACTGGATGAGCGAATCGCTCAGTTGGAATTACATCTCAAATTCGAGCAATATTTACGTGATTTACAATTTGCATGTATTATCAGTATGGCTATGCATGATGTACGTATAAGAAAAATTAGGTATATAGGTAAATCTAGGCATGGTGAACAATAAGAGATCAAGAATTGTATAAAGAGAGTATATCAAAATTTCAAGTATTTGACAAGCAGTATTTCAAGAATTTACAGATGTAAATACCACTTCGGGGCAAGTAGGGATTCGTGTACAAGTATGAACGCAAGTAAAAGAATGAACTCATGTACAAGTATATCTCAGGTATGAGTAAGTAAAAATTCAATTCAAGCAAGTAATGTCAAGTACGTATCAGTAGAATTGGCTATTTTAATCAAGCAAATATTCTGCCCTTTCTGGGGCCACAAGTCAAGTATTACCCGTTCCGGGCCACGCAAGTCAAGTCAAGTAAAGAGAGAGTAGGGGTGGAGTGTCTCATGTCAAGCAAGTACTCCGGTGTAATGCTAAACACCGTGGTCAATAAACTCCCATGGGCACAAGTACCTTCGGGTGCTTCTCCCAGGACCAGACCGGGCCCTATATGCACATCATTTTATGTATTACCTTTGGCATCCACTCTCATTTATAGCCAATATGGAATTTCAAGAAAGTAAGAAACGTAGTATTACAGACAAGATTAACTAGTCATTTGGTTATGGAGGACTCTAGAGGTGGCCCCTACAGGCTCCAGAGGTGGCTCCCGTCGTGTAGCACTTTACGCCGTATGGCCTCAAGAGGTGGCTCCCACAACGTAGCACTTTGTCCTGCATGGCACTTAGCTCCAACACTCCCAAATGGTAGCTTAAGAGGTTCAAGGTTTGACCATGTAGGATATAAACAAGTAGATTTTTCAAGGAATGGAATTCAGAACTCATAATATGCAGGAATATGGATTAGGGTTGTGTTTACACAAATCACGAGATAGATCAATATCAGAAGCTGAAATCATTGAATTGGCGCCTGGGGGTTTGCCAATCTTTCAAATTTTCAATTTTTAGAATGCTATATAAATATATATCAAATTGGCGCCTTCCAAGGAGTCTTCATTTTATTGAAGACGACCTGGCCCCCTTCATTTAAGTAATTGGTGCCCTGGCTTGGGGCCCCAATTGCATAAGGTGATTTATATATGAATAAGGAATTGGCGCCCTTGCATGCAGTCTTCAATTAATTGAAGACTTGTTGGCTGTCGTTATTTGATGAATTGGCGCCCTGGCTTGGGGCGCCAATTTCATTGGGTGATTTTCACCCAGCAGGTACGTTTTGTGACTCAAAACACTATTCATTTCAGAAAAGTTTCTCAAAAATATAAATTACTGATATGAATAGGTAGTGTAAATCCTCGGGAGTCCAGAAACATGTTCAGGTATAATTGTTGAGTTTTGGTTTCACAGATATGAATTTTCTAATGTTGTATCTTTAATTTTTCAAGAAATGGAACTAGCGCCCCCGTGAGTAGTCTTCATTTAATTGAAGACTCTTCGGGGTATCACCAATTTATGTACAGGTTCAAGTAATTTACGACACTACGTAGGGTCACCAATTAAGTTGTTTTTCAAGTGGGTTATGCTTCGTATCAGAATGGTACATTCTGTGATATAAGCTACTATTCATTTTTCCAAAGTTTCTCCGAATCAGAATCCGAAGATATGGTCAGGTTGAGAAAAACCTCAGGGTCACAGAAGTATATTCAGGCAAAATTTTCATGGTTCAGTTTATTAATTATAGATTTTTGAATGCGTTGATTTACTGATTGCTGGAAATTCCAGAAAATGGAATTGACGACATTGCACATGTCTTCAATTAGTTGACGACCATGCGCGAAGTCTTCAATTTTGAAATTAGCGCCCTGGTCAGGGGCGCCATTTACAGGTTAGTGTTCACTATTCATCAGTATCAAAATGCTCCGAATCAGGAAGTAATGGTACGAGCATGTTGAGATAAAAGTCAGGATTCCAGAAACATGTTAATGTAAAAATTTCATGCTTTAGTTTGATAGTTATGGATTTTTGAATGTGTTGAATTATCAATTACTGGAAATTACAGAAATGAAAATGATGACACTGCGAAGTGTCTTCATTTAATTGACGACCACTCAAGTGGTCTTCAATTTTCAAATTGGCGCCCTGGTCAGGGTCTTCAATTTGCAAATTGGCACCCTGGTCAAAATCTTCAATTTGCAAATTGGCGCCCTGGTCAGGGGTCTTCAATTTGGTAATTGGCGCCCTGGTCAGGGGCGCCATGTACCTGAGAGCTGGGGCTTTTGGATTTTTTTAAAACATGCGAGTATTTTATGTACGGAGGTTCTATACTAAGGTTTAAAACCTGGTTATTAAGACTGTAAAACTAGTGTAATAAAATATGTTCAAAAACTCATGAAATCATGCTAATAGACTATGTTCAAACTCATAAAGATCATGGTAACAGTATGTATATGCGACATGTGTAACATGCTATTAAAATATGTATAACATGGTATATACATGGTTATTTCTTGATCATGGTAAAGCCAGGTAATATATAGCATGGATGATGAGTTAATCTAACTCTAAGCATGCATAAGTTAACCTATTTAGCTACTAGTTAGGCAATGATTTGAGAACACCTACCTTTTAACGTGATTACTTGGTACAGATAATAAGATGAAGCCACGCGTTCCCCGCCGCCGTAAAGCTTCAACAGCAGGACGTAGACTTCACATTTTTTGAGGAACGAAGGGAAATATTCCCTTCTGGAAGCAGCACTAAACGATGGCTGTAGCCTCTATCAGTGCTACGGAGGGGATTAGTTATAGGGAATCGTAAAGCATTGGTTTATTGCTTTGCGGGTCCGGGTGAGTAGATATGGTGTTTGCCAGCTAAATGGGGCTGTTCGTGTCTCAACCTTCTAGAAACATAGATTAAATGATGCCCTTGTAAGGGGTCGTTCATTAATCTAGGTGGTACTATTCATGTAAATGACGTCTCTGCATGATGGCATTTATTAATCTGGGTGTCATTATTCAAGAGAATGACGCCCTTACAAGAGGGCATTAAATGTTAGACAAAACTGCCACCTTCACGTGTTGGCATTCATGGTGTACATATATATATTAATATTACAATGGGATGGGGCCCTAAGGGAAAATGGCGCCTCCATGTAAGGTCTTCAATTTGTTGAATGGGTGGAAAGAAATCCCACTTACGTACTACCCATGGCCCATGTTTTTAAAGTTGTCTTGTACATTTATATAATAACCCTCTGATGGTTTGGTTCTTTGTACAATACCTTCCATGTAAGATTCTTTAGGAAAGTTCACTACGTACTACCCATGTACATAAAGTTGGATTGCACATTTATATGCTAGTCCTCCTATGGTTTAGTTCTTTAAACAAAGTCTCCATATAAAATTCTTTTAAAAAGAGTAGATTACGTATGCATAAAGTGATGGGTTGTAATTTATATACTAGCCCCCTAAGGTTTGGCTCTTTACATAAAGCCATCGTGATTCTTTTATGGCATAAAGTAAGGTTGGCTTGTATATTTATATTATAGTCCTCATGAGGTTGGGTTCTTTATGTAAGACCTTCATGTATGATTTCTTTTAAGGAGAAGTTTTGAATTTACTCAAAGGTATTTATCGGGGGTGCTACACAAGAACTATCTAGTTGGAAAGAGTATCTTTAGCCAGAAGCTGAGTTAGAGGACGAGCAATAGCCAGAAGCTGAGTTAGAGGACGAGCAATGGCAGAGAAGTTCTTGATGAATCTACAATAAAATCCAGCATGGCCAAGGAATGATCAAATTTGCTTGACAAAAGTAGGGGGAGGAAGATTGGAAATCAAATCAACCTTAGATTTGTCTACTTCTATTCCTCTATCTGAAACAATATGGCCTAGCACAATGCCTTCTTTAACTATGAAGTGACTTTTCTCCCAGCTGAGCACCATGTTAGATTCAATACATCTTATCAGCTCCTTTTTTAAATTCTCCAAGCAGTCATTAAACGAATCACCAAACACGGATAAATCATCCATAAAAATTCTAAAAATTCTTCCACCATTTCAGAAAATATTACCATCATACATCGTTGAAATGTAGCTGGGGCATTACAAAGCCCGAATGGCATTCTTCTAAATGCAAATGTGCCGTAAGGACACGTGAAGGTGGTCTTTTCCTGATCGTCTGGGTAAATGACAACTTGATTGTACCCGGAGTATCCATCCATGAAACAAAAGTATTTTTATCTGGCCAATCTTTCCAAAATATGATCTACAAATGGAAGAGGAAAATGATCTTTCTTGGTCATTGAATTCAATTTTCTGGAATCAATACAAACTCTCCACCCAGTTTGTAGTCTCGTTGGCACCTCTTCTCCTTGATCATTTTTCACAACAGTCAACCCTGACTTCTTTAGGAAAACTTGTGTGGGGCTGACCCACTTGCAATCTGATCCCGACATCCAACCACTTCACCACTTCCTTTTTAACCACCTCTTTGATGTTTGGATTCAATCGGCGTTGCATCTCCCTACTTGACTTGGCATTATCCTCTAAATAAATGTAATGCATGCAGACATCCAGACTAATTCCATTTAGATCAACCACTGACCAACCTATTACCCCTCTATGCTCCTTAAGGACATCTAAAAGTTGAAATTCTTGAGCAGGAGTAAGGTTGGAGGCAATGATAATAGGCAGAGTGTGGTCAGGGCCTAGATAATCATATTTTAAAGAGTCTGGTAGAGGCTTAAGTTCAAGAACAAGAGGATGTTCTAGAGATGGGAGCGCAGGTTTAGATTGCAATGCTGGAAGTGGCTCTACCCAAGAATAGGGTGCAGAAGAGAGAGGAGAATCCTAAAGCATGCTACCCTCTTCTAAGGTGTCCTTAACATCATCCAGACTTTCATCAATTGAATCCTCAAATATATCAATGATATTACATTCCTCATCCTTGTCCGGGTACTGGGATGCCTTAAAAACATGTTGACACACAAAATGTAATCGGACAGTGATCACGCTTCCCGAAAGAGTCAACCGGAAGTCAAAGACGGATCCACTCAGACCACTGAACCCTCAGGCCACCTTACAAGAAGTGCCAGGGAATTGACATTCTGTCATCTCAGGTTTAGACACCCACCACAGCTCGCTTAAGGCCTATTGATGGTCAGAGCCTACGAAACCGACATCGAGATGATCGTGCCCGTTATACCTCTTACCCCGTCCGACCAGGACGAGAATGTAACATGCGGCTCCCACCTGATGAAGAACCCTCCCCGAGATGAAGGAATGTCCCTGGCACCTCGGAATAAATAACCGAGGGCAATATCAGCCGAAAATCCAAGTGATCCAATCATGACACGCGGAATGCCGAAGTGGTCCGTAAGTGGCCAGAAAGTCATCCGATCATGACAGAAATACTTCGAGGGATGCCCCTCCTAATGAAGACACCCCACGTGTCCACATCTTGGATTTGGCGGCACTAATCAACGTGTCGAACTCCAAATCAAGAGAAAACCCGGGTTACCCGATTCGAGTGCACATCGCGCCGGAAAGGCTCGTAAGTGGCCAAAAGGATGCCCAGCCAGGACGAAAATACTTTCAGGGATAGTCCACTAGGTAAGGATATCCCGCATATATGCGGAGTTGAGTTGGTCGCATGAACTATAGTGCCGAAGGTCGAATCAGTGCAAATCCCTGGAAAATCGGTACGGGCTCTGCACGTCCCGAAAATCTGCAGAAGCCCCGAATCAACACTTCAAAATGTAGTCCGGGACTACTACACCAACCCCGAAGCTACTCCGGACGAAGAGCACTCACCAGGTTAATTTCGAGGTAAAATGACAAAATTACAAAAGTGCCCTCGAATGGTCGAGTCGGTGGCGTCCTTGATGCTGAGGCGGTGGCACCTTTGATGTTGAGGCAGTGGCGCCCTTGATGCTGAGGTGGTGGCACCTTTGATGCTGAGGCGGTGGTGCCTTTGACAATGAGGCGGTGGCAATGCACCCATCCCATCCGGGTTCCGATACCCTGCTTTGGGCATCTGCCTATAAAAGGGCCCCTTGGCCCTTAGAAAAGGAGGGATTTCGAAAGAAGAGAGAAGGGAGAGAATCAGAAGAAGGGAGAATCCATCAGAGTAGAGAATTAGAAAAAGAGGGACCGATTGAAAGAGGAGAGGAGGAAGAAGAAGGATGTGGGTCTCGGAGGGTCCTATGGTTCTCCTTCGGTTCTGTGCTCTTTTCTTTTTAGTTCTTCCTTTCTTCCTCTGAAGTTTTTTTTCTTTTCTTTCCTCCTTGGAATTTCTCCAAGCTCTGTAATCCTCGTCCCTCATTCTACTGTAATCTACAGAGAAAGTGAATGAAAGAGGGCTTCGACCCCCTCCATTTGC